>JAVMKO010000017.1:14030843-14630843 GCA_032164245.1 Sternotherus odoratus
CTCTCCTTTTCTTTCTTTAAATAAAAATTAAAAAACCATCAGCAACGCTTGCTTTATTTAAATGCGTCTTTCAGTTTGCGCTTTTGAGAACTACAGTTAAGAAACCCTCAGAACCTTTATAAATAACAAACTTACTTAAAAAAGGGGAGCAAAGCCAAAATTCCTTAAAGAAATGCAATCAATCCAGGAAATGCCAGTGTGGGAAATTAGTCTGTCTATAGACAAAAGTGTTAGTATATTTCAGTAGCAACAAGCCTTGTATATAAAATACTCTCTGTTCTTCTTAGGGGCTGTATTTAAGAACCCTACTTCACTAAGTTGGGTGTAATAAATCCATAATCCTTCTCCCCCAAAAGGGGTGGAATATGGATGGATATGGCAACAGACCAGAGATATTAACAGACTTATGTGGGCACTGCCATATAGGAAAACAATTCCCCCAACGGGGCTGAGTGTTGTACTTATTTCCATAAGCAAAAAGGTTTAAAACCAATGAGTTGCTTTTGCTTTAACAATGCAGGATCTTTATGGGCTCCGACCCTGCACTTCCATCTCACCAGGCTTGAGAGCTTCACGGGATCTGTTTTATAAACAGGTTGGTTGGAATCTTCTTGTGTGCTCCCTGTTGGCTGCAAGTTTGTGCAGGCAAGTTTTTAAAGGTTCATGCCATTCAGCAGCAAAACTAGTTCCTCCCTCCAGCCCTCACCCTAAAAAATAAAGAGTGACATCCTGGGCCCATTGAAGTTGACGGCAAAACTCTCTAACTTCAGTGGGGCCAGGGTTTTACCCAGTGTGAAGTAATGGTCACCTGCAGTGCAAATGAGAGACGATCCCGTGGACTATTGCTTAAGATCCTGATCCTTGAGTTAAGGGGCTGATCCTGAGCCTCAGCTTCCTCATCTGTACAATAGAGAGACTGTTACTGAACCTCCTTTTGTAAAGCGCTTTGCGATCCACTTAAGTGATGCGCTCTGTAAGAGACCGGTATTATAATGATCACTGTTCTTCAACGGAGCGCTGCACGGGACAGGACTTAAGAAGCTTTAAATGACTAACTTCCCCCTGACGGAGGGGAAGAATGATTAGAAGCCAGCTTTTTAAAAAGAGTAAGAGTTGCCCAATAGCTGAACACATGCCGCTGTGTCAAATAAGTTACCGAGCTAGGATTTAAAAATAAATAAATGAAACTGGCCATGCACTGAAGTGACTGAGACTAGCTTGCCCTGACAGCAATCTGCTATCATCATGCCATTGTATCAACCTGCTTGTCTGTGATACAGGCTTAAACAGTTAAATCTATAGTGTCTTCCTATTTAATACAGGCAGAAATTGTGTTAAATACCAGTCAGGGCTTGTCCCTCAGGATGGGGGAAGTTGCCATAAGAGTGACGTTTATATTTCCATTTCATTTTGCTAAATATTAGCATTGAATGTTCCTACTAATTCTCTTCTTTTATGCCTCACTACCATCTCGGAGATCCTCTGTGCCCTTCTCAAAGGCCAGTGATTCACTAGGTCTCCCCACATTTATCTCCATCCTGGAGGTTCCATGCCATGTCTTTCCAGTCCAGTAGGGTCACAAAGGACTTCTTTTGAAGGTCTCCCCCGAGATGCCGTCTCGCTGAACGAGGCTCAATACACGGCCACCGTATCACTGGGCCATGCGTCAATGTTTTCAAAAACGGCTACGAATTTTGAGTGTCCCAGCTTGAGATGCAGAAGCCTGATCACGCAATGACCTCTGCATAGCCACATCTCTGTGTCCATGTGGAGTCTCCTTGGTTTCACTCAGGCTGTGCAGAGTCACAGGGGGCTGCTTGTTTCAATGCAGAATTGGACCCCGAGAGTTTGATTTTTCAGAGACGCCAAACACCCGAAGCTTCCCCTGATATTTCCAAAGACCCAAACTTCTGGTTGGTTTATTTAAGTTTTGGGTCCCCCCCGCCCCCGGAAAGAGAATGGGAAAGAAAATTCAGCAAGGCAAAAATTAATGGATTCCAATAACATTCAAATCTCCCCTGGATTAGGATTCTTGCCCACCAGATCTGCAGCAGACGCTAGTAAATCTGCACTGGGGAAATGCCCTGGTGGTATTGTCTTATCCAGCATTTAGGAAGCAAGTGATATTTTCATTAAAATCCAAACTTACTTTTAGCATTTCTCCATCAGCCTTTTGGGGACGGATTTAGCCTTCTCGTTGTGCAGTCTTATACCTCTTTGCTGGATCCATGCAAAATTGCAACACACTGGCAATAAAAATATGCTGGTGTACCAGTCGTGGCAGTAACTCTTCCACAGCAGTTTCACAAACCTGTCTTCAAGGTGTACGGCAGTATGTGAACACCTAACCGTCTAATATCAGCTCCTGCTCCCAGCTCCTTAGTTCCATTTTCCATGTTTATAATTTAAAATTAATTAATACATAAAAGCTGATTTAGATTCTGGTCCTGCTGCTTTTACTCAGTCACTTGAGTGGTCCCACTAAAAAAAGCCTTACTCCCATAGGTCCATATCTGGTGGCTATTGACTTAATAGGAGACTCTCCACTGATTTCCCTGGGCATTGGATTGCGCTGATAGTTTCTTACTTTGCAATAACATTTGTACAGTTCGACCCCAGGCTTGTGACTAAATGCAGGCTCTGCCCCATCGCATTGCTGGATCAGAGCCAATAGGGCTACAGGATCAGGGGCCTATTTGTTACACTAATCTATTTCTGGGCCTGTATTTATTTCCAGCGAATCTAGTACACGGAAGGAAGCGCATTTCATACTGTACAATTTTTAAAGCTGTTTTAGGTGTTTGTGGAAAACCCATCTGTGCAGCATGCGAAGATTATAGGTTGATTAATAAAGTTAATGTCCTGTACCTTGTACACTGCATTGTCAAAAAATGTGTATATAGTGTGCACATGCAAAACTTTCTTCCTACTGACCACAAGAGGCTAATTGTGTATGAAATGTACCATTAACTATACATGCAATTACCAGAGGTGTGTGGTGGGTTTTGCTTTTAATGCAATGGCATGTTTTGCATGGGAAAAGCTGTTTACAATCCCCCCAACTAGGGAAAACTGTCTGAAAACCGAAGGTGTGTTCCCGGTCTTAGTGCTTGATACAGCAAGTAGTCCCACTGACGTCAACAGGATTATTCATGGTAGCGTCTGCAGGATTGTGCCTTGGAACACGGGGAGATTCTGATGGAGATTGTTCAATATGACGGACATTTGGACTACAGAATGACTAATGGAGAGAATAGGAAGCTATATTCTCTACCAGCGTTAATTGGTGCCGCTCCACTGGGGCAGGCACTGGGTTTTTGTTGTGTGTCTGTACCTACCACAATGGGTCCTGCCCTGCGATGGAGTCTTGTAGGTTCAATGAGAATACGATAATGGTATTAATAATTGATTTCAGTGGAGTTTAGTCATTGACACCAGTAGAGATCAAGCCCAGTACCATTAAACAGGTCTCCATGGAGATAAAAAAAAGGTGGTTGATATAAATGAATTTAATTTAATATAAATTCCAACAAGATAGAGTACTTTCAGTGAATTCTATTTTCAAAACAACCCAAAGCAGGTGATCGAAATGCGCTCTTATTTTCCCCACATCTTTCCCCCACAATCCCTTAGTAGCCAAAGGGCAGGGAGTTTTACCTGCCTGAAGATACAGTGATCACTTTGACTATAGGGTTAGGCAGAGGCAGATTTCCCTAATAATTCCTCCTAAAAGTTAATCTGTCTCTGTATGCGTTCACAGAGAGGTCGCAAATTGCTGGTCTGGCTGAGGTCCCTAGGGGGAGGTGACCAGGGGCAATGGAAGACAAGGAGTAGCTTTGCCATGTGTGTCATCTATCAGACCCTGGACAACACCTTTCAATGGGGATTTAATGATGATGAGCAGCGGCCCCCTTCCTGCTTATACGTCACCCCTGGGATGCTGCGGAGAGACAGGCTTTCACGGGCGGCTTGCACTTTGGCTGACCTTTGAACCTAGGGGCCAGCACTTTTATGGGGATGAAGCCGCACAGTTCCTGCAACCTGCCTCGGGGGCCCTGAAAAATTAGACTGAATCAAAGCAGAAAATGAGTTTTCATTTATCTTGTGATGATGCACGAGGTTACATGAAAGACAAATAGCTGCTTCTGACTCTTCCTTTATCATTGTCACCGCAATTAATAGGCTGTGGCCTTCGTTACTGTGTTAGTACTAAAGAGACTCTGGGCCCCGAGGGACATTAACGAGGGGAGAAAAGCAGTCCAATCTTCTCAAAGTTCTGTCATGTTAAGATATGCTAACCTGTTTCTTTTTAACTTGCTATTAAAGTGCTAGTGACTCAGCTAGACAAGCAGAACATTGAAGTTGCCAAACCTAATCTGCTGCCTCAATCAGAAACGTCACCGTTTTATATCCACTTAAGTCTCTGTGCCTTCGGGAAGGCCACCAAAGGGCAAGCCGAGGAATTAAGGGTTTGGCTGGCAAGGGAAATTGAGGCACCTGCAAAGAGAACAGGACTCAGGCTTTCGAGCGCACGTGAGCCGGACTTTCGAACTGCCCGATAGCTGGCCGGGAGAGCTATTTCTCTGAAGTTTAATGGGTTTCGGTTTCACTGCTAACTGTCCTTGGAAGGTCAGGCATAGCTGGATTTAAGCGGAGGGTGGATAATTCCACGGCTGACACCTGGAGTGCGACAGGCTTCAGGGCCTCAGCGGATCTCTGTTGAGGTCAGGAACGAGTTCCCTGTCGCCCCAGAGAAAGCACCAGCCCTCTCCTTTGGCTTGTCCTCCTCCATCACGTCTACAGCTTGTCTTCCCTGCCGAGTTCGCTTGAGTGTTGCCCTGAACGTGAGTCCCGTCCACGCGCAAAGTGGGGTGGCACTTTGAACTCAGGTCGGCTGGTGCATCGGGGAGAATGAGCGACAGTACAAGACAGCTCCACTCAGCAGCTCCCCACGCAACCACTTTGTGCTGCTAACACCATCACTCGGTGCAATTTGAGTGTTGTTTTGCAGAAGGGCCGCTCCCATGAGGGAGGTTAACTGGAGGGGAGTTCACTTGAGTGTCAGAACCTGAGCTAACTTGGTGATGAAGACCTGCCCCTGTCTCCACTTACTGCCTTCACTTTCAAAGCCCAGCATGACTCTGCCCTACACTGTAGACGTTCTATCTTCCTGCACTCCTCCGCTCTATCAACTGTTCCAGTCTCGCTGCTGCCCGGTTCCACTTCTCTAGCACCTACCGTATTTTTCGCCCTATAAGACGCACTTTTTCTTCCCCAAAACGGGGGGGGGGGGGAAAGTTGGTGCGTCTTATAGGGCGAATGTCTTATAGGGCAAAAAAAAAAAAAAAGCGCCTCGCTCTCCCGTCCCCGCCGCGCGGGCGGGCTGCCGAGGTTCCCCCCTCCCCGCCGCGGGCGGGCTGCCGGGAGCGTCCCGGTTCCCCCCTCCCCGGCGGCCCGCCCGCGGCGGGGAGGGGGGAACCGGGACGCTCCCGGCAGCCCGCCCGCGGCGGGGAGGGGGGAACCTCGGCAGCCCGCCCGCGGCGGGGAGGGGGGAACCTCGGCAGCCCGCCCGCGCGGCGGGGACGGGAGAGCGAGGCGCTTTTTTTTTTTTTTTTTTTGTCCGGATTTTTTATTAAAAAACGAGGGGGCGTCTTATAGGCCGGAGTGTCCTATAAGACGAAAAATACGGTACTTCCAGGCTACTGAGGTTTCCTCCCCACCGCCGCCTTCTGATCCCTTTCCTGGAAGTTTGTTTCTTCTGTGACCGCAAAGGAGGCAATGATAGGATTAAAACAGACACTTTTAAAGTATCTTAGCTCTTCCCACCAGTGGGGTTCCCATCTCCTCAATCTTTGCTCCGAGGCTGCTTGGGAAAGGGACCATCTGTAATTTGGACTGCATACAACGCCCAGTATATTCTGGTGCCCAACTATAAATAAAAAGGAATTAGCCAGGTGGGTTTTGTCAGGGCATTTTTATGCCTCTGAAGCCTCAAGCAATTGCCAGGGCCAAAGGCAGGCTACTGGAATTGATGGACTCTGTGGGCTCAGCTGTTGTGGCCATTCCTATGATCCTAGATAAATACGCTTTAACTAGTCCGCTGACTTTCCCCCCATGTGCTAATTGCTTGGTCAGATCCAGAGTAAATAGGTGCAGATTTGCTTCAGCATCTCGCATGATGCAATAGACACACATTTGGGAACTGGAATCTCAAGCACACAAAGATTCGTGCTAATTCACTGGACTTCTGGGTGGTAGGGTGACCAGACAGCAAGTGTGAACAATCGGAGGTGGGGGTAATAGGAGCCTCTATAAGGAAAAGACCGCAAAATCGGGACTGTCCCTATAAAATCGGGATATCTGGTCACCCTACTGGGTGGGGACAAGCACACATTGTACCCCTCAGCCCTGGCTGGATTTCTCACAAACCTGTGTGTCTGGCTTTCTGGAAGCTTTGTTCAGACTGTCTCAAATTCAGAAAGATTTCCTGTTGCCTTCAGTTCTCTCGCTGGTGACACTGGGCTGGGAAAGATGTGTGTTTTCAGGGTTCCCTAACTGCTTTGGTTTTTGCCAGGTACTCTCTGGAACAGCACTGCTTTTCAAAAGGCTGGAGCGTCCTGGGAGAAAGTGACTTTACAGCACTTACTAAACAACAACAAAAGGAAGGAAGATAGGGACACAAATTTACACTGCAAGGATGTCTCTGCACTGGACTTTTCCTCTTGGATTCCCATAAATGCTACTAGCACTGGCAGAAGCACTAATCTAGAGCACCACAGGCAGTTTTACCAGTGTCTCTGTCTAGCTCTGCTCAGAGCCTCTGACATCTCTCTCCATAGTAGGTTGAAACAACCCCCAGGATATAAACCCTGCACCCCCTGCACATTTTGTGGAATTTGAATCCAGATTTGAATTTTGTGGCTTAGGCCCATTGGAACCAACTGCAGAACCTTTGCCTAAAATTTAAATGTATTAAGCTCAATAGTTTTGATGAACCCTCCTTCTCTCTCCAATGTGTATGCACCTCTTCTTGTAGGAGGCTCTCTTCTTCTACAGCAGTTTATGAGTGTAATTCCCATTCAATTCTCGTCCCCTGCTGGGAGAGAACTGGATGTTGCATCTGTCCTAAGATGGGAGCATTAGGCCTCTGGTTTGAGTTGGAACCAGCAAACTCTGGAGCTAACATGAAAAAAACAAGCGAAAGGGCTAGTCTGATAGTACCTCCCAGCCTGGGTGGAATTATGACAAAGTCTTGCAAGAAAAGCTACCCTGCCATCTTGCTCTCGTTTCTTTTCTACATCCAGGCATCCCTCTCCCCTGGTGTGAATCTGTGATCGAGCGAGGATTGAAACTCTCTATCCAAATCAGAGACAAATGTAACTGGGTAATTAGAAGCTTAACTAAATCTAGCCCAAATTTTCAGAAGGCGTTGTGGGCTCAATCTTATATTAACTCAGCAGATTCCATGAAAAACTAACTCTGTAGTGCAGCCCACTTCTGACCTTTCTCATTAGATCTCTGGTGCTAAAGCATTTCTGAAGGCTTTGGCGCGTCGTATTCTGATGTGATGGCTGTACTCTCTTCTTTAATTGGTGTTTTTTGAGGTTAATTGGAAAGGAATCCATGATTGGCAACCGATATCAAAATAATTTTGTCGGGATTAGAGTTGTCCCGGAAGAGTGGGGTGAAAAATATTTACCTGGGGAAATGAAATTGCTGGTTTGCTGATGCACACAAAAGTATTTAATTCTGTTTCTTTGCTCTAGCCCTGAAGCTGGATGTCTTCCACAATTCTTAAAACTAGGGGCAGTAAAGGGGCTGAACCAGAAGTTGGCACATAGCAGAAAGGCTCATTTTAATCTAAACACAGTTAACATGCTCATAGTCATTTGGGATAAATGGGATACTTAAGAACACATGATGGCTAATCTCTGCTATGACATTTGTGGAGGAGGGGGAGGAATAATTTAGACAGTGGGGATTGTGCCACTCATGAGTTATCCCCTCTCTCCTGTCATAAGTGAAGCTAATAGTCATAAACATGAATCTGCACATCAATGGCACCTTTCAGCCAAGGATCACAAGGCACCATGCAAACATGAACCAGCTCCGCTGCGAGGTGAGATCATCAACACCCCCATTTTGCAGATGGGAAATCGAGGCCCAGAGCAATACAATGACATTTTTATGACGACCCAGCAGATTAGCAGCTACAGAACGTAGGTCTGGAGTTCCAAGTATTAGTCCACTCCTCTGACGGTGATAAACTCTCCCTCTATCGTGAGTTGTTCTCACTGCTGTGAGGGATTTTAACCACAATTATGATACTCTGGTGGTGGCCAGGGTGAAGGATCTGTAAGGACAACGGTGATTGGCATGGGGATGGAAAGGGAGAGAAGTGGCATGGAGGAAACAATGCAAGGAACCTTCTGTAGGAAGAGCCGGAGGGCACTGAGTATCCGGTACGTTTACTGGCAACAAGCTTGAAAAACTGATGGCATGTTAGCAAAATTAGTAGAGTTGTATGGCAATAACTACACACACACACACACACACACACACACACACACACACACACACACCCCAAGGACAAATTCAGCCACTCAACTTCCTTAACACACACTACTAGGAGATTTGTTGTCAGTTATTTAACAGGCCTCCATTAACAGTTGCATTGAAAAATTCATTTGAAGCATCTGTCATGTCCCTTTTGACCCTGATTATAAACATTACACATTTCACGTCGCTGAGCCTCCTTCAGTCACCAATTCCCCGACATACTCTACGAAAACTTTGCGAGCTGCCAATAAAATGGAAATCATGGGCAAGGAAAACAAAATACGTTCGTCTGATTTTCCACCCACCTTGTTACAAATTTTCATTCGATTTTCACTGCCGTCTCAGATGAACCTTTGATTCTGTCTAATAGGGACCCTGGAAAGTAACGTCCGGAACAGAAGCACCGACAGGCAAAACATTTTTTCATCACTCCCAGCTCCTCACATTGCAAAAGCCTAATTGAGACTCAGGTGGCTGGATAATAGAAAACTCCAGCATGGCCCTGATGTTTGGGGCATCCAGCTCTAATCTGGTGCAATACAGGGATACAGGAGTAAGGGAGTGTTTCAGAAGTGGAGCAGGTGGGATGCCAACAGTGTCAACGCAAAGGGCTGTTAGAATTTCAAACTCTCCTTCTGAGAGGAGTACTGACGGCTCAGGGGATTGAACATGGGATGCATGTTCGGTCCGTGTGAGCATGCTCAGGACAAGCCAAGCAGCAAACCTGCGGGGTGGGAGGGAAAGGAATAAACCCTGCCCCCCATGCATCCCCTCTGGCACAGACCTTAATTTGAGGACTACTGGTCTGAATGCCAGTGAGGTCAGTAAGCTCTCTTGGGTTCTTACCTGGCCCCAGTTACACAAGATCCGATTGACTCACGCAAGTGGAGCTACGCAAATAATGGAAGTTTTGCCATGGGGCTAGGCCTTGACCCCTAGCTGGTTAGAGAATATAGGTGTTTCCATGCTATGCTGGAGGATGCTTCACACATTAGGATTACATTTATTATTTGTAAGTAGGCCCCAGTCCGCGCCAGGGCACTACTGTGCCAGGTGTCATGCACCGCAAACAGGAAGACACTGTCTCTGCCCCAAAGAGCTTACACAGTCTAATCAGTTTCCTGATGCTAAGCACAGCATGACACTTCCTTCTACTAGAGGATACCCTGGGAATTACATTTTGCAGCGGAAACACGGCATAAACAAGGCACTGCAGTCAAAAGATGCCTAGAAATCTACTGTTATTCTATTGCATCTGGATTGCCAGGGCATTTGTTTGTTCTCTCTGCAGAACTAGGGAGCGTAGAACAGGACAGTAATAGTTTCAGGGCACGTTCATATTCCTTTCTTTGAAGATCACTAGGAGTTTCATGAAAGCAGCCTGGTCCCTAGCATACTGTGCCTCTTTAGGGGCCAGAGTGATGAATGCTGAACCAGAACGAGAGAGGAGAGGGAGGACTTCAGAATCCCCCTTCTCTATTCAGTGCGACTCCAGACTCCAGTACAACAGTGTCTCAGAGAGACGAGAACATTCCCCCGGCACAGGACTGGATCCGAGATGGGCGAGAGGAAAGAGATCATGGAATGAGGGCCCTGTTGCAAACACCACGACCAAAGGACAAGAAACCCCCCCGTTGGAATGTTTACTTCCTCCAGGCTACCACTGGCCCAGTGCTTAGCTTCCCCTGGGCCTGCAGTGACATGTCCTCCTCCTCCTTCACAGGCTATAGTCCTCAGAGGGGCCAAGGACGGGCTCTCAGCACTGACCACAATATGTTCTGGTTCAGTGGAAGGACCTTAAACTCACAGACAAGGACAAGGCAGTAAAAGATGAAGCACCCGAACCCCCCTATTTCCAGATTACTAGACCCCAGGTGTGTGCTAGGGAGCAGTTAAATTTCATCATTACCCTTTCTTCTATGGTATTTTTTATAGTCCTTTTTACTACTGGCACTAAAGGTGCCGGACGCATCCCAGGAGCTAAGAGGACATCACTTGTCAACCTGACTGCTCAGTGATATAAAAAAATGACAAGTCCTGGCTTAATCTTTCTGATGACTGTGTTCAGGATGGCCCATCCATCTCCATGCAGGAGTTTTGGTGAAGCCGGAAGACAAGAGCACCACAGTATTTAAGAATGAAAAATTAAGTGCCCTTTTTAAGCACAGCATGGAGCTCATTACCGCAGAGCAGTTTGCCGGCTGCTCTTCAGGTTGCGTGCCCGTGTCTGCACTTCCTTTTATTGAAATCTCCTATCTTTAGGCTTTAATAAGTTGGCTGCAAAAATTGGCGATGGTCAGGAAATAGATTAAATAGTTAAAAAAAATTAAACACATTAGGAAGATTAGAGACAGACAGCTGGATGTACAGGTCTTACAGGCTCAGAAATCTTCCCTCTGCAAAACAGTTACAAACACAGGCAAAACCAATGCAAACTTCTCCTCCACTACCCTTCCAATGCACCTTCAAACCTATTCTAGTAAAGCCCACCTCCAGGGCTGAACGGATGATCAGTAATAAGAGTGCTGGCAACTCTCATGATTGTATGATCTTTGGTGTTTTTGTTGAACACAGCTCCTGAGTCAGGTGAATAGGTGAGAATCTGAGTTTGCATGTGAAAAGAAAAGAAAGTTTCTGTCCTTTCTGGTGGTGGAGGAAAGCTTTTAAAAAGGAGCCTTAATAGCTCAAACGTCACAAGGTAAAATTTTTTTAAAAAAAAATAATAATCAAATTTGTTATTTTAAAATGCTCATGATTTTTGAGTGTTCCAGGTTTGGCTGCATCTTTCTGCCCAGCTCTCTTCCATCTAGCCACAGATGTTGTAGCTTCATGTGAACTGGCAGCACAGCAAATTGTAATTTAATTAACTCCTAAATTTTAATGTAATCCAGGCTGCCAGGAATCTCTCTTGTCTCCTTTCCTTTTAGTACAACAGTCCCCTTTGCATTGTTTTGTTTTTGGCAGGCTAGGAGTATTGTTAGAAGAGCCAGTCGATGAACTCGTCTTGGAATGATCACCTATGTGAGTAAGGTGGAGAGGAGGTTCCCTTGCCCCCTCCTCTTTAAGGGACTCACTGGATCTGGGGAACGCTGGGCTACGCAACACGCTGATCAGCTGGGTGACTGAGCTCTTGTTTTATGTCAATGTTTCTGCAGGTATCTTTGGCGATCAGAACACCCCTCTTTCCAATGGCCCAGAAGGTGGCTAGTTTGAAATGGCGGTTGCAAAATGACAGTAGTGCTGGGGAAAGATGCCAGATGGACCACCTTTGGCGGCTGATGCAGGGACAGCATGTGCATGTTCTCTCTGTTCTGGCCCAGCGATAACATCCCCCAGACTGCCTCCTGTATGCTCACTGACATTATACTTCCAAACAGCGCACACTCTGAATGGGTCAGCGCCTGGCAACACAGGGATGGCAACATTCTCCGTCCAATAAGATGGAAGCACTTCTCCACTCTGCTCTGCCCGGGTCACACATGGAAGTCAAAGAGGCTCAGAGTGTATGGGACTTTATATTGAATTGCACACACGGTATAGAAACAATCTGGCTGGGGCTTGCAATGGCTGCAGACCCAGAGTCTCACATTGTGGTCACTGAAATCGACGATAAAGCTCCCATTTGCTGCAGTGGTTGCAAGAGCAATCTAATTTAGGGGACAGGGCACTAGACTTGGAATCAGGAGACTAAGATTCTCTTTCCAGCTCTGCCACTGACTTGCTGTATGACTGCAGGCAAGTCACTTCCCTGCTCTGAGCCTCTCCCACCCTTGCTTTGCTTGTCTAGTTAGATGGTAAAATCTTCAGGGCAGGGACTCTCTCTCACTGTGTGTTTGTGGGATGCTTAGGACAATGGAGCCCTGCTCTCAATTCAGATATCCAAGCAGTACTATAATGTAAATGAGAACAACAGCCAGGTTGTCCACAAGGGATCATTATTTCTTTAAAAAATTTTTTGGGGGAAGATATTAAGAAATCAACATACAATGAAAATCAAACACAAAAGCAAAGAAATAACCCCAAATGTGCCTGCAGTTTAACATGCCCCTAATTTCTGATGAATCCCAGGGAATACAGATTCCACCTGAGCTGTAAAAGTTTTTATAAAATCAAGGCTGAGTGCAGGAAACCGGGGTGCCAGCTGCTTATATACACAGGGAAAAGGGAGCGATTCTCCCAGGGCAGTCTGAGAAGCCTCGGCTTAGGAGCACGCATGAGACCCGGCTCTGGGGGAGTGGAAGCAGATAGGGAGGTGAGAGAAACTGGGGACACTCTGGGAAAATGGTGAATTGCTGAGCAGCTGCTTTTTCTGGAGTCAAAACCAGCACTGACCTTTGGCTCGGCCAGCATGGTATCTACCGCCGCTGAAGCCTCATCTATCAGCGACCCGGAGGAGGAGGAGAGACAAAGGGCAGGAAAGCCAATGAACGCAACAGGAAATAAAAAGAGGGAATTAGAAAACCAGGACCCCCAGTTCTAAATGTGCTGACAGCGCTGTGCTGTAATTAATAAGCACCAAACCTAACTGGGATTCATATAGGGCAGGGGACAGTGCCTCATTAATCAAAGCCCGAGGTGTCAAAGTGCTAGGCAGGAGGACACTCCAGACACTGGGAACGGAGACAAAACCATCCTGCAGAGCAGGAAAGAAACAATGGGAGCTTTGCCCGAGTAAGGACTACAGAGCCAGGGCCCAGCTTTTTAAAAATGACGAAGCCCAGCTCTCAGGAGCAATCTTGACTTTGAGGAGAGTTATCCGGGAGTTTTGCAGCGTTCTAAAGCTCAGGCAAGGAAGAGATGGGCCCAACTCAACGTTCAGAGCAAAGCTGATTCTAGAACTAAGCTTCGTATTTCAGCCAAAACCCGGCTCAGAAAAACCCCCAAGTTGAGGGTGCATGATCCATATTAGAACCTGCCTAAAGTCTGGAGTTTTGGGATTGAGGCTCAGCTCATGAGAGGGAGATGGATTCGAGCTGCAAGCTGATGGGGCGCTTGGGGCCATAGCTTTGAAGGCCAGGCTTGCAAAGCTTGTACTGGCTCATAGGAAAACCCACCGGGATGTGTCTCCACACTGAGCAAGGGAACAATTGCAGCAGCAGTGACAGCGAGAAACGGCTCACCATTGTCTTCGCCCAGCCATGTCGCAATGCTGCTTTTCACAGAGGCACGTTGGTGTATCCACACAGCATGGCCGTACCAAAGTGACTGTACTAGTGTATTCGGAGTAATTGCATCTGGCGGACTAAGCGCGCGCTGAAAGAGTAGTTCTGCCTCCTGTAATGGGAATCCCTTATACTTTTCAGTAGGACGGTGCAGTATGAACACCCCCTCCCCATACACATTTTGTCTGATCGCAACATTCAGAGTGGTGGAGAAAGCATTTGAAGAGAAGCTCTTTCCTGAAAAGGAGGAAACATGTTGCTGAACATCCTCTTAAGGAACCAGTGGGTATTGGTGCACTGTGCATGGATCCCAGTGCAGAGCTTGGACCCCAGGTGATTTCAAAGAGGGGGGGGGTTACTATTTCTTGCTCTCAACAGAGTGTTGGCTTTATGATTGCAATACCTCAACTCTTCCTCCCTCTCTCTCACAGCCCCTCCCTTCCGGTACTTCCATTTCCACTACCTGAGCTAGTTTCGTACCTGTACTCACGGGGATGGACAGAAGTGTTCAGGTATTTTGTCTTTGTTTGCCTGCCGACATGATGGAACGCAACAGGATTTAAAGGACACAATGAGACTATTCATCTTTAGACAGAAAGATCTGCCAGCCACTTTGCTAAATTTTCTACCAGACAGGTCCTAGTGATCATTAGTGACCCAACATTTGCAAAATGGGAGTTAATGGGAGCCATGTTGTACAGCCTGAACATGTCCATAGCCTCATGCTGCTGCTTCTGCATTATTTGTATTATTGTAGTGGCTAGAAGCCCCTATCATGGACGTGGATCAAACCACTGTGCTAGACACTGCACATACACAGAACAAAGAGACAGTCCCCGGCCCATATGTCCCGGGTCTTTACACCCACTTATTTCAAAGTGACATTCCAGAGCACTGGGCTGGAACTCAGGAGCCCTGGGTTCCATTCATGGCTCTGTCACTGCTCTGCTGGCTGATCTTGGGATGGTCACTTTGCCTCAGGTTCCTCTTCTGTGAAGCGCTTTGAGAACGGATGATGCAGAATGCTGTAGAAGAGCTTGACTGTCCATATTAAGGTATCTCCCCTCTTTAGATGAGCAGAGCACTGCAAACCACTGACAATATCCCTGGGGATCAGGTAGACTTGAAACCCTCCAAATCTAATTTCCAGCACCATGCTCGTGTCTCCAATTCTTAATACAGAGAGTTTCATAAACAGGCTATAGTGCATCAACTTCTGCATCACTAAGTATTGAAGGCGCTCATGATGCCAAAAGCAGATCTAGCCTTTTAGTGTAGTGCTTTTATAAGTAGTCACAGCCTACGGCAGCTTTATACAAACTTTTCCTTTTAAATATATATTTATAATGAAACACGACCACATTAATGCCTGTAGTTAGCTACGCTCAGTCAATGGCTATGTTTTCCTCCAAACAAGCCATTAAACTTGTTAGCTTCTGGTTAGACACTCATTTTCTTTCTCAAAGCAGCAACGTGTTGGGAATTATGTTAATACGGTATAAATCAAATCCGTGCTTAAGTCAAAAGGTTGATATCATCTAAACATATTCTATGTATCAACGGCAATACAATTTCACAGGTATAATCCATCAACAGCCAATCTGGTCAGCTACTTCATTACAATCAGATAATTAATGTCTGGTAATAATAAACCGCCTCGATTTTGTTGTTCTTGGAAAAAAGAAAATACAATTTTTAGGCAGTCTAAAGTGACATAGTTTAAAAGGCGTGATAGTTGAGCATTAATTTGCTATCAATCAGAAGTGGTGTTAGAGTTATTTATCTCTTTATCTGAGCAGCCTTGAAAAAGCTGGGGCGGAGGGAGAACTCACAACAACAGAGGCACCCTGCGAAACGGGACGATGTCAATAATTGCTTCTGAAAATGAGGAATTACCAGGCTAACGAGTGACACTATCTAGATATGGATAGCACTTAAAATGTAAAATATGGAGATAACCAAGGAACAAATAGGCGATTTCTTGTTGCAACATTTCACAGGCAGACAGTATTTGTGTGGCACAAACGCCATCCGTTAGCCTTAACGTCAGCTATTTTGGGTATTTATTGATACTTTCTACTGTCCCAGGACCTCTCTGGAGAGGACAGCTTGATCTCAAGTGCATCCTAACTTTGTGCGTGTGCAGTACAAGAAAGCCACTTTTCAGTAGTGATGGGGTATCAATCAACGTGATGGTGATGTGCTGGACCAGGAAAGAGAACAGAGTGAGAAAAAGAGGCCATTACTTTCCTGTTTCAGTTCTTGGACTGATCACTCAAAAAAATACAAAGGTGGGAGCGTGCCGGTTCTGAATCCCCATGACATCTCGCACTCCGAGAGGACGCGGCTCCATAACTTCTTTGTGTTAATACATATCACCCTCTCCTTGCAACCAGGCATGTGAAAACCTGTGCTTCTCTAGAAGCACTTGAGTAGTCTGCTGAAACCCTCACTTGATTTCAACAAATCTACATCAGGGATGAATTTGGCCCCCGATGTGGCTACTTGTGGAGAGCAGGTTAAGCAGGTTAAAAAAAAAAAAAGCCAAACGTGTGCTAAAAATAAAGGCACAAAGAAACAAAGGAGGGGGAAAAAACCCTGTTAAAGAGTTTTAAAGAATAATGGCCGAACTTACCCTAAAGAGGAGAATAATCAGGGTAAGTTCTGTTATTAAGTCTTCTCTGAACATCCCCCTGCCTGGGGAAACCATCTCTCCCTGCTCCTCCTCATTATTATTATTTGTGCATGAGATGCAGTGCAGCCTCTCATAACTCACCATGTTTATGATAAAGCAGAGCAGTTGTTTTTGGAGACAGGCACTTTGATATTCAGTAGCCCCAGAGGCGATGCCACGGTGCTCTCTTTCCACCATTCACTAGTTAACGTGCCAATTTTTTCTCCCCTTTCTCGAGTGTGCCTGAAGGAAATTTATTGCAGCAGGCGACTGCTATGGGCAAATACTAATAAAATGCTGTTTTGCTGCAATTTGTTTAATTGGCCACAGAAGAGAAGCCTTGCATGTTAGATCCAGCTCCTGACACCTCCTGCCCAGTCCACAGATGTTCTCAACATGAAGTGCTCACATCTTCATGTTTATGGGAGGGAGAAAACAAACCCCGACCATTAAATCTTTACTATTGCTGCAGATCTGATTTGATTTAACATGCATATTTACTGTGGCAGGCTGCCGGCAACCTCTCTGATTTATTCAGCAAAATGTGCTATTTAACACACATCCCCCTGCCCTCTAAAAACACCCAACAACAATCAAAACACAAAAATTGGAGGGTGATTAATAGCGGATTAGAAAGAAAGGTACTAAAACATGAATAATCCTGAAAGCAGTCTGATTGCACAGAGAGAAGTTTCCACCCTTTGCTTGTCAACAAAATTGTACAGTGTGCAAACACACACACACACACACACACACCGCCTGACTTTCATGTTGAGACAGGTCACATTATTAGTAGTAAACATTTATATTACGGTAGTCCCCAAAGCCCCTATCAGAATCAGGGCCATCTTGTGCTGGGTGCTGTACTCTTACAATCCTTGCCTGAACCTCAAGACAGAGAGACAAAGGCACAGGTGCTGGAGCTGCAAGTACTGCCTCACCCTCTGGCTTGAAGTGGTTTTCATTAGATACAGGGTTTGCAGTTTGGTTCAATGGCTCTCAGCACCCCCACTGAGCAAACTGGTCCAGCGTCCGTGCCTGACGGGGATACACCACAAACAAACAAATAGGGTGAAGAATTGGCATCGCTTTGTTGGTTACATGGATTGTGGTTTTTTGTTTTTTGAGTGGTTAGAATAGAGACTAGAAGTCAAAATTGTCCTGGGTTCCACCGCAGGTTTACTGCATGATCTTGGGCAAGTCATTTATAATCTCCCTGCCTCAGTTTATAAAGATATACAATAATCACAAAGATGTTGGGAAGCTTAATTCATATTTGTAGAACCACCATGAGTGCTTGGATGGAAACATCTTCAGAAATACACCTCAGCAATATTTTCTCATCAGAGAGAGGACTTCACCCAACTGTGCTAAATCCTTAATGTTCTCAAGGGATTGGGGGGGGGAGGGGGAGGGTTAGGCTGCATATCCTATTCCATACCCCAAATCTTCCTAGGAAAATCGTAAAACAAGTGCTATAAAAGGGCACTCAGTTGTTGATTCAAATCGATATTTAGGAAGCAAAGTATCGTGTCCTTATTTGGGCTGGATGTCAAACTCGAGATTGAGAGATGTGTTATACGTTTCCCGCTGGTTGGGGTTTAAGGCAGTAAAAGAAGGCAGTTACCCTTCCCTCCCCCATTATTGCATGCCACAATCTCCGTATTTTCAGATGGTTTGTGTTCATAAAAAGAAACTTTAAAAAGATATGTAGGAGATTTTGGTGCCATAAATCCACGCTTTTCACATATATTTACAGGACTGACTTGAATGCATCTCCAGCCCCGGATGAAATAGAATAGCATGCAAACTATGCACTTCTGGCTGGAGACTCTAATACTGTGTAATGATCTAGGTGAAAAAGGACTTTCAGGCGGAGACATCCTAAACAGTGATTTGTACACACTGAGAATATTACAGCTCTCCTAGGATTTGCCTTGATGCTCATTAAGTTTCCTCTTTGCAGCATATTTCAAACATTTTAGGTATGGGAGCTATAGGCTCATTTAAACTGACGTACAGCCCGAGCCGTATAGAGTTCAGCTGTGCCTGCTGCCTGGCTTTCACTGGCCTATAGCGTGGAGCGGGGGGATTATAAGAGTGAAAATCTGCACCACCAACTCACACCAAGCCAAAAGTTTTAACATGAATGAACAAATAGGGCTGCTGTAACCATAAACAAGACCAAATCAGCTAGACTCAGGGGGCTTCAGTCTTTTGAGGAAAGGGAAGATTCTTCCAGGCTCTGAGCTTCAGTAAAATCAGGTGAGGAGAGAGGAATGCTGGCAAACGGAGCCCATCAAAGCACTGTATGTTCTTCCTCTTCCACATCACATTGGAGCGGGTCCAGTTTTCTTAGCTAGAGAGGGTGTTTGGGGATATGTAGTAAAAAGACGGTATCTGGTTTTACTAGATGTGTGATGAAAACATGTCTATTTAATCGGAGATCAGAACGGAGTGCAAGGGAACAAGTCATGGCTAGAGCACACTGAAGCAAGAAATGGACAACTCAGTGGATTGGTAATTGCAGATGGGACCTGTTTGAAAGTTACTGGTTTGACTCTGACTCTAGGTAGCGAATAGAAGCAACTATTCTTTGACAGCCAGACACTATGTGAAATTAGTCGGTGGTCAAGGAGAATGTGGGCCTTTGTCCCACTCTAGTTGATGGTGCATGTAAAAGGTTAAAGGTCCATTCCGGCCACCAACTGATTGAGTTATTCCTTCAGGTCAAATAGAAATGTCCCATGAAAGTTGGAAACTCAAGAGTTGCCGTTCATTTAAAGAAATAATAATAGCACCTCCAATGCTAAGTGCTTCTTTTTTGTGCTCCACTTAGCAGGTGTTTGCAGTTAGAAATATACAGCAGAGGGGGTGGGGACATAAAGTTCAGCCTCTGAGCCCCTCAATTTTTCCTGCATTTAAAGATGCACGGGTGGGGGAAACAATCTGGCAGTCCTGACTTCCTACGGGAGACACGAGACTTGCAGGGCTGTGGCACCTGCCCATCTAAGACCATCATTTCTTGGCACCTGTGCCTAAGGCAGAGTTCCAGCAAAACTTCAGCTTGGGCACCATGCCATCCTAACAGATGGCTCCGAGTGCAAGAAGCCAAGAGAGGAGGCATTGTGTATGTGCATCAAGTGTGCACTGCTTAGAGGACGATTTCCAGCAATGGGACTTCCAAACAGAAATCCATTATGAACCTTGCCTGCCTGCGGTCAGAGTTTGGGATGTGCCATCGTTCATTTAGTTTTGCGATGTACCACTGTTAATTTAGTTCAGAGCTGGATTTATCTTCAGAAGTAAAGAGGACAATTTCTGTGCCCAGGGGTCAAGGGCATTCAGCCTGTCTGATGGTTCCTGCAACGTGGGTAGAGGGAGAGACGCATACGGAGACATACAGACCCTCCTCTTGAAATTGTGCTTGCTCTGAGAGGCACTTGAAAACAAACATTGCAGAGTTACGTGCACAAGTTGGCAGCATACGGAAAACTGCTCGGTGGCCGTGTGCCATCAGCAAAGCCCATGTAGGCAGACAGAATAAAATATCAGGACTTTCGTATACTTTAAGATGATGGCAACTTTCATACGCTTTTCTGTAACTTGTGAGAGTGCATACAGGGTGATTTGGTTTTAACCCTGCATTAGAATTATCTGAGGTAAAAGGTGACCAGCTAAACTGTAGTATCAGAAGACATGGTGATTGCGGTGAGTAGAATCCCTATATCCTGCCCTGGGAACTTCTAGGCAAGGCAGAGCACGCAAATGCAAGAGAAGAAGGCCTTTTCTTTTCTTTTTTTAACAATACACATAATATCCCTTCCAAAAGGTTTGCTAAGGTTACTCATGTATTAAGTTAAACTAACCAATTTACAATGCAAATGTTACACAGATTAGAAAGGGTAAATGAGTTGTATGTTGCAGGAAATGTATACCCCAAATTAAAAAACAACGCCAGAAAACCAAAAAAGAGTCACCGTGGCTTAACAGCCAAGTAAAAGAAGCAGTGAGAGAGAAAAAGGCATCTTTTAAAAAGTGGAAGTCTAATCCTAGTGAGGTAAATAGAAAGGAGCATAAGCACTGCCAAATAAAGTGTAAGAATGTAATAAGAAAAGCTAAAATGGAGTTTGAAGAGCAGCTAGCCAAAAACTCAAAAGGTAATAACAAAATGTTTTTTAAATATGTCAGAAGCAGGAAGCCTGCTAAACAACCAGTGGGGCCCCTGGATGACAGAGATACAAAAGGAGCACTTAAAGATGACAGAGTCATTGCAGAGAAATTAAATGAATTCTTTGCTTCAGTCTTCACGGCTGAGGACGTTAGGGAGATTCCTAAACCTGAGCTGTCTTTTGTAGGTGACGAATCTGAGGTATTGTCACAAATTGAAGTATCGGTAGAGGAGGTTCTGGAACTCATTGATAAACTTAACTGTAACAAGTCACCGGGACCAGATGGCATTCACCCAAGAGTTCTGAAAGAACTCAAATGTGAAATTGCGGCACTATTAACGAGGGTTTGTAACCTATCCTTTAAATCGGCTACTGTGCCCAGTGACTGGAAGATAGCTAATGTAACGCCAATATTTAAAAAGGGCTCTAGAGGTGATCCTGGCAATTACAGACCAGTCAGTCTAACGTCCGTACCGGGAAAATTAGTTGAAACAATAGTAAAGAATAAAATTGTCAGACACATAGAAGAGCATAAATTGTTGGGCAAAAGTCAACATGGTTTCTGCAAAGGGAAATCGTGTCTTACTAATCTATTAGAGTTCTTTGAAGGGGTCAGCAAACATGTGGACAAGGGGGATCCGGTGGACATAGTGTACTTAGATTTCCAGAAAGCCTTTGACAAGGTCCCTCACCAAAGGCTCTTACGTAAATTAAGCTGCCATGGGATAAGAGGGAAGATCCTCTCATGGATTGAAAACTGGTTAAAAGACAGGGAACAAAGGGTAGGGATAAATGGAACTTTTTCAGAATGGAGAGGGGTAACTAGTGGTGTTCCCCAAGGGTCAGTCCTGGGACCGATCCTATTCAACTTATTTATAAATGATTTGGAGGAAGGGGTAAACAGTGATGTGGCAAAGTTTGCAGATGATACTAAACTGCTCAAAGTAGTAAGGACCAAAGCAGACTGTGAAGAACTTCAAAAAGATCTCACTAAACTAAGTGATTGGGCAACAAAATGGCAAATGAAATTTAATGTGGATAAATGTAAAGTAATGCACATTGGAAAAAATAACCCCAACTATACATACAATATGATGGGGGCTAATTTAGCTACAACCAATCAGGAAAAAGACCTGGGAGTCATTGTGGATAGTTCTCTGAAGGCATCCACGCAGTGTGCAGCGGCAGTCAAAAAAGCAAACAGGATGTTAGGAATCATTAAAAAAGGGATAGAGAATAAGTCGGAGAATATCTTATTGCCCTTATACAAATCCATGGTGCGCCCACATCTTGAATACTGCGTACAAATGTGGTCTCCTCATCTCAAAAAGGATATACTGGCACTAGAAAAGGTTCAGAGAAGGGCAACTAAAATGATTAGGGGTTTGGAACGGGTCCCATATGAAGAGAGATTAAGGAGGCTAGGACTTTTTAGCTTGGAAAAGAGGAGACTAAGGGGGGATATGATAGAGGTATATAAAATTATGAGTGGAGTGGAGGAAGTGAATAAGGAAAAGTTATTTACTTGTTCCCAAAATAGAAGAACTAGGGGCCATTCAATGAAATTGGCGTGCAGCAGGTTTAAAACAAATAAAAGGAAGTTCTTCTTCACACAGCGCACAGTCAACCTGTGGAACTCCTTACCTGAGGAGGCTGTGAAGGCTAGGACTATAACAGGGTTTAAAAGAGAGCTGGATAAATTCATGGAGGCTAAGTCCATAAATGGCTATTAGCCGGGATGGGTAAGGAATGGTGTCCCTAGCCTCTGTCTGTCAGAGGGGGGTGATGGATGACAGGAGAGAGATCGCTCGATCATACCTGTTAGGTTCACTCACTCCGGGGCACCTGGCATTGGCCACTGTCGGTAGACAGGATGCTGGGCTAGATGGACCTTTGGTCTGACCCAGTATGGCCGTTCTTATGTTCTTATGTTCTTATGTTCTTATGAAATAGGAGATACCCAGACAAAAGTGGAGCAGACCTGTGGCAAACTGCAATTAATGACCCGAACACATCTTCTAGGATGAAAAATTCATCGAGTTCTCTCAGGATGCATAGCCCCGGCAGAAGAAATTATTCACCACTCTCTACATATCCAGAGTGTCACCAAGCCTATTTATCTGGTAAACAAAGTACTTCCCTTCAGCTTTAATATCTCTGCTACAGTATGGTCCAAAAGTTCCTTGATTATTTTAAAAGTTATAAAGAAAGAGCAATTCTAAGAAAACAAAAAGCTTGTGAACTGTTGTTCCAGAGAGGACTGTAATAAACAATGATTCCCCCATGTAATCTGATGGATAAAGTAGAGCTGGAAGGGAAACAGTTTTCCTGTCACATGAAAATTTCCACCATCAAATTTTTTTTTCCCATCCTCAGCAAAGACTAAAGTTGAAATCTCAAAAAACTGTGCGAACTGAAAATCTGAAAGAAAAAAAAATTCAACTTGGATCAAAACATTTTGCTTGGATAATTTTAAAACATTTTGCCTTGATTGACTTTTTTTTTAACTTTGAGCTGGAAAAATGGAAAATTTAGATAATTTTCAAACTTTTATCATCATATTTTCCCCACCGAAGTAAAAAAATTCATTGAAGCCAACCCTTTCCCGTAAAATGATTTGGTTTCAACAAAAAAAATCCTGACAAGCTTTAAGTTAAAGCACAGGACTGAGAACCAGAATAAATAGGTGCCAATGCTGGTTCTGACACACACTGTCTGGCCGAGGTTTTTCATAGTTATTTTGGGAGCTTTCTAGGTGTCCAACTTGAGACACCTGAAAAGAAAAAAGCCCGGTTTCCAGAAAGTGCTGAGTCGCCATCCTTTGGAAAATTGAATCCTTTTAAGGCATTTCAAGTTGGGGGCCTAAAAACAGACACCAAAAATCGCTGCTCACTTGATAAAATCTTAGCTCCTGTGTTGTAACCTTGGTCAAATCACTTAATAGTGGCCATTGTATAACAAGGTGATAGATAAAACATTACTGTCCCACAGGAGGTTTGTACAGCTTCATCTATTAATCACAGTAAAGCACTCTGAGGTGGATGTCTGTCAGGGGTGTGAACCCGCCAACTAATAAGCAGCCACTACTCTTGTTAAAGTGATTCAGCATTTTCTTATATTTTACTAACCCATAACTTGAGAATAAACAAAAGAGGGGGGGGGGGGGAAACTGTGGATGTTGGAATTTATCTTAAGGAAATAGTTTTCCTTTAATATACATGTCAAGTGTAACTTTATGCTCCAGATAGCTTGGTAGTTTGGGGAAACAGATACTATAGTCATGCAATAAGGAGAGAGGAAGAAGTTATACCACCCCTGGCACATAATCACTTTGAGTGAGTACAGGAGTGACACTCTGCTATCAGCATAGGGCAAATCTTTCTGTGGTTTCCATTTTTGGTCAGCTCTTCAGCATTTGATTAGTTTGCTTCTAATTAGAGATGGGTTCGAGAGACAAAATTCAGTTCCAAATCAGGTTTTCAAACACCCCAAAGGCAGGGTGTTTTTTCAGATACGTGGTTTTGTTTTTGTTTTGGGATAATTTCTACTTTTGACATATCTTCTTCTGAGCCTGCCTGCAGCCCAAAACATGGGAGTGAATGGAGGGGGAAACTATCAACAATTTATAAACCAGTTAACCTCAAAGATTGGTCAGTTAGCAATCAGTTCTGAAACATGGCTGGATATTCTTAATCACTTCACCCATCCCCATTTTTTAACCAGGTGGTCAGTCTGACATGAACTTAACCTGATCAAATCAAATCAGGATCTGAATTGACAAATGAAATGAGTATATACCTAGCGTGTCAGAATCGCTAATGTTAGAAACTGGAGACTAATATGAAGAAGAACATCTGAAGTTGGAGAACAGGACTGGGAGTCAGGAGACCAGTTTCTAATCTTGGTTCTGCCACAAACCAGCAGTGTAACCTTGGGCAATCATTTAACCTCTTTGTGCTTCACTTTCCCCACCTGTAAAATGGGGATATAAATACTATCTCACCATTGCACATAGCTTTCAGGCCAGCAGATGAAAATCCCAAGTGGGTACAAATGCTTAAGTGTTGTTCTCACAAAACCATTGGTCAGCTTTTGCACACAGCTCTCTCTTTAGAGCACTGAGATCCCAAACAGGCATTAACAATAAGATCTCTAGAAAGACACACACCATGTACATGCTCTATAAAATGGTACAGAGATTCTGACCCTGTGCTACTGTTTGCTAAATAAAACCAATTCTGCAACTTGGCACTAACTGGTTAAGCAGCACTCATCATGCCCAATTTACAAAAGAAGGGGCATATTTCAAAATATTTATTCTGCCTTTCCCAGTTGGATTGGTATAAGCATGTGGAAATCTTCAAGGAATCAAACAACTGTTTGTTAATCACCTCAAGCTATTCCAGGCTGAGTGTGCTATGTAAGCTGCCTCTCTCTGTTTACACATAAGGAGCAATGACTCAAACAATCCTAGAGAGACTATTTTTTCTTCTTCCTTTTTTAACGATCAGGTCAGGCCAAACGGCTTAAAGGACCCAGCTACTTAGTATTAGAATTGCACTCTCTCTCCTCCCCCTTCTCCCCATAAGAACTCCATTTGTATGCAGATGGTGAGGGCTTGTGGGACTAGAGGTGGGGGAATCTGGCTCTGCAGACGGATTGCCTAGCCACTTCGGCGTAGCGAACGCTTTCAGGTCACCAAATTGTCTTGCTTGAGAGATGTAGACGAGGCTGCACGAACCCTGCTAACAAAGCATGGTAGACAAGACCCTCATTGGCTGAATGTGAAGATCCAAAAGCCTGATTGTAGTGGTTCAGACCCGCTGCCACAACGCCGCTGGTCATGCTGGGAATTAGCTCTCCGGGACCACTGGGGCACCTTTTACTAGCGGTGTCTCACTCTCCATTAGTTCCACTACCTCCACTGTCTCCACCATCTGGATCCACATCGCTCCCAGACCACAGTGTCCACTTTGGGACACAGCCCTCCAGCTGTGCCCCAACCCGCTGTCTCCCCCCTTCTGGGGTACAGGCAGTCCTCAGTCCTTCCACAAGCCTCTGCGTCCAACTGCAGTCTCTAGTCTAGCCCCTGACTTTGGGGGCAAACTGCAATCTGGATTTATGCCGCTCTCCGCACTGGCAAGTTGGGGTAAAGGGGGGAGGACGGACTCAGACCCGCCTGCTACTCTGGGTCTTGGCCCAGGGACCCTATAGCTGGCAGCCACTTACTGCCCCTCCTCCTATCTTTAGGCCACTTTCCCCATAGCCCTAGCACCTTCCCTGCCCTTGTTTCAAAGCCTCAGTCTGGCCACGGGCCACCAAGAGCTCCCTTATTGCTCCACTACCCTACTCTGCCCTGCCACTGATTTACTGGATGACCCAGGGTAAGTTATCTAACTCCTCTCAATTGACTTGGAGTACAGTAGTTGTGCAGTCATGAAAGAGGAAGTCCAGTCTCATGGTTAAAGCACAGGACTAGGAGCTTGGTTTTATTCCTGGCTCTGCCACTGATTTACTGGATGACCCAGCAAGGTGACTCAAAATAATACGGGGGTCATCTGATGTTTTGACTGTTTCCTTGGCTCTCCCAGTGCCACTCATCATCAGCAAAATCTCGGGATTTTCAAAATAAAAGACAAATATTGTGAACTTGCCTTAGTCTGGAATCCAAAACAATGCCCTTGTGCATCATACGACTAATGCTGCTGATAACAAAGGAGAATCTCCTTTGTCTCAAGTGTTATGGATCTCAAGATAATGGTCCTACATTTCTTACATGCCACCGTGAGCTCCAAAATGCTTGAGGGAGGTGACAATAGCTCTGTTACGATGTATTTAAGCAGCAAATTCCAGGTAATACAACCAGTATAACTGTGTTTACATAGTACTCTCCATGTAAGGATCTCACAGCACCGGACAAATTTAGCCCTGTGTGGTACATACTGTCGTATCCATTTTACAGATGATCAGAGAGGTCAAGTGACTTGTCCTCGTCAGCGGCAGAGGTGGAGGAAAGGAATCCAGGTCCTGTTTCCTCGGAAACCCAAACCACTTATCCTGATAACCTGCTGCTGCAGAACATGGATCCTGGAGGGGTGTGTGTGACTGGAAAAGCCAGGCTACCGAACAACTACGCTTGACCTTAAACTGTGTCTCCCTGAGCGTGTCTCTCCACTAGCCGTAGAACAAACTCTGCAATCTCTTCAGCCAATTAGCACTGAATCTAAACAGGCCCTTAGCAAGCGGGAGACTGTTCCCTGCAAACAGGAGGGGAAGCCATGTTTTTGGCATAGAGCAAAGATAAGAGCAGTGGTTTGTGGTGAGCAGAGATGCTGAGTGTTGACCTAGGAAGATAATGAATGTTGACCTAGGAAGATACAGCCAAACTGAAAGCTACATCCCAATTAGCTTTTAATTTGGATGCTCACAGAGTGGATTCGGAAGCCCGCTTTCATCACCGCTTTTAAAATGGACCTGACTTTTAGGAAACAACCTTATGTAGACCCGTGTTACTGATCAACTTGACTTGAATGCTGTCTCCCATTTCACCTTCATATCTGCCCTTAGCTTCTACTGGTAAGAAATCCTACCGTGTGTTCAACCGGGCAGGCTGTGACACAACAAAATCTTTCCCAGCCCTGGGAAACTCAATTCCACCTGGCACGCCCTGGCGCAAAGCATACAGGCCTGAAGTACCAGAGCCACACAATCCCACCATGTGGCAAGCCACAGCATACACACATCATTCCTTCTACAAACAGCAGCCCCACTTCGCGGCTTGTGTTTGTTTTCTCTATGTCATCTCTGGGTCTGCTCTTCTGAGGTGTGGGGTGAGTTTAACTCCCACTGGCGTCCACAGAACCTTGCAGTGCAGAGCCCTTTGGAGGATCCGGAATTCAGACTATCAACTGTGTATTAGGAATAGGAGGTCTTCTTTCGAAGGCAGAAGAAAGGAGACTCTTGTGGCTAGTGCACTGGGCTCAAGAATGCGGGGCTCAATTTCTGGCTTGGCCACAGATTTGCAGTGTGGCTTTGGGGCAGTTATTTAATTTCACTGCACCTCAATTCTCTCATCTGTAAAATGGAGACAATACGACTTTCCCCCCACCCTTTAGCTACCTTGTCTGTTTAGATTATGCTCTGTTTGGGGCAGGGATCTTTTCTTACCAATCTGGGGTGGGGCTTTAGGTGCTACTAGAATACAAACAATAAGTGCCTAAGTCAAATGTTGCATAAATTATGTCACCTGGTTTTTAACAACAATACATCCAGTATTTGAAGACCCCAGAATATAGATTCCCTTTTGAACATGGAATATTTCCCCAACCCCAGTAATAAACTGGCACCAGCATCCAATACAATGGCCCTCCAACCCATACTATTGCTAGTCCTGATAGGATAGCTGTAGATTGATTATGATGCTGTCACCATGTTCATGTCTAAAATTATTTCCAGTGAAGAAAAGAAAATGCTCTTCCATATTAAAGTAATGAATGTTATGAATATACATTTAGGCTGACTCAAGCGTACGGGGTAAACAATTTTTTGCTTTTGTTCATACTCATAAGAACAAGCACACGTCACACCCAAATTCCACTCTATCCTACCTTATTTTTGTAAGCATTCCTATAATTTTAAGCATCCCAAACCCATTTTTAAAAACCCCCTTGTAGACAGAGACCTTTAATGTCACATTTCTGTAAATTTTATGGCTGAATGATCAACCCCTGAAAGTAGGAGTTTGTAATGTAAATGGAAGGGCATTTTATAATGGGAAAGGAAATATCCTGTAGGGAACAATTTGAACAGACGGGGGGGCTGGGTAAACTAATGACACCATCGTTCTTCTGAGGCTCTAACCTCTCCAAGGATAATGCCACTAGCTGTATGTAACTGCCGAAACCAAGGAACTTTGCTCCTTGAGCCAAATTCATCCTGGGTCAGTAGAGACAGCTGGGATACATTTATGGAGGGGATGGTATGATGGGCCTGCCTACCATGACACTCTGTATCTACAGTGTCTGAGTGGGTGTGAGGTTAGGCACAACCACTTCACCCGGCCTGAGCACTTAGGAAATATTGCAAAGCTTTCTGAATGGTCTATGCACAATACAGTAATGGGAACTCCTGTGCATTGTACTGACTTAGTCCAAGTGCCCAGTGGCAGGAGTGGACAGGACATCAGTGCAACAGGGAAGGAATCCCTCCCTCCAGGCCATGGAGCAGCCGCAGAGCCAACCAGAGGTTGCTCTTCTAACTGGCTGGAGGATGGAGCAATGGTTGATGGAGCGGTATAACTGTGGATCCACTTGCCACCCAACAACCCTTCACGCTATGCAATGTCACACTGCCAGCCCTCACGGAACGGCCTCTCAGCCGCTACAGGTCTCCCTGCCATATTGATGTAACACAACTTTGCTGGTGCAGCGGCATCTGGGACCCCTCTGCACTTACAGGCAGGATATGCCCCTTAATAAAACTTTCCAAAGCAAAGGCACAAAAGCCAAGGCTGCAGCTCTGGTCCCTGGTCATGTTTTGTTTTTTTTAATTCCCAGGTCCATCACTTCACCCCCCGCCCTCCGGTTCATCATAAACTTTGCTCCCACCGATTTTCCAAATCTTATGCATGCTGAGGGTTATCAAGGAAGAATGCAGCCCAGGTGTCCAGTGTTTGCAGGGCCTGCTAATCACATCCAGATTCCTTCCTCGCTGAACTCTGCTTTATTTGAAGTAAGACTTGACTCCTACTACAGAGGAAGGGCTCTTTCTGATCTCCCAGGTAATAGCATGCCCTCTATGTAGAATGGAATAGAGTTAGAATGAACGCTCCAGAAACCCTGACAGGCGTTTTAACAAGGTGTCTAACATCCCATTTCCTCTGCACTTCCTCTCTCCTTAATCCTTTTATGCGAAACTCACTCAGGAGTAAGCACGTGTGAAATTGAGGACTCTCTAATACACATTGCACGACACAGACTCGGTGAAATAGAGTGTCTCAGCCGTGTTCCGTCAAACAGTGCCAAGAAGCAGCAGACTTTAATCAAAGAGTCTTTTCCCTGTGACCAGGGCTTGCTGCACTTTCAGAGCAAATCAACAGTCTTTCCACTGACTCTACTTTCCCCAATGCTTTGATCTTCTTAAAGCTCAGGAGACAAGAGGGAACGCTCAGGAGACAAGAGGAAAAAGCAGGATGAGTGATAAGGAGAGTGACCCTTAATCAGGGCTTAAATGGCAACCCTGAAATTGAACATCTCTGAACTTTGGAGTGGGAGACGGGGAAGGAACTGTAGACCCTGAACCGAGACCTGGATCCTCATTTTGCAAATGAGTGCTACCCACAGGTGAAGCAAAACCCCACAGTTTCAAACCATTCAACAGCAGATAAGGCGCATGTCACCAGTCATAGTCCTAGGTATTAGTAGCATGGTTTTAAGATGTGCTCAGTGCCCACAGGTCCCCTTAACGGCTCCTCCAGATTCATTGTAGGGTCAGAGAAATTTGCATTAAGCCAACTAAAAGCAGAAACGAGGCAAATGACTTTAATGAACGCTATGGAGGGTTGGATACGTTTGAATAAAAGTCAGAAACAATTCAGATCTTTGCCCAAAACTCAAAAGAAATCTGTTCAGAGGACTAATCGGTAATTTCTCTGAACTTTCTGGTTCCCACATTCTTTGGTTGCAAACTCTGGATGGTGGCTGTGCTGTAGAGTCAGTGCAAAGGTTAGCTATGTATTAACATGAAGGAATCTCTGGATTTTCACTTTACTGAGCTCTAGAATTAGGAGCTCACACAGGTCAACTACACTGCAGCACTCTGGCAATGTATTTATACGGAAAGGCAAAATTACTTGAAATTCAAAGAGGGTTTTTTGCGTGTTGTGATGAACCTGAAAAATGTAAAATTTGCACAGAATTTTTGACAGATCCACAGATTTGGAAGCTCAACACCAGGCTGTGTCCCTGTTGAAACTGAGCTCCTGTTCCCAGTGAAAGGCGGCTTTGAAATTCAAAGTCCTGAATTTGAATTTGCTCCGCCATGCTCTTTTAAACACAAAACTCGAACTGCACAGAAAAGTGAAATTGAAGGGGTAAGAAAATACCAGAAAAGAAAACGGAACATTTTCATGTGAAATTTCCTGGAAATTCTCTCACTAGTTTTGCACATTTCTAATCACAAGCCACATTAACCTACGATTTAGGCTAGTTAGTATTCAACCCATGATACATCCTGTATCAGCAGAACTAGATCCTGCAACTGCAGGAGGACAGACTTGATCCAAGCCTGTCCTCCTGGAGTTGCAGGATATAGTTCTATTATCTCCCCAGTTGCTATGATCCTGTCCTAATTAGGATTTCACACAGACCAGATATACCAAAAGTCAATGACAACTTCATTTGTACAAGGGACTCAGCCTAGGAAAGCTGCCTGGTGTTTTTAAGTGACCATCAAGGTATCGATTTGGTGAAGTCAGGAAATGATACCCCATCTATGTTCTGTTTGGAATGTAGGGAATGTGTGTTCTTAGACGATAGGTGACTGTAAGGACAGAGTCATAAGAGAGAATGCCATTTTGGGGATGCTAAAAATAATTGCTCATCATCTCTGCCCCCGAACCTCCGATAGACTTTAAAAAAAATTCAAATGACAACTCAAACGTTTATTTAGATAAAGGATGCAGATGAATGATTTGCATCTCGGTTCACAAGCCTCTGCTGGAGTCAGTGTTTTAGAAAAAAATGGTTTGCCATGTTAGGCCCTTATGGCAAAGAAGCAAATCCTCATTGTACTGCGAACACAGATTACAGAGGCCAAGATAAACAGCACTAAACCTCTTGCCCCCAAATATTAAAAAATTACCCAATACAAAACAAAATCCAAACCCAAGTGATATAAATTTTAGTATGATCATCATATCATGTAAATGATAGCGTCCCTCTGGATTAGATTTATGGAGAGCAGACCTGGGATTGTAGAGATAAGGTGTTTTTAATCTGTGCACATAATCAGTTGAAGGGGAAATATAAAATGTTAGTAGCAAATTGAAAGTCAATCTACAAACGATACAACAAACATGCTGACCTTCATTCCCTTTCTTTTTAAAAAAGGGCTAAATGCTACATTACAATACTGCCAGAGTTGAAACCTTAGCAAAAATAAACTTGGCCCCCACTTTAATCTGCTCTGTATATTCAACTTCCTATTTTAAATGGATCAGTTTACTTGTGACTAAATAGAGGGTGGACCTCGCCATTTCTCACTAGGTGGAACACTATAAAAGGTAAGTGGTACAATACATCATCTTAAAAGGTGGCTTATCTGGAGAGGAGGTGTAGGAAATATAGTGCAAGGGACAGTCTGCATCTGAGCCACAATTGGATTCCATTTTTCCTTTTGAAATAGGGAAGGGAGAGAATGTTACTAATTCCTGAAAAATAACGTCAAACCATAAGGCATGTAGTACGGGACACATTTCTTTCATCTGAAGGGAGAGACTGGGCAAATAAGAAGTCTAGGGCTGTTAAAGACTCAGATGGCACCATTTCTAATGATATTATCTGCATAGATCAATTACAGAAACACTTTCCTCTACCGCATCTTCCATGCAAAGGCTCTCAAAGCGCCTTACAAACATTATAAGGCCTTGGCTAGACACAAAAGTTTCACTGCTTTAATTTTACTGCTACAGTTTAAGCGGTACAGTCCTGCTAGTGTGAATGCAGTTATAACTGGTAGAAAAGTGCTTACACTGGGATAAGGCCTTGTCTATACTAGAAAGCTGTACTACATTAAACTATCCCAGTATAGTAATACTGGTGCAAACCTCTAGTGTGAGCTGTTATGTTGGTATAATGGTGCTTTAGACTGGCATAGTTTTTTTCTGTATGGAAAGGGGAATAAGTATGACACCTTTAAACCAATATAATGGTACCCACACTAACTTGTACAGTATATCAATAAAACAAATCACGCCCCTAACCCACATAGTTATAGCGGTAGAAAAAATGTGCATAGACCAGGTCCTTAGATTTTAAGACTAGAAGGGACAACTCTGATTATCTAGTCTGATCCCATGGCCAGAAAATTTCCTTCCAGCATTGGAGGAAATTCTTCTTCCTTACTACATAAATGCTATCAAGCCACTGTCAACTCAATTAAGTAAGCCTAGAGACGACAACGCAGATCCTGCCCACAAACATAAGCTCCTTCTACAATCCCAGAACAGCTACATATTTCTGGTAAAATGACCAATAGGGAGACAGTTAACAGTGCTGCTCTTTATAGTGGCCATTGTTAGGATCCAGAGTCAACGCTCTGAGGTGAACGGGGCCATATGATATATTCTAGCAGGAGCAAGCAGAAGGCTGACTGGGCTGGTGACCTTTGCGTAGAACTGGTCCTTTCAGGAATTTTGGCAGCACAGATATACAACATGGCTTCAGATAGGAGTGGGTGGGTGTTTGTTGTTACATAGCTGAGAGGTTCGGGGTGTGTGTGTGTGTGTGTATTATATATATTTTGCGCTGAGTAAGACTCCTAAATAGCACATACGATTCCTCTCTTCCATTGACCAAAAATCAAGAGTCCCTGAGAGAAGAGAAAAGTAAATCCTGGAAGGAACTGGAGATTTGTGGCTGACCCCTAGACTGCTGCGGACTGTTCAGGCCCCTCTGACTGACTATGTGTTCTCTCTCTGCTTTTAATACCTGGCTGTATATTGCTCAGACGCCACACACACGGCAGATATATGTACATGGCCCAACCCTGGAACACAGAGGTATCCTGGGCGGGAAGATTACTGAACAAAAGAAAGCAATAAAGGCATAGGGCAAAAATATGTGTTATGGTGTTTCCTTTGAGGCAAAGACAAAGAAGATACTTGGCTGTTTGTTGTGCCAGAGAATCATCCCTGATTGTTTGTGTCACGGTGGCAGATAAGTGCAAAAGAGATAGATGTTCTGTCTCCGAGGCACTGTTCTCATCTGTATAGTTTGAATTTATGCCTGCTGGTTGCCAGGCTCATGATTCAGAGCCGGTGGATGACTGTGATCCGAGCAGAGGAAAGCCAGTGCCTTTACATTTGACGTTGATCTGCTTCATTCATGTTGTCAGTCAGTCTCTGAGAAACGTCCCCTTGTGTTAAAGTCAGTTTACTACCAGAGCGTGCTCTGTTGCAGGATGGGCCACCTTCCATAGACAAGAGCCACGCCAGGCCATGAAATGGGACAGGGTTCCATTGGGGGGGGGGGGGGGGAGGGCATTGTTTAACCAAAGAAATTCTGTTCATTATGGTGGACTTTCTGGCTGATGAATGAAGATTGCCTTCCCTGGGACAGCCCCTTTTCCTACACATTCCACTCCTGACAGAGGCTCCAGAGTGGAAACCAGCCAGGAAGGTTAGAAATGGGGGGCAGTTTCTTTGGGGTTTGCCCCGGACAATGTTCTAAAAATGTAACGCTTCTTTCCTGGAGCATTTGGCTGCCACTTACAATTTTACGGCAACACATTAATTTGTTAATTGCAAAATGGCAATAGTGGCTACCAATAAATGTCAGAAGTCCTGTGCAATAGCTCATTATTCCATGTTTTAAATATTGGCAGGGGCACACAGAGCACGGGGCAGATGTTCCACGTATGAATGTTTTAAAAATCAAAATACACACAGACCGAGCTGAAAGAGAGAGTCTTGCCTTTGAAAGTGGAGTAGATTAAAGAGCCCCAGGGAACTTTTAATGGGGGGGGGGGGCTGCGTAGTCCACATGGACACTGAGTGCAGGAAGGCTAGCATGAGGTAGATTTACACCCCAGCCTGCTGCATGCTTACTGTTTGTCTAGACAAGCTCTTCGCTAGCCGGATAGCCAGCCTCCCTCCCCTTTGCTACCATTGGTAAGATTACAGCCTCCTGCTTAAAAATCTCTCTTCTCTGATGCTATTCACGTCGTTCATCTCGTTCTTGAACTGCAGTGCTGTATCTTGTTTCTGTGCAGAGAGTGGAGGCTGAGTCCTGGCGCTCAGATCCAGACCTGACCTGCCTCGTAGTTCAGAGAAGAGATTAAGTCCGTTCCAAGGCTCATCTCGCTGGAGGAATGGGAAATTGCCTTTTCCATGCTGAGGCCAGGTCTACACTAGAAACGTATGAAAAATCCACACCTCTGAATGACCTCGTTATACTGATCTAAGCCCTGGTGTAGACAGCTCTACATCAGCAGGAGAGCTTCTCCCATTGACCTAGCTACCGTCTCTTGGGGAGGTGGATTAACTATGCCAGTGGGAGAAATTCACCTGTCAGTGTAGTACCATCTTCACTAAAGTGCAGAACTGCACATGAAGACAAGCCCTGAGTTAGGGCACAGTCCTGCTTGCATTGACTTTAGCATTTAGAAAGAGTGAGCCTTGAAGCCCTACGCAGACATAGGGCGCTGTGAAAATGTTTGGTAGTCAATGAAAAAAGGATTTTTAAAAAAAGAACGATTTTATGATCTTTGCATTCTTTTACTCCACATGAAATCCCATTGGAATTAATGGGATTACTTGCAGAGTAAAGCACTGCTTTACATGAGTAAGGGTGACAGAATCTGAACCATAATTATCAAAATAACCAATTATGAGGCTACCTAAAAGGATTTATATGGAAGATGTATTGGTCATTCTACAGACGTAACGTACCGACATAGGCACACGTCGTATACAATAGCTACATACACCAGAAAAAATTACTTATTTCAGAACATAAATTAGAAACTTTCCACAAGCTATTGGAAACAAATGAGAGGAAAGAAAGAGAGGTAGAGACAGAGAGAGATAGAAAAAGAGAAAGATCTAAGAAATTCTATTCTGTAGCCTTACTGATAAGAAGCATGTTCTGAAGACAAATTCTTTCAAACTAACAGCATCAGGAAGACCTTCATTCATTCTCCCTATCTAAGTGAGTCTGTTTGGAGCATCACTTTCTCATGTCAGGGTTGTTTGTGCTTTCAGGAATGAAGAAGATTAAAGAATTTCTTAGCCCTACATTCTAGCATTCTCCTCCAAACTGGAGGGTTTGTTTATTTTGGTCTGCAAACTTCCCCTAATTTTCCTCAACCCGATTGCTTAATTTCATGCTTCTCTGAAACAAGATAATCAACTCAGTTCATCCTCTTACTTTTCTTTCCCCAGCTAATTATTCCACATCCCCACCCATTTGCTGCACCACTTCTCTGAGGAAGTTTTGACTCAGTGTGTGCAATATTGGCTTTAAGGAGGAAATGAACTTTTGCTGCTGTAACTGGACCCTCTGGAGAACGGGGGAAAAAAGGCTAAGCCCAGTGACGTTTCAGTGATTTCATTTCCCCCCAAATAGATCAAAGTATTTTCACATTTCTTGGTGCTTCTGCAGTTCAGAGGGATGGTGGCCAGGAGCAAAAAGACAAATGAAAAAGTTCTCCAGAGACTCAGGTTTGGACACAAATCTCCCTCTCCAGGGCGGGTTTATTGCAGGATTTCTGGATTTATCCAACTAGAGATGAAGAATTATTTTGGCTGTTGGAAAAAACAAAACCAGGAACATTTGCAAAACTTGAAAAGGTTTTGAAATTTCCTTACCATTTTATTAAAATATTAAAAATATTTTTAAAAATGCTCAACATTTAATAAGAAGTTTCATTTCAAGCCAAACCAAAAACATTGTTTTTTAAAAGTTTTCAAAATTGCCAATGAACGAAAAAACCCACAATTTACCCAGCTCTAAATCCAACATGACAGCAGAGGCCTGATTCACCATTGCCGTACACCTGGGTTCATCATTTCCACTAGTGCAAAGTAAGTGTGAAATGCTGCCAAATCAGACAAGTATGCTAAGTTTGCACGGGCATAAATGACTTACCTCGGCCCAGCCCCTTCTGTAATCAGGCCCTAACTTGGCAACAGTCTCCAGCTGCTGTCCCTTCCAGGGAGTTTTACAAGCAATAAACAAAAATAGAAGAACCAAAAGGACACGGCACACAAGGGTATCTCTGATGCAAGGATGCTCGAACTAGGAGTCTGGGGATGCGGTATTACTCCCTGGTTTGAAGTGGTTTCCATCACATACAAGGTTTACAGTTTTGTTCAATGGCTTTCAGTACTCCCACTACACAAATGGTTTCAATGCCACTGTTCATATATTTTCTCCAAAGCTTCTTGACCTGGTTTTAGGTCAGTAACTGTTTACAAAACCGGGTGAGTAAAGTAAAAAACATTCTCCAAAAAATGAGTGACCCTGGCATTTGGTTTGTTTGGAATTCAATTTTTGTTGACATCATGTTTCTTTTTAAGAACCAATCATCTACATGATCTATCACATTGCAGGCCCCCGTTGCAACCTGGGAGTCAGGAAAACGGACAAGCTGGTCCAAAACAAGAACATGCCTCTTTTCCGTCTGAACCTGTGTCCCAAATTCAATGAAAAAGATTTATTTTAGGGTAACTTCAGCCCAACCTCAGCTTTCCATGTCTCCCAGTGCCTACCCTTCAAGATTCCAGAGCTAAGTGGAAATGAAGACGCGGAATGAGAAAGCCTGTTCAGATAAGGCTTCTAGACTCAGCTCAGCAGATATGAGAATTTGGACACAGAGAAAACACCCAAACCAAGCTTCCAAATCTCATCAATATTCTGACCTTTATAATCACTGCTGGACGAGTTCTATGTGATTGCCCAACCCAGAGAATGGGACCATGTCTATGACACATATGGCCAGTTGGACATTCTCTAGCACCCTAACTTATTTATTGCAGCTATTTGGGGGGAGGGATGACTCAGTGGTTTGAGCACTGGCCTGCTAAACCCAGGGTTGTGAGTTCAATCCTTGAGGGGGCCATTTAGGAATATGGGGCAAAAATAGGGATTGGTCCTGCTTTGAGCAGGAGGGGTTTGGACTAGATGATCACCTGAGATCCCTTCCAACTCTGAGATTCTATATCCCAGATATGATTCTATGTCCCACCATTGTAGTAACCACCTTCCAGCTGGAGTGGCAGTACATGCCTCCTTCTAGTAGGTTGTTGCCAATGCTAATAAACTAGTGAGGGCATGATATGCTTATTTTCCTTGCAGAATAAAGGATCCATTTTTACATAGCCTAGAACATCATTTGTTGAATTTTGCCTCTTTCCTGTGGCTAAGGCAATGGCCAGGGACTCACAAGAGCTGGATTTTATTCCCAGTTCTGCCACAATGTCTCTTTGTAACCATGGTGAAGTCATTTACTCTGTCCGTCCGTAGGTTTCCAAAGCCTGCCAAATGAGGCTAGGACTGGGTATAGCTGAGCTTCAAATTGGTTTTTCATCTGCTTTTGCACTACTGAAGCTCAAATATTCACAGAGGGAGAACATCAGAAGTACAGTTTAATGGGGTCAAATAGAAATTTGAATCAAAAGTCAAATGAAGATTCATAGAATTCCCTCCCCCCGGTTATTCACATAGCTCAAATAGTTTCCCCCACATCTGCTCTCCAGGATGAGGGAGTTCCACCGTTCCTTTTCTGCTGGATTATACTCTTCATCCATGTGACAGGAACACAGAACGTAACCGGTGCCTTTTAACCAGTCACACCTGTGGCAGGGTGGGCTTGACCCAGCCTGCCACCCCTTTAAGAGGGAGAAAAGCCCTCTGCAAACCTCCCTTGCAGAAAGCCTAATTAGCCACCTGGGCTGCAGGGCAATCAGCCTGGATGAGCTGCACCTGGCAGCCTCCTCAGGAGGGATAAAAACCTGCCAGGCAGGAAGCCCAGTGTGGTGGTGGTATGGTAGTGTGGAGGGGGGAGAGAGGGAGAGGGAGAGGGAGAGGGAGAGGGAGAGGGAGAGGGAGAGGGAGAGAGAGGGGGGTATAGAGCTGAAATAGAGCTAAGGCTAGAGGCCTGTAGAGCTGAACTATATAGAGTTGTGTAGAGCTGTAAGCTGTAGAGCTGTGTTAGAACTGTAAGCTATAGAGCTGCGTATAAAGCTGTGTATACTGGTGGTGGGGCCTTGCACTGTGAAATAAAGAGCACTGTTTGGAGCCAAAGAGGAGTTTCCTGCCTGTGTTTGGAGGGGGGGCAAGAAGGCGATCTGTCACACACCTTTCATAGAATCATAGAATATTAGTGTTGGAAGGGACCTCAGGAAGTCATCTAGTCCAATCCACTGCTCAAAGCAGGACTAACTAAATCCCCAACTAAATTATCCCAGCCAGGGCTTTGTCAAGCCTGACCTTAAAAATCTCTAAGGAAGGAGATTCCACCACCTCCCTAGGTAACCCATTCCAGTGCTTCTAACAGCCTCAAACTGCCACCAATCGATAGCAAAGTTCCCGTTTTGTCATTACATGGCCCTAAATGACTTTAGAGATAGACCTAATTAAAGAAGAGAAAGATTATTTGTTCTGAGGTAGCACCTAGAGTTTCAATTAAGTTGGGCTCCTACTGTGCTAGGCAATGTACAGACATAATAAGTGATCACGCTAGCCACAAGGAGCTTACAGTTTAAATGACAGGACATAATGAATGGTCAGAGGGAGGGAGGACAGAGTAGCAGTAGCAAGACAGTGTTTTAGTACAGGTGAAATTGTCACCAACTTAATCAAATCATCCAAATAGGGTGCTGTTTCAGTCCCAGAATGGCAGAGACTTTTTGCTATCATCCTATACACCAGAGAACGCTTAATTATATGACCTACCGGATAGTGCACTGGACTGTGACCCAGGAGACCTGAGTACTATTCCTAGATTGCCTGCAGAGTGACCTTGGGCAAGTCATTTCATTGCTGTGGGCCTGAGTTTCCCCATCTGTAAAATGGGGGTAATGATACTGACCTTTGTAAAGCGCTTTGAGATTTGTTGATCAAAAGTGCTACATAAGAGTTAAGTATTATTATTATAAATGATATGCATTTGGCAAGTCAATTCTTACATTAAATACTAGTTTTGTAGTAACTTAGTATCCTTTCCCCAGCAATCAGCTCCCTGTAAAGGAGGGGTTAGCACAAACGTCATGTACATTGTCTTAGAAGATTGATTTCTCACCTGTAAAAGTGATCTACGTTCTCTCTCCTCTCCTGGACTCCTTAGTCAAAAGGGAAAATGGATCTTTTAAAGATACATGTATCCATCACTATTATTTACATTCTAATATGCGTATGCAGCTCTGCTCCAACAGGGGAAATGTAAATCAGATGGACATCATTCCCTGAATGCCCTAAAGAGCTCCATTCCCCCCAAATTAGAATAGAAAATGCTCTTTTAAAATGCACCTTTAATATGTAAAAGCTGCTTTATCCTGGCTCTAAATAAACCAAACCTGAGCTACATGCCAAATATAGGAGATGAAGGACAGGTGCGATGAGAGTATCTGGCCAAGGAATCAGTCCTAAACAGCTATTTATATTAATGCAAGGAAGGTACAATGTTCTTCCTCTTGATATATGCTGCAGTGGGATGTAGTTTTGTCCCACTAGTGAGAATAAAAACGTACAGTTCATGATAGGCAAAGTCACATGTGTGAGATAAAAAGCTCCAACTATAATATATGTCTCTGCCACGTATTCTCTTCAGGATTTTCTTTAGATCTTTGGTTGACAACAAGAAAACACTTACTCAAGGTTAGACACTGCGTTCCAGGCTTCTTAATAACCATTCCTTACCTCCTAGGGGATTGTGCCTCTGAAACAAACTCAACTTTAGTTTCTGGCCTTGCAGAGACAAGGAAGAACTCATTTATATGCTTCTTCGTTTTCCACTTAGCTCCGCATGTGAACATACAGTACGCAAAGGTATGTGCTTGTGTGTCTGAGCGTATGTATTGCAAGGATGTGGAGAGAGACAGTTGTCTGTATCTCTCACCATCAGAACGTCCTTGACATTAGTCAATCCACATTAAAAAACACAGATTGTAACACACTGGCTAGCGTGAATGTGAATCACTGCCCTGTCCTACTTGAAAACTGCTGCTATAACTGTCATAGCCCCTATATGGCTAATAGCTAATGGAGATTCTCCTCTAGCCCAAATGCTTTTGGAGCAAGATAGAAGTTCTAGCCATGCTGGTATTGCAAAGTGCAAGTGTTGTGGCATGCACTGTACTGACAATTTAGAAGTCACCAAATGCATGAATTTGTTGCATACATTAAAAACATTTTCATTTTTCATTTCCAGCTCTCACACTAGTGGAGTCAAGCTCTCTGCTCATCCCACACCTCAGGGGATATAGCCAGGATGCAAAGAACACTGGAAACTAGAATGAGTTTTTGCCAACTAGCCCAGAGGGAAGGCCAGTCCTACTGCACGCATGGCCAGCTACTTGGGGCTGTGCATGCCACTCCCACCATCAGAAGACAGAGCGTACTGTGCCCATCAGAGGCTTTAAAGTCTTCCCCAAAGTAACCCATAACCTGAACAGATCTACAGCACAGTTTGGCTGTGCGTGAGTTTTGAACTCTGCTTCATTTCCTTTTTACTAGTTTGTACAACTTGGAACAGTTCCCTGGGGCAGAATGTCCAATCTCAACGTGATCAAAATTCACAAGTCATGCTCCACAAGATCATGAGATTGGCTTAAAAATTATGGGATTTTTAAAAAGGATTCATTTGTCTTTTGCTTTCTGAGCTTCTAGGGGCTATTTGGGTCACAGTCTCAAGCTTTTCTCTCCAACCATGAAGGCTAAAAATGTACTTTTATGCAAGAACAAATTTTTTGAAAACTCATGTTTTTATTACGAGACTTGGTAACGCTGGTCATAACTTTGTCATAAGGAGCTTCTCACAGATCATGTTACATGGGCACAAACTTACTTACGAAGCAAGGGTCACTGATAGAATCATGTTTCAGCAGCAGCAGCCCCAGGTTAAGAACACACCCTCTGCAACCCTCCCACCCTGTCCTCATCGACCTATGATTTAGCTCATCTGACCGAACGTGGCCTTCACTGGCTTTTCTCCTCACAAAAGCATCGGCCTGTCCCAATAGGCCTCGCAATAAATTTACAGTGTCAAAATAGTGTATCACTGAGTGAAGATTATATCTATCCCAGGCCCTGAACTGAAGAGCTCAGTCAAAGAACGTGTGATCCCCTGCCACTGATATCATGTCCCCAATGGAAAAAAGAGCAGAGATTAAAAAACAACACCTTATACGCACACAAACCCCGAGCCCCCGATATGACAATGCCAGGGTCAGCTTCCGGCTTTGCTAATGCATGTGCTAGCCTCTGCTATCCAAGGAAATAGCTTTAAAAGGTTTATCATTTCAACAAAGGAAGCCATCCACCTGGGTAAAGGTTTATGTCAATATAAAACATTGCTGGGAAGAGAGAGTGAACTTCCCATCGAGAGTAAACCAGAGAGACCGTATGTGATCTGGGCACTACGCTTAGCTGGATTTACTTTATGTTTTGAGTTCCCGTTTACAGCCACTGCCTGTTGAACTGGATTTCAGTGGGCTCCTGACCTGGAGAGCTGTACTCACAGGGTGCAATTTACTCCTGCACAACCACAAGACACTCACACTCACGAGGGGTCTCCACTGACCTTCTCAAAAGAAAACTTAAGTGGGACTTACAGGGTGCATAGGCCTCATGCTTGCCCCATCCCCCTCTTCATGGGGCATGAGTTTCACCCACAGAATCTAATATTGGCCATAGCACTGCTGCACCAAACCCGGCTTCTTCGCTCTCTTTTTGGTCTCTTGACGGCGGCAAATACCAGATGCTTCAGTTGAGCATGATCTTTCCCCTCCCTGGCTATACCCACGTCCCAGCCCACCCTGCTCATTTGCATGGTGGGCTGGGATGGGGGAAGTATCAACCCCATAGAGGTTTCCCTCCCCACCTAGCTACCTGTGCTCCATATAGTTTTTTACTTCCTTGGACTGTTATGCACAGTGCATGTCAATTTGCTTCTTTTATATTTACTTTCTCTCTCTCTCTGAGTGTTGTTATTATTCAACCTGTTTTGTTATTCAGGGATGTCCGTTGACAAGATTTGGTATCCCAGGAACAAGAAATCTTGGTGGTTAACAATTGGCAATTTAGGCCAACAAAGCACAATTGACCACACACCATCAAAGCTGTCTTTGAGACAACCCTGGCCCTGGCCAGAGTAGAAGCTGGACTGGACACGCCACAGAACAGAGGGAGAGAGGACTGCACATCCAGACACAATAGAGCATTTACTTCTCATACAACCAAGCAAACTGGAGTAACAAAAAAGAGCCAACACATGATATATTTCAATCGGAAAAAAATGCTGCTCTTGGAACACATCTCCCAAGATGATCACACCGATCTGCTCGCTGCAAATGACTCGGGCTATTTGGAAGGGAAAACAATTTGCTCCTACTCTTTACTTCCTCCTCCTGATTTGAACCTGAAGATCACACAAATGTTTTTCTGCACCTCGGCTGCAAGAGAGAGACTTTCATCGAGGAGGAGTAAATCACAGCAACCGGGAAAGAACCCTTCCCCTGAAATGCTTTATTTATTTACTTTTGCTTCACAGAAGTCTACATAAAAGTGCATAAATTGTGGCGCGGGCCGCCGTTTGATGAGCAACTCAGACTCTAAATGAACCCCTCCCCCCCTTTTGATACTGCATCTTGACAAGGGATGGACGGGGCAGGGATGTAAGGCACTCTGGCACGAGTCTGCCTTTTTTCCCCTTTAAATCTAACTCAGGTAATGAAAACGCACAAGAAAATCGTGGGGTGCATCTGGGAGTAGTAGAAAACAGCTAGATCTTCATAGAGCCATAAAGAAGTAAACAGTAGGCTGCTATGAAGATCTATGGGGCCCCGCAGTGCCATTGTCTTCAAAAGGAATTAAAAACAAATTGCTAAGGGCCAGCACATAATTTAGAGACTCACGGCAATTTTATGACTTGCTAATGTTCCTAATTACATGCCCGTGAAAGGCTTAATTAATTGGGGGATGTAGCAAAAAGTGGAGCCTGTGTTTGTTATCATGGTTCCACTGCATTGATTTTAGTGCCTATGGAGAATTTAGGGCCTCTTTATTTGCACAAAGAAAATGCAAGTCTCTCGAAAAAATGCACATTAAGATCAACCCCTCGCTGCTATCTAATATACTTTCCTCTACTTAACCAAAGCGCTTGTAATCATATTTTGTAAATGTTGGTGCCGTTAATTGCATTGTGAGAGAAAATAGGTTCCGCTCGACTGGTCGTGGTGAATTTTATAAAGTTCTTTCCCTGCTCCAAAATCCGAGGACTCAGAGAGAAACTCATCAGGAAGTTGGTGCGGCAGGATGCTCCGGTGCTGCTGAGGATGGTTTAGGAAACAGAAGAGCTCCCTCCACTTTCTCCTCCTGTTCGCATCTCTCGCACTCTTTCCAAGAGGGTTGGAAGGACTCAGGGGTAGGGAGGGAGTAAAGGCTTTAGCATACCCTAGAGAGACTCTTTGCCAAGCAGGCTTTCCATTCCAGTCCACAGTCTTGAAAGTACCAATTGTGTTTTACCTGCACCCTCACAACCAGGGGTTATTTTGTTGTTCCCCAAAGCATGGTCGGTGCTTTACAGAAGACAGAGAAAGGCACAGCCTCTGTCCCAGCAAGCTTAAACAGGACACCCCGGGGGAAGGTGACCAAAAGTAGGGCGGGGGAACTAATTTCACTAACTTTCTAACAGAACTTGGTTTTATATCAATTGGCAGGTTTCTAACATGCTGAAGAGCCGGGCTGTTTGACTCCAGGGTTTTGGTTTGAGTCATTCTAGTGAAAGGGCATTTCAGCTGAGAAATATGGAACCCAAGTTCAACCCCCTCAAGCGATCTGAGATCTATGGGTGAAAACTGAAAGCACCACATCCCTTCCGTGAAAATAAAATGTGTCCTGTCATTACTGATGAGCAAGAAAACTGCAAGAAAAATCCATTTGGACCAATGGAGCCTCACAGCCTTTCCCCAGCTCTGCCAGAGCTCGTTCCCAACTCAGACATCATTTTAATCCTGCCAGAACACGACTAAGGCACCTTTTCTTCCCAGAAGCTGTGTTATTGACAGGACATGGAAACAGCTGGACATTCCACTAAGGAGATGGCTCCGTAACAGTGACTTGAAGTGATCCAGTCTCCAGCCAGGTAGCCCCGAATGCTGCTAAAGTTTAAGCATTTCCGGTAAAGGACCTGAATTAATTCATTGCAATGCATCTGGGAGGCACCATTAGAACCCAAGTGCCTCACTTCACCGGAGGAGTGACAGCCACCTTCCTGTAGGTATCTAAAAGGCTCAACTGTGAAGTGTTATCAGCATGTAGCTGACCAGCTTGGCTCGCTATCTAAATGGTCATGAAGTCTACTATCCATTCAGCAGTAAGGAGAGACTTGGACATAAGTACAACGGCACAAGAAGAAGAATAAATAGCAATGATCATATTCCTTAAGAATGGAGCCTTCTAATAGAGATGTGTATTTGAATTGTCATTCCCAAACTCCTTCCCTGGCAGAGAAATAATGGACTTAAGGTTCAGATAATTCCACACACACCTCCAGAAAAGAAATTAAGGCAGGACAAAGATCTTTTCCAAGTTCTTACTCTAAGTGCATAAATAGAATAAAGAAAATAAGTTCTCTCAGCTTTTGACCAGTACACGAGATACTGTGTCCCAGGGGTGTTAGATATGGTATGTGAAAATAACCAGGAAACATTTAAAAGCAATCTGGGAAAGGAAAATGCCTGGGAAGAGAGGACTTTTTTCAAGTGAACGCCACATCTTTCTTCAAATGTTTTTCTTGGCGGGAGCGTCTCTATGGATTTCTGCACTCAGGAGCTCCAGTGAGTTGGTAAGAGTGGTGCACTTATGCGGGAAGCTGTGATGGCCACTGATCTGAAGGAAACCCCCACTAGGGGGGATTGGTAATTTATGCTCTCAAAGACCAAGGGATCTGCTGCCCGAGCATAAACTGCAAACTGTGTCAAATTAGGTGGTGCTGGGTTTGTCACACTAGATGGCCATACAGTAGGGAATGAGTTTGAATTACAAGAATCATTTCATGTAGGGGAGAAAGTTAGAGCTTGATTCCATCTGTTTAAGCCTAGTGCTTTTAATCTACTAAATCATTAATCTTTTTCCTTTCAGCCTCTCCTCCCCCATTTTTCTTAAAGAGGGGAGTTCTCTCTCATGCATACCCACAGTCACTCACACACACTTCCACGCCACAACCTTAGCCTTGGCTGGGATAAAGAAACTAGATAAACATAGAGTGAGCAGATAGTCACCTTCCCCTTAATCTGGATTGCATTGTGAGCTCAGCTTATTGTGTGTGTGTATTTGTAACATGTATTGTTGACAAAGTGTGTGGGGGTTATTACCAACCAGCAATCATTTCATAGAATACCACAATTAAAGTGGAAGGACTTGATATCCTGAGTCACAAGGTCCCCTCAGGAAAAGAGAGAGACGGCCTTGCCTGTGTAGGCTGCCGGTTCAAATGCAGTCCATGCTGGTCAAGACTGGATGTCATTTCCATCATGTCTGATGGCTGTGTAATGTATTGTAATAGGTTTCCTCATCTCAAAGCCAACAACACAAATACCAGCGGTCACCACCATAACAGAGAGGCCAAGAACTGTCAGGAGGAACTACTTTCTCACACTCAAAACTGGCCTCTCCAGCCCAGGGCTTAGACACGTTGGTCAGGGGCAGCAAGCCTGTGGAACGCTTGAATTCACCCCGTCCCCTTCAGGGCCGGCGACAGAAATTTTGGGGCCCCCTACTCTGATCGTTGGGGGCCCCCTACTCTGATAGATGAGTAGGGATAGCGGTCCCACGGTGGGGGGCCGCCCCGGGGGCAGCTTCCCCACGGCCCAGCCGCAGCCCCCCCCCCCCCCCCGAGCAGACCGGCCGCTCGCCACGTGTCCGCCCCGCGGCAGCAGCTGGTCAGGCAGCGCCCCGTACTTCCCGGCAGGCTCCTGCCAGCGGCCAGCCACCCCGCCTGCTGTAGGCAGGGCAGGTGTGGGGCTGGTCCCCCGCCGGGGCTACCCCGGGATGCGCTAGGGCCGCCCCGCTGCACCCCGGCCGGGCCCCCGACCCTGCCGGCCGCGGTGGGAGGGACCCGGCCCGGCTCCCGCCCCAGCGCGCCGGGGGAGGGATTTTCCCAGGCACCGGCAAGGCAGCTGCTCTTGGCTCCCCCCGTGCCCCTAACCTCAGCCGCGGGCGGCGGCAATAAACCATCCCGGCACGAGTGCCGCCTGCGCCCAGCCCGCGGAGACAGGCCCGGCGACAAGGGGGGACTATGGGCCCCGGACTTAAGGGTCCTCCCTTAAGTCCGGGGCCCGGTACAGCTGTACCTGTAGTACCGCCCTGTCGCCGGCCCTGGTCCCCTTCTCAACCAGTACTGTGGACAAACAGAGGAGCTCAGTCCCCAAGACCGTTCATCCGGCACTTTCACAAGCACCAAACTCACTCTAATAAATAATTACATAAAACCAAAGTAAAAAGAAAACCCTATGTGTACACCCCCCTGACTATGTGCCTTCCCTCCCTTCCATATACTCCATCTAGCTTTAATAATTTAATAAATGGAGATATACCAATCTCCTAGAACTGGAAAGACCTTGAAGGTCATCGAGTCCAGTCCCCTGCCTACACTAGCAGGATCGAGTACTGTCCCCTGACAGATTTTTTGCCCCAGATCCCTAAATGGCCCCCTCAAGGATTGAACTCACAACCCTGGGCTTAGCAGGCCAATGCTCAAACCACTGAGCTATCCCTCCCCCCCTTAATTACTTCTGTCATAAGTGTGGAGTGTTGTCTTGTCTGTGTGGGGTTAATGTTACCTGAGAGGGCAGTGTCGTCAGAGGAGTCTGGCTAGACACAGAGAGACCAGGAAGTGGAGTTCAGTTCGATCTGGGCTTTGGATTAACTCAGAACCCCTTGTCCAGCTATGGACCCTCAACCTTGTCCTTTCCCTGTATGTCTTCATAAATAGCTAAAACAATAAGTAAGATTGTATCCTGCATAACCTTGCATTTGATCTTGGTGTCCCTATCTGTGCAGTTAGCAGAGAGGGGGGGAGTTGGTTTATGCAAGAAGATTGAGGTTAGAAAATTCAATACCTGTGTAGTGTATTAGTTGTATGCTTGTTCTTTTCTTTATTAAACTTTTTATACCTATAAGAATTGTCTGGTAATTCTAGTAAGGTGATCTAAGCCTTGAATCTGGGAATCTCACACAGAGTGAGACCTTGCCTTGGGCTATCAGGAAGAGTGAAACAGCGTGAGGGTCCCTTTTTCTCAGGGGAAGAAAAAGGGGGTTTGGGGGAGTCTGGTACCCCCCTCTCCAGGGCCTTGGAGATTTACTCGGATGGTGGCAGCTTGGGTAACCCCATTTCCCTACTGGTAAAGTGTGGGGGTTTGGGGGTGTGAAGACTTAACTTAGGCTGGGAAGCAGCTTGTAGTTATTTGGTCCGGCATAGAAGAGTCCCTCCTCTGTACCCCAGAGCACAGAGAAAGGGGAAGAACACTCTTACAACTTCTAATGCATTGTCACCCGGCTATCCTAGAGCCAAGGCCTATTGGTAACGGAGAAAAACTGGACATTGAACTGGACCAAATGCTTTAGTTAAACCGTTCAGTTATTTTTTCTTATTTTAAGTGTGTGGAATATTGCAAAGGTAATAAGAGGAGTGGAATAAATATGCATTTGTAACAGAGCCTACTGCACATCATCTTACATACACGTCTATAAGGAAAAATCATTAATATGGAGGAACAGAGAAACCTTTTGAGATTCAACAGATGCAGTCATAAACGTCTCACTACACCATTGGCTGCTTCAGCGCTGTAGTGAAAGGGCTAACGTGGACAGTACAGGGGTCAGTGTTTTTTTGTTTTCTACTGCTAACCGCAAAAGGAGATTCTTCTTTAACTCAAGTGTTAAGAGATTGCGAGTCTGGAACAGGGAATATGAGAGTTCGATCCCCACGGTGGCCATAAAGTTCCAGGTTACCATATTGATAGGAACAAGCATGTGAAGTCATGTGATTGTACACTGTTCAGGGCCAGGGAACTCTTTCCTTTGTGCCGGCGCAGTGCCTAGCACAGGGTCTGATAATGAGCGTGTGATCTGCTTTCAAAATAAAGTGGCACAGTCCCTTGAACTGAAATTTAAGTCCCAAATTTAGGCCGTGATAACAAATAAGGAGGAGGCTAGTTTATAGCACTTAATTCAATTTAAAAAGGAAAATGTCAAAATTTCCTTGTGGTGCTGGAAATTGAAACACAATGTGCCAAGCAAGAGAAGAGGATCAAGTAAAAGGAATGGACCGGCTCACTTGCCTTATTCTTATTTATTAGTATTCTGGTGTCACCTAAAGGACCCAGTTGGGCATCAGGTACCCTTGTGCTAGGCATGAAAAGAAAGACAAGTCCCCTATCCTAAATAACTCATTACCTCCGTTTCTGACAAACAGAGACTGAGCTGGGTGTAATGAGCAGCAGTTGTAGCACTTTAGCTGCCCAGCCTTTCCTTGCTAAGCGAAATGAAATGCAGTAAACAAACAACATAAATGGTGAACAGAAAATGTCTGTTTCAAGGTCCTTTCCATTTTGGTCACGTAAGGAATTTCAGCTGAGATGGGGGTAGGATTTTTTAAATTTTAAATAGCATTTTTAACCCTGACAGTTTTGTTAAATCCACAGTTGAGTAGCACTGTGGATTATTTTGGCATAAGGAGGAAGCGCAAGCATCGATTCTTGCCCTATTGCACCTGAGTCTATCATGCATGCTGCTTTATGCACCGGGAGTTCCTTATAGCAATGTCACAAGTGGGGAAAAAAGTGAGCCAAGTTTGACTTGTGCCACTAAGAGGAGGAAATGTCTCTTGAACTATAGTTGCTTCTTTAATGGTAAGACCATTGACAGGAACATGAATGTCATGAACACTTTGATCTCTAGTCTCAGAAGCTTCAACAACAATTATGAGTCAAGAGGGCTGAACTTGGGCAACAGCTAAAGCAACACCCTACAGGGTGGTGACGCAGTAATTAGAGACAAAACCCAGAACATCTCTGCCTACACCACTTGCATGAACCAGGGAGGGGGTGGGGCGTGAGCGTGGTCGAAAAAAACCCATATCCTTCAGAGAAACATAAAACCGACACGACTTTATACATTTCAAAGCAAAAATCTTCAAAGATAGGTAAAATGCTAATTCTACTAATGTAGGTTTTTATGTATATGCTCTGAAAAGGTAAAGCAAATTAATCACCAGCTTTACCCCCTAATATATATCTGTGGTACAAATATATTACAGCATGTCAGATCTAAGGAGATATATCTGAACAGCGGTTGTTAAAAGAGCGTTTCCCTTTTCATGCTCTAATACAGTTATTTTGATCTTTCAGTCTTCATATTTTTTGTTCTCATCAAAGGAATGATGGCGCTAGAGATTAGGATGTTATTTATTTCCCTCTCACTGTCCTACCGGTGTTAATCATTTCTAGTGTCAACAGCTGCACAAGTCTGGCTGCTGCTAGAGAATACACCTTGCAATGCTCTTGGAATGGACTACTAGAGAAGCATTGCTGACCTTTCCTGCTGATCAGAGCAGTTCCTGCTGATAACCCAAGACAAACCTTCCTTGTTTTAGGTTAGGATGACCTCTCCCTCCCCCTCCCCCTGCCAAAACCCTGGACTACAATACACTAGGGACAATCTTATGCAAATTAACAGCAACAAGTTGAAAGAGACCTCGATGAAATATATCCGGGTCGATGGCTTATTTTGTTGAAATGATAAACCATGGTCCCATGAAGGTACCCGCTGCATTAAAATCCTCCTATATGACAGAAAAAAGACACCTGAGCTATACCCAGCTGGATTCCACACATTAAAGCAAATGGTTTAGAAGACACAGACAAAGGTGGGAAATGCCATGCTGCTGGGAAAACACACAAACTAAACTCCATGCTCCTCTCCCACAAGGGAATCTACTCAACTGTGACGTCTAGGCTACAGTTGAGATTAATGATGGTCGTTTTTCTACGTTCCATTACACACACTGTGGTCAAGACTGGTAAGGCCCAGAAAAGTTTAGATTGGCTTGAAAGGGGTTGAGCTTTGCCCCATCTAGATCACCCCAGGGGTCCCAGCAGGCAACAGCACTTTTGCGTTTGGTATTAGGTGATGCCTCCAAAGTATCTTTTGAGAATGAGCAGCATTGGGAACCAAGCCACTTAGGAGAGGTGACATTGCCTAGTGGTTAGAGCACATAGCAGGGCATTGGGACTTTTAAGCTCTGTTCCTGGTTCTTCAACTGTGTGGCATTCAGTAAGTTACTTAGGCCTGGTCTAAACTTAAAAGTTTTGTCAGCATACCTACACAGGGTGACCAGACAACAAATGTAAAAAACCGGGATGGGAGTGAGGGGTAATAGGAGCCTATATAAGAAAAAGACCCAAAAATCAGGACTGTCCCTATAAAGTCGGGACATTTGGTCACCCTATACCAACATCGGTTGGGTGTAAAAAAATCAGCTATGCTGACAAAAGCCCTAAGGGTAGACATTAAACATAGTAGAGTTTTAATGTTTTGCAAACTGCGTCCGTGTTGGCCAGGGCGGGTTCAGGGATAAACACAACCCTTTGTTTCCGGGCTGGAACAGGCAATCTAAGTTAGGGAGGGTCTACTTCCTAGCTGACGGAAACCGCAATGTTGCTTTCCTTTTTCCTCCCTGCCCCCTTTCCATTCCTTGCCTTATTGGTTTTTTGTCCTTTTTTGGTTGTTAATTCTCCTCTTTTGGGGGTTGGGGGAAAATCAAAAATACATAAATAAATAAATCGGCGCAATAGAAGTACAAAGCAGTAGTACTACACACTAACTACTTATCTATAATTAACTCACAAGTAAGATTTTAGCAGGTGGGAAATTACACTCAAGATAGAGTGACCTATACTTCAGATCAAGTCCAAACCCTGTGATGTTCATGTTCCATTTTACATAGGTGATGTGATCAGCTGATGTTAACTATACATTCATTTACATAGGCTCCAATTCAGCACAGCAGGTAAGTATACAATTATGTTCATTCCTATTTAGCAACGCACTTGGACAGCTGCTTAGCTTTAAGAATATGCTTCAGCCCCATCAAGGTTAATGGGGATAAGCACATGCTTAAGTGCTTTGCCGAATAGAGATGGATTGATGAATCAGGGCCTTATACCGTATAAAGAAAAAAATTACTAATCTCAAACTCTAGTTGTCCTGAACTATAATTTAAAGGCAAAAACCACCAAGACAACAAAATCAGCGTTTCTAGTGTTAGTTGCAGAACCTAACTGGCTTCTGAAGCATAAGGGGAAAAAAATGAGGAAGACTACCCCATCCTTCCTAAAGATGACCTTTCAAGTACCATCCTAACCCCTCAAATCTCTTCCAGGAAAAGAAATGGGCCGGTCATGATTTTATAATGAATGGTTACTATTTTGGGATTTTAAACAGAATAATGATGCAGGTAACAATAAGAGGTCCCCTCTGACTCCCCCCAAAACAAGTTTTAAAAAAGGTCACAACTAGTGTATGGAAAGTTCACATATATTGATAATGATCAAATGAAGAGTAACACAGATATATGAAGTGAGCTATAGCTCAAGAAAACTTATGCTGAAATAAACTAGTTAGTCTCTAAGGTGCTACAAGTATTCCTCACCTTCTTTAAAGATATATACAGATACTCATATTCATTACTGTCAATCAATTTGCAAAACCACCAATAGACAAAAGTCAGTTCAGCAGCCAAAATATCAGTTTCCGATTGGATAGGTGAATAATTTTTTTTTTGTAAAGAGGGAAAAAAAATCAGCTGGTGAGATGTTCATGGCTGGCTAACCCAAGTCTATTTGCACACCCAATTTATACATTCAAATGAACAGTCCTGAACTACAAGAATGCTTACCCTTCCCCCTCCCCTCCCCCCCCCCCCCGCTTTGGATATACCGAGTGTGACTCAAACCAGTTTGATTGTAACTTGCTTCTACCTCATTATTATATAAAAGTTACTTGCTGAGCCCGATTCAACAGAGCACGCTTTGTGCTGAACTTTACACATGTGAGTAGTCCTACTAAAGCCAACACTGTAGGTGATGTAATCAGCTCTCCCAGCTACATCTTTAGTTTGGTTGTGTATTGACCAGGAAAGGACCCATTCCAGCTCTCAGTGTCCTTGATCATCTAAAAGCTCAGCATACATAGCTAGCAAAACATCACTGTCCAGATAAGCCCAGTGTGTCTGAAACGTGTAAATATGCATAAACGTGGGCTATGGAAAATAGATCCCATCAAACTAACATGATATATTTTTTGATGAGATTACAAGTTTGGTCGATAGAGGTAACAGTGTTGATATAATATATTTAGAGTGCTGCAAGGCATAGGACTTGGTACTACACAACATTTTGATTAAAAAGCTAGAAAAATATAATATTAACATTGTGCCCATTAAATGGATGGAAAGCGGACCAATAAATAGGTCTCAAAATGCAGTTATAAATGGGGAATCATTGAGCGGATGCATTTCTAGAGGGATTCAACAGGGATCTGGTCTTGGCCCTACGCTATTTAGCACTTTAAAAGTCGTTGTGATAAAGTTTGAGATGACATAAAAATTGGGGGAGTGGCAAATAATGAAGGGGACTGGTGACTGATTCAGAGTGATCTGGATCGCTTGGTAAGCTGGCTGCAAGCAAACAATATGCATTTTAATGCCACTAAATGTACGCATATGATCGAGGAACATAGATTGTGAGCCATCCTTATAGGATTGGGGACTCTATCCTGGGAAGCAGCAAGTATAATAAAGATTTGGGGGCTCTGGTGGATAATCAACTGGAAGCGCTTCCAGGGCGGTGCTGTGGCCAAAAGGCATGACTGCAAATCTTTGGATGTATAAACAAAGGCATCGCGAGTAAGCGTAGAGAGGTCATTTTAGCACTGGCGCAACTGCTGCTGCAATCCTGTGTCTAGTTCTGGTGTCCACAATTCAATAAGGATGTTGATGAATTGGAGAGGGTTCAGAGAAGAGCCATGAAAGGATTAGAAAGCATGCCCTATAGTGATAGACTCAAGGAGTCAATCTATTTACCTAAACTAAGAGAAGGTTAAGGGGTGACTTGATTACAGTCTAAGTGCCCACATGGAGAACAAATACTTGATAATGGACTCTTCAGTCTAGCAGAGAAAGGCGGAACACAACCCTATGGCTGGAACCTAAAACTAAACAAATTCAGATTGGAAATAAGGGGTACATTTTAAAACACAGAGTAATGAACCACTGCAACAATGTACTAAGTGTCATGCTGGATTCTCCATCGCTGGAGATTTTAAAATCAGAATTGCATGTTTTTCTAAAAAATAAGCTGTAGGAATGTGTGTGTGTGTGGAAGGTCTTTGGCCTGTGTTATACAGGAAGTCAGATTAGATGATCACCGTGGTTCCTTTTGGCCTTGGAATCTATGGAAGTAACAGACCAGGCTGTGTGTGACTCTAGAACAGCTGTAGACTGGTCAGAACCTCTAAAGTCACTATTTCAAAATAATGTTTTAAAAGACTACATTAGATCCCAAATTAAAGAATAGGCAAAGAGGAAGTGCTAGTAGTATATACAGGTGCACCGATAATTATTTGAAGGAGTATTTCTAGCATAACAAATCCCAAAGAGACAAGAAATAGGAAAAGGGTGCATGATATAAAGTCTTTGAAAGAGGTCAAAACCAGTGACATTGGCTATCAGCCGCATTGTGTTCCTTGCCTTAAAACGCTGACACTTACATGTTTGACGGTAACTACACTGCATAGGGGCACCTTTGCTTTCACATCAGATCTGCTGACACGAACAAGAGCCAATTCAGATGGGCATCCAAACATTAAAGTCCTTGCCTATTTCCATAAAATGATTGGCAGGATGCCTACTGTTAGTCAGGTGGGAGCAGCATCTTGATAAAAAATAAAAAACTTTGCTACACTTCTAGCAAAAAAATAAAAAGCAGATTTTTTTTTAATGGATTTGACTTCTGACAGATGAGATGTCTCATTTCTATCAATCAGACCCATCTTATGCCTTTGACCATTTAGAATCCACTCCAAGAACAATAGCTGTTTTTCCTTTTCAGCCCTAGCTCAGCTGAAACTGTACTCATATTTCTCTGGGAAAACCGTAGCCATGGTTTGCAGGAAGATGACCCACAGTAAAACAAAAGTGAAATTCAATATCAATTCTGAGACAGACAGGCCTGATCCACAAAGCCAGTTTTTGCCTGCAATTTAAACTTTAACAAATGCATATTTCTTTAAAAAATAATAATTGCACAGATCACTTACCACTGATTTCCAGCTAATCCATCAGTAGATCACTGCCTGAAAAAAAAGAAAAAAAAATCTCATTTCAAGCCCTGATAATATTTCCGTTCAGCTTTTGTAGCTTTTTAGGAACTTAATTCCAGGCATTTTTCTTAACATAAGGTTTAAAGACTCCTTCGAAGATGAATTTTCCTTTACATCTGTATGGTATAATGGGAGCTTTTTTCCCTCCCCCAGAGATCAAAATTCTGTTTCATTTCTCCTCCTCCCCCCCTTTTTTTAAAAAAAAATCCTGCCAATATGTTGTGAGTCGGGAAGCCCAGGCAGGGCTCTCTACCGATGCGGATATTTTACATCTATTCCAGCCCCAGGTCCTGAATGGAAAAAGACTGTCATGCAAAGGTTTAAAACAAATAAAAGGAAGTTCTTCTTCAAACTAACCTGTGGAACTCCTTGCGTGAGGAGGTTGTGAAAGCTAGGACTATAACAGGGTTTAAAAGAGAACTGGATAAATTCATGGAGGTAAAGTCCATTAATGGCTATAGTTTTAAACCTTTTCATGAGAATCTTTTTCCATGCAGGGCCTGGGGCCCCGGAGAGAGTGAACCTAACAGGTAATGATCAAGTGATCTCTCTCTTCCCATCCATCTCCACCCTCTGACAAACAAAGGCTAGGGAATGCCCTAGTCAGTGAGAGAGCCAGGTAGTGAATCAAGCTTTGCCAGTCCAGTGCCGCCCTCCCATTAGGGTGAACAGACAGCAAGTGTGAAAAATCAGGACAAGGGGTGGGGAGTAACAGGAACCTTTATAAGACAAAGCCCCAAATATCGGGACTGTCCCTATAAAATTGCAACATCTGGTCACTCTAGCTCCCACACAAAAGACAAGAGAAAGTGCAAGAAATAGAGCTTCTTCCCCCAAAACTCGGTCGTAGCACTTCCTACCTAGGAGCAGGAAGGACGGCCTAGTGGATAGGGCACAAGTGTAGGACTCAGAATAATTGGGTTCAATTCCAAGCTCAGCCAGAGACATTCCTATGTGACCACGGGCAAGACACTTAATCTACCTTGTACCTCAATTCCCCTCTGTGAATGATGATGACACTTCTCAACCTTACGGAGGAGTTGGGAGGATAAAACTCTTTAATGATTGTGAGGTACTTTAATGATTGTGAGGGCCATATAGACAGAACAGTTGGAGTCCATGGGGCAAGAGTTATATGTTTCTTGCATGGGGTGAAGGAAATTATCTGAACAATCACCATTGGGTTTAAGTGTCAGTCAGCTTTCTCCTTTCTCATGTCTGTCTTGTCTACTTACACTGTAAGTTCTTCAGGGCAGGGACTGCGTGTTGCAGTGTCTGTACAGTGTTTTACAGTATCTGGTGCATTGAGACCCAGTTCTCAGTTGGTCCGTAGGCACTACCATTATAAACAAGATTAACAACAACAACATCCTCACCTTAGTACCAGTCATGGTCTGATGGAGATTGCATGGATAACTGGACTTCAGTCCTGCTTCTCTGTCATGTGACTCGAATCATGAAGAATTTACCTTGGAAACAAAACAAAAAAAAAACCAGCCCACACGAGTGTGAAATGCAAGTGCCGATAAAGTAATCCTCAGCAATCAACAAAATTAATTGTGTGAACATCATTGATCAAACCTACTTAACACATTGAGTATACAGAAAGCTGGAATGTAATTTCATTACCAATCTGCTCCATCCTAATGAAATTTCTAACAACATTCTAATTTTGATTTCAGTTAAGGAGAGAATGATGGAAATTTTCTTTTGCCTCTCTTGTAAGGTTTTATTTTATTGGTTTTCTGCAATTTCAATGATCCTATTTTTTTTTAATTTGACATTTTATTAGCAGGGGGTTTAATATAATAACAAAGATAAAAGAAACTAAATTGCAAAATGGACAAGCCATCCAGAAATAAAATTGATGTCCAAATTAAGACGGCCAATTTTAAAGTAAAAAACTGATTTTTTTTTTATTTTGGGGGGTGGGCTGGTTGGTTTTAGAATGTTGTTGTTAATTCTAGCTGAGTTTCTGACCTCACTGATTTGAATGATAGTTATTTGCATTCTTTCATGCAAACTTCTCAGCTTCACAATTATCCGGCCTCACAACACTCTTGTGAGATAGGCACTAGAATCCCCATTTTCCAGATGGGTAAACTAAGGACCAGCATCCTGGCTCCAGTGAAGTCAGTGGCAAGACTCCTGCTCAAGTGACTGTGCCAGGATTTCACTCCAAGGGTCTAATTTTTAAAAGCATCCTTCAATCTTGTGAGCACAATTCTGCCGATGCAAAAATGAGTTGTAGGATTAACAGAGTATTTAACATCTGTGCGTGCACATCAAACAGAGAAGCAGCTACAGGCTAGCTTTTTTGTGCAGTTAACAGCATATGGAAAAGGCACCCAGAAATCAGTAGCTGAGTTAGAGATAGAACCCAAGAGACCTGGCTCTCGGTCACCCGCTGTAATGACTCCATTGACACGCCTTTCTGGAAGACTCTCCAGTGCTTTTAGAATACTCCAGGACTAAATGATGCCTATATGTCCAATTGAACCAACACAATACAAGAAATCATTATTTCCCCATGTTAAGTAAGTATCTCCCTCCTGTTACTCACACTTTGTCAACTGTCTGAAATGGGCCATCTTGATTATTACTACAAATTTTTTTTTCTCCTGCTCATAATAGCTCATCTTAATTAATTAGTCTCTTAGAGTTGGTGTGGCAACTTCCACCTTTTCATGTTCTTTGTGTGTATACACACACATCTTCCTACTGTACATTCCTTTCTATGCATCTGATGAAGTATTCTTGTTTTTCCCAAATGTCTACCTGGCAAGTTCTTGTTGCTGGGATGGTACAAAGGAAAAGCTTTTGTAACCACCCTGTGTGGCTCCTGACATAAGATTGGGCAGAGGTGTTCAGAGCACCCTGATCAGGGTTATATGGGACTATGGGCAGTTGGTTATGGTAACACACCCAATGTAACAAGAACTTACAGGCCTTTGTTTGATTCTTGCAGCTTGGTTGCAGTGGATGAAACAACTAGCAGAGCAAGTATGGTTGTTTTTCTGCTATCAAGTAACTGCGATAGACAATGAACAGGGCTCATCTCTAGCACACACGAGAGCCCGTGTCTCATGTGGGGGGACACTGCTGGTGCCTCATTTTGCAGCATGTCCAACAAAATTGCCTCCCTTCTGAGTTGGAAGGTACAGAGAGTGCGCTCTACACTACGGCAAGGATTGACGCTGTGAGATCGATCTACTGGGAGTCGATTTATTGAGTCTAGTCTAGACATGATAAATCGATTCCTGAGTGCTCTCCCGTTGACTCTGGTACTCCACCGTCACGAGAGGTGCAGGCTGAGTCGACGGGAGGAGCGTGAAGATGCTGCGGTAAGTTGATCTAAGTACGTCGACTTCAGCTACACTATTCTTGTAGCTGAAGTTGCATGTCTTAGATCGATCCTGCCCCCCACCCCAGTGTGGACTAGGGCAAAGCAAGGTTTGTACACTGGTGGTTTGCAGGCATTTCAGGACCTTTTGATTACAAGGCAGACTGGATGACGTGTGGACAATGGTGAGAGAGCACAGAGCACTCCGAGCTTGCTACAAGGGTGATGATGCTCCTTGACTACTGAACTGGGCCCTATCGCTGGTATTTCCATTTCCAGCAATCTGATGTGTTTTGGTGATTTATTCATGACTGTTGTAGTGAAAAATTGGAAAAGGCTAGAGGGGTAGCCATAGAGGAGAGATCTAGCAGGAGATTGGCGCTACAACTGAATTACTGCAAAACCTGTCACAGGCATCAAGCAAGGTTTATTCCAGCAAGTGTGAAGTGGAATCTTTATATTAATAAGTGAACATGAACACAAACTATGAGAGCCTGTTGCCAAGGCAGGTCTGGAAAGGAGCTGTCAGATCAATAGCAAACTTGACCAGGCAAATAGAGGAGGGAGACCAACACACAGAGGCTGCTTTCGTTCGCTTCTTTTTCTAACCGAAGCTTCAGTCGTCCTCTATGCACTACAGAGATGTTTATTGGCATTCACTGGAGCCATGGCTAGACTACAGTTTAAGGTGGGATATTGGTACATGTTTACTCACATGTGCTAAGTACTCCTTTAAAAAGAAGTCTAGTCCAGCCAAGACAGTGACCATTGTACCGTGGTAAATTGGCCAAGTGAAAGAGTCTAGCGGGCAATCCCACTTTTAACTTGACTGGTGCAGCACATGTCAAAGGCTGCACTTTTAAACCGGGATAATAATTATTAGACAGTTAGCCAACAGGTGTAGACCTTTGGGCTAGGGAAGGTCTCAGAACCCAAGCTCAAGCCTGAGCCTGAATAGCTACCTTGTAGTTTTATAGCCCCAAAATTGGCACCCGAATCAGCTGACCCCAGCCATTTGTAGTTGGGCCATGGGTCTTGTATCGCAGTGTGGACATTCCCTAAGGTGATTTGCCTGAGGTCATGTCGAAGTGTCAGAATAGAACCTCTGATGCCTAGATCCATGGTTCCTAGAGTGTGTTCTATTTGGAAACACTCAATAGCCCTTTAATTTAACAAGAGATTACAGGTAACCTATCGCTTTACTAAGACGCATTTTACAAACATATATGTACAAAATAATGGCAAGATGCTAACTTTAAAAGGTAGATTTGTTCAGATGTTGCTAAAAAACAATGGCAAAAAGCCTATTCACCACTGATCACATCTACTGTATAAGACTCTACCTGAGCTTTCTCCCCTCAAACATATATAATTCTAGCCCAGTGACTCTGCATCTTCAAACCTAGGCTGTAGATCCTCACATGCTGCTTCCTTTGACATCAAGGAGATGCCTGCCATGGACTAAAGGTGATATAGGACCTTTTGAAATTTCTTCTCTATTAGTGATGGGCAATCCCTCCAGCTGAAAGAGTTTTAGCTGGCTGTCATGGTAGCTCTAATGCCAACCTGTGTCCCAACAACAGGTCAGGCAAAAGGACAATGAGAGGAGAAAGAGAAAAATTGGAATGGAAGTAATGGAATGAGTTGGGACGGGACAGGGACAAAAGACAATGAGAGAAAGAGGGAGGGGGAAAGACATATGGAGAAACGGATATAGATTTAGTCTTTATCTTATCATAGCGCCACGGAGTCCCGGTTGTGGCCCAGGACTCCGCGGCGATAGGCGTTGTGCGAAAACAGGACAAAACCAAAAAACAGGAGAGAAAAGAGAAACCAAAGAATAGAACTAAGTAAGGAATGGGAAAGAGGCAAAAGTTAACCCAGAAAGCCACTTTCCTCCCTGGGCCGAGGCACCGAGAGGCGCAGCACAGAAATCTCGCCTCAAGATGGAATCGGTGCCCGCCGTTCTAATTGATTAGCTTTGTGATCGCTATTAGGAGAGCGACGACGACGCTACGGGCAAGCGAGAGTGGCAGATCAGCATATTGATCGGACATACCAGCCCACCATTTTCTCCATTCCCCACACTCCTCTGCCCTTCCTCTCACACACCCTGTCAGCAGCATTCCAGTAGAAACTGCATTTGCCAAGAAAGCAGGGTAAGGATGCAACTCAAGAGGTAACTCAGCCCACCGTGCTGCAAGCCTTTTAATTGAAAATCAGTCCCTCTCAGACCTGCGGTGCATTAATTTCCATGTACAGTCTAATAAACCATTTTCCATTTCAACTTCAAAACACAGCGGTTTAAAAAGGAAAGCTGCAAAACACCCCAGATCATTCCAAACATTTCCCTCCAAATTTAAACTTCTAAAAAAACGGTGATTAATCAAAGGGGCAGGGGGTAGAAAATGGTGGGTGGGGGAAGAACATTAAACATGATGCTACTGTAAGATCTAGCAGTTTTTCATAATTACAGTTTCAATTCCACTTCCAGACTCCCTCCTAATTACCACTCCGCAGTGGGTGCGCGCAGATTCAGGAGCAGCAGGGATTTTTATTTTGCTCACACGGATCACTATTCTTCTCCTCATTATGAATGGTTCGCTTTGGGCCGATTAGCCACCTCTCCTCGCCCCCCTCCCCACTCCATGTGGCATCTCTCAGCGCGTCTTCTGCAGGAAAACACCATTAGACCTGCGTGCCCTGTTTACTTACAAATTGGTTGTTCATCAACTCTATGATGAGGAAGAGGGCAAGCAGCGCGTAAGTAGAGGAGGGAGGGATACACACACACACACACACACACAAAATCGTGAGTTCAACAGCCCTCAGGTCACTTGTAAGTCATTCATTCAAGCCCAACTCAGCTCCCAAGCTGAGAAACTGCGTTGTCCATTGTCTTGATCCCCATTCCTATTCCCGCTCTTCCTTTTCTGATAAGCCAGCCATGGGGCAGGAGGAGGATTCAGTGGTTTGGGCACTAACTTGGCATTTGGGAGACCTGCTCTGTCACAGACTTCCTGTTTGGATCTTTGGCTAATCATCTAGACCCGCTTTTTGAATGCCTAGATATCTTTTTAACACTGAGCACAGCAACATCCAACTGGTTTAGGAACCTACATCATTTTCTAAAGGGATTTAGGCACTTTTGGGGGGAAACTAAATTCCATTGCCTAGAATTGCTTTTGAAAATGAGATGTCAGCTCCTAAATCTATTCGGCATTGCAATGATGAGCACAGCAATGCCTAAATGCCTAAAAAATCTCTGCCTGTGTCTCTCCATGCCTCAGACCCCATCGCTAGAATGGGGGTGACAGCGCTGCCCTACTTGGGAGGATAAACACACTGAAAATTGTGAGGTACTCCGTTACTATGGCTATCGTACGTTCCACCCCTTCCCTGCACTATGTGCGTCTGGGCTCAGTCCTCTCTCTCTTGCATGCCGAGCAATGTGTATCAGGTGTCACTCTCCCCTGCTCCCTGTTTTGAAGCCAGTCATCCCTTGTGGGTGCTTCTGTGACTGCTGATTTCAGCTGGAGAGAAGCTAAAGCTGTAAAATATGCACCTGGATTTTGAATAACACGGCCCAGCCCACTATAAAGATAAAGAGACATTTGTGGACTTCAGATTGGAGTTTGGATTTTGAACTTCACACCAAAGTTTAGGGAGGTGAAGATCCAGGGTTTTGTTTTGGAGCCCTCTCAGGAACCAGGAAATACTGGGAATCTTATGAGGAAGCCTGTGATCCTGAGCTTTCCAGCCTGATTTCTTGATGAAGTTGTTTTGGTGCAAGCTGAATGTTTATCTGAATCAAAACTCGCAGCAGCACTCCAGAAAAATGAATAAACCCTTGTGTAGTCCTTCAAACTTCCTCCTCATAAACCTGAACTCTCACCTTGTGTGTTACTGTGGGGGTAATTCCCCCCACCCCTCGACTTTGTTTGCACTTCACTAGTCAGAAAGGTCATTGCTGTCTCCGGCAAGAAGCAGTGAGGGTGCCTTGTTCTCTTTACAACCAAGTGCAGGGAAGTTGATTCCCTAGTTTATGACTTGAGTGAAGTTTCAGACTGGCAACCCAGAGCGCCGGAGAGATTGGGGTGAAAAATTATTTACAAAGCCAATGCCCTGAAGACACTTGTACTGGACAACAATTACAGCACCTTAATTAACTTAAATTTAGTTCACCCTTCGACTGAGGCTTGTCCAGTGCTAAAGTTATGTCCCTGCTGCTGTCTAGTACTGGTTAATGAATATAAATCAGATGGTTTATAGTTAGTGAACATGTAATAGGTTTGCAATGAGCTGAATTCCAATGCAAAATGCCTGGGGATAGGAACATGCCATCCATAAAAAAAAGTCTCTATATAAAAATAGAAATTTTACATTTCCACTAGGAAAAAGCAAAGCTATTTCTCACACACTGACACAGTGGGGGAGCCTACACCCAGCTTTTAAGTGCTCGGAGGGATTGATAAGGGTGAACATAAGTGTAATCCAGACATTTGAGGTGCAGCTGGTTAGATTCCAAAATTATTCGGTGCCCTCCAGGCTCCCTTCCTAAAAGTCAAGCCCTGTCTTATAGGTTCAGTCATGTGCTTGTTCAATGCTGCTTGGAAGCACCCTGAGGGAGAGGAAAGCACTGAAGGTGACTTCTGAAGGCGTAAATTCAGTCTGGCAATGCCTACCCCAGGCCTGATCCAAAGTCTGCTGAAGTCCATGAAAAGAAGCCCATTGATGTCAATGGGATTTAGATAGGGCCTCAAGAAAAAAACAATTCCTTGTATTTTATACACATCTGATTTTGCTCATGAGGGCTGATTAGGAAAACACACAGAGACGGGAGTGAGAAAGAAGAGGGGCAAAGAGTTAAGGCCCAGTTCAAGTGGGAGAAGATAAATGAATAATGGTTGGGCTCATCTGTTTCCAGCTGTAGGGCAGATTACAGTGAAAAGTGGGGATGGAAATTGCACTGAGGGCAGCGGGAAAAGGAAATCAAACCACTAGATAAAGCATTAGCCCAAATCTTTGAAAAAGCAGCAGATCAGAGGAAGTGTCGAGATCCCATTGAATGGCTCCTATATGCACGAATGCAGATTTCTGGCTGGAATGTACTCCCTCTTTTGGTGGCGGATTAGCTCATATATAATCTGCTACGTATAGTTAACCTAGTGAGCTCCTCGGGGCGGGGGCTGTTCCCCGCTCGGAGACTGCACAGAGCCAGGCATGCTGTCGACTTACTGTAAATAAGCACATCGCGGTGCTGCTAATCCTACCAACAGGACATAGAGCAGGGCTTTGCCTGCAATGCTCCAGCCTGCTGGAAATCCAGCTTCCTGGGTAAACAAGGCTTTCAGGAAGGCCCAAATCCTGGTCCCCAGGGTGCAGCCTGAATGGTCAGACAGCGTGCAGGGGGAGATAAGAGGGAAAGTAGCATGCGGGCGAGGCCTCCGAGTGGCAGCCACGCAGCTCAGCAGTGGCCACTGCATCCTTCAGACTCAAATCCCCACTCAGAGGAAGCACATGGGCTGGGAGTTCAGGGTGGTAGCAGCCATCGTCCCCCAGTCACCAGGGAGCCCGCATTGTGTACACAAACCCAGCCCCCTCGAATCAGGATGGCGCCGAACCGCGACACTTCCACAGCACCCGGGGACCACTGCAGCTGCAGAAGAGCAGGCAAGATTTGGACCTATGTGCAGAATCCTCTTGTCAGAACGGCAGCGCGTTTTGGAGTCTAAAATGTAGCTGAGCGGATCCTTCCCCTGCTAGCAGCGATGGCTCAGGGGGAAGGCGCTTCAGTTGTGCTGCTTGTTAGCAAGGTGCAATCATTCCAGAACACGTTGTTTCGCTGATATTTATTATACGGATTAAAAAAAAAAATCAACCAAGCTGCCCAACGCGCCCCCCTCCCCCCCCCCCCCCCCGTGGATTTACAGGTGTTGAAGTCAGTCATGCTGGGGGGCTGGGAAGAGAGAAAGAGGGACAGACCAAAGAGAGGAGGGGCAGCCTCTCAACACAAGCCACAGCTGGGGTTTTCAGGACTCGGCTGTGAAGAAGTTTCCCATTCTGAGCGCAGAAGGGATGAAGCCAGGCTCACACAAGACAGTCTCAGTCACAGCTCACAAACGGACAAGCACATTTTCCAGCCTCTTGAGTTAAGGAGGATCTAGATGTTGTGTCAGATGTATGTGGCCAAAAGCTAAAGGCCATCTTCCTCAACTCCTGGCTACCAGGTAGTCTGCTTACTCCTAGGCATGGTGCCACTGGCCAAGATTTTCAAATGCGAGTCATGAATGTGGGTCCTTGATATGAAGGGCCCCCAATTTAAAGCGGTTTTCAGGAAGCGATGTGTTAACCTGTGGAACTCATTGCCAGGGGATGTTGTGAAGGCCAAGTATAACTGGGTTCAAAAGAAAGAACTAGATAAGTTCCTGGAGGATGGGTCCATCAATGGCTATTAGCCAGGATGGGCAGGGACACAACTCCATGCTCCTAGAGTCCCTAAGCCTCTGATTGCCAGAAGCTAGGAGGGGACGACAGGGAATGGATCAATGAAAAATTGCTCTGTTTTGTTCATTCCCTCTGAAGCATCTGTCCCCAGCCACTGTTAGAAGACAGGATACTGGCTAGGTGGACCCAGTATGGCCATTCTATGTTCTTAACTTGCCAATGCTCAACAATCATGCCCTCGTAAGTTGGGCACCTGAAAAGTAAGGCACCCCAAATCACCAGCACGTTGGACATTGACCTTAGGAAGGAATTGGTTCTGAAGTGGGATTTGGAGTAAATGAGACCTACTGGCTGCCGGAAAAGACAGCTCTTAAAACTTTCTTGCTGCAGGAGTGAGAAATCCTGGGCCTTATTTATTGCTCAAATTACATACAAGAAAATTATTTTCTTAATGTGTGACTTGATGAATGTTCTCAACTCTCCACCCTGCTAGCAAGAGGGGGTCAACAATGAAAATTATTTACAAAGCATGTGCTACCCTGCGGGGATATTTATTGAGGCAGGGGAGGTTTCCACAGACTCTGTTGACAAAGGCGAATCAAATTACATTTCTGTGAACATTGCAGCAAGCGTCGTGATTTGATATGGACAGTGATGGTCTTGAAAGAGTCTGGAACGGAGCAAGGACCCAGCACCACTTCAGTCACTTACCTAGAGAGGCTACTGCTTAGACATTAGCTGAATGGAAAGAAACAAAGTGGAACTCAAACTAAAAGGCCCCCTGCATGCTGTTTAAACACAAACATCTTTATATAGTTTTTACCATTCTACAACTTAAAATCAGTCCTCAGTCTCCGACAGCAAAATTAGACAAGGTTAAGAACTCCAACAATAAGGTTGCCTCTAAGAGTAGTTTCAGTTCTCACCATTTTTCCTAACCCGGTTCTAGAAAGTAATTCCCTACAACAACAATTCTCTCTGCTCTGTGCCAGTCTTCTTTAGACCCCAATCTTGCACCTGAAGCCATTATTCCACACTGACCCAGCCACGATGATCGGATTGCAGGATCGGGGCCGTCTGTTGCAAAGAAACAGTAGCCAGCTAGCTCTGTCTGTATTATCAATTGGTTTTTAAAAATGGGGGCCCGAGTTAGGATTTTAAATCCATATACAGGCATGTAAATAAGTGGCCGGATTTTCCGTAAGGCGGAGCCCCCCCGGCAGCTACCACTGAGTTCAATGGGAGTTCAGACCTGCAAAAATCTGACCCCTTAGTGACAAGGTAGGTGCCTAAAAATGGATTTAGGAGCCTAAGTTTGAGCCCCCCATTTGTTTTTCATATGTCGGGCTCCATGTCAAGTAGCGCTGTGAGCATATTGCTAGCACTATGCCACCGAGGGCTAGTGTTATTGTTAACGAATATTCAAGCCCCATCAAGTTTACGGAATTCAGATTCCACACAATTCAACTACATTTTTAATCGGATTATTGTTATTATCTTAAAACGACTAATTTCTGCTGGAGGATGCAGAAATAGAATCCCTGGCAGAATTTCCTTTCTGAATAAGAGCAGAGAGCTCTGTATGTCAGGAATTCTGGCTACATGCACCCAGAGACTCTGACACAGAAGAGAGAAAGAGGCTGCCATTCGCTTAGGGTTAGGCTTTCTCCCAGGGATTACACACTTTACAAATGCCTGCATAGAATATTACGACACAGCTAGCTTCCCCCTCCTCCCTGCCCCTATTTCTTTGCATTAAACAGTCCCCTATAGCACATAGTAATTCACTCCATCTACATTTTTATGGCTATCTGAATTCAAATAGAATAAGCAAGCCCCCTGCTGGTACTACTACAGGTATGGTGAGAAAGCAGCCATCATAGGGTAAACTAGTGAAGAAGAAAGTGCTAGTCAGGGACACAAAGCGTCTGGAATATCAGACTGATCATAGACACTGGATTAAGTCGGCATGCACAACCCGTTGTTCATAAACAGATTATTTGTAAAAAATGCTGTGTTTCTTCCGATTTAAGGCTGTTTTGTATCTCATGCACTGTGATTGTTTTTGGATGTACAGGTGGTTTAAGAGAAATGGTAGATTCCCCAGGAATTCACTACCCCAGAAGGTCCACACATAAGAGTGACTATCTGGAATCCATCACTACTGATATCGGTGATCAGAGGAAGTTGCTAGTGAGTGGTATGAAGCTGTTCCCAACCCCTCGCTGATCTAGAGAGCTCAGGGACCAGTAGACCAATACGTCTGAGGGTGCTGGCACAGCTGACGTTGGGACAGTCAAACCTTGTGAACTTTGGGGAAGTTTGAATCCAGGTCCAATGTCATACCTGGCCTAGACCTCCAACACATGCCAAACCAAAACCTTTGAATCATTTTGGCGTAGACAGCTTTACTTGTTTTGCACAAGTTACTTCTCATGATTACAGTGTATGAGTACCTTCACAGGGTGAAAATACCAGCTTCCAAATGGCTCTTAAAGATAGCTGAAAAAGGCATACCAAGAACCAATGGCTGGAAGTTTTAAGACACACACATGCAATTTAAAAATAAAGGCACATTTTTAACCAACAGGTGATTTACCACTGGAACAAACTACCAAAGGAAATGGTGGATTCTTCAGCTCTTGAAATCAAGGCTGGAGGCTTTTCTGGAAGATAGGCTTTGCTAAAGCACAAATTTGGGGGCTCAGGACAGGGGGAACTGGGTGAATTTTTATGGCATGTGTTATACAGGACAGACTAGGTAATCTAATGGTACCTGGTGGCCTTAAAATCTATTCATCTTGCACAGTGCTGTGACTGTGTATACTAAAACCAAGCCTCTTCCCCAGTGGTATTTCTCTCAACAGAAATTTGGTATGGGTTCCCATCACGGTCATCTCAGTAAGGATTTGGAAGGCAGACAATCAGCTACTGAATCAACCACACGTGATTTGGATTTTCAAGACAGTGAGAACTCTGGAAACAATTCTGCTTTCCCCGTTGATAGGGAAAAGCTAGGTCAAAGACCATCGATGATATTGGCTGATTGAACTCATAGGTCTTAAACCTGGTCTTCAATCAGGTTCTTGAGACGCCCTGAAAGATTACAACATCCCTGTGCTTAGCCATCCTAATGACTCGCAAGTGATTAGCTTAACCAGCATTTCACCTAGTTCAATTTCCATGGATGGCCTAGACATACTATGGAAAAGTGCACATTAATTTGTAGATAATTAAATCAGGAATGACCCCAACGCCGATGAAATAAAACCTCACTTCTTCCTGGAGTGCACAGTGCTCATCTGGGCGTTAACCCTCCTCAGAACACAAGACCATGTGTACTGCTCTTCAGTGCATTCAGCGGAGAGACAGCTCTCCAGTAGCTCTCCACTCGATCCCTCCTCACTCCTGGCCCCTGAGCATGGCAAAGCGCCTTCAGCCTCTGACCCTCCTCTCTGCCCTCACCCTTACAGACAAAGGACTAGAAAATTCTACTGTGCGGACCGCTGTACACTCCAGCTCAACCTCTTCATTCCCCTACCCAGCTAGTGGCTCCATGGCAGCTCTTGTCTATGGCTAGCCTCAGTTTCCCAACATCATCCACTTCCCCCTGCTGGTTCTCAGGGAACGCAATGGTGGGGAGGAGTGTCAGTGGGGAGCTGGGCCGGCCGGGCATCTTCCAGGATTCTTGAGTGAACTGGATTCCCAGTGATCACAAGCTCCACCCCTCTCTGGCATAGCAACACCCAAGTTAGCTGACTGACTAGTCCACACTGAGCCTGGATGTTAAGCGCTCATAGCCAAGCTTCCAGACAGAATCCCTGATAGAGAGACTCTCCCATTCTGTAGAGTTGCTGTAGATGGTGCCTCTGGGGGGGCTAGGCCTGAATTTCTTTTATTAGCAGCAGCAAAGAGGGTCCACAACCTGTAGCCAGAATAAGTGGAAGCTAGTACCATGGCCCAGGATGTGCCAAGAGGATACATCACAGTGAACACTGTACCAAAGACTCTGGCTGGCACGTTGACCTTGAGGTGAAATTAGCGATGGCAAAAATTCCTTACTCAGGCCTTGGCTGCTGATTATCCCATTAAAGAATCAGCGGATGTAATATCATTTGGTAATTTTATAAACCTCGGTGACAACCAGACTGATGAGGCCTAACGCCCTGACAACTACATCAGTCCAGGGAGGGAAGATACAAGAATTTGCTATTTCACCTTATTGCACATTTCACAGCATTTTAGTTTTAAACTCCCTAGGAAAGGCTGGTAACCTTTGCATGTCTGGAGAAACAGGCTCGCTCTTTCATTCAGGCCTCATGTTGGCAAGCAGATTTTTATCAACTCAAAGAAAAGCAACCCCAGCAACTTACCCCAGAGAGCTCGATCTCCGTGTTCATTCAGACTTTAGCAATTATGGCCTGTAGTGACAAACACCCCTCCGCCAGGAACCAGCCTGAGAAGCCAATGAGAGCTGATGGGCGGCTTTCAGTCACTGCACCAGACTGAAGCCATGCACATTACTCCCAACCCCACCCAAAACTGTGCTTTTAGGCCACGATCCGGCCAAACATTTAAAACATGGGATTTCCTCTGATGTTTAAAACATCTGCATTTGATTATTGGAGAATCAGGTTTATTAGGGCAGTGCCTAGGGACCAACCAACATCTGGGCCCCATTGTGCAAAAAGTAGTCGTCAGTCCCTGCCCCAAGGAGCAAACCAGCTGAAGTGTTTTGATGGATGAGAACCTTACCATACCTTCCCTCCTCCCTCCCTTAGACTCTCTTTGACCTTTACCTACATAACCCCTATAGAGGCCTTGTGAGAGCAGATCATTCAGTTTATTTGGATGGGCAGCCACTACTGAGGTACATCAGCACTGCAAGTTGGAGGCAGGTGAAAGGTGCGTACTGTTCCATTGTTTCATGGAGAGATCTTTCTTCTAGCTAGGAGGGGAAATGGGATCATTTCAACACAGATGAAAACTTAGCCCGTAAGTCACTGGCTTGCTTGATATTTTTACAACTGTACAAAAAAAAATAAGTAAAATAAAGTATTGGCCCAAGGCACTACTGCACCCTAAGCATTTGGTATTATGCATTTAAAAAAGAAAGGTTGCTTCCCCCCCTCCTCCCCCTTGCCTGGGTGTCATGAGCAAGAAATGAGCAGCTGACCTGAGTTTGAATTTAGAGTGTTCATTAATAGGATATTATGCCATATGCTCAGCACACTGTCTTTTTTTTTAATGCAGCCGCCAATTTGAGAGAATTTCTAATTAGTAATGGTATAATGAGAGTATTCAGAGGCTAATGTGGTGGGTGGGGAAGCGAAGTAGATCGCTTGGCGTGGACTAGAAATATTTCTGTTTGAATTCCCGCTGAAATAATGACCTGCAGTAAAAGGCTGCGATCTTTGACAAATGAAGGACATTCGGGGAGGTTGTATTAACTGCAGAAGCAGCATTTATCAGGTTGGGAAAGGGGGGGGGGAAGGGGGAGACAGTTTGGGCTCACTAAGCTTAATACAAGGAACCTCTCAGAATAAAAACATTTCTAGCCAGTGGAAGAGGTGGGGCAGGAGGCACAAAAGAGCACACCGGGCATGAAAGCTGAAGCAAAGAAGAGCTGCCGAGCTGCATTTTGTACCAGATCTACCTTGGCGGGGAAAGGGGAGAGAGAAGAGGGGTGGCTGCAACAGTGGTAGGGAGCCACTGGGAATGACACAACCCCAGACTGAGGGTGAGGGTGTGGGTGTGCGGCGCACATACACCCTTACATTCGGACAAGCCATAAAGGGTGCCAGCCCAGCCAGCTATTGTGTATTTTGTGCAAAATGTAAATGGATAACACGGCGGTAAATATTTATTTCATCCAAGAGTACAGAACTCATTTCAGCGGAAATATCCCTTTGAACACAGCAGCTGCATAATAATTGCCTCTTATTAGCATATCACCAGCATATTCCTGCCTAGTGAGGTTAGTAAGGGATGTTAGGACATACGGGAAACGGGTATGTGCCATACAAGGAGCATAATATGGGTGCACCACCTTCTGAAAGTGCTTGTGCTGTATAGTTGGGGTCATATCATTTAACACCTGCTTTGTTAGAGAGAATTGGGATTAATGAACCGTTGTATACAAGTTAGTGCTTTGCCGAAATTGGCTGGTATAAATAGTTCCATGCATGTTTGTTAAAAATAATATAATTTATAGGTGCCTGGTCTGGCAAAATCCTCTGAACACCTGAACAGCAGTAACGAAACGGAAAAATGCATAACAAACAAAAGAAATAAATTTAGAAAAATAATAATGCAGGGCATTCCTACAGAAGCTTTCATCTTAATATCACAATGTGCCTTTCAAATGTAATGAATGAATGAAGCTTCCCGACACAGCTTTTCAGGTAGGTGTTACAATTTTGCAGTGGGGGAAACTGAGTCAGGGAGATTTTAAATGACTTGCCTGAAGTCAGTGGTGGATCTAGAAATAGTACCCAAGACTCCTGAAAGCCACTCTCCTGCTGGGACCATTAGATGACGCCCCAACCCATTAAAAAAAATGCCGAAAAGTACAAACTGAAAAATAATGAATTTCCATGCAAGACTGAGACTTAGACTCTGCACAGGAAGGATGCATTCTGAAGAGCTATAGCTCCGTTTTCTAAAAGTCTGAATACAAACAGCATTCCCATATCACTTCATTTAATACTGTAGGTAAATTGAAATACATCTAGAAAAGGGGGGAGGGGGAAGTCTGAAGTCTTACAGGTGTAAGGTAAAATTTTCACCTTTGGCCCTCCTAGTCAGTAGAATGAGCTCAAATTGATTCTCAGGTTGGTGGGTACCCGTATTACTGCTCTGCTACCTTTAGAACTTGTGCACCAGAGACAAACCCATCTGAGCACTCCAGATGGAATCCCATCTCTCTTACATACAGCCCCGGAAGAAAAAGTTAGAGAACATTCAGATTTTTCAAATGAGCCATAATTTGCCTTTCAACTGGACTAATTAAATCTTTAACATTCCAGGAAATCCTTTTTTTTTTAAACTAACGATTAAACTATTTCAAATGAAACCCGGGAATTCCTCTGAAATATTTTTATTGTATCGTATTACTTTTAAGAAAGTCAATAAAGTTCTGCCACTCTGACGTCTCTCAGGTGCCTTCTGCACTTATTTTGCTGATTGTAATTAATTTTATTAATTTTATACAGAGAAAGATACTGGGGGAATGAAACACCCCAAGTCGGGTAGTAAAAGACAGGCCCTGCTTGAGTAGTAAAATATACTAGTTAAGTGACAACCCAACTTGAAAATACCTCCCCTTCTATTGAAATGGGATCAATCATTCAAGGACATCAGGAACCGGTGAGCTTTAATGGACATTCCCGAAGCCTTTCGGATACTCTTCCGCCTAGCTTAACTCCACATGCCCCGCCACGTCTCTGTCCTTGCATGTTTTTTCGATCACCGGATATGTAAAGTAGAACTGCTCCTGACTGGCAACTGCCTTAGGCATGGAGTGGGGATGTGCAGCAGAATGACATTGGGAGGAACTCCAATGCAGTTAGAATCCAGCCAGCCAGAAACCCCCCACTACTGTCACAGTGTCTCTAAGGCTACGGCATCCTAACCTGAGAAGCACAGCATTGGTGGAGTCCAGCCTTCATAGGTCAGATGAGGTGTTAGTTGCTGCAGCTATGTTGCAGCGGGATTCATCTTGTGCAAACCTGGACAGGCCACATCCTGGGAGCCCATGGGATGGAAGAGGAGTCTGGCTGCTCAGAAGACAAAAGTTCCACACTCTAGCAGGAAGACAAGTGATGAAAAAGGAGGGATGTAGAATGATCCGGGGAAGGGAATAAAGTTGGGGGGAAAGAACTTGACAGGCAATTGGAAGTCCTGGGTCGAGGAGGGAGATGAGAGCATTGGGTTTCAGGATGCTCCTCTTGCCTCTTCTCTTTATGATGCAGAGTTTAATGCTGCTGCCACAGAAAGAAGCCAGTATATGAAAAAAACACCACCACTAAATACCCCAATATCCTCCCCATCTTCCATGCACGTATCGCCCTTGCCCATGATAATTTCTTTAGAGACCTGGAAGACAGAGCTAGGTTAAAGTTTAAGGCCCTGACTTGCAAAATAGTTCGTTCCCATTTAGGCACCAAAATAAGTGGCCATGTTTTCCCAAGAATCTCAGCACGTCGAGTGGGGATCTTTTCGGGGAAACTGGCTGTAAGTGTCAATGGCCATGGCTGGGTGCTGAGCATTTCTATAAATTGCTCCCCACCCGCCGTTTAGGTGTCTTAGTGGGAACCTAGCTCTTTAGGAGGCCTGGTCCCACGGCAATTGGGAATTGTACCCAAACCAGAAACATGCACTCCCAAAGTTCAACGCAGCGCTGCCAAATATGAGTGGGCAATAAAGGAAAAGACCCTACCCATCAAGTAGATCTGTCGGAGCTCAAAATTATGCTCGTTGTGGAGAGAGCGGCCAAGCTGACAGACATTCTGGTATTGTGTAAACCCCGCTCTGAAAATTAAATATTCATAATGCTCATATTGGATCCTACACCATCTTTTAGGGGGAAAAAATAAATGAGATTTGCTTTAAAAAAAAAATACAGGGGCCATGTAAGACCAAGCCAGAGCTTCATAAATAATCAGTTTTTATGCTAACCCTCCACAATTAAAAGGCTTAAAATCCATTTTGGAGAATGAGTTTTAAGCATGAGTCATTCTCCTAACCTCATCCCTGTGCCATGGAAAAATTAATGCATGCGGCCGATATATTGGGGATTTATCCCTTGCTCCCACAGAGACCTTCGTTCCAAGGTAAGAAATGTGTGCATAAGGTTTAAGCAAGATTTTTTTTTAAAGGAAATCTTAGTCTTGTTGACAGCTTTGATCAAATAATTTGTGCTTTTTGTCATCAGGTGGGGTCAAGATGCATCACAGAGCCAACTCTCTACTGCTGGGCACTATTTCCCCTGACTGACTCAGGAAGAGCCCACAAAAGGCAGACACTCTCCATGAGGTGATGAGCCCAAATGGCTTCTCTAAGGCCCATAGACCACACAAGGGTTTAGCTCAGCCCATCGTGGGTCCAGAGCTATCATCATCCTAGGACAACATGACCAATCACAACTAACCCGCCTGCCCCGGACATTTAAAAAGCAATTGAAAAGTTCACTGCAAAAGTTTTCAGTCGCCCTGACAGAAAAAATAAAAATAAACTTGCTTCTCAAGCTCTGTGAATGTCCAACTTTTCAAGTTCAAACACATGCAAATTGCAGCAAAAAAAGTTTTCTCCACAAATATTTTGTCCCACTCCAATATTGACCTGTCCTATAGGGAAACCGAGTGAATTAGTTAGTATATTTAAGGTGCTCAGACAATGAAACTCATTATATAAAGCTTGAGGTATTATTAAGTTCGTGGCAAAAAAAGCTGTAAGAGAGATTTCATATTCTCGAAGACACATCTCCCCCTAAAGAACTCTCCATTACATACATAGAATTAACAGTACCCAAGCTTTTTGCCCCATCTTTGGAACGGCATCTTCCAAGAAGAAAGCAGCAGGGTGTCCTGTGAGACCTCCTCTCCCTTTAAAGTGTTATTTAAGAAGTTTTGCCAGCCTGACTTTGTGCAGCCTGGTGCTGCTCATTTTAGGTTTGTTAGAAATGTTCTCCAGCTGAATACTGAGTGAAATAAATTCAAATCCTACTCTGCAAATGACACTGCACATAAATATTCAGTAAATTAGCAGCACACTTTTATAGATTTATCAGTCATTGCTGGCACAAACTGACAGGCAATGTTGTAGCTGAAATATTAAGGCTGACAAATTAATGATTTCTGAGTAAATGATGTCATTTTTGCACCGTTTCATTAAAATTTACTCACTTTCAATATCAGCTTCATTTCTATGCCTAAAAAAAAAATTAAAATCATTTTCATTCTCTCTCTCCCCTCACCACCTCCCCTCCCCCCGCCTATAAGAGCTTTTTAGAACCAAAAGGGACATAAATTTCATGTCACCCCAAGGAAGAAAAAGGGGATGAAGTTTGTATAAAATATATGCAGGAGACATTGTGCAGGAAAAACTCCCCTTTCCAACATACCCCTTTCCCCCAAACCCCGAGGAAGCAATACATCCCTGTCAGGTGCTTCAGTCAAACCAGAGAGAGCTTTGCACTTGAAATGCTGATAGCATGGGGTGAAAGTACAACCTGCTGTCTGCCTTTTCATGGGCCTTTTCTGTCAAGCTGCAGGCCAGAATTAAAACTTGTATGCCACCAATGGCAGGACTATAATTTAGCGCAGTGCTGATACTCTGCAATGAACCCTGTTAGTAGTGCAGATAAAAGAAAACAGTGTGGCAGCCCATTTACTGTGTGGCAGATGGAATTGGTAGGGCAACATCTAGCGATATTATCAAATGGAACGGCTGATAGAAAAAAAACAACCCCACATGCACACACAACCCGCAGATGAATGTGAACTGGGAAGTTCTGCTTTGTTCCGCACTTATTTCTGTCCTTTCCTCCACTTATGCTTAGCGAGGGCAGGCAGGCATCTACAGCACAGAAATGGGAATCAGGACTCCTGGGCAGGGCCGGCGACAGAAATTTTGGGGCCCCGTACTCTGATTGTCTATGCCCCCCCCCCCCCCCGCTTCCCCTCCCGGGCTGGTCTCCCGCCACCCGCGCCCTGCCCCACCCGGGCCTACGTGGGTCGCCCGCTGGGTCCCGCTGCTCCAGACGCGACTCGCTGGGAGGGGAAGATGGAGCGACACGCCCCCTTAAGTCTGGGGCCTGGTACAGCTGTACCCATAGTCCCCCCTTGTCGCCGGGCCTGCCTAATAGTAACTATGTACCTATATAGTACGCCTCTGAACATAGCTAGACAGGTATTATTGGTAGGTAATTAAAATAATGAATCATTAGTTAAATTGTTTATTGTTAATGATGAACATAAATATTTTTTAAAAACACTATGTGAGTCTTCTCACTTTTACAGAGGCAAAGTCGGGCATAGCGGGGGTGTCGTGTCGCGGGGGTACCGGGCGCGGTCGGCGGTAGCACAGTGGTGTGGGCGGCCTCTAGCACACCACCCCTGCCTGGCCCGGCCCATCCCACCGAACCTCCTCCCCCCTCCCACTCCCAACCCAGCCTCCTGCCCCCATGCCTGACCCGCCCAGCTCAGACTCCCCCCCACCCAAACCTCCTTCCCTCCTGCACCCACGCCTCGCCCACCCCATCCAGCCTAGTCTCCTGACCCGCCTCCCCCTGCTAGGCTGCCATTGGCTCCCGGCCCCGGGTCTCCCCAGCCCCACTCGCTGGCCCCTGCCCCCGCGGAGTGGCGCTCGCTCTCCGATCGCTCCTGAGGCAGGAGAAGGGGGATGGATGGGAAGTAGATGGGGAGGGGTCTCTGGGTGAGGGGGGAGAAGGGAGATGAATGGGGAGGGGGCTCTAGGTGAGAAGGGGGATGGATGGGGAGGGAGCCCTGGGTTAGGAGAGAGAAGGGGGATGATGAGGAGGGGGCTTTGGGTGAGGAAGGAGAAGGGGGATGATGGGGAGGGGGCTCTGGGTGAGGAAGGAGAAGGGGGATGATGGGGAGGGGGCTCTGGGTGAGAAGGGGGATGGGGGTAGATGGGGAGGGGGCTGGGGGTGGAGGGGGCTCTGGGTGAGAAGGGGGATGGGGGTGGATGGGGAGGGGGCTCCGGGTGAGGAGGGGGGTGACGACCCCTGGGCAAGCGGGGTCTCCGCTCCAGCCTCGCTTCTTGGGGACACCCGTGGGGGGGGGGGAGCAGGCAGCTCCAGGCCAGCCTAGGGCGCTCCGGGGTGGGGGCCCCTCCAGATATGGAGAAGACCCCGTGCAGGTGTCCAGACGTGGGACCCCCCAGGACCCAAGGAGCAGGAGAGACGCCTCCTCTCCCGCCGGCCCGGAGTGAGGGACCCCAGCGAGGGGGTGTCACGGGCGAGGAGACTCGGGGACAGATACGCGACCCCGACTCGTCCCGAAAGGCAGGGGGACAAAGACACCCCCCGATTCCCCGCCCGCCTCCCCTCTCCCCTCGCCTACCGCCCAACCCGGACTCTCCCCGCGGCCGCATCCCTGCAAACCTCTGGCGGCGGCTCTGAGCGCGGCGGCCGGCTGACAGCTGTATATAGCCCGGCAGAGCGCTCCGCCCCCAGCCCTCCCCACCTGCCCCACACAGCTGATCTCACCCCCGCGCTGCTCTGGCCCAGGCCCGGCGACAAAGGGGGACGACTACGGGTACAGCTGTACCCGTAGTACCCCCCGTCGCCAGCCCTGCTCCTGGGTTCTGTTCACCTCCTACACAGAGAGAAGTTAGATTAAAAAACAAAACTCTACTGCTGGAAGGCTCAGGGTAACATTACTTTATCTCCTAGATTTCGGAAAAGCAACTCACAAGAACCCAAGAACAGAGAAAGAAAAAACAGGCTGCTCCGTAAGACAGAAAGGAACAACTCACCCCACCTTACTTGAGCTGTCTGTCTGTAGAACTGACTGAAGCAAGGCCCTATGGAGCAGAGACCCTACTCTGCAAGTGGAACCAGGAAAAAAACCTGAGCACTTAAAGTGACAACTGTAGTGAAATTGTAAGCTTTCAATATACCACAGTTCCCGGACCTTCTGCTGACTTACTCGGGACTTTGACCAAGCCACTTGGCAGCCTCCATCCTGCCACCCTTACTCACACTGACTCCAGTAGAACCTCAGAGTTATGAACACCAGGGTTACAAACTGACCAGTTAACCACACACGTCATTTGGAACCGGAAGTACGCAGGTTAGGAAGAAGCAGAGACACGCCTCTCCCCCCAAAGTAAACTCAGTACAGTACTGGGTTAAACGTAAACTACTAAAAAACTAAAGGGAAAGTTTAGAAAAAGTGGAGTTGACAAGGTACGGAAATGGTTTCAGTGCTTGTTTCATTTAAATTAAGATGGCACAGTAAAGTTTCAACGCTGTATTAAAGTCAATGTTCAATTGTAAAGTTTTGAAACAGCCACCACAATGTTTTGTTCAGAGTTACAAACATTTCAGAGTTACGAACAACCTCCATTCCAGAAGTGTGCCCAACGCTGAGGTCCAACTCTAGGACCTTATATTGCAAATGGTCCCACTGAAATCCGTAGAACTGCTCATACAATAAGGTGGAACTCACCACGATTAGAATGGCAGATGCACTCCCTTCATCTTTTCGCAGATGTAGGCTTGAAAGGGTGGTGTCCGTAGGATGGAAGTATAAGGCAGGGGAAATACAGAGGGAGACGCTCTCCCTACACACAGGTAGGAGGATAACAGCCTGATCACTAAGAAGAAATGAAGCAAGATATGGCAGCTAAAACACAAGACCTGGAGTCGGGAGATCTCAGATCTATACCCAGCTCCAATGCAGCCTCCCCAGGACACTGAGCCAATCGCTTTACCAGTCCATATTGCGGTTTGCTCCTGAGGAGATACCACCGACCATCCAAATAAATAAAATGCCAGCGGATTCTTGGGCAGAAGCTTTTCAAAGAAATGCAAAGTTAGCAAATGAGGAAATGCTTCGGAGAGCAAAGGAATAAGATTTCCGGAAGCTACGAGGGCTATGAGAAGAGAATGTTTTCAGCTATTCCTCTCTAAGGGAATCTTTTCCCTCAAGCTTCTATCACCCATTCTCTCCTTGACCTTGCTGCCATCTTTAATGCACCACATTTTGTATTTTTGGCAAATTACCCCATCCAAAGCCTTCCTGCCTGGTCTGTCATCCTGGACAGGATTGGTGACATTTGTGACAGGTGACTGACAGAGACTGGTTGTAGTGGATCAGGAAAAAAAAAAAGCCAGAGAAAGCGAGCGAGCCCAGAGAATGTTTTACCCAGAATTCCCTGGGCTAAGCTATATCAGTCAATCTCAGGGCTAATTCGTGTCAGTACTTGTTTCCTATCTCCTTGAGTCTCCAGTGGAAGGTTGATAAAATTGAAGTGGAAATGAAGTTGGAGGCACAAGAGGATACATACAACAATAGTCTGGTGAAATGGGCTTGTATCCCTGATACACTGTTTGGTGCATCAGGATTCTCAGTGACCTTGACAGTGTCCTTGGGAGAAAAACAAAATAAAAGGTGAATTTATATACAAGTAAAGCACTAAATTTACCACATCAAGTATTTAATGTGAATCTGTAATACCAGCTCCCAGCATTCTAGACCGGGGTTTATTTAGCCAGGGATGGTTTATGCTTGGACAAGTATTTGCTTAGCTAGCTATCTAAAGTGCAAAGAGATAGCCTGTTATATTACAATAAGATGCCTGTTGCTTGTAAGAAGTCGTCTCTCCTCTCAGCTAGTAGCTGATGAATAGGGGAAAACTTGTCATGGCACAAATAGTACATACAAGTATACTTGTATGTGTATATACTTGTATGTGTATATATATGTGTGCATATACACACACACACACACACAGTTTCTTTTCAGCCTGCTGGTACCATGCTGTCAATAGTGTATACAGTGCAGTCCCTGAGTGAAATTCCATTGAGGCATTTGTGCTTAAATATCAGATGCACCTTTTCAAGTCCAACTAAAATAAAAAGGATAAGAAGTCATTGGGAATAATTGTGGCGAGCTGGAGCTGTAAAAACCAGAGTAGGGAAAGAATGTGAAAGAGAGGGACTTATATGTATGTATCCAATCCACATAGGATTTTTAGATGACCAGGCTTTAAAAGACGGGAGCATGTTCCTAATTTTTAACTTATCTGAGCATGAATGATTTTGCTCATGAAAATGAGGGATAACAGCACTAGCTAGAGCCAAGCACAGCACTGCCAAGTGCTGCACAAGCTCTTCACACACAGCACTGAGTCCAGACAGGTAGCATCCTCTGCTCTGCCAGTGCAGGGGTCACTTGAAGACTGCTAGACACACACTGTTGTGTAGTAGTTTTTGGCTTGAGCATGCTTTAACTGGAACTTCCCATCTCCACTCAAAGAGGATCCTCATTTGGGTCCATTTCCCCCTAACTAGCGGCATGTGATCTTAGCCAGGATAGTAACTCAATACATAAAATGACACTGAACGGCCACACTGCCCTCTGTTCTGTCACCACGAGCCTGCTTAGGGAGCACCCATGATTTTCAGCACTGACTTCCCCAAAAGTAGATTTGCACTGCAGAAGGCCTTCACCATGTAGTTCAGTAAAGTTGACAGCCAAAGCAAAGCAACCCTGGAGAAAGCCCTTTAAGGAGGGAGACAAGAGGTGCTCTGTGATACTATTGAACTTAGCACTGACCAAATGGTTTTGCATATACACCCTACTCTCCTTGTTACACAGCAACTGATTTAGGCTGGAGCACTCTGCTGACTGATACAAACTCTAAATATTTCTGTCTTACAGAAAGAAGATGGAAATGGACTTATTCTGCATCCTTGCAGTTGAAAAGCTCCAAGCCTTCCATTTCCCAGGGACAGCCCTGCAATGTTCTTGTGGACTCTCTATTTGCTGCACTAAGATTTCTAAATTATGGTTTGACTCTTCACCATACACCAGGAAAGGCATTTCATATTTCTGAAAGGATCAGGTGAAATTTGATGGCAAAGAGGAGTTATCTAGCTATTTTAATTGTAGTTAAATTAAAAAAAAAATCAAAGCATGTTACGTTTTTGAAAATAAAATTTCCTCGCTGCTTTTATTAGGCTCTTTGGTAGTTTATGACTGATAACTTCTATTTTAATCAGAGGGTATTTTTTTTCAGTACACATACACACTGATTTGCTGTTGTAGGTATGCTCATGATCCTTGGGCTGTGCAAATTGTTATCACCCAGATGCTTATGAGCTCAGATTTGCACACCCCGGTTTGTTGTTATAGAGTGGCTCATGAGTCCTGGACGGATCAAGGAAGGTTTCTCTCTGAACCAATTTGTTATTGTAAGATCGATTATTGGCTTCGCTTTAGATTTTGCTAGCCTTGATTTGGTAGCAGTGCAGAGGTAAAGCCACTGAAGCACTATCCTTGTATATGACAACCCCCTACCGCATCCCCACATAGATAAAGAATTATAAGGAGCATTTGCAAACAAATACGATGCGTCAAACAACAGGCTAGCCAGCCTTCCACACTCTGCTGCAGGGCCAGGTCTCCTAATTATTTAGCCTAATGTACACTTACATTTTTTTCACAGTTTGTTCACCCGTTTTTCTATGTCTACACCTACAAATATCTTATTTCCCTTTATTGAGAATTGGCTGTGAGGAGAAGTGTTGCGTGTATGATGCTGGCAATTCTGGAAACAACACAATCAAAAAAGCACTGAAACTCACTCAGAGAGGACTGTGAAAAGAATAGGCACCTTTTCAGGCCTTTGCCCGACTTTAGGCATCCATCTCTAACCGTAGTTGCCTGAAAACAAACAAAAAACCGCCATGTTCTTTAAATTGGAAGCCGACTTCCCCATTCATTCAGAATTCAGGGAACCCACCACTGTCCTTGGACCACTTTCATTCGGTGCTCTCTTCCGAGAGCATGAGTTTTGGGGAAAGCTGTATGAGAGAGCAGCCTAATGAAGAGATCCTAAACATGAAACAGACAAGACCCAGATATCTCATCAGCTAGTAAATCAAGGATGAAATGCACCTTTATACAGAAGGCCTACGCCCAGGCTATGTATCAGTAATGTCCTACATGAGCTCTATCTCCATCCTAAGGCCACTAATGTGTTGAAGATGAATGATGTGGCCATTTTAGAAATGGGCCCGAGTCCAGGGCTTTGGATCAGCCCCATATAAGTGCTTTCTATCCAAGGATCCCAAAACACTCTACAGGCACTTATTAATTTAATCATGCAGGTCTCATGGATGACACACAAACTCCTTTACCCCATTTTAGGGGGGTGGAAAAATGAAGAGAGCTGAATGACTTGCTCATGTGAGTCCCGTGGCCTCAGCCTGGGAATAGAACCAAGGAGTCCTGACTGATTTCAAGATGGCAAGAAGGCAAGTAAAGGAAATCAATGGGTAAGGACAGGCTGGTTTAATTTTAGAAATATCATGTCTTGACTTTGTTTCTGGTGGAGGTCTTCATGGAGGATTAGGGAAGAGGGTCTCAGCAGTTTGCTCTTGAATTGACAGGGGGCTTTGGGCAAAAAGCCCTTGTCCCTAGGCATTTGTCAGCGATTTGAATTAGGTCATGTTAACAACCAAATCAACCGAAACAGAACCCAAAGAGATTAAAACATATAAAATTCCTTCCCCCTCAACTACTCAGCTTTGTATCCTGTCATAATCCCAGTACTTCATTGGTCCTCCAGCAAAACCAGGTCAGTTGAGACCTGAAATTTGTAATAAATATTTTTTTTCAGACCTTCTGGATATATCATAAGGAGGAAAAGAAACCACACATCTCTCCCACTTTTTAGGTTATTACAAAGCCATCCTTACTCACTTTTTGCTGGTACCAGATCTCTGCAGGAGTAACTTTTCTCCTGTCTGATTTGGAAATGATTACCTGCAGTCCTCAGATTATTTAAAGGATTGAAAGCTGGCAGGAAGATTATACACATATATATACATATATACACACACATATATATGCCATACACACACACACACACAACACAAACTCTCTCACCCCTTAACCGGCCAACAGGATTAGTTCATAGAAAGCTCATTCTCTCAAGACCCAAGTAGTTCCACTTTGTGACAGTATCTTTGTTTATCACACTAGTACGCAGAGAATTTGATGCAGCAAATCCCAAAGACAGGACTCCCTTACTGAACTGCGGCGTTGCCAACGGGACTCTGTGCTCACCTAGGTTTCTTTTTTCAAAATTACTCCTGTGCACACTGCTCTCACAACCAGAAAACCCTTCATACCTCTTCCCATTCCCCCTTCTCTTTTTACAGTGGAGTGGATTTGGCTAATAAGAACCAGCTGTTTTTTTCCATTCTGAAAGCTGTGAGAAACTGATGACAACCTGTTTGACCTCTGACCTCTGAACTTGACCTCCCGCTAATACCTTCAGCTGCTGATTGTCATGGGTGGCTGGCAGAGCCCTTTGTCTTCTGCTGTTTTGGAGTCCAGACAGATAAATGATTTCTATTTGTCCTTTGGCGCAATGGAAGAGCTGATCGATATTATCCACGAATGATGTCAAGGATTTGTCGCCACAGCTTATGAATGACAAAACACTACCCAAAAAAACACCTTTTGGGGCAAAAGATTGAAAGCTGGAAAGGTTTATTGATTTTTGCTTTCTTAAATAGCAGCTCAAGCCACAAAAGAGAAAGGGGAAAGCTTTGTGTGCTAAAATGCAGCAAAAAGCTTCCTCAAGAACAACGATTAGATCAGCTATTGCATTTAAGTACTGTGAGCCTTGCCACAGCCAACTGCTCAATTTTGTCTGCTAAGCTCACTACAATTTCCCTCCATTTTTCCTTATTTCAACAGCGCTTGTATAGTGAAACGCCAACCTCCAGAATAAAACACACTTTTCTTCCTTGCTCTCTCTTTGGCCACAGGTCAGTGGGGACAAGGCCGCATGTCTTGGATTTGAGCAGGTGGGTTGGAGCCTTTGTAGGGGAACTGAAAGTGATAGGGATCATTGCCTAGTGGTTAGAGCCCAGGTGTAAGAAAGTTGAACAATGGAGTCCATTTGCAGCGCTGCCAGTAGACTGTGAAGCAAATCACTTCACTGTGCTCCTAGTTTCCCCATTAATAAAATGGAGATCGTATGTACCCGCCTCAGAGCAGTGCTGTGCTTTGAGATCTTCAGTTCTTACAAGTGCAAAGACCAAGTCACAAACAGAGCACATTCTACTGAGATAAAAATGACAAATGCACACTTATCTACAGGACAGTCAACACAACGATCAGCTCCTCCTTTACACGTCTGCCAGCAGCCATTCTCGGTTTCTCCTGAAAGAAATTACGACAGCGCTAACCTCTCAAGCAGTTTAAGAGATTCAGGGAACGCAGCTCCTTGCTCAAGGGAATTTATCAGCTGATGCAGGAGAAGCATAGACCCTTGAACTCTGAACTCGGCAAGTGAAGCTGCAGAGTAACGCAAAAGACATTTGCTTTCCTGCCTGAGTCCTTTCAGCCCTCTGGACTCGGCGCTGGGGTACTTCCGCAGTCTGGGATGTAACCTCCTAGCCAGCTTCTAGTGGTGAATTTACTTGAGCTAAGGATGAGGTAAAACTACAAACGGCATTCCAGACTGGCTGTTTGCAGCAGGGCCGGCTCTAGGTTTTTTGCCGCACAAGCAAAAAAAAAAGATTAGTCATTCCCCCCCTTCCCCATTTTTTTTTTTGGCTTTTACATGTTTGCACTTTGCAATTTTTTTTGACTGTTTAAAATACAAAAAAATGAAAACAGAGAATTTGTAGTTAGTGAAATAAAACAATTTCCTACCAGTGTACCAATTTTAACAAAATCACAATTACAAACAATTTGGGTTCAACTATACACGGTAATGAAAAACGTTAGCGTCTTCCGGTGCGCCCAGTTTCTCATAAACGAAAAGTATTTATATGAAACTTTTTTTTTCTGGTTTTAAGTTTCAAGTTTATATTTTAACGCTTTACTCTCATAGCATAACCGATTTGTCAGCTAGAATAAGTAAATAAATAAATGCTTTATGCACCTTTACCAAAGTTTGATTACTTTGAAAATTGAAATGATTTAAAACAAGTTCAAACACAAGCAAAATATTTATACCACACGGTAAACCATGGGCACCAATATGACACAGAAATTGGCGCGAATGGTGCTGATAGGGTGGCACAGTACACACAAGTAATCATGATTCTTGATTTAATTAATCAATAATCGTTAGTGTTAACACATTTACGCACATTCACATTATGAGTGACCATGTCACAACGTGACACGATATTTTTCACATCACGCTCCTATTGCACTACAGGAGATTTTTTTTGTTCTTCATGTATTATTTCTTTTTTGTACATTGGTGGATCCCCCCCCCCCCAAAAAAAGGGATGACCAGCGCTGAATGCCACCCCTGGAAACAGCACTGGCTCCAGGCACCAGCCTAGCAAGTGCCTCGCTGGATCGGGACCAGAATCACCCAGCACTTTTCAGGATCAAGCCCAATGTGACTTGACCAGGATCACAGAGAGACAGGAGTAGAATCCAGTTTTCCTGTCCTCCATGCACTAACCATTAGCACATGCTGCCTTCCTGTGTGTCCTGGTCCGACTGATGCGCATCACACGCAATGCGGGGACATCTCGGAGACGTCTGGGCTCATGGAGGCCATGAATTTTTTTTTAGCCTATACTAAATAATACATCAAGAAAAAAAAAGGCATATTTCTCCTTCACTTTTCTCCATAATGGTGTATCCTTCACAGTTTCTCTCCTGGATGATTTGTTTACATTCAGTCCTTCATGCTGAAATACTAGTTTGCTGTGTGGAAGGACCAGCCCAGCTAGAGACACTTTTGCCTGTTGGGGTTCAAAGAGATCTTTTGTTCACTGCTTTCCTAGGCTGAGTCCCCCTTGACGGTCTTTTTTAAAATAAGCCCAAAACAACAAAGCAAAATCTGGATGAAACCAGAAAGTTTCCCATGGTTCTCACCTCAATCCCAGGCTTGCTTGGAGGTTGGTGAAGCTTGCCCAGGTTTCAGGCTTGTGACAAATGCCACCATTGGGTCAAAGGTTTTGTTACAAACGTTTAATGCATCTGTCCAAGCAAGTAGATCCTTCTGGCTTCAAAGATCAGAGCTCATGGACCGAGATTGGAATTGTCCTTAGAAGCTTGCTGACCCCAGAGGGCAGGGAAATATAGCAGAGAGCAGGTGCCGTGGAGCTTAACCTTCCCAAATATTTGGAGGTATTTCTGCAAAATAAGAGAATATAGGAAAAGTACCGAGTCTAGGGTACACCTGAACTGCAAAACTCAGATCAGGACATGCCTGAAGCTCAGGAGTGTTCGAGTCCAGGTCTTGGTTTGGCTCTGGAAGCTGCACAAAATTCAGATCAGAACCATAACTTCCTTGAAGTCTAAGAGTGTTTTGACCCCGGATTAAGGGCCCCATCATTAATTGGTGCAAACAATCTAGTTTCTATGCTCTCTCCATTTATTTCTCTGTCCTTTGAGCTTTTTTGATCCTTGAAGTGTGTCCCATATGCTGTTCCAAAGGAAGTTTCCCAGACAATGTATTGTGTGTGTTCTGTACATGATACTCACCTCTTCATTTATAATCCTTGGACTGTCTGACAGCTTGTTTCCCCAGGTTTTCAGGGTTCATAAGAGTATTATCCATTACCAACAATCTGTACTTCTAGACAATTTGATAAATTAAAATTCACATTCATTTAAACGACGGGATTATTGACAGGGGGTGCCTCCAGTTTTGGGTCTCCAATTTGACACCCATTAAAAAAAGAGACCCTGGTTGTCGGAGGGTGGGTGCTCCGAGAATCAGTCCCCTTTAAAATATCGCTGACTGGAAACTCCAAAATAGAGGCACCCAGAATTTTTACTCACTTCTGAAAGCCTTGACCTGAGTCTCATTGCAAGTTCTATTTCACATTCCACTTGCAGTGATGGAAATGCTTTTAAGAAAGTGTTTTCTAAGAAATAAAATGTCTCCCAAAGTAGGGATTAGACATAATCCAGTTCCTTTATCAACTAAAGATGCCACCGTGGCCTCTGAAACCTAATGGAAGAAATTCCTTCACTGTTTTCCATCTAACAATTATATCACATAACACATTCTGCTAGAAGGTTGGCCAGTATCCGACGACACTAGTACTACCATATAATGAAAAATGTAAAGGGCTTGACATCCCTTGCCACCTGTTTAAGATTCCACATAATCTGGCTAGAGAGGGATTAATTCCTACATTTGATTTTCCATCTGCATTGCATCAAAGGCAACCCCTGTCAATCCTGAGACATAACCCATTTGTAAGAGCAGGAAATATTCTACTCTGCTGCAGATTTTGCTGTGACAAATGTAATGCTTTCTTTAGGGTTCTGTTTGTTTAATTAAATTTTACGCACGGATAAAATGTTTTGTGAAATTTCCACTGTGGGGTGTTGTAATTAAAACTGGTGAACTTGATACAGACAGGCAACTATTGTAAAGCTGTCTTTGTCTGAGATATGAATACCAGCAGCAATGTTTAGTTCTGCAGCTACAATTTTCTTGTAGAATTCCAAAAGCTTCCCAAATTAGGTGCAACTGAGAGCAACTTTGATCCGTTTTGGGTGGAAAACACAATTGTTAAGAAGTAGGATTCGTTAAATTACTAGGAGCCTCGGTATTAAGAAAAAAAAACCCTTCAGTTTTTGCTTCCACATGCAGGAGCAAATATGTTCCTCAAATTTATCTAATCTTTCATTTGCTAATGATCCAATCATTTGACACATTGCAACAATAAATGCCTTGGTGGTGGTATTATCGAGGAAAGACTCCAGTACGGCATTTCATCAGACTGGCTACCGAATACAATATTTTATATCCTCAGAAATAAATAAGACTAAACAAAACATCCACAAGATACGTTATTGCCTTGCCATTCTGTGTAAGGAATAGACAGATGTTAAGGAGAAAGCGGTATGGACCCTGATTCAGGAAACTTTAAGTGCTTTGATGAACTGGGTCATCATTTGGATGTTTTGTTGAATTGAGTTGCTAGAGTTTCTCCAAATTTCTCTCTCTCTCTTATTTCTCTATGTAAATAATACTGCTCTCAGAATTGAATGAAACCCTGTGGTTTTGGTCTCGATGAGTGTGTGAACATTTTCTTTGATTCTGATCCACACCTCCTGCCCACCCACATCCTGCGGCCTGGTTTACACTTAAAACTTAGGCTGACATAGCTACGGTGCGTAGGGGTGTGAAAAATCCAACCCCCGAGTGCTGTCGCTGTGTTGACCTAACCCCTGGCATAGACATTGCTAGGTTGATGAAAGAATGCTTCCACTGACCTCGTTACTGCTGCCTACAGGTATGAAAAAAAAACCCTTTATTCTGTAGGCCATGTCTATGCTACCGGGGTACGCTGGCATTGCTACAGCACCATAGCTATGCCATATACTCCCCATAGTGTAGACATGCCTAAGTCTCTCCAAGCTATGGGTCTGATGAATGGAAGGGAGGGGTTTTCAAAAGCATTTAGCATTATCCCCTTTAACCCAATAGTCAGAATCCCATGGGAGAAGAGTGAAGGCCACAACTGAGTGTTTTCAAAAAGTCCCACACCACAAATGTCCAAAAATATTTTGGACTGAACTGCAGCGCTTCACCAGGCTTTGCATCAAAAGTAAGTGAAGCCCCACATTTTTGGGAAGGTTCCCCAATGTGAAACCGTTTCCTTATTTTACGGCTAGCCTTTACCTCCATAAATTGACCAAATCCAACCTTAGTTCTGAGCACACCTAATCTACTGAGGGTGCAAAACTCAGATCATGATTCTATAACTCAGGCTAACTCGAACTGAAAGATATTTTCCCCCTTTGGATCTCAATGCAAATCCCTGAAGCAGTCAACGTACTTTCAGGGTAGCAAAAAGAGAAGAAACTTTTCAGTGCCATCGGTCCTAGTTTGGAGCTGGTAACTCACTACAAAACCAGGTGAATTTCACTTGAATAATTTTGGCAATCTTTCAAGCGTATTTCCCCCCACTCCGCCACTTTACAAGATAGATGATGCAGAAAGACACAGAGGGACTGTTAGCTTCAAAATTTGCGGTGCTGGGTTGAGGGGATTTTTCTTTTTAAACATTGACCTATTTCTTAGTCAGCTTGTCTGTGTAAGTTAGAACCCAGTCATGGCAGACAACAGTCCAATGTGTGTGAGCATAAGGGCCACTCACCACCTGTCTGAGCTGTCAAGTTATGTGGGCAGGCATATCAATTAACTTCTGCGATTATCTCATCCTACTTCACAACTGACAAAACATTAACCCCCTTTCAAGCATAATCCTATTGGAAAACCAACATCATTGGTTTCATCAGCAACATCACCATCACCCCCCTCATTTTGGGTGAGGAAGAAAAGGAGGGAAGGTATTTTCCCTTCCCCGACCCCTTCTTATTTAATCTATGCACTTTAAAGTCCAAAAGCTATGTGAAGTCAAATAGTTTCACTCTATAGACAGCAGGTATTTGGGTTAAATTCCCATGAGCCTACTGTGTTCCCTTGTAGCTTAAAAAGCTGGGACACCGGCCAGGAAAAAGGACCTTCGGTGACCTGCTCTTAACCCCTGAGGAAAGTTACACAAACTCTTTCACGCTTGGCTGGGATTGCTGTGTAGGAGTTGGCCAAAACAATACTTTCCCTTGTGTTTGCCTACCTTATTAAATATCAATTAATATTTATGGAAGTTTATAAACAGTGCAGCTTTGGTTTCAAGGGGGCTTAGAAATTTGATCTCCCTTTCTCTCCCCTCTCCTCCCTTCAGCATTTGTCTGGCTCACTGCTGCATAGTTAAAAGCACGGGTCTTCATTTAAATTTAGAGGAGTTTATCTAAGCTCTGGGCCCAATTGTTCTGTGTAGCTATTTACACCTGGGCAAAGTGGCTGTCAAATTTGCACTCACTTGTCCCAGATTTTCCTCTCATGGGGGTTTTGCACCAGTGTTACTCCACTGACACCTACAGAGTCTACACTCCGGATATCACTCGTGAAAGTAAGGGCCTGAGTCTTACCTATTTGCACAGACTGTCAGGTCTTACGGACATTTTGAGTAAAATACATAAAGATTTTAAATATTTTTACCCGGGTGCTGAAAAAAGACAACAATACCCCTGGAACCCCAGGCATGGGGCTTAGAGCTTGGAAAGCTGCTTTCCAAGCTTGTGCACTGTGGTAACCATGGAGACTACAGGCCCACGGTCTATGTGCATGCAAGAGGAGGCTACGTGATGCAGGAGGTGTGGAGGGAGCGTTGTGTGTGTGAATACTGACAGCCAAAAGATATGAGTTGGCTCAAAAAATGAGCAGGACTTGATCAAAAGTTTGCGGATTTTGCAAATTACAGTTCAAAATTTAAACGACACTGGAGAAATTCATGTCCTCAGGGATCTCCAGCCATCCAGGGTTTTGTTCAAACCAGCAAAGAATTGTTTTGATTAAAATCCACTGGCTTGCATTGCATATTGAATTCTCACATGCCCTTGACTTTAGTATGAATTAGGCCATTTAAGTGTTTCCTATACAATATTAAGACGTGTACATTTAAAACAAACTATTAAGCGCAGGTTGGATTAAAAACCCTGGACTCACCAAGGACCAGAGGCGAGAGTCCCTGTCTCGAGAGAGCCCCAGGTGGCCACCTAGTGTTGAAATAACAGATCCCCTTGGAGTACTGTACTCTCCTCTTGCTTACCTTAGTGTAAAAATATGGAATAATCCAATTGAAACTGTGATATACCTGTGTACATTGGTCCCAGATCAGAACCAGGTCCAATTTATTTACACCGAGTAATCCATATTTATTGTACGCCCCTTCCCCATTTTATATTGACACAGGGCTTCGTTTTAAATAATGTTTAATTTGAAGGATTTTTCTGTATTCTGACTTCCTGGGAAGATGCTTTCTAAAAGTCCCCTGCTGATTAATTGTTACTGGGCTTCTGCCAAATGGGGGGAAGTTTTACACTTAAAAAACCAACGAAACAAAAACCCCTCTCTCCCTCACTCCACACTGCCTATGCCTTCTATATTTGGTACTTCAGTCTATTTTGCAAACATATGGCCTGTCATTCATGCCAGAGTGCGCCATCCTGCTGTCAATATTGTCCTCCCCATCACAAAGATTAACATCAGAGGCTAGAAAGGCTGAAGCTGGGTTTTTCTCAGCCGTCACCCGAGTACCACAGGGCCTCTTGCCATGCAGCAAACAGCTTCTCTGCAACAACTGAACGCTGCTGAGAAATTACTTGGGCTTTTGTTCCTCTGCTGATTTCCATTGGATAAATCAACAGAGCACAAGGTTTTCACAGTCCCTTTTTGCTTACTCTTTATTATTTGTAGCATTGTGGGATGCTTGGAGTTTAATAATATTAAAACACAGTGAGTTTTCGCCTGTCCAGGGCTCATCCCTCATATAAAACCAAGTGCTATAGCTATGGTATTCTGCACTAATACTCCTAAACCTGACCGCTAAATCAATGACATTGCAGTGTTTGGGGGCAATGAGTGTGTTATATTGCAGGGTTTGAGGCTTTTTTGTTTTTGTTTTGTTTAACAATCATGCAGAACACTGCAGTTACAGATGTATACACACATGTATAGGGATGGGAAGCAGTGTGAGCCAATGGGAAATGGACTGGAAGGCAGGAGAACTAGTTTATATTCTCAGCTCTGCCACTGACCAGTTGTGTGACTTTAGACAAGTCATTTGACCTGTTTGTGCCTCAGTTTCCTCCCCTGTAAACTGGGGATAATATCTATCTTCCTCTGTAAATCACACTGGTATTGGTGAATGAAGAGAAGTAGATATTGCTTATATTATTATTGGCTAAGCTCTTTTGCAATAAGATTTTTTTTCCAGGGTCTGACGGTATATGCATTTAAAAGCATTGCCTGATAGATACACTGCCCCTTTACCAGTCACCATTTGTTTAAGTCTAAACCTCTGTGGCAAAGGTGAGCTGGAAAAGGAATGTGGTATCTTATCCAATGCGTTTGGTGAAGGTGGCTATTTGTTTTCTTAATGCTGCACTCAGAGAGTGGGCAAGCTGTACCAGGGAGCAGATACTGTAAGGGAAGCAGCGGCCGCCTTTCCAGCTTATCTGCGGCTGCTATCAAAGGTGCCATCTGAAGCTGATTAGGTAAGAGTGTCAGGTTTAATGCGGGAGACAAACTCCTGTTCTTGGCCCAGCAGATTTTGCAATCTGAGAATTTAAGAAGAGAGGGGTTTAGGGCTGGATTCCTTTCTGGGCTTCTAAAAATAAACTTCTGCAAACCCAGAGTTAAAAAGCAACATTCACTAGAGAGTCACATTAGGAACAAACTGCAACATTATTGCAAACAGATGAGCTGCAGATGATACAGTTAGAAAAATCCACTTAAAAAAAGTAAATCCTCATCTGCAATTATTTTCTACTAATTTGTCACCCATCCCAGACCAAAACCTATGGCAACATAAAGGAGAAAAGCAACTCGGATCCTTTCATAGTTCCAGTCAGTAACTGTCCTCCATTCCCTTATATTTTTTACCTCCAAAATTGTTTTAGGAAAGGCTATGTTCATTTCATCCTTATTTATTGCTTAATTGATAGAGAATCCTGGAGACCGGACAGCCTGGTTTGCAAGAAAGATCAGGTGCCAGAAGCACTGGGCACAGCTACAAATCAGCCTGCAAACTAGTTTCAAATCACAACCTAAAGTAGGGGTGGCCAACCTGTGGCTCCGGAGCAACATGCAGTTCTCCAGAAGTTAATCTGTAGCTCCTTGTATAGGCACCGACTCTGGGGCTAGAGCTACAGGCGACAACTTTCAATGTGCCAGGGGGGTGCTCACTGCTCAATCCCTCGCTCTACCACAAGCCCTGCCCCCACTCTCACCTTCCTCCCACCTCCCTGAGCCTGCCATGCCCTCGCGCCTCCTCCTCCTCCCCCCTCCTCCCCAGAGCCTCCTGCATGCCATGAAACAGCTGATGGGGAGGGAGCGGGAGGCGCTGATTGGCTATCAGTTGATGGGAAGCACTTGGAGCGGGGGGGGGCGGGGAGTTAATGGGGGGCTGCTGATGTATTACTGTGGCTTTTTGGCAATGTAGATTGGTAAATTCTGGCTCCTTCTCCAGCTCAGGCTGGCCACCTCTGACAAAGGCTTTCCGATACAAGGTATGTATTATTTGCTCACGTTACTTAACCCAGTTTCACATGTACTTTTTAACAAAGCATGTGTGTATAGGAGATGACATATGAAGGGGAAACAACTGACTCCACAATATGAGAAACAGTAAAAGATCCATGTGGCCGGGAAGGGGTGGTGAAGAACATGTCTATTTCAAACAATAGTCCACCATCATTTTTATCTAGTTAATAAATTACATGAATAATGACATTTTAAACCATATATAGACTTGTTCCCACATTCTCCTCCTAAATTTCTGGGTTCATTAAGATTCTGTTCACTGTAGCACTGGTGAAAGGGACTGGGTTGACCGAACTCTTCTCTAGCTACAGAAAAAGTCAGGCATAGGGAGATTCCTACAGACTGAGCTATTAACGTGCATCAACTTTCACCTGGAGGGATCAGGGTGAAGGGTAATTTGCTCTTCTGTCCGTTCAGTCTTGAGCCTCTCTGACAGGGATTGCCAAGAGGCGGCCATTTTGGAATCCCACTCATGGCTACTGCTAACGCATTAAAAACAACGTGGGTGCTCAAAGCCACGCTTTCAGTACAAATAAGGCTTTGAAACCAACTATGTGCATTCACCCCTCAGAGCCCATTGAAGTCACGGGGCAACCTTTCCAAAGGGCTTTGGATCAGCCCAGAGTGCGAATGGTGACAGGGCAGAATGTCATGGGCCCTCACTTAAGCTACAGATCTGCCAAACTTCAGAAGTGCAGTTGTCCCCCCCCTCCCCCCCGACTCGCTCTTCCTCTCACTACACCAGTGAGAATCAGGAGTAACATCAGTGAAGTCATTAGGATTGCTTTGATGTAAAACTGGTTTAAACAAGAAGAGAATCATGCCTTCACATCTGCATAATTTCCCAAAGCTGCTGTTTTGCTGACCCTCTGCACTTGGCTCACTATGATCAAAGATTTACCGTTGTTTAGTAGCATCCTCTCAATACCCCTATTCCTCACATGGGGAAACTGAGGCAAAGAAATGAAATGATTTACCCGCACAGCAGTGGGATTTAGAACAGGGATTAGAACTGTGGTGTTTACGGGTTTGTAGGCCTGTGCTCAGATCATTAGACGATGTCTCTCTCTAATGATCACTTAAAGGAACTGACACAAGCTAACATTGAAATTGTCCTTAATCCTTCAATGATAAGAAGGACATCGAGACCTACATTAGTTTGGGATAAAATTATCCACTGAAGTAAACCCATCAAAAAATCAAATGTGAAGTTTGCTAACTTTTTTTTTTTTTTTTTTGGTAATAAGTTTTGTTTGGTGCTGTGGCGGGGTGACCACCCGCCCCCTACCGGAAGGGGCTTGGAAAAGCCCCAGAAGGGGTTTGGAATAGCCCAGAAGGGGGTTAAGGCTGGGAGCCAGCAGGCTTTGCCTGATTGGGCATGAGGCCCAGCTGGGCGGCCACGCCCCAAACACTCCCAGCCAGGATATAGGGGCTGGGAGGCAGAGAGGGGAGAAACAGTTTCCTCTGCATCTAGAGGGAGAACACAGTCTCCTCTGCATTCAGAGGGAGACAGGCCTAGCTGCAGGAGCTGAGCCAGGTACCTGGGTTAGGGCAGAGCTGGGGCAGGGCAGAAGGAGCTGGGTGGGCTCTAGCCACGAGCCCCAGGCCTCCGGGCCTGATACAAGGCCCGACCCACAAGTACCGGGGTTGCAGGGAGCAGCCCAGGGCTGGAGATAGCAGCAGCAGGCCAACCCTCCTTGCCTGTGATGAGAAGCCATGATACTGCAGTCCGCCCCAGTGAGCGGGGGCAAGTGGTGACTGACAGTGGCACACTCTGAGGCGAGGTGGGGATAGGGGGTAGAGGGTTCCCCTGGGGAGGGGAGACCCTCACACCAAGGGGGTACTGCAGGGTTGCAGCACCCCCAGTTGGAGGGCACCGGGGTCCGGGAGGGACACGGGGCCAGCAAAGGAGCGGGGCATCAACCTGCGGAGGGCGCTCCGGATGCTATATGAGCTGATTCCCCAGACGACCAGCGGGAGGCGCCGCGGGGGTGAGTGTCGGCCCCGTTACAGGTGCCTTGAGGTTTTTTTGTTTTTTTTTTAAAACTGTATTTCTCCAGTTCCAATGACAAAAGGATTCAGTGGTTTCTACTCTTCGTCCCCGGGTAGGAAGATGGGTGATAGATCAATCAGATAACTGGCATTAAGATGTCACTTTAACAATAGCTTGTTCTGAACGGAGAAAATAATTAAGACCCAGATGAAAGGTCTAGGCTGAGAAATTAGTATGAGTCTCCATGCCATGGGCAGGATGATGGCAGAATGATGACATGATACTGTCATGTGAAGGGCATCTAAGAGCAGGGAGGAATTGGCTAATGAAGTGGTAACACGTTCCCACAAACAATTACCCATCTCCTATTCTACACATGGACGGGGAATCAAAAGGGGGTATGGTTGCAGTCAAACTCAACAGCAACAAGCATCACGGAGGGATATTTAACTGTCAGCAAACTTAAGACTGTTCATCTGTAGGTGCAATTCTTTAATGGATAGTTTTGTTGTCCAAAAATATTTACAACCTCTGCTGGCAGTGATGCTATAACCCCACAGCACAGGGCTTGTTACAGAATAAAATTACTTGCCTTAACCAAGCATACTGTAAATTTTCAAGAGCCAGTGTCCTATTGGAAATTAAATCCTGCCGTATGTTGTGTTTGATTTATAACAATACAAACCCAACTGTTTTGTCCGAGTTGTCCTTACAATAGAACCTGTCATTTTACCACAGCCTGTTATGAGAAGAGATGGTAGGAGGTTAGCTTCATGTTAGCATTCAGCAGGACCAGTCTTACAGTGATTAGGGTCCCTACGTAGCTAGAAGGCAGATCTACCAAACATTCACCAAACCTTTTGCTATGAGGGGAAAAGCTAGCCGATATTTGAGCTGTGAGTCAGCAGGGAACCTCTGTCTCTGAGGCACGTACAATTGTCGGCCCTTATCCTGCAAAAAGTTATGCACACACTTAATTTTATTCCTAAAGAATGATGCAATTGACTTCAAATCGGACTACTCATGGAGATTTAAGCACGTGCATAAGTATTTGTGGGATCAGGCCCTTGTTTTATTCATAACAAGTATCTCTGCCTGCTGTAGACAGCAGACAGCTACATTCCCCGGTACCCTCCCCTACTGGATGAAAACCGATGAAATTCCTTCTAAGACGGGGGAAAACGCAGCAGTTTGTGCAATCACATCCTTCTGATTTGATCTGCCTAGGTTCGCATGTGCCACACAAGTTCATTTTTCAAAGCAAAATTCAGCTCATCCTTGTGGGGAAGAGGCCACGAAGATACAAAAGGCCAGATCCTTAGCTGGTGTAAGTTGACATCAATGGAGCTACGCTGACCAGTGGAGGATCTGGCCTGACATACCATTTCAATGGGCTTCTCCTCCAAATAGGCTCCGATTCCTACTTCTGAGATGGAATTTCCAAATCTGCAGCAGAGTGGTGGATTATTTATCCTCTGCAAACTATTGTGCATAACCATGTAGAATAATATCTGAATCACTCACCACAAATTAAAGAGATTTCTCTATTTATTTATCAGAAGGTGGTCATTTATATTATGAAACATTAGCCATAGTTTAGCAATCACTAATGCAGTGGGAGACTTTTCTCTCAGTTACACAAGTGTAAATGGGCAGTAACTCCTGTGGAGTTACTCCTCTGCATTTACAGCAAGGAGATAAGCGTTTGCCCCACACTAGGTATGGCAAGTTCTCAGTAAACTGGAGACTTTGCTTGAATGGCCCAGGACATGGAAGCTGTGGACTGGATACTCTGCAGCTTGCAAAGGGACTTGTTTTGAGCTTGAAGCCATAAATTGTGAGTGCGGTCAGAAATAGATCCCCCAGGACTGTTCTCCCAAAACCATGTCCAGGCCGGGTCGCTGGAAGCTTTGGGTGAACTTTTTTAAATGAATCAGGCCAGAGTTTCTAGTTTGTGACACAGCTGACATGGTGGTTTGTGGGAAATATCCAATGCAGGTCTAGAATCTATGTAGAAAATGCCAAGATGGGAAAAGATAAACAGAACCATAGAAATCCTACTAGAGCGAGACTGTACCCAAGAGCCTCGCAAGAATTATAGCCAACGCTGGCAGTTAGGAAGCAAAGCTTTCCATGCACTTAACTTGCTGCTTGTTGATTTCCTCTGGAAAAATGCAAACATAAATTAATGATTAATTGCACAACCCAAAGCTCTCACACAACCATCCTTTAGACTATGAGTGACATTCCTCTGCCACTTAATAAAAGCTCACCAAAAAACCCTCCCAGCATTGATAACATCAGCCTTCTCCATGTGCCGCTGGACTGACCTCAAGTCACCAGGTCTGAGGCCTGCTCTTAACCCCAGTGTAAGAAAACACTTCACATATGACCTGCTGATTGATTTACAGTACAATGAGAGGACAGTGGATTAACAGTGAGTATTGCTGGAACAGCTTCCAAGGTAGAAAACCAGCTCTGGCTTTTTCAGATACGCATGTGGGAAAATTCGGCATCAAGATCCTGCTCAAAAGTTCATTTGCAATTTAGACTCAAAGGGTGCATCTAACTCTGCAGCGGGGAGGTGGAATTCACATACGTGCAGTAGTTTTGATTTACCTAGCATGCTAAAAAGTGCAGTGTGGCTGCAGTGGAATGGATAAGGACTTGGGTCAGCCATCCAAACACGATCCTATGAGGACCTAGGGACGTACCCTGGTGGCTAGCCCGTGCCACTGCTATTTTCAGTGTGCTGGCTCCATGTACTTCTACCTACGCAAGGAACTGCACCTCCTAGGTGCAGCATAGCTGTGTCCACAGTGTTTTCTAACCTTAAAAAAAATTCAGACATATCCAGAGATTTCAAACACCCTCAACTTTGCTAGAGTGTCGGGCTTCCTGCTCACACAGCCAATCAACACTGGCCAGAAACCCTCGTATTTTCCACTAATACTTATGTTATTTTAAAGCTGAGAAACTTTTGCCCCTTGGAATTCATTAAAGACTTTTGAAAAGCAATTTTTGGGGCCTTTGGAATACATCAGGTTGCTTCAAGTCCAGGTCCTTATTTTTATCCCTAATCCTTGTTGATTGTCCCCTTCCCGCCCCCTCCCCACATTTCTAATCACACCATCTGAATGGTGTGCTATGCTATGAATACAATCAGTATATTTTTCAGGGACTAAGTACAGTATAAACATTTCCAGCATGAGGCACTTAATATAAAAGTTTGTCTTTTGAGTGCATTGTGTCTTTTCTTGGTCAGGAGAAAGGATTCCTGTTGAAATGGAAAAATGGAAAGTAAATAGATTGTCCAGCACCCAGAATCTCTGAGAGCATGCGTACTTCTAGCTCAGGAGTGTTCATCAAAAATGAAGTGGGATTGGGGGAAAAAAAACAGATTTGATATTCATAGGGATATCAAAGAATAACCAGAGTTATAATTAATGGCAACAAATATTTTAGGGAGGATGTTAAACCTCATCCTTCGGGGATTAAGCCAATCTCTAAATTTTAGAAATCAGGATAAGACCCAATGAGAGGGACAGATTATCATATGTCTGCCCATGTGGGGCTCTTATTCCTGCCTTTGAAGCTTCTGGTCCTGGCTGTGATCAAAAGACAGGACACTGAAATGGATGGAACTCGGATCTGATCCACTCTGGCAATTCTATTACTTCTTTGGAAATCCCTTCTTAAAATATTGAGCCAATCCACTCACGTCATGCCTCATTCATTTATATTTTGAAGTGTTAATGCCACACTACTGCTAATAAAAGACCATATAAATGTTCTATTTCCTCCCCCCACCACACACGCTTTGCTTTTTGTGGCTTGAAAGGCTGCCTTTGGCTGTGTTCTGAACTGGTGAACTTCCTCCCTTGAAAGACAAGTTTAGGACTTTGTTTGCAAAACTTGTGTCAGACTTGCCAGGAACGTGTGACCTCCACTCCACACACCTGTGTCTGATATGGCAATCCTGCTAAAATATGCAGAGAGCAAATCTCAGCTGGTAAGACAAGGATGTGAGGGAGACTGGCAATGGCTCACACTTCTCTGGGACTTTGAAGAATCCACATTTTCACCAGAAGCGCCTCCCTGACACAAGCTGGACTGTGACGCCTGGTGAGTTGCTGGAGACTCCAGCATGTTCCAGTCAGGAATTTTGAATGATGTATTCTCATCCAAGTCTTTCCCTGTCTGTAACTCCAACCACACCCCCTTCATCACTAGAGATAAACTACAAATAGCTACCAGTGGCTAGGAACAGTAACTGGGGAAGCCTTGATCGTGAAGGAGTTTCTGACTCAGAGCTGGGTAAAGTAGTTTATAGGGGACAGATCAGTCTCAGCTCTGGTGAAGCATCTGCAGTGGTCCCATCTTGAGATCCTAGACACTTCAGTGACTGGCACGGACATAGACATGTAAAGTCCCACTTGCCCTCAAAAGGAACTGAACTGAATAAAACACTGAGTTCCTGTCCAATAAGAGACTCCTGTCTGGAAGGATTATGTTTTCAGGACTACACTACAAATAGGTCAGATAGCCTTGCTGGGAATACATCCCTTCCCCCCATCTCTCCAGTCAAGCCAAAGACAAATTGGTGTCTCCCTCAAAAAACAACCCACTTTCCCTGATATTTTTTTTAAATCGGGGAAATAGGAGAAGTACATTTTGAAATCTCCCTCTGAAACCTAATAGAGGCTGAGAGGAGAGACCCTGACCCAGGTTTGGCCTGAAGTGAAGTTTCATCTACCCCAGAAGATAACAAATTACACAAATGTCCTTTCCCCTTATCCGGTCCCACAAACTCCCTTGATGTCCGGGGGAGGTTCAAAGTGCAGCACTGAGGAGGCAGCCTGTTGGTGTTTGCAGCATAAAGCCACAGGACTCTGGATTGACCTGGGGGTATTTTACAGCCATTTGGTTCATTCTGTAGCTGTTTTGAAAATGTTAAGCTCATTTATGCAAAATATCGTACCAAGCATACACAGATCACCTCAGTTGGGAGGAAATGGATGGGAGGGGGAAGGAAATAAAAAGAGCCCCATTTTTGGAGTAATACACTTGGAGAATCATTGTCTCCATCAGACAATTTTAATATACAGTTCCCTGTCTAGAGGAGTTTACAGTGCAACCTAATGATTAGCCGGTACCGCCAGACAAAGCAAGGACATCAGATGCTTCCCTGTACATGAGCTGAGCGAGATTTCTGCACTGAAATTCCATCTCATCCTTTGCAGAGATAGTAGTGTGAAATATTCCTTTATTACTTTGTGCTCATTTATTTGTGACTATTTAGTGCTCAGGATGGGCTCAGATGTCTAGCACTGGAGTAGTAGATCATTCTCAGTCCAGGAGGAAGGCAGAGCACTGGCAGTGCACTAAAATCTTCTTTTTCCTGCCCCTTTGTGAAACCTCTGTCATGACCAGAAGCAACCACTTCTGTGGCCACGGGGGAAATACATTGGGTCCGCCTGACCCCGGTTTTGGTCTTTCTAAGTGTCAGTTGTGCAGTTAATGTTGTTGTGATGTGGTATTTTTATTCACTGAACCGGACCCAGGACACCAAACAGATTCCGTCCAGGCCCCCCCAAAAGCCATTAAGTGGTGACAACTTCTAGTCATTACTAACCTTGTGACCTGGAGACTCCCATTCGCAAACTCCTTATCCCTCCCTCCTCATTTGATTTTAATCCAGTGAGTTACGCAGCTACCAAGCAACCTGCAAGAGCCAAACTATTGTGAGAAACATGTAGCCGGGGGGGGGGGGGAGGGGTGATGGGGGCAGGTCTGCGGTAGCATTGGAAAATGGATTACACAAACTTCTGAATGCAGAGGCACTGAATGGACACACGCCTCCCTGCCAGTGCTCGTGAACAAGCAAATCTTCTTTGCCTGTTTTCATGATGGGTTCCCTTCCCAGTCTTCATAGGGCAGGGCACGGTAACGGTAGCTGGGCAACACAGCAGGGCAATGACCCAAGAGTCTCCCCCACAAACCCAGGATCAACTCTCCAAAGCTGGTGCGGCTCTATCTGAAGCTGCATAGGCAGGAAAAGGGAACTTTTCCTCCCCATCCACTTCTTGGCAAGCGTATGCCTGGGAGGCCTCTGCGTAGGGGCCATCCCACATTCAGAGACGCTCTTGTGCCCTCTGACCTCTCGCCCCTCCATCAGGGGAGATCTATAGCGTTTACAATCCAAAAACAAAAGAGAAAGGAGAGGAGGGCCAGAATTCATCTTCCCAGCTGACACCTACCGTTAATTAACGACTTAAAAATCAATGACATCGGGGACAGGCAGCAAATGACACCTCCACGCAGAATCTGTCTGCCTTCAGAAAGAGGAAAAATAGATATATATCTGAGGACAGGTTTGACGTTCACCATACTCCACTAGATTAGGGGGAATTGAAGAAAAGGCACTCCCTCCCCATCCATCACTGTCCATTCAATACTGTAAATCCCCCTTGATTTTCCTTTTCCCAGGCACCAGCGTGCTGTGTTTGGGTGTCTTTTGGAGGCATCATCCCCAAAAGGAAGTCAGAAGTCTGCCATGCCTTTGGAATTGAGTAGATAAGGAAGGATGCGAGAGGCACCAGCGGAGAGATACGTTTGTAAGCTACAGAGATGTTGAATTGTAAGCCCTTTGGGCAGGGACTTTGTCTTTGTGGGGTGTTTGGGATGCTGGACCATGACTGGGGCTCCTAGCCACAAAGAATAATAAAACACAATCATAATGCAGAGTGCAGTGAAGCAGCCACATCTCTCTTCCATCAAGCATGCGGTGACCGGGACAGGGCTGCCGCTTCTGAGGAGATGAAATGTACCTAGGACCTATGAGGTCTGCCAGGTCGCAACCGATTGGGCAACTTTTTTGCTTGCATCAGAGAGGGTTTGAGGAGAAATGAACGGCCTAAGAATACTGCTGCTAAGGGCATCACAGAGAAGCTTCACTGTGGTGAGAGACAATGTCACAGATTTAACTGGAGCTCAGTCAGAAGGCTTGAAACTTAAATTCCTCCATAACCTACAGCCTCAGTAGCTGGTCGACTTAATCGAGTTAAGACAAATTAACTCATGGTGTTATCTCTGCCCCTAGATGAGGAGGATGCTACCCCCAGAAACTACTGCACCAATTCATAGGAAACACAAGGATCCCTCACTGGGAAAGCCACACCGCAGACCAACTTTGGTATAGGCTGTGCTGGGGAGCAGATGGCTTTTAAAGAACAAACCTTTTTGGAATACTAAATCTTATAGGCGCTGTAAATATCAAATTTAAATTCATACTTTGTACCACCTTTGATTTCAAAGAGGATTACACCTATTCGCTGAAAGCAAAGCAACACCAAAGCTACATGAAATGGAATTACGACTACTTAGGCCCTTTTCTATTGCCTCTTTATATTGTTAACTCCTTCCAATTCATTAAGTCTAATCCTTATTAGGCTAAGTAACACACATATGAATAGACAGGACTGGACACAGGAGCATATGTGCCTTTTGTATCACTCCTTGGTTAATCCATAGCCTGGGGTGGGGACGGACACTGTGAAAAGTGGCTGGACTAAGCTTCTGACTGGGCCAAGCAGTGTGCCTCTCAGCGGGGAGGCGACAAGAGAGCTCTGTGATCAAGCCAACTCAATGCAGTCCGCCTCCAGTGTATTTCTTTGTTAATCAATCTGCTGGGGAGGCCGCGTACAAAGGGTCCCATTCTGTTATGTAAATACCCTGGACTTCAGCGATCCTGCCAGAACTGGAGGGGAACCACCTTCTCTTCAAAGTTTTGCTCATTCAACTTTCTAAAACACTCGGCTATAAACAGAGAACGTCACAGGCCAAGTGAAAAATGCCATCCCAGAAGGAAATGAAAAGGCGCGAGAGAGAATACATACAAGCTTCGGCGGCTTTATTAGCAAATAGCTCCCACGAGGGGTCCTAAGCATGGAATTTTGACTTCATTTTTTGCACTGCTATTTAAATACTTTCCTCTGAAGCGACACTCTTTAAAAGGGCTCAAAAGGCTGCCTGTAGTTGTGTGTGCCACTGAAGATCTTGGGAGAGTCTGCGCGTGGGATCAGATTGAACACACGTCTTCTAGTCCTAAGAAATTTTTATCCTTGTTACAGTTTTGGGATTAGAGCTCAGCTCGATTGTCATTTTGTCCTGCCCCATGTACTGAGCGAGGTAACTTTTCACACGCTAGCTACAGAAAAAGAAAAGGGCCTAATTCTCTTTTCGGATGCACAGGACTAACCGCATTGAAGCCAAAGGAGTTACACAGACGTAAGTGAGAGGGGAATCAAACACAGTTTATAAAGCAGATCTTCTTTAGACGGCACCAGAATTGTGCACAGCATTTTAAAAACAACGAAGCACAGGCTTATATTGTCTCTTGCATATTGCAACCATGAAATAAAGCCAGGAGAGGAATTAAAGCATCTAATTCCCTGGCTACAAGGAAGAGAGCGAGATTCCGATTTACAGGGCGCCATTCAGTTTTATGACAATATCTCCTAATACAGCAGGTTTATCAATTGAGCAAAAAGGCACAACGGGGTGTGTTATTACTGGAGCCTAATCTCACGCCTGGGGTGCGTTGTGCGAGGCACAAGGGCAAAAGGCCACAGTACCGTGTGATTATCCAACAGCAATGCTCACCCAGGATGCCGTGTTCAGATTATAAAGTGGATTGGCTTGGGTTTAAAATGAAACATGAATATTTGTTGTTTGGGTTTCAACTGACAATGCCGCTTCTGGTGCTAGGTAAAAATCTGAACAGCAAAGGGACAGTGGAGAAGGAGCAATATTCTTTATTGTCACTGGGTCCTCTCTCTTTAGGTTAAATTGTCCTGTGAGGAATTTTTTGAATGCCATGTCCCATCTGGTCAGACTTAAAGGGCAGGGAACGTCTGTGTATGTTTGTGCCGTGTCCAGCACAATAGAAATCCACCCTGAGCGGGGCCATTTGGATGCTCCCACAACCCCACCCCAAGCTGAAGTGGGGACGTTTCATGATCCCCATTTGGATTTAGTTATTCACAGGTTTCAGAATGAAAAGCAGACGTTGCTCCCCTGGCTAGAGGAGCCGCTGAACAGGGTTTTAGTAACTCCAGTGGGCCTTACCACAGCACAGCCATTGCTGCATACTGACGAGCAAATCCAGTCAGTGCAGGTAGATCCCTCGGTGGCGGCTTCTTCCACCCCAGGCCACAATGAGAGCAGGGAGTGTGGTAAGCACCTAGAATACCAGCCTGGGAGGGATGCAGAGGCCTAGCCACCATCTCTGCCGGGGACTCACGTGGTCAGCTTGGACACGTCCAAATGCTCGCTGCCTCAGTTTACTCACTTGTAAAATGGAGATATCAATAAATAATAATACATAGCGCTTTTCATCAGATGATCCCTTTACAAAGGAGAGTATCATTGTCCTATTTTACAGTGGGGTAAACTGAGGCACAGAGGTGCAGTGACTTGCCAAAGGACACCCAGAAGGCCAGTGGCAAAGCCGTGTAAAGACCCCAGCTCTCCGGAGTCCCAATATAGGGCTTTATCCACTAAGCCACACTGTGTCCACGGTGCCCGGCTGCCCCACAGGTATGGCCTGAGGCTTAATTTAAGAAGCTGCTTGAGATGTGAGGTGCCTAGACGTTACCCTGCTTTGCACAGGATTGAGAGATGCTGAGCAAAGTTCTTGTTGTATAATGGAGTCAGTTCTCCCCTTACTGTCATACGCAACTCCCATTAAGGCCAATGGAATCGATGGGCACGTGCTTCCCATTCAGCAAGAGAAGATGACCCTTTGGGTTGTAATTAGCACTTTTCAAGAGGCAGAAGTTCCAGTCTGTTGTAGTTTAATTACTGTGTCTCTACCACAATAGACACCGAGCTTTCCCTATGACCTCTCTCTCTCACTCTCCCTGTCTCTCTCTCCCAGGGCCCAGAGTGACACTGGGAAACACGGAGCAACTTCTTAATTAATCGGGCTAATTAGTCTCCTAGATGACTGGACAGCTGGACCCTATCTCCTATGTGATCTCATTGTGAAGGGAACAATCAAATAGCAGTTTGTTGCTTGAGAGTTGACAAAGTCTCAGAACTGCCCGTGATCTAGATCCTATTAACCTTACTCCCTTGAGAACACTGTGAAGGATGAAGATGTTTTCCCTTTGGCTAATGAAATCCGCAGTAAGATTGTAGCATTATTAGAAAGCACCCGGTAGCCTTGTCATAGGTCAAGGTGTCCTCCCCTGTTTCCTAGGGTTTATAACGTGGCTGTTAAACTTTGCCCTGGTCTAAAACCTAGCAGGCCAGGTCCCAGCCCTGAAGCATAACTCTTAAAACAGTCAAAAGGCTTTGCCTGTTTTTAACCCTTTGAATCGTGTGGACTCCCATGAAGCTTGATTTTCAAAGATACCAAGCACACGATGGAGCTGATGGGTGGTGGGAATTCAGCACTTCTGGAATTTAGGTGTAGTGGGTTATATACTCTTGTATATATATTTTTCTCTACCTTCTTTTATATGTAAAATATATGAATATAAGAGCTGCTCTTAAGCATTCATTTGTAAAGTCAGCTCTGAAGTCCACTACTGACAGCTCTGAGTGAGCCGCACAATTAGGAATCACCAGATACTTTGTTGCCTCAAATATTTCCTTGTTCCATACACAGTAGCACCACTTCCCTTCTGGTTTAGAAAATACTAGCACCGGAAGGGTTAACCTAAATCATTTGCTGGGTGTTTTTTGTAATTCTCAGACTAGCACAGGTTGCGTGAGCTTTTCTGCCTTTGGAGAGCTCAGAAGTGCCTTTGATTTATAATGGGAATTTGGGGAGTGAGGAATCTAGATTGAGGATAGTGTGAGAAAAGGAACAATGAGACAGTTAATTTTCAAAAGACAGGGCACTAAAATGTCTGCATGAGCCTGTGCATTACGGGTCACAGGATTTTATAAAGTGCTTCTGTATGGATCTATGCAACAGGTATTCAGAACCCAAGTCCTCATCCTGAGTCAAATTCTTCCACAGACTCCTACCACAACTCCATGAGGGCCCCCAAGGGCAGATTTTGGCAGGAAGAGGAAACATCAGTAGACAAAAAAAATGCATCGACTTTTTGGTGAATTTTTGCTTGAACAAATTCCTCGTAGAAGCGTAAAGTGAGATTCTTTCACCCTGTTTGGATGATTTCCTTAGGGGCTACAAGATGCCTTCCCCCAAAGGATATGCTTTTAAAATGAATTGTGAATGAAGAGCATCCTCTACAGCAGGGGTCTCAAACATGCGGCCCGGGGGCCACATGCGGCCCGCAAAGCCCTTCCCTGCGGCCCACCAAGCTTCCTGGCGCCCCCCCCGGTTCCCCCATAGCAGTTTGCAGGACAGAGGGGGCCAGAAGTGGAGGCTTCTCTGCTGCCTGGCTGGGCCGCGCGTGTTTCTAGCTCTGGACTTCCTAGATTGCTCTTGCTTTGTTTGCCAAACAGCTGTTGGTGGTGCCTAGCGCTTTCCAGGAGGGAATGGGGAGCTGCGTGCTCAGAGGAGGAGGTGGGGCAGGATGGGACCTCTTGGAAGGGGTGGAGTGGGGGCAGAGCCGGGGCAGCAAGGGCGGGGTGTGTGTCAGTGGTGCGGCCCTCGGGCCAGTGCAGTAGTCCTCATGTGGCCCTCATGGTCATTTGAGTTTGAGACCCCTGCTCTACAGATTTAACACACGCATAAACTTGGTGCATTTTGGAAGCAAATCCTTAACACCTGAACAATGCTGCAGGAGGGGAATGCTAGAAAGCCACTGTAGGTTGGCAGGCTAGAAGCAAAGAAACAACCATTAGCCAACTGGGTAGCAGGAGTACCATAAAAGATGGTTATTCGTTGTGGAAACATGCACAGCATAAGAAACACCTTCCAAAGGAATACAGCTAGGAAGGCTTCACCTAGACAGCTGTGCTGTAGCACGCCTGTAGCCATACTATAGTTTGGCTTGTGTCTTGTAACCAAACTTTAAAAAAACAACACACACTCGTTTAGCATGGGAGATGCCCACCATGATTTAGTGTCTTCCACAGTGGCTGGCCAAACTTTTATTGGGCCTAAATGCAAAGATATAAGCCAGCACTTTCACGGCTAGAACATGAGCTGTGGGGCTTGGTTCATGGGCAAATACAAACAAACTGGGAAACTCCCCACTCTTCAGCATGGAATGTCCACCGCCTATCCCAAGAGGTTATGTAGCAGTATAGAAAACACATGGGCTGAGATTTTCAAAGCCACATGGGGACTTTGGATGCCAAATCTCATTTCTGACTTTGATAATCTTAGCCATAGAACCCAGCGACTGTCACGCACGGACAGTCATGCAAGCCACTGAGCTGTGGAACTGCAAGGGAATTGCAATGGGAAAAGATAGCAAGTAGTCAGAGCAGCAAAGAACATTTTCCCAGAGTTATCCTCTTTTGCTACTAGAGAAGTCTGGAGGCAACCAAAATTCAGACATCACCCATTATTCTATCAGGGCTGATCTACTCAGTTGTTTTATTCTCTGTGACAAGTGCTGCAAGACCAGGCATTCAGCTTTCATGAGGCCTGTTGAGTTTCTCAAGTACAACTTCCTTCTTTTCAAAAGGCATTGCCATGTACGTGCTCTCACAGGAGCAGAGAATGACCAGAAGAGCTGACGCAAACAGGATGATCTGTGTTTTCAGGAAACACAACTTCAGCCAAGCAATCCAACAGATTACTAGATTTAAAGACCAGAATGGACCTATTTGATCAATCGGTCTGACCTCATGCAAACACAGGCCTGAGAGTTTCACCCGGTAAGATTTGCATCAGTCTCATAACTTCTCTCTGAGCTACAGGATCTCTTTTAGAAAGACCTCCGGGTCTGATTTAAAGACTTGCAAGTAAGGGAGATTTTTTTTTTAATTACAATGGGTAATTATCCTCACTATTAAAAATGTGTGTCTTATTTCTAGCCTGTATTTGTCTAGCTTCAGCTTCTAGCATCCACTGAATCTAGCTACGCCTTTTCTGCTAGATTAAAGAGCCTCTGCTATCAGAAAATCTCTTCCCCCACAGGTCTTTGTAGACCATGATCAAGTCACCTTTTAAACTTCTCTTTGATAAAATAAAGATTGGTGTGAGCATCTTGGCTCCGGGCATATGGGTATTTTAATTTATTATTTGTAGGATGGTAGCAGATAGTAATCCCAATAAGTTCTTGCTGTGATAGGCACTGTACACGTAATATAAAATTACTATTGCAATTATAAGCAAACCTCCCATCCTGGCCGGGGAAGTTGTACATGATAACTTTTACATACATTATTCAAAGGATGCCTATTAAAACATCCAGAAGATCGAGCTGACTGAAATAGGCCTGGAGTGGTCATGCTATTTGACGGACAAACACCGCCACCTTAAATTTCAAAACCATGCTCTCTCTGGATGATTTTGATTAACTGTGGTCAGTTTGGTTCCTGGAGCCAGGAAAATGAGAAGAAACACAAAAGTGTGTCTCTGCCCCCCACCCTTTCTTTCCCCTCCAAGGGTACATCCTTTCTGAGATTGTGCTAAGCTTAACAGCAAGTATTTCTGCCAGAGAGGCCAGCTGAAGTAGTCCTTTTGAAATTCTATTTGCATCTGAGCGATTCAAGTGTGATTCAAAGTTTGAGCTACAACAAACGGTGCCGGGGAGATCTCAAGGAGCGGTTGGATACATCCTAGACATGAGCCCCCTTGGATTTTAGGGAAGTTTGCTCAGTTTCCTATTCTCAGACGTGCCCCTTTCTAAATTATGGGTCGAAGTAAAACCCTGGATCTGAATACACTCAGGCAACAGAAAATTTGGATCCGGGTCCAAACTGTGCACCTCTAGTACAATAAAATTCTGTAAATCCTAGCAACAGATAGAACAGCACACAACGGGGTGGGGTGGAGGGGGGTTGGTGGAACCAGTCTGCAGACCAAGGAACACAGGAGCCGGCAGTGTCCCAGAAAAGTTGCTAAGCCCAGTGGAAAGCAAAAACTTTCTAGATTTGTTTTGATTGCCATAGTTCAGAAATCCTCCGAGGAGCCCCAGAAACTATAGCATGAACTCCTGCAGCAGCAGGTATTTTCCGGAGTGGCACAGCTCTTTCCAGCTCCATCGGAAACAATGGTTGAGGAAGCAGAAGAGAGATTAGCAGTTAGGGACCAAAAAAAAAAAAGAAGAAGAAGAAGTTCAACCCAGAACAAAATTCAGAGCTTTAGACTTGTTCTTCAGACCCAGGATGGGACTGGAGAGAAAAAAGAAGCTATAAAGCAAACTGCAGATTGGAATCATTGGAGAATCAAACAAGATTCCAGCCTCAGAATCAATCTCCAGGAAAGAAGAGGGCTTGGAACCTCCTTTATTCTTTAAAAATTGGGTGCTAAACATTCTAGGACTCCAAGTACTAGGTCAACAGGCCGAATCCTAAACACGGCAGCTGGTTGTGCACTTTGTAGGGTCAGGTGACAAAGAGAAAGTATTGACACTAGCTGCACTGAGGAGAGCGATTCAGCAGAGTGCTGAAATAAAAAATATATAAATCTGATCTTCCACAATACTGGACTTTCTACCGTACAGAACAAAAGAAAGGAGTCAGTCTCCTTTCTAATGAGCCTTTCTAGCCTGAATATTGAGCTACCATTTCTCTACGAAGGGACCAAGAATGAGCATAGGGTAGAATTTGTACCCCAGAGATAACCTCTTGGCTCCTGCAATTCCTAGTGACTGGCCTCTGATTCACTGGCAAAGCACTAAAGCTTGCCTTTTTAACTTGTGTATTTTCAATACATACAAAGAACATGGACAACAAGGTTTTGCTATGGTCAATAATCCCTGAAATGATGTTTTCAACAAACCTCATTTCAAGTCTAGAGTAGAGAAGTGATTGGATGAAAGGCCATTATATGGCTGCTGTAATTTATTCTGCAGAGAGCTAAAACCACCAATTATCTGACATGAATGACACCACTTCTTTTTCTTACCAGCACAAAGGTGCACAGTATCTGTTTCCTGAGATCTAATTTGGTCTACGTTAAATTAAACAAACAATGTTTAAAGAAAAGCTGGATAGAAACCAGCTGGAAGCATAAATACTGAGACAGAGCAAAAATTCAAAGCCAAGTCTAACGCTCCATCCTTGATTCGCCTCACTGTTTTATTCTAAGAAAGAATAAACAAACCCAACTGCCGAAAGGGGTGACTGCCTGTCCCTTGAACAGCCTGGGTTGTGCTTCTTAAATCAACTGGCCTTTTAATAGTTTGAGAGGAATGGAGTTGCAGGAAGGGGCAACAGAAGACACTTTCATGGAAGCTAAGGAAATGTGTGTTACAAAGTCCAGAGATTGGCTGTCAAGTGATGAACATTTTAGGCAGCCTATCATCTCTGGTTTAGTTTTCTAACTTATTGGTTAATAGGGTGACTAGAACTAGATAGAAAGTGTGAAAAATCGGGAGGGGGGGATGTAGTAGGGATGTAATATTAGACAAAGCCCCTGTAAAATCAGGACATCTGGTCACCCTATTGTCAAACATTAGATCTTCATTAGGTCAGAGGCCAAAGCTGCGGGCCTTGATTATACAGGGAATATTTATATACATTTTAAAAATCTATATTGATGAAGTAGGTTCAAACTACTACGGGCGACTGTTCGGTTATATAAGCACCAGCGTCATTTTCTCAATATGCCCGGGGAGATCACATTGATGTTAAATGGGAGCTTAGTCCCTCTTGGTAGAAACATGTGGGATTTTCATTACCTGTTCTAAACTCTAGGCCATTTCCCTGTTTTTTTCCAACTGGACCTTGCTATGAACTAATCATTTAAGTGTGGGATTCAGGACACTCACACAAAGCCAAGGGCAAAGGGGCTTTCATGCAGGCAGTGGAATCCCAATGGAAGTTTGCAAGGACAGAATCTACCCCCCAAGCAATGGGCAGGATGTGGAGTAGCTATTGTTATTGACGTTAATCATGCGGTTGCCCCGAGAGAGTGCAACTGCATCAGGATCCTGACTGTGCCAGGGCCTTTTTGAACATATTATAAGTGACTTTGCCTGCCGCAATGAGCTTCAGCCAGCCCGGCTGGGGAAAAGGGCCACCACCTATGTGAGGGTTTGTGGTGAATGGATCAACGTAACTGTGGATGGACTGGCCACCTCTGCAGCTCTCAGACAGATGTGAATGACAATTGGGAACAGTTTAGATCAGGGGTCTCAAACATGCGGCCTGGGGGCCACATGCGGGCCGCAAAGCCCTTCCCTGCGGCCCACCAAGCTTCCTGGCGCCCCCCCCCCCGGTCCCCCCATAGCAGTTTGCAGGACGGAGGGGGCCAGAAGTGGAGGCTTCTCTGCTGCCTGGCTGGGCCGCGCGTGTTTCTAGCTCTGGACTTCCTAGATTGCTCTTGCTTTGTTTGCCAAACAGCTGTTGGTGGTGCCTAGCGCTTTCCAGGAGGGAATGTGGAGCTGCGTGCTCAGAGGAGGAGGTGGGGCAGGGGTGGGACCTCTTGGAAGGGGTGGAGTGGGGGCGGAGCCGGGGCAGCAAGGGCGGGGTGTGTGTCAGTGTGCGGCCCTCGGGCCAGTGCACTAGTCCTCATGGAAGGGGTGGAGTGGGGGCAGAGCCGGGGCAGCAAGGGCGGGGTGTGTGTCAGTGGTGCGGCCCTCGGGCCAGTGCACTAGTCCTCATGGAAGGGGTGGAGTGGGGGCACAGCCGGGGCAGCGAGGGAATGTGTGTGTGTCAGTGGTGCGGCCCTCGGGCCAGTGCAGTAGTCCTCATGTGGCCCTCATGGTCATTTGAGTTTGAGACCCCTGGTTTAGATGCTAGGCAGTCTGTGTAGGATTTGTTTTCTTACCACATTTTTTAAATGTAATTGATTGTTTTTTTCCTTTTCATTAGGGCCATGCCTGGAGTGGCTGGCTGCTTGCCTTGGCATTAGGGATGGTCACCATATTGGGGGTCACTGGAAGGCTGTCATTAGCAGGAAGGTAACAGCTATTTTTATGATGTGCTTTTTACATACTCACTCTGAACCTTTTAACCCCTTTTCCCCTCGGTGGGTGGTTCAATAAATACTAGCTCTCTGGAGTTTGCAAGAGGTGGCAGCAGCAGCTAATTTGAAGCCATCCTGGTTGTTTTAGGAGTTGGCTGATACCATCGCACCACTTTGTCCCTCTCTCTCCGTCACACACATGCACACCTGTATGCTTGCACCCACTCTTCCTTCATTGCTTCTCTACGACACCCCCTGGCCAGCTCATGACTTACATTTCTAGGAGCAAAACCAGCAAGCCACGCTGAACCATTTTTTTTGGTAATGCACCCAAACCAGGGACTAGGATGAGATGTGCCAAATTCATATCCCCTGTAGGAGTTAATGGCATCTATTCACATAAAATAGAGTTTCTGGTGCTGGGAGCAAAACGCAGAGACCTGTCAGGGACTTAACACATTAAACTTGCCCCATGTGAGCCAGTCCACTGTACAGAGCTCTGGAAAATAGTTGCTGCATATATCGAGAGAAGTGAGCACACAAACGAGAGAAATAGGACGTAAAACAAAGAACCAATGGGGAGGGTGCCCTCAAAATGATTGGCTCCATCTAAGCCGAAAACTAGAGCATTTAACCTTCCATTTGTGTTTCACGGGAAATCTTGCCTGGCTATCTACCAGGGGGTCAAAAGCAGGTCACCATCACCAAACGTGACAACTGCAGCCAATCACCGTAAATCATTCTGAACTCCGGGACAGCCTTTGCGAGGCAAGCCTGGCCCGAGCCCAGCCCGAACAGATATACCTGCCACAGTGGATAATGGTATTGGAATAACTATCAGGCAGAAATAGGATTTTTGTTGTTGTTGTTTCTTTCTGAAAGATTGGGAGAAACCCAGTGCTTAAAGGAATGGCTTTTGCAATACCAAGGGCACTTCTCCATCATTATGGCCTTTCCTTGGGGTAGCTATAGTTAAAGTTAAGTCAGGCCTACTGCAGGATTGATCTACCATAAAACTCCTGCTGGGCTAGAACTTGGCACTTAAAGTCTCCATCCAAGAGGGAAATGAGAGTTTAAAATGCTCCCTTTCAGAGGGTTTTGAATGATAGGATTATATTCAAACATGGGATTTTTAATAGAGGTTTTCTTATGTTCCCCAGACTCAAACATAGGGGGAGTTGTTTATTCTCAAATCAAGTATCCTAGAGCATCAGGCTTTTACAGTGAACTACACTGATTTGGCTACTTTATAATTGAATTATTACAGACATGGAAACAGGAGTCTGGGCTCGGTCTGCGAAGCTCTCTCCAGGTTGGGACACTCAGATCTGAAGTCCTACATAGGGCCCCATGGCAGAGACCCAACAAAACAGAGATAATAATACTTACCCACTTATCTCTTAGAGGTGTGATGGGGATTGTCTGTACGGTGTTTTGAGTGTGTAAAGCACTCTTTCAATACCGAAGGTCAAATCCCCAGCTGGAGCAAGTCAGCAAAGACCTACTGAAATCAGTGCAGCTATGCCAATTTCCACCAGCAGAAAATCTGTCTCTAAGTATATTATTGGCTTAAGGCTCAAAATTAGGGAGATGGGAGAGAAGAGAGAGGATTCTAGCCAGGGTCTTTTTCCACCCCGTGTCTAAGGCAAGCTAAGGAATTATTTCATGGCACCAGCCAGAGTTTTCCTAGCTGTCCTCAGCACTGAGTGATCCTGTCTGACACATACAAAATGGGAAAGGACTGCTTAGGAAGGAGAACTGCGGAAAGGGATCTGTGGGTCATAGTGGACCACAAGTTAAATATGAGTCAACAGTGTTTCTGGTGGAAAAAGTGGCATTTTTCAACAATCTCTCAAGGAGACCTGTCCCCCCCAAGAAAGGATGCTAGGAACCTCTGCCCACAAGGAATTGTGATGGTTTGTTTACCTAATAGTGAAGCAAAATGTTTTTTCCTCTTTATTCCTATAGACTCAAGCCCTTTCGGTATCCCTGGAGCAGTACCTCACAGGAAGACACAGGCCTCGTCTACACTACCAGGGTAAGTCAACCTAAGTTACGCAACTTACATGAATAACGTAGCTGGAGTCAACATAGCTTAGGTTGATTTACTGTGGAGTCTACCCCACACTGAATCAATGGGAGAAGCTCTCCTGTCAACTTACCTCACGGTTCTCATTCCGGTGGAGTACAGAGTCGATGGGAGAGCGATTCTGCGGTCGATTTAGCGGTTCTAGACTCGCTAAATCGACCCCAAGTGCATCAATCACAGAAGTATCGATCCCCAGTAAGTGTAGACATGCCCTCAGTGCAAGCTTTCCCACGTGTACCTCAAACCAGTTCTGCAAGGATCACCTCTAGCAATGAAGAAGCTGTTTGCTCCTCAAAAGCATTCATTCCTCAGCCTTTTCTGCTGAGATTGCAGACAAAGGTGACCGTCGTTACCAATGTGGTGGATGTGACAGGGCCCCCTCTCCAGCTATGAAGTGGACGGAGACAAACCGACAAATTTCAGTCAGAAATAACCCGAACTTACTAAGCAAGAAGTAAGGAAGGATCTACTTGAATTACTGTGTGTACGATTGATGTGTGTGTTATGCAACTGTTCTGGTTGCGTGTACTGTGATGTTGTGTGCCAGCTAGGTCACACATAGAATTCTTTTCACAATAGATTTAAACACACACACACACACACACACACACACACACACACACACACACACACACACTCTGAGGCATCTCAGGACACATCTGTCATTGTTCTTCTGTATTCATCTGGCCCACAATGCACATCCTTTCCCTTCAGCTCATCATTTGTGCATTAGGTTGCAGATTAGTTCAGAGCTGGCCCAATTTTCTCTGCCCCCTGCTGTAAGTTGTTAATGGAAGATTTGTACCAGCAAAACTACACAGAGCCTGTGTGCCCAGGAGATTTCCACTTAAACCTAGAGTTTGCAGCAGGAGAAAGTGTCAGAACACAGATTGTCCTCCATCTGCACAGATGGAGGAAGGGTAGTTTTGAGGAAAGGCACTGGAGTGAGACTCAGTCCCTTGGGCCAAGTCACAGTTCTGCCAGGTTACCTGTGGAAACCTGGGCTAATAATCTTTCAGTACCTCAACTTTCCATCTGTGAAATGGGGATCACACTTCCCTGCCTCCCAGGCACTCTGACTCCATTAAAATACCTAAATAGTAGAAATGTAAAGGAGAATCTGCAATCGACTCAATTTGGTGCTACAGGAAGGCTTCCGCATGAATAACCCTCATCACACTGTCCAGCCAATGAGGTCTGAAAGGCCCGGAAGAGATCTTTGCCTGACTGTCCTTCCTCACCCAGTGCTGAAATCAAATCCACTGCACTGCAAGGATTCTTGTCGTTTTCATAGATTTTAAGGGTGGATCATGCTATTATACCTACTTAGGCGGATCTCCTGCATAACACGGCCTGTACAATTTCACTCAGTGACTCCCCTCTGGGACTTTGAGCCAAGAATTCTTGGATGCAAAAATAGATCAGCTTTTGGAGCCTCTCCATTATCCACGATAAGCTACTCTTTCCAAGGCCTTCCAGAACCTCTTTCTAAGGCCTCAGGCAACTAATGAGCAAGACCATAAGCATTCTCCTCTTCAGAGGACAGTTTCAAGTACACCCATCAATAGAACTAGAAACAGATATTATCTAGCATGGGTTAATGTTATTCTCTCTTACCATGAGAGAAGAAGAGTATAATTCTTTACACTCCTCTTGCATTTTTCCTCCAGTGCTCTCAAAGCATTTAGCAAACTCCAATTAAGCCTCAGACTAGATCCATATGATGTAGTCAAGTGTATTCTCCTCACTGTTCAGATGAGGAGACTGAAGTGCAGAGATGACAAAGGGGAGACTTACCTACACAGACGCACACCTCTTTCTCCTAAGTATCTGGTTACTCACTATAACACGTCCTCCATACAATATTACCTGTTGGATTTTTCTCTCAAAATAAAACCAGTTGCATGGACTACAGTTACTCACTAGCACTGAGAATTTCTCTGAATCGAGAAGAGATTTTTGCAAGTTGGCTGAAATTTTAGTGGAGGGGAGGTAATTTCAAAATCTCCTTTTTCTTATTAGTTTATTTGTGTTCCCTACAAAGCCTTAGTCCTCCTCGGTGAAAGGCCCTGTACAATTTGCACCCAGCATCTCCCACCCCTCATGGAATTCAGAAAACTGAATGGAACAGTGGGGGAAAAGCAGGAAGGGATTTTAAGTCCTTGATTGAGCTATCTAGTCCCCTGCTCGGGATCAGCAGCCTGTACCCTAAAGGCAATTGAATTCCAGTGACTCCCATGTGCTTATGTCAGAGAGATTCTTGAAAGCGCCATGGAAATGAGATTGCAATTTCTTTTTAGTTTTCAGGATTCTCTTTGCTGGGTTTTGGTTGGTTGATCTTAACTATCGTGGGGGCGGGGTTAGATTTATTTTATTTGGGGTGATTTTTAATAGAACAATCTCAGGAAATGTTTCACAGAATTTTAATCATTTTCTTGCCCTAGCCTCTGTCTGTCAGAGGGGGGTGATGGATGGCAGGAGAGAGATCGCTCGATCATACCTGTTAGGTTCACTCACTCCGGGGCACCTGGCATTGGCCACTGTCGGTAGACCGGATGCTAGGCTAGATGGACCTTTGGTCTGACCCAGTATGGCCGTTCTTATGTTCTTATGTTCTTATGTTCTTGTTTCTTCCCACCACAATGATGGGCAGTGGCCACAAGAACCTCTTTAGAAGGCTCCTGCTTAGATGGCCTGCCCTTCCTTTCCCAAACTAATTTCCTTCTCTGTGCAGAGCAGAGACAGACATCCAATGTACCAACAAAGAAGGCAGAGTCTTCTAGTGGGCAGATAGCCAGAGGAGAAACCTGTTCGTTAGTCTTTGTATTAGTGTGGAGCCTAGAATGTCCAACCAATACTGGGGGGGGGGGGGGTCCCATTGTATACCCCAAAGGGCAGCGGGTGTCTCTGCCTTGAGACGTTTACATCATAATAGACAAGGCAGAAAGGTAGGATTCTGATTCCCATTATACAGATAGGGATTGAAGGACACAGCAAGCGACTTCCCAAGTTGACAGAGTAAGAAACTGAAGCAAAACCTCTTAAGTCCCAGCCTAGCACCATCATCCTCTCTTGTCGGGACTCATGGGCTGCATCCTGGACACGGCCCATTAACTTGCTGTGTGATCTCAGGCAACTGGCTCTGCCTTCTTATCAATAAGAGAACGGAGGTACAAAGTTACTTAACTCCTTGCTCCCCTTTAAGCTCCCACATGGAAGAAACCCCGCCCACAAAACAAGGGAAGAATCTCAAAATCCCCTGAGTCTTTCTGTGACAGTGCATGCACTGTCCCGACAGTTCAAACTGGCAGCAAAACGTAGACAGAAGTCTCGGCTTGAACTCCACATTAAAAGTTAAATCTGGACACATTTCTCCTCATCCAGCAACTCTGCTCCTAACCCCCCCCCCAAACATTCATAATGTGCATTGCTAACTACATATTGCACCTCCAAGCATTTGTATGACAGAAAAGGAAGCTAATCCTGAATCTGAAAAACTATGTGATGGAGGATTTACAGTATTAGAAGGCAAACAGTGGCAGGTGTAATTAGGAGAAAAATTTGTCATGCTCTTGACTCTAGGAGAGAATGAAAGGTCTGGAATAGCAAATCTCCCAAGTGTTTACCCAATGTGAGCACACACAAGATGGAAAGCACATTTCCAACCACAGACAGATTAATATTTGATGCCAGAAAGAGAAATGCACGCTGTTCATGTTTATTTAGGATATTGTGAAATACAGTGAAATTTGCAATTTTATTGGATTCGGAGGTTCTGTATTTTTGAAAAGTCCTAAGCAACTGTACGTTGTATAAGAGGCACATATGTTAGTAGTTTAGACATGCCAGCGGCAAAGAATAAGAGGAGAGATTTTTTTTTAAAGAAAAAAAAAAGTATATAAAAAAGATCTGCCACAGGATAAACTAGGAAAACTCCACTGAGCTTTGTGTCTCTCTTAATACTAATTTTAGTGGTGTATGGCTGACACAAAGACAAATTATATCTAGGTTACTTTGTCAGTCACTGAAACGCCGAAACCTGGTATTAAAGTAGCACACCCTTTAAATTGATTATTCTGGCACACAGCTGTTAGGAATATTTTGTTCTGCTCAAAGATGACATATTTCATGCACAAACCAAGCCATTGACTTGCATGCCTGTTTCAGTGAGGTTTCCAACACTGGAAGTAGTTGCTAGAACTTGACAAGATGATCACATTCCTCATACAGTAATTAGGATCCATTCAACAGCTGTTAAAGCCAATGGTTTTGTGGCGGGTGCCAGCACTATTGTTCCACTTCTCATACTAGTGTTATTCTTCTGCAGAACGGCTGCAGAATTTCAGGGCTTTGCATGTCACACCCCCAGTACAAAAAAAATCCCCCACAGTGACATGGAATCTGGAAATAGTTTAGGTGTAACCAACGTCTACTTACATACACCAGCCCTGGAACAGAGATGGTCACAAACAGCATGTAAGGAGTCACTTCTTCCGGAAATTACAGCCCAGTTCCCAGAAAGCATTCCCAGGAAGCCTATCTGTCCTAAGAATTGCCTCTACTTAGAGAGGAAGGGAGAGAGCAAACTCTCCTGCTGATTACCAGAGCTTCTTTCAATGGACTCTTGCATCAGCAAATAATAAGCAATGGAGTCTCTCTTCAAAGAATGAAAACTTGCACACTAAGAAAAAGAAGTTATAAAAAACTGTATGCAACAATTGGTGATGCCAGCCCTTACAATGGACAGGCTCCAATTGACTTCAATTGGCACTGGCTTACACCATAACAGAATAAGGGTCCTTATACTGTGACTTAAAGGGAGTTTTCTGTACACTATGAATCAGCTGGACGATCTTACAGTAACTCTAAAGAAAAAGTCCAGATATGACTGTGCTGCCACTACAGACAGGTGAATCAAGTCAGACCAAATAAGAACTGACTTGAGCCATCACTCATCATTGGAGGATCTTGTTAGTTTCCATGTTGGTACTACGCTACACATAGATTTTAGCATGGGACTGGAAGCAGAAATCCTGAAACACCACAAGACTGTCTGACATTGTGTTCCCAAGTCCACATGGATACCTTCATTGTTAGTATTATTTCTATATCATCGCAATTGGGCATAGCATTTTACAGGTATTTAAAAAACCCATGAGCTGTTATGCAAAGCTGGCTGTGTGATCCAATTCTGGAATCCAAGCTGTTGGAATAGACCTTGGATGTGGCTTGCGTGTGTACAGCCAAAACAGGAGAACTCACTGGAGGACTCAAGGAGAGGATGTGTGATCTAGCAACTAAAAAAATAAAAGTAACTCCTAGCTGCACATCCCAATAGATCAGCATTACAGCTGGTTGATCATTGGTCCCTCTAATTTTTGACAGGCCGTGAGTGCAAAAAATTTCTGTGCAAATTTTTGTGCTTCTGTGCAAAATTTTTGTGTGCGCAGTGTTGCGCCGTGCACGCGGGGTTTAGGATCTGTGTGCACGCGCGCACAGCTTAGAGGAAACAGTGAGGTTGACATTTTTGAAATTAAAGCTATTTCGTCAAAAATGGCCTTTTAAAAATAAATAAAATAAAATCAGCATGGAAAGGTTTCATTTAAAAAAAATATTCAGGGGTTCCCCCTTCAATGAAAGCCAACGTTTTTCTCCCTCTTTTCAATGTCAAGATAGAAAAGAGGAAAATTCCACAATGTTCAAAATAAAAAATATGGGATAACAGAAATTTCAGACTCATTTATTTTTGAAGACTTATTTAAAATTTGTGAATATTTTCCCCTCAGTCAACATACAGGTTCCCTCTTTCGCACACTTCCTGCTATTGGCATCTCCTAGTACTATATTGCAACTAATCCATTCAGACCTCGCGCTGGCAAGCGATTAGAGAAGCACAGACTGGGAGCCAATATTCCCAGTTAAGCCAGGACCTCACCGTTCACCTTTATGTACCCACTGTGTCTCATTTTACCCATCTGTAAAATGGCTATAAATATTTACTGGTCTCACTGGAGTGTTGGAAAGCTTAATTAAATGCACTGAAATCCTACAATGAAAGGTGCACAGTAAATAAAAAGTACTAGTGTTATTATTTCAGCGAGAAGCTATCAGTGGAAAGTAATTAAACCAACATTCACTTACTCAATCACGGAGAGCATGAAGAGCAGAGAGACCTGCAGGAGAGCGAGGGAAATTTGCGGAAGACAGTCACCGAAGCACTGGGCTGGGTCCCAATCTCTCACCAGAACAAAAAGTTCTCTGAAGAGCAGGGCCATCCCAGGGAAGAAGCCACCAGCCAAACATCTGTCGCCACCAGTGACTCACCACCATTCGCCTGATCATTTCAGAGGACAAGAACTCATTGCTGGGAGGCAGCACGGTCCAGAGCTTTGGATGGGAATATTGTCTCATTGTTTCCTTGCACTCCCTTGTCTGTCTGTATCCACCTGTTGTTAGTACTTAGCTTGTTCATTCTTTGGGCTGTGGACCATCTATTTGTTCTGTGTTTGTGCAGCACCTGGCACACTGGGGCCTGGTCGGTGACTGGGGTTCCTAAGCGCTATTGCAACACAAATAATAAATACAGTAAGAGTAATGGGGACAAAGAGACCCATGTTCTACTCCTATTCCATCCTGTTGGGCAAGTCACTTGACCTCTCTGTGCCTCGGTTTCCCCTCCTCCCTTTTGTTTGTCCTGACTATTTAGATTGTAAATTATTTGGAGCACGTAGTGTGCATGTACACACGAGCACAATGGAGGCACAGCCTTGATGGGGTCTCTAGGCAATGCTGTGCTATTAATAATTGCTGCCTGAAAAGACAGTTCTGCATTATCTAGCCTATCTCCTTGCCTATGACAGGACTACTCCCTGCAGCATAGCCCTTAGTGTAAGCTATACAACACAGCCAAGTGCCAATGAAGAGTGATATGAGCAGAGCATTGTTCTGAAAGAAATATCTGCAAGGCGAGGAAGGAACACCAAGCTTGTCCCATCCACACAACTTTTGTCCGGAGAAGTTTCCTGGTGAGTATATTAGTATCACCTGTATCTCTGACTGCACAAGAAGGGCTACACTACTCTCCGGCTCATCAGGGGGCCTGGGAAGAGGTGATCTGACAGCTTCCCCTATTTCTGACACCGAAGAGGGAAAGAGGGAAAAGGAAACAGTACGTCTCCCCTCCGCCCCCAGTCCACATAAGAAGGATGTTCTGGGACCAGCTGAGCAGAGATTCTTGTATGTCATAGCCCCATGGTGTCCCATCGGCACACGGAGAAATGAGATTCGGAGAGAGAGATGTAGTCTGGGGTTCAAGAAAGAAAAGAGGGAACAGGAAACAAGGAATATGTGGGGTGTGTGGAAGATATAATGAAAATAGGGAGAAAAGAGGAAAAATACAAACTGGAAAATGAATTCAGGAGGAAGATAGACTCTGGAAAGAAAAGAAAATATTCATAAGAAGTGACAAAAGAGAATGAGCAGAAAAGTCTTAAAAGGTATAACAAATTAGATAAAGGCAACAGACTGAAAAAGGCACAGGGAAAACACACCAAGATGCTGTGGGCGGTAGGAAGGAAAAGCGGAACAAAGGATGTGAAACCAGATAAAGAACAAAAATGAAGCTAATATAGAAAGTTGGCTACAATAAAATAACCAAATGTCCACCATGTTACACAGCCCCTATTTGTAAGAACAACTGACCTAAAATGGAAAGCCAGGGGTCAGTCCCCTATTCCATTGTAAAAAGAGGCACATTTCACATCTCTTAAGAAGCCTGAAATACAAGTAGCCAAACCAATTAATTAACTCATTCTGCCATCGAAATCCACCCAGGGAAAGGCATTGCATTTGTGTATTGTCCGATAAGGGCATCCACTTTGTTCTCTCAATAGTTTTCAACATTTGTGGAACCATGGGTAAGAATCTTTAAGTCTGTGAACTTCAGGGGAAAAAATATTAAGAAAACAAAAGGATCACTCTGTGTGTAATTGGATAAGACACACATATCACAATTTATTTTACACACACTACACAGGAAGAGATGTAAAATGTATATACATAGTGATGTCTCCTACCAGCTTTGCATGAGACAGACTTTTCCGTGAACCCTGGGCAGCTAAAATTAGTATGAAAATGGTGGTGTTTCATAAAAGAAAGATATGTGTGTGCCCGTAAGTGCCATTTTATTTCTCAGTGAGAGGATAAAGTGTTTTTTCCTACATAATTTTTGATGTAGAGGCTAAATTAGGCCTGAGAAGAGGGACAATGCAACTTTAAACATCATTAGTATTCAGCCTACGTAAGCCAACCAACAGCAGTTATGTATTTTTGCAAGTATGCATATAATTTATTGTGGAGAACACAATTTACATGGGTAGTCGATGCCTGTTTTATAGCCTCACAAATAGATGTATGAACTCAAGCATATAATGGCTCAACCAGCAGGCGCAAATACGTTCTAAATCTTCTAAATGTGCTTCACAAAAATGTAACTGAGGAATATAAAACAGATCAATTCTTGCATGTTATATATTGGTTTTTGATTTACAAATCTAATCTGGGAAATTTCTTTAGAAATGAGTGGATTAAAAAAAACAACAAAAAAAGGAACTTCTTGTTTTGCAGGATTTGTGCCAGTCAAATCCTACAGGGTTCCCTTCTGCATGTCAGGTTTTTAAGGGTTTTTTTTTTAAATCAATGGAGAGAATACAATATATATTCGCAGCATTTGATTTCAAAGCTTCCTATATATCCTAGTGCTAATTTCCTAAGGAAATCCTTTCCCATTATTTACATGCTCATAACGCACAGAGGGTACTTCATCTCTGTTTTCCCTAATTAGCCTCCCAAAATAATGCACATCACTGTATGGATTCTCGCATGCCCTGGAAAGCTGTCAATTTCATTTCTAATTCAGGTGTGTGGGGAAGATGAAATCTGGGTGTCTGGAATAAAACACATTTCTAATGGGATGGAACAACAATTCCTTATAACCTCCCACCATTTTTCTCATAGGTTTGCTCCCAAGAATAGCAAATCCCTGTGCTATATTTTTTCATAATGTATAGCTTGCTATTACTGCTCACGGACAATTTTTATAGAGAGGGTGCCCTGCTCAATAGATCTGTAGCATCTCCAAGGGGAATTCATACTGGGTTTTATTTATGGTTACACTCAGCTACACCATGTTGCCAAACTTTCCCCCTTTGGATTTGTCAAAATTATTCCTTCCTCCTCCAACTCCCTCCATTCCCACAGCCATCGTATTAGGTATTAAAGCATAAAGGAAATAGTAACCCTGCCCGGTTTACGACCCTTGTGGCACTGTACAAACACAATATTAAAGAAAAAAACCTAAATGAGATGTTTAAATATCATCTAGAGTGAACATTCATAAGTATAGGTTATGCTTTAAAGTACTAACTACCTAGAATCCAGACAGACTATTGTTGCAAGTTGGTCATATGTTAGGAGGTTCAAATAAAGACTATCTTTCAGACTCCAAAGGCTTCCATCATCATCTTTTTTGACATCAGACCATACACAATTATTCAAACTATACCTCTCAGCTATCCTTCAGTGTAGATCCAAATTTAACTCTGTGTCACACACACCGGGCAATCGCCCAGACTTACTATTGTGGGATTATTGACAAACAAAACACTGAATTGTGAATCCGAAGAGGCAAAAAAATATTTCTGATGCTGAAAGAATTAAATCCCACCTTGGTACGACCTTTCTTGCAGTATTAATTTTCTTGTACGCATCTCTCATTTTGGGTCTTTGTCCCACAATTGGGTATTGGCAGATTGAGAGGTATGCAATTAAACTAATTCATTATAGAACACATCTGGGAATAGAACTGGGGCATTGAGCTTCCAAAGCCAATCGGCTCTACCATCAAGTCTAACCAGGTTTAGGCAGCTGTGTCTTCATCCCAGCTAACTCAAAGTTCCTGACACAGCACGAATGCTGATCCAGCTCTTGTCTCAAACAAGCGAAGGTTAAAACAAAGACTTCTTCACTATCTGTATTGCTATGGTAATAACCAAAGCTGCCTACTTCAACTACACACAACGGAACAGTAACCTGGAAGCTAAGATGTGCAAAACATGTGCAACAAAATGTGCAGCATTTTGACATTCAAGATCCGCCCCTCCCTAGCAGAAATGGGACAAATCTGGAATTACCTCCCATTCCCACTCTGCAAAAAACTGCAGAATATTGCAATGTTCCATACACAAGATTATGTAAAAAACTGGCTTTTTTCACCGCTTAAAAATGGTCTTATTTGCCAACGGAAACCTCAACATTTCAAAATGACAATTCTAAATGTTATCTGTGCAAAGATCAATTATCTGACTGATAGATGTTTGGGTGGGGGGACCCATAACTTTTCATGATGACATTTTACAATAAGCCCAACATGCAAAAACTTTTCATAAAAAGTGTAATAGATACAATTTTTCACTTACACTATTTTCCATCAACTGAGAATACCTGAGATTTTTCACAGCTGACGGTCCAAATCTGGCTCTCTTTAAAGTCAATGGAAAATGCCCATTGATTTCACTATTTGTGGACAACAAAACTATCCATTAAAGAATTGCACCTACAGATGAACAGTCTTAAGTTTGCTGACAGTTAAATATCCCTCCGTGATGCTTGTTGCTGTTGAGTTTGACTGCAACCATACCCCCTTTTGATTCCCTGTCCATGTGTAGAATAGGAGATGGGTAATTGTTTGTGGGAACGTGTTACCACTTCATTAGCCAATTCACTGGTATAAGGTTAGGCCCTTAACTCATTTGGGATGAACATCGGTACCTGTTGTTCCAGACTCAGAACAAGCTGTCCCCATATTAAATCAAGCCCTTTCCTAAGCTAAAATGGTAATAATTTTGAATACTCTGAATGATTAAGATGTTCCAGAAGCAGCTTCCTATAGAACTATTCACGTACTATCCAGTATTATTTGTTTAACACCGACCATGTGTGCAAAGTACTTGAAAAGCCTACAGTACTGGGAGGTGTGTATTTTACTGTTATATCACACACAAACAATGAGGTCTTTTCATGGCAAGTGTGGTCTAACAACAAGATACAAGAAGAGAACGTAAGAACTGTTGAAAAAATTATGGTCAAACAATTTATAATCTAATCTCCATTGAGAAAGTCTGCCACAGCAAAAGAACTGATCTTCTTGCAGGCGCTGGCTCTCAATTTAAACCAGAGGTCAGAGGACACAAGGACATTAATGTTTGTATTCTCCCCAAAAACTTTGTTTTGTCATTTAATTTGAATATTCAAAACAGCCCAATTTCCAAGTCTTCTGTAATTGTTCCAATGTCCTCTAGCTTCACAGTAATATAATATGGGGGTCTGGATCAAAAACTGTTAGAGAGATGCTGATTACCTCCAAGGAGCAATGGCCACTCATTTGAAGGTAAGAGCATAAGAGCATAAAAGTCCTCAATAAGGAGGTTCTACTCAAGTCTCTCATATTACCAGAGGTCTACAACTAACTACAGCACATCATCAAGGCAATGTAAGCTTATTCTTTGTTAAACCATAAATGTTACAATGGTCAAATATAGAGCTGACCCAACACATTAAGCAGTTTTGCAAATGTAGGTTTAAGGTTTGTTTGATAGAAAATTGGAGTTAAATATTCATGCAACGGCTAGCAGAGATTCCCCGTTCCTATTCAAATGGCTTCTGTCGAGCTAGACTGGGTTATCAGGGAAAGGTCATTTATACATTCAAAAAGTAAATACGGATTTGATTTGATTGATTGCCAACAGGAAGCAGAGATACTGTAAGGAAACAGCAACTCCCATTTTATCAACATGGGCATTATCCTCTTGGAAAAAAGAGGAATCTAAGCAAGATTTCAGAGATCTCTGAGCAGAATTCAGGCAAATCATTCAGTTCCATAAGTACCATTTCAGGTAAAATGATAGGCAGCTTTAATACAGCGCTCAGCCAGAGTGGTCAGTGTAGACTCTGGTGGTGTTCACCATACAAAATACAACGTCTGAAGACGTCCCAGATTGGAGTAGCAGTGGGTTGAGAATCATCCGTGCAGCCACTGGAAGAATAGTGCAAGACTCCCAGCTCACGCTCTGCCTGACTCTGTAAACTATTGTACCGGCAGTTGCATTGGAAAGACTCCCATCGACACGAGTGGGTTTTGGATCAGCCGTAAAAGAGCACTCAATCCTACCGTGGAAGGTGGTGTAACATGATATCACAAGGTTGGTTTTCAGAGGTGCCCATTATGCCCAATGGGTGTTCAGTGGGAGTTTTGGGTGTCAGCACTTCTAAAAATCAGACTGCACGTCCGTGCATTACATCTTTCCCAACCAAACTACCTCTTTTCATGGTTGCAGAAGAAAAACCATCTCCCCCGCCCCTTGTCAAGTCTCTAGTGCTTGCTAAAAAAGCTGCACACACACAGAGAACATGCACTCACTGAAGTCATATCCTGTGCGTTCATTACAGTAACAAATGTGTTCTCCAGTAATTATCCAAAGGGGAGAGTTCCAAATCTTCTCATCTCGCTCTCTCCTAATTAATTAATAGTTTAAATGTCATCATGATGGGAAGTGCTCATCAGAAACGGAATCTGCTGTCATGATTTACAACTCGGCCTCCAATGGCTCTGAAGCAGCGGCACCCCGGGGTTAAATTTAATTCAAAAACGTAAGGCACTTATTGTGCTCCTAACCAGTTTTTGCACAGAAACTCCCCATTGAGTGAGTGGTGTGAATCACGGATGCGGGTGAGCACTTCCTTCCCCTGGTTTTTGGGTTTTTTTTCCTCTCTTTTCTTTCCATTAGGTTGGAAACCGAAAGATTAAATTAAAATTAGCCGTTTGTCAACTTGTTACAGATTTGTTGCAGATGGCAATTGAGGGGCTAACCTGCTGAGTCGCTGTGCAGAGCGGATCTAAAGAGGGGCCCTTGTACTTATCAAGTACCCGTTGTCAGAGCGTCTAATCCGGGCTGGAAATGGAGCCGAGTGCTCCGATTTGAGAGCAACAATGAATAAAGAGGCCTGCTAACGATGCAGTCTGCTGGTTAGAAGTGATGTGTTTCTCCGGCCCAGAGCGCTTTCCTCCATGTAATAAGCAGTTAGTCAATTAGCCAGCCTACCCCTTCTCTTCAAATAATTCTATACTGTAAGAGGAATTTGCACTTCTATAGCTTCTCCCATTGGAGCAACTTGGCACATTTTGCTAACACCTGTTAGTTTTGCCTCAACATGCTTGTAGAGGACAGGAAGGTAACGTTATCCCAGTTCTGTAGAGGAGGAAACTGAGGCACACAGAAGCAAAGTGGCTTTTGAAAGTCACACAGGAAATCTATGAAAATACAGGAAGAACTCAGGTGTCCTAACTCTGTCATTACACTACAGTAGCTGCTCAGCCATCTGCTGACTTACAAATGTTGTAACACACACACACACTTTTGTATTTAAAGCTTGATGGGTGGTTGAATGTCTTAACGCTCCTGAAAAATGAGCAAGCAAAGCTCGGATTCCAGTGATATTGTAGGTAGGTGTAAACGTCAGAACCACACACACAGCTCCTCCTGCACACCTCAACCCTAATAAGCATCACCCCCTGCAAAGTTGGCCTTATCCCAAGCAGACACCAGTGACTGTACCAAACCATGTGGTACCCGCATGCTATGGCCACATGGGAGAAGAGATGGCAGAATGTGACCTTGCTTGAATCCTGTCTCCACGTCCTCAGAAGTGATACACCAAAGCGCTGCAGCCTGGAAGCCAGGACCCCTCTAAAATGAACCATACACGAGCTACTTTGATGCCCTAAGGGCCTCTGGCACCCACCAAGAAAAGCAGCACCCGCATGCCACAGAATATCCTGATTTTCTGCTCAAGTTTCACGTAGAGCAACATGTGTGATGGCAAATGTCATGTTCCTCAGCTCACGGTGTTCAAAGGCCCCAAGCAGTTACTGAGAACAGGAAAGAGCTGGAAACCTATTCCAGTCCGGGAGAGTCTTTATGGCTAGAGGATGACTCCAAAGGCCGAACAAAGGCAAAAGCCCAACTATACGAGTATGCATGGTGGGAGCTGGGAGAAAGTGACTCAAAAACTCTTGTTCTCCTGTTCTCCAGTTCAATGTGATCTCAGAGGATGAGATAGGGAAACCAAGACTACAAGGGAATGTGAACACCTTTATCTCAGCATGGCATTAGTCCTGTTCCCTGATACCATAAGTAATGTTCCATTCAGTGACAAACATCCTTTTCATCAGATTAGTGAAGAATAGGAAGCTGGAGTTGCCTGGAAGAGTTCTTGGTCTCAAATCCTGGGGGTGCTCCGAGTTCAAGTCGCGGCAATGACGTTTGCATTTCCCTTTCCATGATTTTCCAGTCACACAGGACACTGACCTGCATGACTAGGTTTTTATTGCTGCCTATCGCTTCCTATCCAGACCAAGGGCTCACATCTTAAAAAAAAAAAAAAGTGAGATTTTTCTAACCTTTTCAACGGGGAGATTTAGCCAGACTCTTTCGGTTCATCTGCCAACACAAATCCACGTGTGTGTGTGTGTGTGTGGGACTTAAAAACAAAAAATAATAAAAAAACCCAACCCTTCCTGAAGCTGCCTAGTAATCCAGATTTTGAAATATTCAGCACCCAAAACCAGGACTAGATGTTCAGAAGAGCTCAGCTAACACTCTGGTACCCAAATGCCAGCCAGGTTTTCAAAAGCATTAAGCACCCAGGAGAAACTTTTGTGACCAGATTTCCCAAAGAAGCCAGCATCTGATAGGCTGTGTGCTGGTCTGAAAATCTGCCTCCGATTGGGAGGGCTCAGGTCGTCTGAAACCCTGGCCCACAATGGGCCAAATTCTTTTCCTGATTATGCTGGTGCAACCCACATGGTTTCTGCAAACCCCCGATGGACTTCTGCTAGTGTAACAGAGCAGAATTTGACCCAATGGCGTTGGCTACTCAGAACACTTAACTGATGGTTCAGTTACCAACCACATGTCTTCAGGGCTGGATTAGCTAAACACGCTTCACATCACCAACCCATGTTCTTCCTTCATAATTAAACCTCTCCCTTCAACCCCCACCTCCCATAACCTACTGTAAAATGATGGAATTATAGATCTTTATTTGTCAACGTTGCACATTTCTCCCCTTCCCTCACTTTCCTCTCCATGAAACAACTCTTTTATTCAGGAACAAGGAGGAAGGGGGCTGTTATTTTTCTCTTTCCGATAAGAGGTTGGCAAAAGACGAACCCAATTCATGTCATTGTATTTCCTTATTGTCTGCATTAACCTTCCCCATGGTTACTTGTTCTTTGCAATGTTACACTTGTCTTGCTGCAACACATGAATACCCGAGCCAATTTTGTCATGCAAATGAATTCAGTTGGATTGTAAATTGTGTGAAGGAGCATTAGTTTATCAGGAACCCGCCTGCATGCTGCGCCCAACTGATTTCTCCTATTCACACCAAGAGTGCAGTGTTTTCCAGTTGATCCTGAATGTCCATTCGACAGCAGCTTTATTATTATTATTATTATTATTATTTGTAAGGACTTTTGCATTTGCATTTCTTTATTTAGTCAGTCAGTCACAATGCTGTATTCCTTTGCTAAAGCCTGATTTATATAATCAGAAACCACCGTTATGCCATGAAAAAATGAAATATTATTGCAACTGTGTTTATATTTATTGTGAGCCTAAATGGAAGGCTTGTACAGGCGCTGGTAAGGAGCGGATATTATAATCTGGGAGCCATAAGGTAGATATCATTGCTGGTGTTTCACAGTATAAAATGGAAATAGTTCCACTGAGATCAGTACCTGTGTTCAGTGTGACAGCGCGTTGTAAAGACAAGTCATTTCTGGTCAGGGTTATCACCAACTCAGAAAACCCACCCAGGACAAATGAGAACCACTGTGTATGCAAAGCAATCTTGCCTCTACTGCCCAATCAATCTAGGAGGGGTGTGGCCAGTAAATTCTTGAATTTCCCATTGAGTTTGATGTATTAGTTTTAAACCTACCATCCAAGCATCCAAATTCTCACCTAACTTACAGTAGTGCATCAAACAGAAATCACTGGCGTAAGAAAGGAGAATTGGTTCCAAATTTCTCAGAGCAGCCCGGCTCCTAGTTCCTTCATTAGTGAGAATCATGTCCAGCAACTCTGAATCTCCCAGTGGTACACAGATGGGCTGATGCTGTTCCTTGATTCATCACACAGATTCCTAGTTCAGATTCAGCAGTGAGTCTGAACCCTAAAGTCTGAATTTAAACTGGACCTGAAGCACCACTTTGCCTCATCTTCCATTGCAGTAAGACTCAGTTATCCTCAAGAGGATGGCAATGATAGAGCGACCTCCAAATCCTTTGCAACAGCTTTACCTCCTAGTTAGCACTCTGTAGCCCAGACCCAATTTCACAAGGAAACCTAAGAAATCAAATCAACATTCACATTTCCCCAATAATTCTCTGCTAGAATTATAGATGAGTCAACACACTGCTAGCCATCAGTTTGGGAGAAGTTGAGCTAAACACACGGTAAAACAGGGAGGCTACAACTTTCTATCCATTCAAACCTTAAATAAAAAGAGGATCAATAAATGTAAAAAGTGCCCTTCTTTCCCCAAAATATCCAAGTTATCCCTAAACTGGCTCTATATATTGCACCCTAGGTTTCAAAGCTCTTTATTTTGGGGGGTGTCAACTGGATTTCTGAGAGCATGGTAGATATGATGGGAAATGAGAGAGGAACACCGGGAGATAATGGAGAGATCTCTATTTTAATTTTAATAAATCCATGAATTCATGACCATTCTATTGAATCATCCAGTTTTGAATTTTACTGAGTAAGTGCCTGCTTTATTATATATTATATAAGAGGCTCAGGGTTTGAAGTGACGGTAAGAGGGGATGCCAAGGTTGTTTTGTTGCCTTTACGGTCATTTGCCAATCACCCCAAGAGTAGCGGGTAGCGATCTATCTATCAGGGATCGATTTATCGCGTCTAGTCTAGACACGATAAATCAATCCCTGAGTGTTCTCCGGTTGACTCTGGTACTCCATTGCTGTGAGAGGCACAGGCAGAGTCAATGGGGGAGCGGCAGCAGTCGACTCAGAGCCGTGAAGATGCCGTGGTAAGTCGATCTAAATACGTCGACTTCAGCTACGCTAGTCTCGTAGCTGAAGTTGCGTATCTTAGGTCGATCCCCCGCCTAGTGTAGAGCAGGGACAAGACAGAGTTAACTTCAGGCTGTTGAGACTAATCGTAACTAATATATCAGCATAGTGACTGCCTTGCCAAACACAAATCTGGAAGCTAAAGGCACTTTATTATGGAAGTCTACTCAATGGCTATCAGATACCACACCTGAAGATCTATTTCAACTGTCCACAGCAGACTTGGTGCATCCAGAAAGGTCTCCGGTCAGTACCGCATGGACTAGTGTCCTCATTCAAAAAATCAACCTACCACAAATGGTGTCCTTGTGGGGCATCTAGCAGAGCATCTATCATGAATGGGCCATTGAGACTGAACTGGCTTCTGACCTCTAGAGACTGTCCATTAAATCATGCTTGCGGCACAATGGCAGAGCAATGTGTGGAACCTTTCACTGCCTGTGCCATATGGACAGAGGATTCAGAGTCGACAGGACCGCAAATCCGGCACCTTTTACAAGCACTAAAAATTTTGCTTATTAAAGCATGACACAGAGTTAGGATTTTTGGATGCTATTCCTGGCTCTGCCACCAACTGACACTTGTCCAAGGTCACACAATTTCCGTGCCTCAGTTTCTCCAGTTATAAAAATAGCAGCTATCTGCTTCACAGGGGTATTGGAAATTAATTCATATTTATAAAGCACCATGAAGGTGTGATTGGTGTGCAATCTATTATTACAAGTTTAACTTTTTAAGTCAAACACCGTAAAAATTGTGCTCCTTCTACTACAGAGCTAGCTTGAATGGGAAGGAAAATGAAAATAAGTGGCAGCCCAATTAATTATCCTGATGGAAGGGAATTCCACTCTGTAATGGAATCCCAGCTCCAGCCATAGAGCACTATAAGTTCCTTGCCTTGTGGATGCTCTGGGCACAACTTTAAAGAACTACTACGTTCTTCTTAAACATAATTGGTTCAGGATTAAAGCCTCCCAAACTGGAAGGCCCATGGTTTGCACGACAGCTTTGACCTCTGATTTGCGACTGATGTGCAAAGTGCTGAAATGTCCCAGGCCACAACTTCCACGCTTGAAAGTTAGTTTTATTCCCCCCCCCCCCCACTCATCACTCGAGACTAATATTCACAGATGTTTTCCAAACAGACGTTCCAATGGAAACAAAACCAGGCATTCCCCCTTCCCCCAAAGATTTGTAGTAAGGATGGCTTTGTTTCCAGCACTCCCTGGGGGTTGTTATTCAGTGGTTGATAATCAGGCATTTTAAAGCAATAAAACTTTCAGCTCTTCCCCTTCTACAAAGTGCCTGAAGTTCAGAGCTATATTCTACCTGCAGACAGATGTATGCAGGCAATACAATCAATAGAGAGCCAGTGCTGGTCACTCCAGAGTAAAGCTCTCTTTATATTTATTGTCAGGCTTTGGAGTAAATAGGTCTTAAGCTTGTGGCATGTCATTATAACTTTTTCAAAATAATGATGCTGCCTTTAGTTTTTTTGCTATAATTTATGCCCAGTGCACTAGCGCCCGTCACTCAATACTGTGGAGTCTGCAGAGGTGCAGATAGCCCTTAATGAGAAGAGGTTTTGCCTTTATCTCCTTTATACTTCAACCATTATCTTCCTCCAGTCTATAACCATGCGGTTACCACTGACAATAATGCTCAGAGGCAACAAATGCTGATGAGTTTTCTATGCAGTCTTCACAATAAGTCTATCAAAACAACCTCGAAAAATTATGAACCCCAGTGACAGACAAATAGAACCGACTTCAGCATGAATTTACAGCCCAAATGCAACGTTCCTTTTAATTCTTCAGGCTTTTCTTATCTCTGCTGTTCCTCTTCTGGCGAGGAGATAACAGTAATTCTTCTGTATGCTATTTTTTTTCCAACTGAGTAAGATGTTCCTCGTGTCTTTCTGCTTGCTAAAGATAAAGGGTTAAAGACCAACTTGTGTTGGTCGCTTTGTGTTGGGGGGGAAAAAAAGTAATCAGTATTCAAGAGATTGTTATCGGAGGTACAGCGCAGAGAACAGTAATTTTGCCTGCTTCAGTTAGGGGTGTTTTTTTTTTATGAATGCACATAATGCCTAGAGTGTTGGGGCCAGATAAAAGAATTAGTGGCAGCACGGGGGGACGGAAGCACAAAGTACACCGGAGAATTAGAATGTCTATCTTTGTCTCTTGCAGCTCATCCAGCCAGCCAGGGCTCTGAGCTCGTAAACAATTTAATCTTTTTGCTACAGTTAAAATACAAAGACAGCAAACCTCCTTCTTCCAAAACGGGGGGGAGGAGGGGGAAAAGGAGGTGGCGATTCTGGAAGGGAGAAATCAAAAAAGGCTGACAAAACTTTTCTGCCTCAGTTTAACCTCTCCCCTTCCACCACCAGCGTAAACTTTCCAGTGCAAAAATCCACAAGGGATATTTGATCATTCACTTTTCCCCCTTTTCCCCCCTCCACACACACACACACACAAACACACACACACTCCCCCTCCCCCACTCAATCTCTGCCACTCTCTGAGAATTCTTCTGGCTCACAGGTTATGAAGCTAAACAGATTAATCCATGTATTAAGTGTACGCCATGCAGGGTACACTGGGGTGGAGCATTTGCACAGTGATGACTAGAACCAAAAATAAAACACAGGAAACCAGGACTGCTTTTACAATCTCCATAGGTAAGGAAGCGGACTCACCTTTTCTGTGAATTTAGTATCACATTTCCCCCAGGACAATTTAACAAGGGGTGAGTTCTGCCCTCATAAATTCATAACACCCATCAGGAGAAGATCGTTCCTATTTTATAGGTAGGTAAACCAAGGCACAGAGAAATAAAATGAGTGCCACGTCTCAGCTGAGGGAATTATGATATTATGTGTACCCGGTCATGATCCTAAGGATGAAGCTGAGTATTAATTCTATAATATGAATCTCTGATTTAAATGAAAAACTCAAGTTCTACATTGTACTTTGCAGGCATGTGTTAAAACCAGGAGCCTGATCCACAGCCTCAACCAGGCTGTCCTCAACCTAGATCCCAAACTGAGATGGGAAGCAAGTGGGGCTGCGTGCAATGCTTATGCTCTCCTTCTGATCCTGTGGCAATCCAGCACAAGTTAGAGCAGCCCCAAGGTTGCTCTAATTTGCAACCAGCTGGTCACTTTGATAGCAACACAAGGGCCACTTGGTATAATGATGATTTAATGAATGATCACCGACTTACTTATACATTCTGAGACACGAGAGAAATGAATTTCAGGTCTTGTTCTGGTACTTAAAGGCTTCTTGTCCATAGCTTAGGAACAAAAAACACTTCTCCTCCCCCTGGGTCTGCACTCTAGTCAGTCTCTGCGAGAAAGGAACCTGGGATTAGAACAGCAAGTGGTATTGCAGATCATGAGAGGAGTACATTGGCAGAGATGTATGAAGGAAAGCCATCCTGGCACCTGTTCAGCATCATGCATAAGTCTCTTCAGCTATCCAGTACCATCCACTTTCATGAGTGCTACATACACACTTTTTTTTTTTGAAAGGAGGGGAATAGTTAAACAATGTTAATATGTTTTAAATTAGGGGACAAGGAGACCCATTTTAAGAGGCAAACGCTGATCTCACAAAAGGCTTTGCTATAGAAGGGAATATAGAAGTTAATGAACTTAGAATAACCTTTAATTTTCAGTCCCCTCACTGTCAATTCATTCAGCATTCATCGCAGTGGCGTTGCTGCTAATGAATGACTTGGTATTCATGCAGATCTCTCAGTATTACTTATCTGTCTGATCTCTCCTAATGGAAAAGCTGATTGTCACTGGGAAGTTATGAGGAAATATTAAAAAGATCTGATCCCTGGTGAAAGTTTCCTCGCTGTAAATGAAACTGCCAGCTGACGAGTGCAAATAAATTTGGGGAGCTTATTGCCACTGAGTTTTAGTACCATTATAATTTACATGCTCACTGTAGAGCTGAGAATCAGAGAGGTAGCCGTGTTAGTCTGGAAAAGCAGAGGTAACAAAGTCCTGTGGCACCTTAAAGACTAACTATAAAGTTTTGAAACATAAGCTTTCGTGGGCTAATACCCACTGTAGAGCTGCTGATCTCCAGTCCAAATGGAACCAAATTATTACAAATGGGTATCATCCCACACTACACTTATCGCCTTAAATATCATTCGCCTAGCAATCACAGCCTTGAAATCACACTCTCCAACCGACCCAGTCTGTCTATTGACATTACAGCTAGTTAGCGCTGGGACAGAAATGAAACAAAAAGACTTTTCTTTTCACTTAGCTCAGGGTTCCTGAAAGTTTCCTCGCATTGGACCACACCTTTGTGGAGATCCTGGCTTGTAGCTCCACCTACTCTCATGTCACATGACACCCCCGCCTCCACCCATTCACTATCCCGTAACAGCCCCGGGGCAACTACAGACATTTCTTTACAGGAAAAGCAAGAATAGGAAAGGATTTGCAGTAGACCCAGTTGAAAAGTGACAGCCAAACATCCCTGAAATATATTGTCCCTTTTTAGTCTTTTAATTGCACCTCTCTTTCATTCCCACCCAAAAGGTTCTCTGTGGATCACAGTCTCCTCCATTTTGAAGGCCAGAAGGGGCCATTGTGCTCCTCAAGTCAGATCTCCTGCACAGGCCACAGAACTTCACTCACTGATTCCTAGAGTATTATTCTCCCTGGGAGTACAAGGCCCAAATCACATCCACCACCAGAGAAAAATCCACATAGAAATGAGAAACTCCACAGAGTTCTTCTGGGAGTTTCCACCAGGCCATCCTCAGACCGAGCACAGGGCTAGAGTGTTTGCAAGAAGCCAGTTTCATGCAATAGCTGACAAACTGAATTTTAAATTCCTATGTGCAGGGTTTTGCCTCAGAGGTGCGCGCCCATTCATCCAAACCAGAAACATCACTACGAAATCTTAAAGACTAACTATAAAGTTTTGAAGCATGAGCTTTCGTGGGCTAATACCCACTTCGTCGGATGCAGGCATCCGACGAAGTGGGTATTAGCCCACGAAAGCTCATGCTTCAAAACTTTATAGTTAGTCTTTAAGGTGCCACAGGACTTTGTTAACTCTGCTATTCCAGACTAACACGGCTACCACCCTGATTCTTAACATCACTACGAAAGGAATTATGGAAGAGGCAAGGAGAACGAGTCAAACACCAACCTATAGAACTTCCCCGGTAGAACAAAATGGTGGTTTCTTTTATCGAGTTAGTAAATTTGGAGGAAATCCCTTGGGGACTTAGATGTCGACAAAGCCGACTTACTAGAAAAAAAGATACAGAAACAAGGATGAATTCTGAGCTACAGCAAAGAGGCATTATGGTAAAACATACAAGACTCAAGGCTCTTATACTGTACTTGGAAAACAGTCATTGAAAGCCTGCGTCTTATCTTCACCTATCAGCTCTTGGGTACCAGTCTAGGGAGACCTTCAGCCATAGCTGTACAATACAAAAATGGGAGGAGACAGGTGTCAGGCAAACATCAAGAGTAGCAAGTGCCGTCTCAGCTTTCTTTTGTGCCTCTCCCCTTTCTGTGCAATGACTCAGTCACCAGCACTTACAAAAGATTTTTCCTTCTCTGCTTCCTTGGGGATTTGGATGGGGTCAAATCCATTCCTGCTGTCACTCTGCTAATGTCAGTTTGCAATGGCAATATTTCTCTGTCAGATTTTCCCACATCCATTGCAGGAACAGGGTTTTAGCCCCCAGTACCATGGTGTCTAAGCACTTCCTAGCTAAGTTAGGAATGGCTAGATCCCAAGTGGACTTCATGGAGTCTTCCCCTCTATACCAGGGAAAGCCAAAATGCAGCTCTACTAGAACATACAATAATAGAGATTTTAATTTTTCCCAAATTCCCTCCTTCTCTCCTTTTTAAACAGCCTCCATTAAATAGACCCTTTAGCTCTCCCATCATGATATTTCCCCTCTTAACAACCCATTTGGAAGCAGACAGACATTCTGGGGACAGCTGCCCTTCTTTCAGGGCAGTTTACAGGGCCCTGGGAATCACCTGTCTATGCCCCCACATGAACTGCGAGGGGAAAGATGGCATGAACGAAAGCGCAGACTGAAAACAGGTTGTTCTTCTGCCTCCCCGCTTCCACCACGACAGTCACCAGCGAATGCCCAGATTCATTTTCAGCCTGTGTACGACTGGCACATGCGAAGCAAACCTGGCCATTGGTGGGGTGCCTGGCACTTCCAATGACTTTAATCACGGACGGACGGATAAACCAGACGGAAAAAATAATTCACAATTTCTATCCAGAGAGGACAGGGGTATTCCACGCTGGCTAAACCCCACCGAAATCTGTGCGTATGATTTGTATATTTGAACAGGCTTTCGTATTAAGTCTGAGTTGATTGGGAAGATCAGTTCAGATCCATCGCACCAGAATACCAATAGGAGCCGTTCCCACTCCCCCCTTCCCTCCTCTTGCTGTAAAACCCTCCAGGGGAGGTAACTTTCTCCTCTCCCTTTGCAGAGGGTGTTCAGTAGCCATTTAATGGGATAATGCTAATGAAAAATGCATGCCAATAATTAGTTGTAGCCAAACACATTTCTTCCCCCGAAAACACCATCTAAGCCTTAGGAATCTCAGTGTAGAATGTTCTGGGCTCACTTGTACGAGGGATGGGGCCGCTCAGCCAGTCACACAGAGCAAATTCCCCCTCTCTAGTGTACCCAGAAAGCCGGCCAACAGCTTTCCTTCAGCATCAAGCCTTCAGCGAGACACCCACATCTGTAGCACTGCTGGGCCTGCAGGGGGTTCAGACACCATTCACAGAAAGGGTTAAAGGCCAGGCTGAAAGAAATCTGTACATATCCTCAACATTAGCTCACCTTCAATATCCTAAAAGGCAGAAGGCTACCACAGGGGACTATTTTTGGCTGGACAAATTTCTCATCCTCTGCCCCCCCCCTCCCCTCCCCCTAAAAACAGGTTCACACACAGTTTTGTCTGGCACATGCCAGATAAGTTGTTTTTATCCACACACCTGTAGATTACTTGGCTATTACTGCTGCTTGGGGAAACCCAGCTGGCTTGTACATTTTCCAGATGTTGAAATGTTTTCAGGCCCTTGGAAGCAACCCACCAATCAGCGCACAGCAATTTGACTTTAATGCTGAAGAATCCAAAGGTATAGCTACACTAGGTTGTGTGTGCACTGGTGCAAACACCCAGTTGTGCACACTGCGCTAGTGCAAACCTCCAGTGCATATACCCTGCACTAAACAAAAATGATTTGCATTGACGTGAATTACTCGTGCTTCCGTATGCCCTGAAGGCTATCATATGTGGGCTATTTAATCCATCATTTCCCCCTGTTGTAAGGGTGTTTTATTATGTTAAACTGTCTGTGGAGTAAGGCCAAGAGAAAGCCTCCTCCCCCCCCCTCCCCCATCAGTCCAGCACCTCACGTTCTAGGCACGTGTGAAAAGTTGCAAACAACCTCTAAGCAAACCTGGCTGTCAACCCTCCTTTAGTTGCATGTTTGGTGTCAGGCCAGTGGGGCCTATTTGCACTGCTTTGTTCTGGGGCAGGCAGATGGGGATAGGACAGGGGTGAGCCCTGGCTGCCTGACACATATTGCAGCTTACTCACTCCAGCGTGAAAAATGTCACCTGCGTTGGAGGGGTTCCCCACACAAACACACACACACACACACACACACACACACACACACACACACACACACAGCTGTTAATGAAAGAGTTTGCCAGAGCCAGACAAATGCAGACAGGCACCGCTCCTGCTGCTGCCTGGGGAGCAGAGAGCAGGCAAACAGGGCGAGATGGCACGTCCGTGTGCCAAACGCTTGGTTGGTGGCCTCTATTTGTTTTTCAAATAGGGTGACCAGATGTCCCGATTTCATAGGGACAGTCCCCATTTTTGGGGTCTCTCTTATATAGGCTCCTATTACCCCCCACACCCTGTCTCGATTTTTCACACTTGCAGTCTGGTCACCCTATTTTCAAAGAGCTTGTCAAGTTCGTTTACACACATCACCGCCGACATGCGCTTTGGGGGCGGGGAGGGCGTTCTTTGTCTTGTCCCTCACGGGTCACACGCTGGCGCTATCCCTGGAGTTGCAAGAGCTCTGGCCTCTTCATTCCAGGCAAAATTCACCCTCTATGCAGGAAATTAGCACAGGCGTCTATGTGCCACTTAATTAGGGCCTTGTGCAGGGTGAATTCCAACTTCGGAGCACACCAGTGATCCTCTTAAAAGAGCCTTTCATCAGCTTTCAGATGAGCTGGATGTCCAGCCCCATTCCTATACAATCTTTACCCTCTTCTTCAGAAGGAGTGTGTGCTGCAGTTGCCAATAAGAACCGATGACACTGAAGCTCCTTGCTTTGCAGAGCAACTCGCAAAAGGCCTGTGCACTACTTAAGATCTTTACTGAGGAGGAAATAAGTCTCTGCCCATTCCCCTGCACCAACGTACCCAACTTCTCTCTATTCTCCAAGGTCCTGGGCTTTACAAAGAAGTGGGGATTGGAACCTTGATCACTCCTGGACAAAAAGCACCACTAGAAATGGCCACCAGGAGTTCCATGGCTTTTGCCAACCCTGAAATGCTACACTCGCGAAGAGCAGCAGAATTACACCACCAGGGTTTTACCTCCAATGTTAAGTGCATATTGAAGATTTAAGTAGCAATTAAGGTTGCTCTAGAAGATGGCAAAAACCACATGTTTATTTTCCACAGATAAAAAGAAAAAAAGAAAAAAGAGCAATTAGGAGAACAGACTGGGGGAAAATATTAAATGGATGGTTCTGCACAAAAAAACTCAGGCTGACAACATTTCTGCTTTGTAAGGGGGAAATTACTGTAACGCGCTGTTTACATAGCAGAAATCAGGGGAAATTATGCTGTCACACTGACATCTGTAGGAGAAGGACAATTTTAAAATTACACTGTTCAACACCTTTAATGATTTGTAACACAAGAGGTGTGGCTACTCCTATTAAATGTGTTGCCAAATCAATAAAAGGCATAATTGGAGTTGTTAGAGCAAATTATAGCACCACCGTTATGTTGCAATACAATGTTCCCTTGTAAACTGCTATTACGGGTAAAGCTGTATTTCTCTCTTATTTGGCTGTTTTGTAATGAGTTGGCATTTTGCTCCATAATAGTTCCACTTTCTTTTATGGAGCTTTCACTTTTACTTTCCTCCTTTGTGCAGCCTATAATTTCCCTTCCCTTCCCTACCTCTCTGCCTGTTGACAACTGGTCTATACACCTTTGAAAACAGCCCTGAGGTTATAAACTATATTATTTAACATTATTTGTATTCTCTTTCAATTGGAATGGGGGTGGGGAGGGAAGAGAGGGTCAAGATTCACACATTTAGAACCCAAGATGGTTTTAGGTTGGGCCTTTATCCTTCGGAAGGAGGGTCACAGAGCTGGAGGAGCAATGGTGAAGATGCATGAACTCTTCATTTCGAAGGCCAGGTGCGAGACCCCTGAAAGACTTTGGCTTATCTATCTGGAGCACAGGGCATGGCCGTGGATGCTGTGGTGGCCAGGCACTGAGTCGGCTCTGTGCTTAGCAGTAACACGCAAATATACTTTAACCGCTGAAGTTACTAAGGTCTCATTTGCTGCCTCCGATCACAGTTGCCCAGAAAGGGTTACTGCCCAGATCCTAATAAAAAGGAGGTAGGTGTCTCTCTTGCAAAAAGCAAGGCCAACAAACGTCAGCTCCTAGATACTGCTACTGATCCCTTCCCATCCCAAGCCTTTGCTGGGTTACACAGCAGGGCTGCTGTCAAGCTGCAAGGTTGCTGCCTGGATAGTAGTGTGTGAACACACACTCGTAGTTTTTTGATCTATCAGTTCAAAGGAATTTGAGAGATTTACCACTGGAAATCCCAGAAAAGTCTCTCTTCAGTTCACAGTAAAAAAAAATGGGTGACTTGATCCTGTTATAGGCTTAACCTAATATGGCACAAGCCTGGCCCCATTTAAAGAAAAATCCCAGGGCTCTCATATTTGGAATATGTGCTGTTACAGACGTAGTAAAACGTACCACCCAGGCAGAAGTGAATGGAGAAAAGAAGCCAAGCTTGCTAGCTTTCTCCCTCCCCTGTGGGGGTGGAGAGTGGGGGAGAAGGGTGATGTTTAGTTCCGTTCATAGCAGAGCAAATGAGTTGTCTCTGCTCTCCTCTGCCAGAACAACTGCACCTTAGCCGACGAGATACATCCATACGCAAGCACCCCCAGAGGTGATGGGCCAGGTAGAAAATCCTGGACAAACAGGGATTTTAAAAGGGCCCAAGAACTCCAATTTGGAAAGGAGAATTTCAACCCCCACTACTCATCTTAAGTGGCAATACACACGAATATCCCCGTAAAGACGGGGCTGCAGCCCTTTCTTTACCTGAATCTTACAGGAGGAATCTCCTATCCCTTGAACTTTACATGCCAGCAGCATCAGGGCTGTTTTGGGCACAGTCCCTGCCAGCCTCAACTCAGAAGTTAATGCTGCACAGCAGCTGTCCCTTTAGACAGCATCAACACAGCAGGTCTCTGCTAACTGCCGGGTGCTAATTTTCAAGGCAGGCCCCGGGTGACAGAGAGCGAGGTATGCTCTATTATTATTGAAGTTATTTTAGGACCATGAGCTGAAGCCATGAATCAAGCTGGACTTAAATGCAGAATATTTAAATAAATAGGAGACGGCACTTGAGCTATGTTACTATTAACAAAGCGTTCTCTGCAGCCTACGCATTCAAATAGGAATAATGGCTTGATCAAGACTAAACTACATAGGGAAATTTTGAACTTAAATATCAGGGGAGGGGGGAAAAACAGGTTAGCGAGTTTCATCCTCCTCCCAGTTATCCCAGAGCAAACCAGAAGTTATTTCACTAAGTCAGTGGAATTACTCCTCTCTTTTACACCATAGTAACTGACCCAACAAGTGGCTTCATTACTAAAGCATGGTGCTTAAATGCCCTTCCCAAACAGGAATATTTTCTTGAATCAGGGCCCTAATCCTGCAGTTTGTCATCCATGTCATGCCTACAGGTACGTCAACATGCACAAGTCCTGCTTTTATGACAGTCTTCAAGGACAAGCTATTATTTAGCCCCATCGTTCTAATTAAAGTGTCAACTACTTTCTAGGGCATGTGAGAAATCTATTAATTTGCAACCTTATAATATTTTATTATGAAACTTGGCACCTTGCTTGTGCCAGGGCCTTTTGTCAGAGTGTCTCAAATGGCTTTGCAGAAGGCAGCTAACTACCATTATCCCCATTTAACAGATAAGGAAACTGAGGCACGGGGAAGTTAAACTCCCCCCCCCCCCCATCACTGGATCAATTATTCAAGAACAAATGCAAACAATATGCTTATTTAAGGACATATAGATGCATGATCTTCACATCCCAGCACTATCTATGTGATCTTGGCAGGTGTGAATAGGAAGGATACCCAATGAGTAAGGAATAATATTCTGATGTTCTGAAGTCCAGCCTCCTACCCCAACTGATTCCCAGACAGCAGTAATGACTAGAACACATCTGTAGCAAAAAGAGCACCAGAAAAGCTACATGTCCTACAGAAGTAGTGACCTAAGAGAAGGCACAAACAGGCTGCAAGATGGACACTGTGGCAGGGTGCCGGCCAGGAGTGCCTGAGCCAGCCCTGCTGGACCCTTTAAGAGGGAGAAAAACCCTCTGCAAACCTCCCTGCAAGAGAAGGCTAATCAGCCACCTGGGCTGCAGGGGGCTCAGAGTCCTGAGTTGCACCTGGCAGCCTCCTGGAGGGTAAAAGCCTGCCAGGCAGGAAGCCCAGGGTGGTGGTGTGGTAGAGGAGTGGTGGAGGAGTAGAGAGAAGGAGAGAGAGAGAGAGAAGGAAGCTAGGGAAGCAGGAGGGAGGAGTAATACAGACTCTGGATCCCTGTGAGCCAGGAAGAAGAGACTTGTCTTCCTGAGCTGTAGCCTGTTTTCCCTGAGCTGTAAAGTACTGAGCTAAACTGTAGAGCTGTACATAGTAGGTGGTGGGGTTTGCACTGACTGAATAAAGAGCACTGGTGAGTCACAGAAGAGTCTCCTGCCTGTTTGTGGAGTGGGGCGAGAAGGCGATCTCTTACAATGCCTACTTGTACTCATACACTGCTTATTTTCACTAATACACATTAGTTTGTTTTCTGACATAATGATGTCCTTAGTGGGATCAAGACACCCAGAGAATAGAGGAGACCCATTGATGCTCATACAGAGACAGATCCCCAGTGGATGTGAAGTCAGTGTAATTCCATGGACTTCGGTGTTGATTCACACCAACCAAGGTTCTGGACTATAGCGGACATCATGAATGGGGACCAGGAGGTGTTGTGTCCCTTTCCATACACAGTGTATATTGCAGCTTATGACATGAAACTGTAGGATAATGTTCCAGCTACACGCAACTGAAGTACACAACTATATTCAATAAAAATAGATTCTAAATTCCTCTCGAGTTGGTAAGAAGGAAGTCAACACACACCACACTTGTAATGCAAGCCAATACCAGCCTTTACATAAACTCAGCACACCAACAGGCTTTTGGGGAGGGTCGGGGGAATGGAGTTGTTATAATCAGCACAGCATCCTCTAGGCTAGGTATAACTGCAACAAACATCGGAAACAGGTCTCGGTTTACATGTAAATGTATTTTGACACCTAGAAGTTTCGGTTTGGTTTCAAAACCTACCACAGATTTCAATATAGAAAGGGATCCTCTGGTTCTATCACACGCCATAATGTGCGTTCTCTTCTCGTTGGGCTTAACGGGCATAAGAATGCATTGCTCACAGCCCAAAAGTAAAGCAGTTAATACACAGGCGGTTAATGCGTCAGTCGACAGCGGCAGACACAAGGCAGAACGTCCTAGGCTTTCCCCCCCCTTAAACTCCCTACACACGCCTCATGATCCTAATTGCATCAAATCTAATCATTTTTATGGGATAAAGAGATTTCCATGGATGACAAAGGGTTACATTCTTAGCCCTGTTGATCCAGCTAGTAAAATTAGATAAGAAATAGATTTCCAGGCAATGCGTTAAAGGAGGGGCAGGTGGAAAGGGGGATGGATAGAAAGAGAGAGGGGAAAAATCATTTACTGCAATTCTGTGGCTCACTCTTTGGTTCAAGAAAGAAAATGTAAATGTGATGCTCGTTTGGCCACAGGCAGCTGCTTCTATCAGGCACTACAAACTGCAGCAGGACAAAGGGGTAACTCTGGTAAAAGGAAAGGTTAATAGCAAAGCAGGGGAAAGGGGGGGGAAGCTCATCGAGATGTACGGCACGTCACAGCCTCAACACTCGGTGATGGGTTCGAACTGGGAACTGACATGAGATATAGAAGTGCTCATTGAAAATAATTCAGAGTGACGGCCGCATTGGCCTGAAAATGGAGAAGGGCTGAATCTCCAAGCACTTGGCGAATATGCAGGAACAGGGTTGCCAACTGCTTCTGATTATTTTCAGTAATGGTCTGGATTTTACTGACCACTCCTCTTCCCTCCCCCCCCCCACAAATCAAAGAAGTTGGAGATGTAGTCACTTAAGAGGGGGAATTATTGTGTCTGCGGGTGCGGAGATACACACAAAGCACAGACACATGCAAACATGCAGATATATCAATACAATATAGCAATAAACGAAAATAAAAATCACTTTGGGCTTAGACCTGCAACACTTAGACACATGCTTAAGTTTACTCATAGAAGTAGTCCCATTGAAGTCAATGGGACTATTTACATTCCTAAAATAAAGCATGTGCGTAAGTTTTGCAGTATCGGGGCCTTATAAATTGTATATGCATATACCCACACATTTTATAGTATAGGAAACTTATATTTACTCTCTCTGGTTTATGTAGATTGTATATAAATGTAGATGGTGCGTCTATACACTAACATGCATACACAATTTCAAAAAAATTGTTGAGCTATTTTAGCAAATCTTTGGGTGCTATGAAAAAGCAGATCAATAATAATGGGATTTCATTTGTGGTTAACAGAATTAAAGTCCTAAATGGTTTTAAAGCGTTGTAAATTGCCACTTCCAATTTCAGATGACACTTGTTTATATTGCATACAACATACCTAGATACGGTACATATTTACACATCACATGCAATATACACCCACTATATATACACATATGCCATGTGCTTAGATTCACTGTCCTATTTAATGTCTCCCCACCAGGTAAGATACATGTATGAAGGTTTGCTGAAGTGGGTTTCAGATGGCAGCATTATACACAACTAGCAAATCTCTATGGAATCCTGACTATTCCAAATGCTGAAACAAATGCTCTGAACAAACTCCACTGTAACTTTTCCCATAGCCCAGATGGCCCATATATTGCAATAAAGCTGATTCAGGGGATAGATGATAAAAAAAAAATCACACTGGTTTACAGGACTGTCAGTCAGAACTTGTCCATCTATCACGTGCTCATGAGTGAAAGAGAAATTGTGTTTATTTATTTATTTTGTTGCTATGAATAAGCTTGGAGCGGTGTATATGGTGTTAATGAGAAGGTAAAAATAGATCCTTCCTCAGTTGCTAATTTTGACATAGACCCGGGGGACAGGAACTGTTTAAAAAAAAAAAAAAAGATCAGATGCCATTAAAGCTGCCATGCTAAAGAAACAAAAATGAAACCATAACAGCACTTTGCATTTGATTGGATATCCACCTGCTTCTCCATCTTAGATCTCCCACTACCGCTCACTTGTCTGCATCTCCAGCACGTCCCTCACAGCCTCCAATAGGACCTCAACACTCAAATGCTTAGCAGCAGGGCCGGCTCTAGGCACCAGCACAGGAAGCATGTGCGTGGGGAGGCACGTTATAAGGAGCGGCATTCTGCAGCGAGAAAGCCGGTCATAGAATTACTTCCAGCTCTGAACAAGGAACTTTATATGACTAAGGAAAGCTGCATTATCCCTCAAGCCACTGGGTCTCTCTCCCCCAACTTCTCTGCAGAACTCTGCTTAGAACATTCTCCAGCCCCTCACCTGCCTGGCTTCCTGCTACACAGTTAAAGAAATAGTACACTTATCCTCTCATGGTAGGCAAATCATATAGGCACCTAGGAAACCCCACACGGCAGGCCTGTATCCAACTCCAAATGCTACATTAAACAGCAAATATTTTAACAACCAAATATGCTTAGGTCTCTGCTGGCATGGCCAGATTATTTTATCATTCCAATAGCTAGTTATTAACTGAACTACATGAAAATGTGCCTGAAAGGTTATGGAATTACTGATCTAGAGTATTTAGTGAGGGATGAACCGCAACAGACCCAGATTCAGTTTAGCACCCATACCTAGGTAGGCCTATGGTTGAATAGCTTGCCTGCAGGTTAGAGAGGAAGGATGGTCTTGTGGTTAAGGCAATGGGTTGGGAGTTAGGCAGGATCAGTTCCTGGCCTTCAATGTGATCTTAGACAAGTCACTTAATCTGCACCTCAGTTTCTCCATCTATAAAATTTTACTTCATTTCTCCCACTTGTCTGTCTTATCTATTTAGACTGTCAACTCTTTGGGGCAAGACAGTCTTTTGCTACCTATTTGCACAATATTTAGCACCATTGGGACCCTGGTCATGGTTGGTGCCTGAGGCACTGGTATAATAAAAGTATTAATAATGGACATCTCTTGAGAACAGGCTCTTCTCGGAGATTGGTTTTCTCCTGGTATTCTAGTCCAGTGCCAAAGTCTCATGACTGAAGAGTATTCCCACTTCCAAGCAAACAAATTAGAAGCATGACCAAAGTATGCAATTAAAATGTACGAACTTTATATCCTTCAAAAGCAGAGATGGACCCAGACTGCAACTTAGTGGACTCAGAGCTGGATCCAGAAGTGAATTCCCAGTGGGTTCAGAGCTGGGAGTTTTGTTGAGAGCCGTCTCTGAACTCAAAACTCTTTTTGAAGTAGTTGTCATATTAGGCAAAGGGTTCTCTTTCCCATGACACCATTCCAGTTCTCCTTAAATGAGATCTACAGACTAGGATATGTGGCTCCAATTCATGCTCCTCCCCTAACCTTGTGGTTTGGTCCTTATATATATTTTCCCTCGCCACAATGCTTCGCTGTAGGGGACAGTGTTTGGGGTGCAATTAATACAGCACCTGCCATCTTAGGCTTTTCCTTCCCTCCTTTGTCATATTAAAGCGGCCGTTGCGAGGGCTTTTCTGAAATTACGTAAAGCCCCACTAGCTAGATGAGGGCACGCGGTATTTATAACCCCACTGTTGAAACACATACTAATTTCACATAAATCTAGGGCGAGTTAATCATGCCTGCATTTTCAATCCTGTTTTATGAGGTCAGAACTATCGGTCCAGGCCACTTCCCACAGCGGAGGCTCGGCTGACTAAATAATGCTGCAAAACAGTAACAGGGGACTCGCCAAAACAATAGCGGATATTGATAGCGGACATAATTCTGCTTCCACTGGCGTCCATGACAAATCCCCATCAGGCCCAGTAAGAGCAGTAACACATCAGTGCACTTGCAGGAGAGATCTGCGAACCTGGAAGAAATTGGTTCATCCTGCCACACCAGCAAAAGGCGGCGCAATAACAGATGTAAACAACCTTATTATTTATCTTAGCTCTTGTCTTTAGTTTCAAAGCGCAATATTGCTGTTTAAGATTTGTCTGGTCTGCAGAAAGACCCATTAGAATGAATGATAACCTATATAATACAATAAATAATACAATAATAATAATTAATAATACCTAGCATGTACATAGTGCTTTTCATTAATAGATCTTAAAAACAATCAGTATCCTTTTAAGCCAGTCTCGTGATTTTTAGAGGCCCGGAGTCATGGTTTTGGAAATTTGGAGTTGACAAAACTGAAGTTCAGGTCACAGGAACATGAAAGCACATCACAACCATACCTAGCAGGACATGGGAGAAATGTACAATTGAAAGGAGAGCATTTTATATCCAGACTCAGATGACTGTCCTTTTAGGAATCTCTTTGGGAACCTTTATTTGTAAGGAATTCGGGTTGAATACACATCTTGGTGTTGGAGTGGGTTAGCGCACAAGACTTCCCCAGGTCTGGGACTGAATTGGGAGTCAGGACACCGGAGTTTTCCGACCGCCTCTGCCACGCTGTGTCAGCGAGACCTTGTGCAGATCCCTGAGCCTTTGCACCATTCACCCCTCTTTGTAATGGGTACATTGACACTTGCCCAACTCACAGCAGTGTTGCGATGCTTAGCGGTCAACTCATTCAGGTTTGCGAAGTGAGTAGGTCTTGGGTCAAGAGAATCTACTTAAGGCCCAAGGAGAATTGCAAACTCAGGATGGTTCTAACGAAGAACTAGACAAGAGAGGACAAAAGTAAATAGTCCTAAGTTTAATTATGTTAATAATGGAAGGAAACAGCAGCCTCTGACCACGGAGTACAATGCAACATATTCATGGCAGATGCTGATGCTTCCATTTCTGCAAATTAAATTCCTTAAGATTATGAGAACCAAAATTGTTTTAAAGATCTAATTTACTCTTCCCCATGAATGCAGCTGATTACCTTTACATCACACTCTACTTGGACAAGGAAAGGCCATGCAGTTACATTTTTCTACTAGTCACTTCCACTTTCCATTAGCACAGCGGGTACATCTTCCTGGATTAAAATACATTTTAAAACTATCCTATTCATATAAAAGCATAATTTCTAATCACAGCTATGTTTGGGAGGTAAACTAAACTGATAGTATCACTAAAAGTTAAAAGGAATACGGACAATAATTTGAAGAGGTAGATATGCATCTATTCCCTCTGGTGTTTCTGAAAAATTACAGGATTTTGAAATAAAGCATAATTAATTAAACCTGATATATTTATTATTCTGGAAACAAAACAATTCTATAAAGATTCTAAAATATTCACCAAGTTGAGTCAAAATTCCTCTGGTACAGACAGGAAGATGAAATAGCACTGCCCCCAAGTTGCCTGTATATTTTCTACACTGTTATTTGGCTGCAGTATTCACTTATCAGCTAGCTAACCACCATCTGTTTAGACCTCAGTTCTCCATCCTATTCAATCCACATTTCCACCTGCTGAAATGAAAATACTGACAGAAAATTTCTGCAGGGAAAAGGGAAAAGTGAATAGGGGCGTTGAAACTATTCAGGGTTTTTTGGCATCAAATTTTCTGTGTGTACCCGGCCAATTAGAATTCTATTTATTTTACATTTTTGAAATATAAAATATTAAAATTGAAAAAATATGACCCGGGATGTAATTTCTTCTACAGAGGTATGAAAACAGCAGCAGCAGACTGAAGAGAGCAATAGTTTTGGGAATAGCAGCTCTCCTAGGCAGTATAATACTTGTTTCAAGGGACTGGATTTTGCTAGGAGCCACGGAATAAAGTCCTGTGAGATGTGGCTAGGATGTCAGAGTAGAACTCCCTACGATATGTGGCTGGAATGTCAGATGGAAAAGGTCTTCACTTAACCTGTTGGGACAGGACTAAGTATTAAGTGGTAAAAATTACCAAGTTGCCCATGTTTGTTTTTCTGGGATACAAAAATGCTGCAACCCCTTCACTTCTGCTTCCCAAGAATATTTTAAATGAACACTTTTAGGACAGGCCCACTAACCCATGCTGAGCATTCTCCAGCAGAACGGGCACGTTGGAGACACTCTCTGTAGGTCAGGCAAGAGTAAAAGCACATACGAGATATGGGAGCAAAATGTTCACTTAAAATTAAGCCTTTAAAGGAGGCCAAACATGGCCATTTTAAAATGGGCAAGTCCCCAGGCTGAAATCTTGCATACCAATTAGTCGCCCATCTCTTAGCTCTGGGGTAATAAATGGGAAGACTGTTAGAACGGTGGCTTTAGAAGTAGTAACAGATCCCCTGCATTCAAGAAGATATGTTGCCCAGTGTCTGCTGGGTTTGTAGGTTCTCTTTTCACCTCGTTCTGGTTATGCATCCACCCTCCACAACATGCACACGCATGTGTTTGCAAACACACGTGCGCTTTTCATCCCCACTATGCGATTTCTGAAAGCAAAGAGACCTTAGAGTCATTTGGTAACTAAACTGCTGTGGTTCTCCTCTTTGGATAAGAAGAAGGATTAAATCTGAGCAGAGCAACCTAAGACTCTTTTTTCCTTGCCAGATTTGTCTTGCCTCACATGCCTTTCAGGGTTGGCCTTCCAGCGTCTGGTGCCTCAAGGAAGAGAGATTACAATGTACCAGATGGGCTCAGAAACAAAAGAGACTGCCCCATGTGAACATTTGATAGGATTGCCCCCAAGATTCCTCGCTGGACCACCCTCGGGGTATTCCTAAAACAGGGTGTGAGGGAAGAGGAAAAGCGCTCTCCTGGCTGTCATTGACAACAAGACTAGTTTCTTCCCGTCACGGGCAGTAGAGACAAACCCCAGCTCCCTCTCGAAGACACGTTTGCAAAAAGCACTTTTATTGCAATTACATCATTCTACTTCCCTTATCTTGCTTATTTGATGGAATATTTTTCCTCCTGGCAAAAAAGTCGGGGGGGGGGGGAACATGCTTGGTTCTAAGGAAAATTAGCTTAAAAGCAGGTTCTCCATCACTCCAGCCACACTGCACCCCAAGTCCTAGCACAGTGCCTGTTAGGGCAATAGATATCTTGGCCTTCCCCACAGTAGGCAATGCATCTAAGGCCACCTCTATCCCCAGGAACCCCTGAAATGCAGAGAATGCCAAGGCAACACCAAGTAAGAACTCAGCTGTGTTCATACCAGTACATGAGCGTGTCAACCCACCATCCTCTCTGTTGCACTAACATCACACCCAGCCCCGATAGCAATGCTATTCACACGTACTCCCTTTCCCACCAAAGAGCGTTAATTAAGATAACCTGGAAAGCATTACATTTGCCTACTTTATACAGAGAACAGTCCTGCATTCTCCCACCCCCTCACCTGCTTCATGCCTGCTATCTTCCATGAAGATTATTGTTCCTATCACAGATGTTGGGAGAGACACAGACAGACAGACAGACACACACAGCCTAGTGGTTGAGCACAGATGTGAAAGCTAGAAATTTTTAGGAATATAGAACAAGTCAATCCACTTCAGCTGCCCCACCTATACGCCAGAGACAATATTTCCATGTTAGATTTAGAGAATACCTTTCATTCACCTTAAAAATGCTAAATATTATTAGGGCAACTCCCTGAAGAGCAATACCTCCAGGAAATACACAGAAAAGCATTTTAAAAAACTCTGCTTTCCATTTTTATCGGTGCATTGTATTTTTCCACATCAAAAAATGCATAGGAATGATGCTGGCTTGCTATAATCTACTGTAGCACACTATGAAGTACCCAGTACTTCTCACGGCCACACAGAGCCTGTGGGAAAGAGATTTCCTCTACCTTTTAGAGGCCAATAATAAATAATGTCCTAATCCAGCAAAGCATTTAAGCGCCTGCGTAGTCCCATTGGCTTCAATTCAGGCAATTGAAGTTAAGCACCTGGTAAAATGCCTTCCTGGATTGGAGCCTGAATGTGCTGTTCTAAGGACCCAGCAGAAATCATTTTTTCTAGCTGACCAGGGTCACACATGGGGCAGTTCCCGTGAGACAAGTTACCTCCTAAAATGCCTGCTGCTCCCAAGAAACCTTCCAGCTTTAGTGACTATCCCCTTAGCTTCTTCGGTGACCAATTTTGAACTATATTGGACCCACGAGGACCTCGGATCATAAGCTCTCTTGACCCACTCCTGTTAAGTGATCAAGAACATGAAATCCAGACCTTCCTAGACTCTCCGGGGAGTTGAAGGAGCTCATGGCTGACTGGGAGGTGTTCAGCATCTCACAGGAAATGGCTCTTTGAATTCTTACTTGTTTGCTACTTCTCACCCTCTGTGCAGCAACCTGCATGCTTACGGCGTGCTACAGAATTAAATAAATAATAAAGCAGCTGGCATCCTTACCTTCAGTAGGACTTATTTTATGCAATTCAGATTTAACAGTGATGCCATATGAGCAATTGTTGAACATTTGCATCTGTGAACACTCCCTCTTCCTACACATAAAATGTACAGCTTAATGGATTACACCAGGACACTTACTGTAGTAAGATTAGTTTATCATTAAATATCTATCATCTGGGGCTCTATATATTAAACTACAAAACCATACTTGTCCCCCGGCTATAGACTTTATAGGTAAAAGTTAGATCTCAATTCTTCAAACTTCTTTAGCCTTCTAATCTCAATCAACATGATATTTTTTGAAAAATATTTTCCCCAAGCTCGCGGGGGGGGGGGGGGGGCGGGGGAGGAGAGGGGCTTTTAAAGAAAAAATTAAACTCCTGTTACCTCCTAGATCAATACTCAGACACATAGAACTGTTAGATCAGGGCTGCCCCAGATCAGTACAGGATGGTCCTAGATCTGTACCTTCCATAAAAGGAGGCCGGAAGGAGCAGAAGGGGTAGGGGGAGAAGCAGACTTTGCTTGCATACAGTATTGCTTCAAGTCCTCACAGCAACGTGATTGGGGTCGGAGACCACTTATACGGACAGCTGTACATTGAGTGACAGTGGAGAGTGGGATCCCATGGTGATCAGTTGATTTCTCTGCATTCATCATTTGTCCAGATCATCCCTTACTAAACACACTCGCCTTCACAAGCCACCTGGTGTCCCGGCTTTCTGTTTTATTTTTGGTCTTTAGATTTTTTTCGCCCTCCAACGTTGGATGCACTTTTCAAAATTTTTGCACAAGGAATTTTCCCCATTTTCCATTTTGGAGGCTTGAATGAAAACCAATATTGTGATACTTTCCCTTCCCCTGCAATTTATTTCCACCAGATGTTGGCCTCCTCTCTGCAGGCCAGCACCTAGAGGTGTAGCGCCCAGAGAGCATTCTGTGCATCTCTCTCTACTGCCTAGTCCAGCCATCTGACATTGAGTGGTCCGGGGAGGGAGGACGGGGGGGGGGGGGAGAGGGGGAAACAGGGAGTAACTGACTTGCCATTATCTCTGCTCTCTTTGCGCCTTCTTTTCAGTCTCTCTCTCCCCCCACTTACGAGCTTTGCTCCCGCCTATGAAAAATCAGCAAATAAAAAGTTACATTAACCCCACCCTGACCTCTCCGACATAATACACTGTGGGCTGATGGGCTGCCTTTGGAGCTTCGTTGAAAAGCTGTCATTCTTCGGCATCCCAAGTACAGCCCAGGGAGCATTTACCGGATAATTAATATATTAAATGCATGAAAAATAGTTACACAGGGTCCCCCTCCCTTCACGTTCTTCTCTTCCCTCCTTCCCCCCGCCACCCCACAGCTGTGATCTCTTTCCAAGGAAAGGGGGAGGGATAAAAAAAAATAGATACAGCCCGTGCACCATCAATATAAAAGCATCCCCTGAATAGCCATCATAAAAACTGTTCATAATTTTATAGCTTCATTCGTGTTGGAGCACTATAAAGGCAGGCCATATTTTTTACACTCAGGATGCCTCATAAAAAAAAAACCAAGGGGGGCGGGGAAGAGAGAGCGAAGGAGGGAAGGAAAGTTGGCATCGTAGAGGCAGAGAGATGGTGCCGCGCCAGCATCAGCTCACCTGAGGGCGAAACAATGGGAGAGAAAGGTGTACGTTTGTCCTCTCTGACCGGAGAGGTTCTGAATCCTGATGAGGCCATCAGAATAATTATTAATTGGGAAGTCTTTATCTTCTTCTCTTTTTTTTTGCTGACTGCATATTTGCCTTTTACAAGGATGATGGAAGGCTAGTAAAGCGGCCCCTCGTCCTAGAACTGTGTCCTTCACCTTTTTAAGGGGCCAGCATCTTTTTTTTTTTTGGTATGTCATTCCCCTCCCCCAGCCCTGAATGCAAAATTCATGGAGTGAAGCAGGGATTAACAAATAAATTATAATGAAGGCAAATGGGTAGCAATAAAAAATAATAATAATGGGAAAAAGAGGCCTCACCTTCACAAGACAGAGGCTGAGAATTATAACAAACTGGCTCATTTATTTCCCTGATGCCTGCTCTCCTGGTTGGGGAGGTGGATTTTTAAAAAGCATTTTATCCTTTATTTCCTGTAATATATCTGGACACGGCAGCTGTAAATCTGAGGGGAGAGGAGACATCAAGGTGTAGCAGGGAGAGAAGGATGTTGTGTTCATTTGTGGAGATAGCCCGTGAGCTGCTGCGAACCCAGAATTTCGAGCCCCCATATCTCCATAAAGCTAGTTTGCCAGGCTATCTCCCTCTGGGCAGCTGTTTCTGTTATTGGGGGACTTGCAAGCAAGTCAACCACGCGATTATTTAAAAAAAGGGGATGTGTACAACAGCAGAGGTCTCCCTTCAAAATGTACCAACTGCCTTGGATAAACTAAACAATGTTGTCTCTGTAATCTACAGCATTCTCTAGTTATCCCCTAAAGCAAACAGAGAGAATGCTATAAACACACCACATAGAATGTAGGTTATCTAAGGCAAAGCGGGCAAATTTAAGGGAGACCACTTTATACAGCATCAGCATACCAGTTTGGTGACTATTGGGTTGCAGTCCCTTCTCCCTCCAATCTCAGGATCCAGGTCCTAACCAGAGCTGAGCTGTGGGGAATTTTCCCTCACTGCAAATTTTAAAAATCAAGATAGGATGTTTTTCTACAAAGAAGTTCTCTAGTTCAAACAGGAATTAATTCAAAGAAATCTTCTATTCTGTGTTATGGACAAGGTCAGACTAAATAAGGCCCTTCTGGCCAATCTATGAATCTGGTCAAAAATAGGTACCTCCCTACCCCCATTGCCTCAGGGAAAATATAAATGAAAACAATTGGTTTTCTAATTTTCAGTAGAAAATGTCCAAATTTTGTCAAAAACCAAAAATTCTTTGGTTGCTGAAAAGTGAGGATTTTCTGCTCAGAACTGCTGAAAAATGTTCAGGTTTGCCCCAAAACTAAGTTTTCTGATGAAAAGAATAAAACAAATACAATTTAAGGAAAGAAGAAACTTTTGTGAAACTGTTTAATCAAGAATCCAATTTTTAGTCAAAAAAAATCAATGGAAAATTTTTTACCACAAAATTAGTCACAATACCAGTCTCTTGCTTGAATCTCAAAGCTATGGCTTCTGCAAAAACAGGGATCGTTTGCATTTCATCAGACCCCATTTCCAGAGGATGTTAAATGCTCCCACTTCCTGTGAAGTTTCAAAGAGGGCTCGGAGAGCAGGGAGGTAATGGATATGTGAGGATGTTCTCAATGCATTTACTAGCAAGTTACATGTCTAGAAAACATTTTGGATCTAGACAAAAATTAGCCCAGTTTCGAATCAGAGAGAGAATATAGTTATACTGAAATATTTAAAACAGAGTAAATAGGTATAGCCATTAAAGGTTCTATATATGGGCTAAAGGTGTCATTTCATAGCATCTTTGTTTGCTAAGTAAATATGGTTCATTTTATACACAAAGATTCTCTATGTAAATTACACAAACTGTTTACCACAATTCAGCAAGGTACATAAGTATGTGCACACATTTAAGCATGTGAATAGTCCCAGTGAAGTCAATGGGGCTATTTATGTACTAAAAGTCATGCACACAACCTGGGCTGTGAGCATACACACACAAACACACACATTCAGAGAGAGAGAGAGAGAGCACGCTCATGTGTGCACACGCAATCCAATAGGTAGGGGAGAAATGTGTGTTTCAGAGGGAAGAATAATCCTTACTACTTCATTACTTTTAAGTTTAGGTAATTTAGGGGTGGAGAAAAGTTGGGTATCAATCTGCCTGGGTCTAACCAGACATATTGCGTATGCCTCCCTCCCTCAGCTCTCACAAGGGTCCTGACCTGTCGCCCCACTACCGTTCCAGTGCTGAGCATGCCATTGCTACAAAACTGTGTGGTGGATTTAGCATTGAGCACAAATGGGGACTTGGTGACAGTCAGTTTCGCTATTCACCTAAAGCAAATGAGCAGAGACTCAAGCCCCTTGGGCTAATCACCTTACCACCATATCTCAAGTCAGAGTGAGTGTTGCTGTCCAGGGTGCTGAAACAGTTTATCAGGCTAGTCTCTATCATGTGATGTTAACTTTGCATTCCCCTCATGCCCTCCGAGAAGTTTGAAATACAAGTTTTCAGCCCTTTCCAATTTTGTCCTTTTCCTTCAGGGCAAATATCGTTTATTCCCCGTCCCCCACTGTGTTCCTGATGGGACTGAAATTAACGAGACCCTCTCTGCTTCGCATGCAAGCACCCGTTCTTGTGCCTTCACAGCTCCAGTGGCAATGTTAGTTATCCTCTGCTAGTGAGACCACAGGGGGCATCGACAACATTGATTTTGCAGGACCTGCAAAAACATCCAGCTGTTGCGTCTTTCACTTTATCAAAGCAGCCAGAGAGCACCTCCCAGTAGACAGTTTGGAGATACCATATGGTCTGTCAAATTCATGCACTGGGTTAGCTGATGGTAGGCCACATTCTCCTGAGGTTCACCAATGTAGGTTCAAACCAACTCCATCAGCTTTAATGCTCTGAACAGAGAGCGACTCCACTGATTTCAGTGAAATGACTCAGGATTGATACTCATGTAATTCAGAACAGAATTTGGCTAAATCAGTGGTTCTCAAACTTTTTCTATTGGTGACCCCTTTCGGACACTAGGCCTCAAAGCGCGACCCCCCCTTAGGGGGCAGGGGTGTGTGCCAGCAGCCCCCTGGAGCAGAGGCTGGGCTCGAGGGGGGGTGCCAGCAGCCCCCCTGGGGCAGTGTCTGAGCTGGGGTGTGTGTGTAGGGGTGCCAGCCCCCGGGGCAGGGGCTGGGCTCAGGAGAGGGTGCCAGCAACCCCCCTGGACAGGGGACAGGGCCTGGGGTGCCTCCGGCAGCCCACTGCGGCAGGGCCTGGGGCTCGGGTCGCTGCCGGCAGCCTGCCACAGCAGAGGCTGGGTCCGGGGCTCTGGGTGCCGCCGGCAGTCCACCACTCCATAAGCCGGGTCTGGGGTCCGGCCCGCCACAGCAGGGGCCAAGGCCCAGAACACCACCAGCAGCCCGCCGCGGCAGTGTATCAGTCTGGGTCTGGGGGCACCGCTGGCAGCCTGCTGCGGAAGGGGCTGGGTCCGGGGCTCGGGGCACCGCCGGCAGGGGTCAGGGCCAGCTGCCAGCAGCAGGGGCTTGCGACCCCCACATAATCAGGTCACAACCCCTGGAGGGGTCCCGACCCCCACTTTGAGAACCAATGGTCTAAATGCTTATGCATCCACACATGGATGGCGAATATAAACAGCTTCCTAATCAGTGGGACCCTCCCATTGTATCTGATTATCACTTTTCAAGGTGCTTCTTAGTGTTGGAAAGTAGCAATTCAATATCGGAGACTGAACTAAAAACACCCACTCACCCCAGTCCGACAGTCAACACCCAAACAATGCCAGGGTGCTACCACCACCAAGAAGCACATCCACAGCGACTGAATTAAGAGCTGTCATTTACGTGCATGGGGTGGGGAAATAAATGCAAGGCTGACTGCAATGCAATGTACAGGGCTCTCTCATTTGTCTCTTTCATGTTTATTCATGGAGAACTGTGGCAGAGGGAGACGACTCCATTCTGAAGTTGTCAGCATGTGACCTAAGAGTAAGAATTAGTGAGCCCCACACAGCGAAGAGACATACTGTGTCTGCCTACCATTGTCAATAATATGAATGTAGGCCCCAGAAATAAAGGAGGAAAGAACATGTGGTGTGGAGAGGGGCAAGGGTGAACTAAGGTATTAAATGGAGGAAACCCACAATGCAATTCTGAGCTTAGTCATACTGGATCATTTATGGGGCGCATTTCCATAGCGGCACTTGAAATACTTCTCAGGAGAATTTGGGGGCTTTGCTTTCAAGTTAGATTTGAGAATCTGGGGAGTCAAAGATTTAATTTGAGAGGAAGCATCTCCAAGGGTCTCTGCCTCCATCTTCTGTTCTCCGCACCCTCATCTCTCCCATTGGGCCGCCTGTTCTGCTTCAGGCAACAGGCCAACAGGGCCGGCTCCAGACATCAACAAATAAAACACGTGACTGGGGTGGCACATCTTTAGGGGTGGCACTCCGGCCAATCTTTGGGTGGCACTCCGCTCCAGTCACTGTGGTTTTGTTTGGTTTTTTCCTTAGTGTGCAGTGCAGATGTACCCACAGGCAACAGGCGTCAGCGCAGCAGATGCAGAGAGAGGACTCCTGGGTTTCCTTTTCAGCTTTAGCCACCAAGTTTCCCCCATTTATACCAATGGTTATTGCTTCAATGGGTGTTGGAGCCGACCTTGAAGGAGGACCTTCCCTTCCTTCAACACGCCATTAGCACACGGGGGAGGAAATACGAGTACTTTCCTAGCAGGCCACCTGCCCACAGCAGGCTTGTGCTTCTAGCCACGTTATCCTGGCTAGCGTTTTCCCAGCAAGCAGCACAATAAATAAATAGCCGCATGCTGATTCTAGTTCTGCGGTTTGCGATCTGTGCCCATTATAAAATTAACACACGTGTTTCTCCTCCAATAGCTTTTCATTTAAAAAAAAAGCTACAACAAATATTGTCCGAGTACAACAATACACACCCACACCACAGCAAAATAGAAACCAGACACACATACACACACACACACACACACCATTCTTGCAATATCAATGTAACCTGCTCTGATTCTAGCTCCTTTTATGGATTAGACTCCCAAGTTGTTGGTTTTTCCTTTTACATTTTAAATAGCTTTCACATGTGGCCTGACCAAGGTTCAGGTAAATTACTGAAAAAGCACTCACTAATTTAAAAAAAATATTTAAGGAACTCCAAGTTCCCTGCCTCTTTTACTATCCTCTGCTCCATAATTACATTGCACTGCCTGATATTTTCATGGAACATTAACCGAAGTCAGGTGACTGCCCCCTTACAGTCTACGCCTATCCGTTACCCATAAGACCCCCATGGACCTTGACATTATTAATAGTCCTATTCATTAAGTATTACTCTTGTAGAATGAGTAGCATAATATTGGCCTGGAGATAGGAACAGGCAGAAGGAATAAGTCAAATTAATTTTCCGCAGCAAACGCCCTGATTCTGTAAATGACATTCTATACTGTTAGCATTTTAAATGTGACACAAATGGCAGGAGATACAATTTGAAAGCAAAATAGTGGAAGACATGGCTCAGGGTGTAATGTGCTGCATAAAAATCCAATAACATCAGTTACACGAAGGAAGGGAATGAACCAACCCAGGGAGGGTTTCAATTTGCATTTGTTTAAAAACGGCAGGTAGAGGGAGCAAGTGGGAAGACTGCAATTTGGAGATTACATTTTTTCCTCCTTTGTGGAGTGGGGGGAGGAGAGACTAAAGCTACCGGAAGCTCACTGCATTCAGAGGCCCCAAGAGCGGATTCTTCTCTTCCTACCAGTATGAACTGGAACAGCACAATGCTGCCCTCTGCATTTTAAAGTCCAGCTAAGGGTGGGCCAAGGGAAGATTTTATCTGGTGGCCCATCTTCAAGGGCCAGGGAAACATCCAGGGGGAGGAGCAAGCTGTGATTGCTGAGATTTCAACCCTGCTTGGATGAAGCACATTCAAGCTGCTTGTCTTCAACTCCAGCCCTCATTAGGTTCACGTGCACGTTAGGAGAGACGCTGAGAAAAGAACCAAATAGAATGAAGAGGGGAAAAAACAGCAGAGAAAGGGCAGAGTGAATGATCAGAAAGAGATTGTGGATGGAAGGAGAAGGTAGTGGTGTATCCCTTCATCCCATTTGCCAGACCGTGAAGAGCTAGATCCGACCCACACCCCTTGCTGTAAAGGAACAAAGAAAAAACCTCTCACCCCATAGTTTTGTGCTTGTTCAAAACCCAGACCAGGATCTCGGTGTGAATCCTGGCAGAAGGCCCCTGGGCTAAGCCAACACTCCACCTTTAAAACCACCCTCACGTTCAGTGTGTTTGATATCCAGAACCGAATCCAAAAGCTGTGACTTCAGCCCATCTCAGGTACATAAGGGCAGTCACCGAGTTTACCCAGCTTCACATTTCCAGTCCATTGTACACCGATTATTTCTTCCTTCCCTTTTTGATTTTTGTTTCCTTTTTTAAATCAAGGTCTGAGTTATAGACCAAGAGGCAGAGGTGCTCTGGTCAAGACAAGAAAATGCAAAGCCAGAGACCCACCAGGTGTTACACAGGTTGAAGCACTACAAGGGGTTTTATTTATTAACAGCGTGAACGACTGCCTATCGAACATGAGTAAATACACCTGATTTCCCCAGAACGCGCATCATGGCAGTATCCCCGGGGGAGAATCCTATTATTTAATCAAATAAAAATGTCCAATCCTGTAATCTAGAATTACATATTTTAGGGTAGATGTTACCTAGAGGTGCTTGTTTATAAATTGTTTCTATCCATAAAAACCCATTGAGAGGTGGTCATTTCGCCAGTCAAACACCCTCCCGCCCCAACCTTCTTTTCCAACTTTGGTCTGCTGTTTGCCAGAGATCCCAGCACCGCTCAGCCATCTCCTGAAAGGAGACGTTCCTCACCTTGTACAGTAAGGAGTTCGAGATGCGGCCCTGCTCACGGGTGTGCTACATCAGGACGGGAGTGTGCCCATGCGCGCTGGAGCAGAGATTTTCAGTGGCTTCGGCAGAGCCACTCCTGTGCCCAACAACCCTCACACTCAGGTATGTGGGGATACAGTGTCGGGGGAGGCTCGGGACCGGCAGGCACTACGGATGAAAATCTGCCATCCGCACATAGAGGGCCCCAGGGATACTACTCAAAGCAGCAGCCTGTTTCACACACTTGGTGGTAGCTTTGAACACAGATGGCTGTACCACCCATCCTTTCTCCAAGCAGTATTATTTCAATTCCCCTAAACATCCACCTCCCCCGCCCCCCAATGATTCATGCCATCAATCAGTATTTTATGCACCCCACACACTGATGTTTCAGACAACGACCTGGAATGGGGTGGGTATCCCAAGAGCCATTGCTTGAACCACATTCTCTGAGGTTTAATGAAAGCCATTACCCAGCCTGATCAACACTCTCTCCTCCTTTCCTATTCATGTACTCTTGCACCGCATCACGTACTTTTGCAATGCATTGAGAAGTTCACATAGGGGATGTTAGCAAATATTTGAACACTGTTCTAGTCAAATCAACAAGACTTTAAAGGAAGAACATGGGTCTGAGAATAATCCCTTACCCCCCCCCAACCCATTCTGAAAATAATTTCTCCAGTCAAAACAATCTCTCTGTCTCTCATTTGCAGCCATGCTGCAGTCCTATACAGAAGCAATTTGCCCTGTCCCTTTAATTTGGAGTTGCTCTCCAGCGGACTCATCAGCTCAAGCTACTTTTGCAGTATGGAGAATTGTAAATTAAAGCCACATGGTGCGGAATAAGTAACTGATTGAGGGAAAAGAGAAAGAAAAGGAAACTAAAAATCCAGGCTTTTGGCAGGGCCACAGGAAAAGGTGTTGTTAATCAAGAGATCAAGATTTGGAAGGAAATATGAAAGTCACAGAGGAAGCAGAAAAGATGAATATACAATATTTCACACAAGACTGGACGTTGGCATAAAAATTCCCCTCTACCCAAGCAGAATGGTAGATCCGGCCTTCCATCACGAGACTTAAATCGGCCTTCTTTCAAGGCAAGCTTTTAAACACTCAGACCAAATTAACAGTTTGTATGACGATTAAGTCACATACTGGTAAATTAGCCTATCAGAACCCTCTCTCCAGAAAAGATTAGCTTCGCCTAGATTACTCCATGTGCCACACAAGATTAGGCAACTGTTAATATCTTCCCTTTTGCATTTGGGGGATAAAAAGGAGGAGGAAAAGACATCGTTTTGTCTTGGGTATGCATGAACAAATATGCATATTCATATATATGTGTGTGAGATTTACATTTATATGAGAAATCATCTGCTAGTTGTGCAGTCTATTCTGCCACCCTTACTACTGTGGAGTAGTACATACTTCTGCAGAGGACTCATTGTTCGGACTCCTATGAGCAAAGCTGGCAGAATTTAGGCTCTGTGTGATCATTAGCAGAAGACATCAGAGAATTATGAATGGAGGGAAGATCAGCTAGCCCTAGAAAAAGCAAAGCCCAGCAGAAGAAATATCAGATGGCCACAAAGCTTGCCTTCCATGCCTTTCACATTGAATTCTTAGCCTGGATAAGCAACAAGACTAGCGATTTCACAAGCTGGAAGCCACAGCTTCCTTGTATGAGATCGCCCAGGTAGCATGGGGAGAACGTTGCTGAGTGGCAAAAGAAGGAACGCAAAACCCAGTTACGCGTTCTGGCTATTTTTTTTACTGGAATTTCAAGTCAGCATATTGCAAAATAGCTTCACCCACACAATGGTATGAAGATATCAAAAGATGGAGCTGAACTAGGACAGAGGACGGAGAAGCCAATTTCCAGCCAGAACACTCCGTTCTGCTTGTTCGATATATTTCACCAGCATCTCACTGTTTTTCCTCAGGACCCTTCTAACAGTCCAGCCCAGCGCAACCTGGATTCTTCTCCCACCCACCCCCGAGAAGCAATGGGGTTCTGTATCACTCCATGGCACTATTCCCCCATCCCCAGATCAATCTTCAAATTACAATTCTGCCACGTCTGATGCATCAGCGGTGTTTACACTTGGTTCCATCGCCCTGCGACGAGCGATGAGCACGCAATGGGGGAAAAATTATAATAATATTGCAAATGAAATGGAATGAGTAACAACATTTTGTAAGAACAGAATAAATACAGTTGGTGGCGCCTTTTTTTTCCAATTTAGTATTGTTTAATATGCATTTAATCAACCCATTCAGTATTATAGAGTCTATGTACCGTGACACCCTCCTATGTCACCGAGGAAGCATTCATAGGCCATTAGGCTAAAGTAATATGTATGAGGAACCACTTTTCCCCAGGGTGTAGTAACTATTTTTGCTCCCCAGTCGTCCCCATTAAATCATTAAACCTCATGACTATGCTTTCTGAACTCTACCCTGATCTTTAAAAAGCAGAACATTAAAGGGCAACTGTCACCCTCCATTGCACAGGCCTTGTGTTTTATATATTCAAAGCATTAAGCCTTTTGTCAGTCTATACATCATAAGCACGGGAAGACTGTATGCACAAACAGGAAATGTTTATAACTGATGTTCCTTTTATAGTGGATGTGCGAATGGGCAGGATAAAAAAAATAAAAAAAGGTGAGGCTTGGCTATTTTATGGAAGGTGAAGCAACGCGATTTCCCGCAGCTGCTTGCAATAAAACCATCTTCGTTACTTATCTTTATGTGGCCGGTTACTGGAGGGCGAGGGAGAAGAGGAAGGCAAGAAAGAATTTGACCCAGAGGCACAGCTGGGAGATTTTGGAACAACTAGAATACGGGAAGCTTTCGGGTATTTAGATCTCGGGATCGTTTCCATGATAAAAATCTTTAATTAAAGAGCAGGGGATGAAAAAGTTACATACTATAATGGGAGGTGGGAAAATATTTCATATGGCACCTTTCTGGTGGATATGCCAAGCGCATCATTAAACTGGGTGGATATAGTGGCATTGAAATGCAGCTACTTCTGGGGTAGAGGACAGCAACAAGCCAGCAGCAAGGAAATTTTGATCCGATCCTTACCTTTGTGGGGTCTCATGGGATCACTAGTGTTCACACAGAGCAGCCACGACCTGTCCCCTTTGAGGGGCCTCATCTGAAAGAACTACTCATAGCAAACTGTACGGAGTTCCGTTTATCCATCGCACAGAAGCAAAGGGTTGAGTTGGCCTTGAGCTTGAGGATTTAGGGAAGCGGTTGAGGTAAATGCTGAGTGCTAGTAAAAAGGGGATGATTCCAGTTTAGCTGGTTCACGAGTGCTGGAAAGCACTGGAGGGAATCAGGAGACTGGATTATTCCCAACTCTGCCACAGGCCTTAGGCAAATCATCTCTGTATCACGCCACCCTCGTTTTACTGGGGGAACCGAACAGTACTTCCGATGTCACCAAGGTAACGAGAGCCTTATTTCACTCGTGTTTGTGAAGTTCTTCCCTTATATGTTAGAATGTGTTCTAGAATGAACGTGTGCAGTGTAACACGTGCCGGATTGGTCCCAGGATATCAGACACAAGGTGGGTGAGGTAATATCTTTCGTTGGACCAACTTCTGTTGGAGAGAGAAACCAGCTTTAAAAGATAATACCTCTCCCACCTGGTCTCTCCGATCGACGGATTGTTATATTATAACCAGCATTATAAGGCTAGAAGAGGATGAGCGTCCAGGCTGTGCCAATGCCCTTGCAAGTCACTTCACCCTGTGTCTGTCTGATCTCTTTAGACTAGAAGCTTTCTGGAACAGGAACTGTCTCCCGCCAGGTTCGTGTACAGCACCAGACGCAATGAATTCTGCAGGGACCTCTCGCTGCTATGGTAGCTCAGGTAAAACCAACAACTTGAAAAGGTTTGTTACTATGGAGGGCAACGGTGATTATAAGAAAGAGATTTCCGGGGGCCATTTAGACATGGAGGGAGACACTAAAAGACGGATGTTGTGGGGCAGGGATGGGAGAAAGTTCCGTGCCCTAGGAGTCGCCCTGGGAAAAGCACCATCACTGGCTGCCATAACCCACTTCAGCCCAACCCCGCTGTATCAAAATACTCTCCCTATCCCTGGCATCTGAGGACACTTGCCGGTTACCTACAGATCCCTTGTAAAACAACAGGGAATGTTAGGTTAACATGACTCCGAGTGCGATTGTGCAGCTTGCAAAATGTCAGAGCTTTCATCCCGTATGTTAACTTCTGAGCCGGCGGTATCAATCTGCGGCAAAACACAGTTATTTCATCATGACATTAGTTCACCTTTAAAGGCATATGGTAAAGGCTGCTTTGTGGCTTGCAGCAGATGAGCTTCCTATAATTACAATTTGAACTGTTCCACGGGCAGCACTAGAGATAGTGGATCAGTGATTAAAGCTGAAATCACAGGGTAAGTAGTGCTGTGACACCGGGAGTCACAACAATCATCAAAGACTCGAACGCTCTGGTTTCTGATGAAGTGGAGATAGTGCAGTGATTCAAGTAGGGGACTGAGACTCAAGGGCTGCTCCTTGGAAGCAGGAAAAGAGCAGACACATTCTTGAGGAAGATACTCAGTGCGTGCTATTGACTGGCCCCGAGCAAATCTTTAACCCAGCGTCTGGGAGAGAGCATGACTGTGCATCTCATTGGGACAGGGCCCGGAGGGTCACACCTGAGGATCACAGGCTCCAGTTAAACATTCTTCTTTGCCAACTTCTGTTTTGATTCAAGGGATAATGCAGTCTGGGTGCCGGGTGGCCAGCAATGGCAGGGCTCGGTGACAGAGCGAGGGGTTTATTTTTCCCCCCATCAGAGCTCCCCTGCTGAAGAACATACTAAGCTAGATGTTTCCCTGGTGAAACACTGTCAGCTTCAGTGGAGTTATGCCCAGGAGGAATTTGGCTCGTGGAATCGGAAGGTCAGGTGCTAACCTCAGTTATTCTGGTGTAAATTTGGACAAAACTCCGCAGAATAACCCCAGTAAAACAAACACACACACACACACACACACACACACACAGGAGCGAGACGTTCATTCCAAGCAGAGCGCAATGTCACTGTAAGTGGATGAAAATGCGCCCAGCAATTGGAGATGGGCCCCATTTCGCTATCAGATAGGGAATGAGCCGTGCTATATCAGGGCTCCACACGATCCCATGGTAGGAACTTCCAAGTCAGGATCTCAAAGGCCTTTACAATCCCCCCCCACACACACATATTACAGGAAGAGAAACTGAGGCACGGGGAGTTTAAGCAACTTGCCCAAGTTCTCAACGAGTCAATGGCAGTGTCCGTATCAGAATCCCAGTTCGCCTCCCAGAGCTTACTTTGGCCACTAGTCCATACTGCCTCCCCTAGTTGGTGCCTTGTTGGTCAGGGGAAGCACCAGCAGCAGGCCCCTGTTACACCAGGAGCGTCCTGCAAATTCAAACAGGCCAAGCTGTGCACTGGCTCAGACATTTTGAGAAGCTGCTTTCCCTGCGCCGCCTTTAAAGATGAAAGACGTTTCATCTCCGGGAGCAGGAAGGCAAGTGGAGATTCAAAGCCGGCAACTTCCCCTCTCTGCTCCAAGAAGATCGTATCACGGCTGCTGGCCATCTGCCACAGCTGGCTTGAGCATTAACCGAGGACAATGACTGATGGGTGCCTATGTGGCCAGCTGCTGAAACCGATCCAGCGAGATAGCGGCTCTCTCCCAAGAGGGCAGGAGAAGCCTTTGCACACAGCACACATACTCTAGTTGGTCGGCCCAGGGTCAGGATTTGGGAGGCACGGAGGCTGGTTAGGGTTGGAGTCTATCCTCCTAGCCCCAGTGCCTCCCCGAGGCACTCTCAGGGTCCCAAAGCAACCTTTCAAGGAGGGCCATAAGGAACCGGGGGACGTATGTCTGGGGCCTCCTGCCTTCCTCAGGGAAGCGTCTGGGCAGCCGGGTGTTCGTGAGCAGTTATCCAACCACGAAGAACGGAAAGCCAAATTCAGTGGGGAGCCTGCTTTGGGATAACAAACCTTCTCCCAGCCCTCCACCTAATATTCCCTTATGCCTACCTACCGATGTGTCACTTACACCCCTTTGGAGGTCACATATCACTCTGACTCACGAGGGCACGGGCCATTGGTATAATGGATAGGCTAAAGGAGTGCCGGAAAAGAGAAGGGTGTGAGAAAGAGGAAGCTAAAGCAGCCCCGTATTGTCACTTCCACGGGCCTGTAATGAAACTGGCTTGGACTCCCTGACTCCCACGCAGCAGTGTGCAAGTAATACGCCTCTGAACGGGTCCCAGGCCTTGATCATCGAGGAGGAACGGTGAATATCACTAGTGTTCAACCCACTGCCGTGTCCAGCTCCAGGGGACGAGGTTAGGCAAACAATTTGACGGGGGATGGGGGAGAGGCTCAAAGCAGCAGAGAATTTTGACTGCGTCTCACAGAAGAAGAATTTCAAATTCAGGATCGCGAGTCCCCGCACCTCTCGTGGGCAACCAAAACTTCCCCAAACCACTGGGAAAAAATGAACGGAAGGAAACATGGGCCAAAACTCTCTCCCCCTAAAGATTAACCAGAGTCCAAACATCGACGTATTTAAATCCAAGTCAGGGACGGCTTTCCCCCACTGGACTTTGCAATCGCATTGTTAGCAGGGGCTGAAGAGGGAAGGGTTAAGCTGATCTGAGCTGCAAGCACAGTGGGGCAGCAAGGTCCTTTCCAAGGCTGCTGGGAACAATGCAGCTATCAGTCTATACTTGGCCTTTGCCCTCAGATCATTTATGACTTATTCTTCACCTCCGATGACCACAGCAGCCAGCTCTCAATCTCTCGCTTTCTGGCCTGAAGCGAAAAGATCTTCCCCCTCCCCCACCTCTTTAAATATCACACTATTTGCAATTATAAGCAACTGCCATGTAGGAGGCCTCAAGCAACTCTTCCCTGGCCCCTCCGGGGCCCTCTCCAAGACTAGACTTATGGCAGGCTGTCATTTCTGCCCCGGCGGGAGGAGGAAAGCCCTGTTGCATCTGGGGGGAAAGAATCGTGCCACTGTAAGGCTGAAAGCTGGGGGGGAGAGGGGGGACGCCTTGGGCTGTGTTTTGTTTTACAGCTTGTGTGTTTAAAATGAGGTGATAGAGGCCTGCTCCGGAGGGCATCGCTCTTATCCCTTGTACCAGTTTCAAAATCTGCATGATTTGTACTTCAAGTCTGGCAAAAAGGAAAACAACAACAACAACAATGGTGCGTTGTACCTTAACCAGAGTCCGAACATCGACATATTAAGGGCAGCCCCGATGGCTTAGCCCTCAGGGCAACCCTATCATAGGCAGTAAGTGCAAAGGATTACATAAACCACTGGGCATCTAGAGAGAGAGCATGCCACTATACAGAGCTAAATATCATCATCCTCAAGAAACGGAGTCATTGAGGCTTAAGAGACTTGCCCAGGGGCACAAAGTCAGTCAGTGGCAGAGTTGTGAAGAATCTTCCGACTCCCAGCCCTGTGGTCAATACATTCAAACCAGTGTTTCTCAACAACCGGTCCCTGGGCTGGTGCCAGTCCCGGAGATCTGCCTGGCCTAGTTTGGGAAGGCAGCAAGCCGGTCCCTGGTGTCCAAAAGTTTGAGAAACACTGCACTAGACCAGAGCTGCTCCAATAACTACCTGACGTGAGTTTCTTGGAGGAAAAAAGTCACCCCATGATAGCCTGTAAGGGAACAGGTTTCAGCTGCTTGCAACCAAACAGTTGTTTGTTATTAACAGGTAAGGAATAAAAAACAAAATCCTAAATGTAACATTCCTCCACAGGGTCAACTTTCAAGGTCCTCAGAGGCAAATAACTTGGCCTCTTGGATTCAAATCCTAGTCCTAACAAAAGCTATCCTCTTGCAGTGATTTATGCCTGGGCCAATTCTGTCTCTGATTCCGATTGGCTACAAATTGCTCCTATAGAGCTATGCCCCAGACAAGAGAAAGTATAAATCTCTAATAGTGCTGCTCTACACCCCTACTTTTGGGGGCAGCCCCTCCTCATGCAGCAGTCCCACTGACACCAGTAGAACCCCTTGCACCAGTCCTGGTTTCAAGATCAAACCCCTTAGTGCCCCCAACCACAGCACTCACTGAATCGCATGCCACAGCGGGCAAGTGCTCTGGAACAGCAGCCTGGCTTTGTAATAAATGATTTCTCAACTGGGCCAGGCAGCAACCTGGAAAAAGAGTTAGACAAATCATACCTGCCAGTCTCTAATCTTCCTGCAGGAAAGTCACCTCCACCACCCTAATTCATCAAAAGGGCAAGATGCCTCTTTCTCTTATAATAACCCACATATGTAACCAGGAGCTGCTGAGATTAGCTTAGATATATTTCACACTTAGGAGCTAATATTTGTTTTCTTTTAGGCGCAGTTTAAGGTGTTTCAGTTAACATAAAAAAAAAATTACTGACACCGCACCCCACTTCAGTCATTAAAAAAAACACCCCATAAAAACCTGAAATTAAAAGGCTGAGGCCCCCTAAACCAACCTTACTCTCACTTACAACAGGATTTCAAAACAGCCAACAAAGACCAGAGGGACCTAGACAATTGTGCAGAGCGACTCTGCCCTGGTGTTCTTCCACCAGACAGTGTTCAAAAAGGGACCCTGTCGAAATATACATTTTTGTTTTAAATCTTATCTGTGTTGGGAAGCTTCAGTGCTTAGCTTTTTAAAGAAGTCCTGGGTCTGATTTACAGAGGTACTAACTTGGGGGGCGGTATCCCCTCAAACCACTAATTTATTTGTCGTCATTTACAGTGTTATCAACTCTCACAATTTTATTACAAGTCTTGGTAAAGTTGATTGTTTTCTTAATTCCTCAGCTCCTGGAGGCACGTGATTATGTGAGGATCTCAACTTTCATTTAAAAAAGTTTCTAGCCCTCATGGTTGCAGCAAAAAGCTTGAAAATACATCCTTTGTGCATGTTAAAGGATCAAAAACAGGAAGGCAAATAAAAAGGAACTCAAAACGTATTTTATATCTCACCATTTAAGCCCATCTCATGGTTTCTGAATATGTGGGTCTGGTGAAACTGAATGAATGATGGTTTATTTTCTGGATTTGATTCACCAGGAACAGCGAATCTAGTCTGGTCAGTTTCACTTCTTCTCATGCACACACACACATATCGCTGCACTACATGGGTTTCCAGACCTAAATGTTTAAATTCAAACACATCCCATTTTTAGTGCAACACTTATAGAAATTTCCTCTGTCATCAACAAAATCCATGGGGCTGCTGGCACCATGCACCTTACAGGATCAAGCAGTGGGTTTCGCAAATCCCCTTTAAAAAGGGGAGGAAAGACTGCTAAATAAATAATGGATCTTAATTGCTTGACAGTGTTTCTTCAATGGTGGGATAGCTGGAGTAACATTTTCACAGTCGGTATATTTGGATAACTGATGGGAAGTTTCTCCCCCCATTCACATGAAATCTTATCTCCCCCAGCTCAGAGCAGTGCAAGTTACAATGTAAAAATAGCTAGGTTCTCCCAATATAGCAAGAAGAAAATATTGCTGGTACCGTCTTCCTGTTTAAAATGCCAGCCAGTCAGTTTTAACTAAATAATTTCCTTGCAGAAACTGCGTGTTTCTTTTGTGTGTTACTTTTTCTTCCCTGCTTGCATTTCACAGCATGTACTGACACATCAAGTGCTAAAGAACAAGCCCTGTCCACTTTCTTCTGAGTGGACAAACATTTGTGATATGAGAGGCCCTAACACATCTGTGGATTCAGCTATATTGGTGCATTTTGCAGGAAAAGCTGCTCTTCCAATGATGCAAGTTTTCGTTAACATAATCCATCTTGTATTAACCTTTTTGTTTTTTCATATGGTATTAGAGAAGAGGTCCCTTGCTGGAAGCATTACCAGAGCGTACACATCCCAAAATGGACCCGTGATTTCCATTAAGAGGCTAGAAAGTCAAGTACTTACATGTATAGTTTTATGAACTCAAGATGGCCAATTTTGGAAAAGAATGGCTTCAAAACGCCACCAGATAGAAAGTCTCCTGATTTAATTAGAATCGATGAAAAGAAAGTAATGGAAGAATCTCAGGGAAAAAAATTATGTTGGTTCCAGTTTTTAAACCACCCATGTTATTTAAAAATACCCGTGGCTAGAACGTAGCAGTCATTGAAGCCCAAGCGTTTGAAAGGCAAAAGAGTCCAAGTCGAGGTGAACAAGAATGGTTACAAAGTCTGGACAGTCACAGCTAAGATCCCACAAGCCACATTAACTGTGACCCTGTACAAATATCCTTGTTGTACGCCTGTGATTCACCCTGGCTGTGAACACTGGTGCAGCTGGAGACAAGGCATTAGATGCAGGGAACGTGAGCAGAGCCTGGAAGAGGTGAATGGATCTGGAGCAAAGGGCAAGGAAGAAATCGGGAGACTTGGATGGCCATTGGAGGGCAAAGAGGAAGAAAGTGTCGTGAACAAAGACACAGTCAGCACATAGAGCAGGTTTTTAAGCAGTCAGGGTAAAAGCAAGGGACAGACTTTGGAGACAGTTGGGGACTAGACTAGACGTGATAAATTGATCTCTGATAGATCGATCACTATCCGCCAATCTGGCGGGTAGCGTAGACCTGGCCGTACAGTCACTTTGAATAGCATTATCAGCTCTGTATGACTCCTACTTAGGGTGACCAGATGTTATGATTTTATAGGGATAGTCCCAATTTTTGGGTCTTTTTCTTATATAGACTCCTATTACCTCCCACCCCCTGTCCCGACTCTATCTGGTGACCCTTGTACTGCAACCATGGGATCTGTTGAGCCCCCACACTCCTGTTTTTGTAGCAGGCATTTGTTCTTCAAGTAGAGTGTGAAGCCAACTTTACTTCCCCGTGCCACAGTTTGCTGAGTATTAACATTTGCCTTCATCCCTTTCACCGCTGACAACTGTTAATTTTGCCACGTCGGCCAGTTTTGTAGATTTAACTTGGCTCCCCTACTCTAGTCTGGGTAACGCGGCAATAAATCAGCAGGCTGGAGGCTTCGCGGAAGGCATGTGGAGATGTGAATCTTTACATTTTTAAGTAGACCTTGTCACAGCCAGGAGGGGTAATGGGAAAAAATGTACATGCTGACTTTCGGGTAGAAAATGTGGTGGTGGGAAATTCATCATTTCGCAGGCTTGCTTGGGGAGGATGGGGGTGTATGAGACATGCTTCAGAGCCCTGTCAGAAGGTCATATTGGACTCGTGAGCCAAAAATCTCCGTTGGGCCAAGTAAAAATTCTGCAAAATTTCCTTCACTGACAGCAGCTGGGAACAGGCCACCAGGCAGTGCCAAAATATAACCAGAGGAACTCCTTCTTCTTCTGCAATTTTCCAAAGGGATATAGTAGCAGCACTTGCCCACCAAGGACACGATCCAGCAAAGCACTTAAGCCCAGGTTTAACTTCAAGCACGTAAACAGTCCCTGATTTCAATGCATCTACTCAAGTGCTTAAAGTTAAGTGCATGCTTAAATGCTTCATTGGATCAAGGCACTATGAGGAGGGTCTTGGGGTGAAGGCACTGGACTTGGACCCCAGCAATCTGAATTCAGTTACCAGCTCTCTCACATGCTGCCTGCGTGAACGTGGACACGTCTCCATCATTCTGTGTCTCAGTTTCCCCATCTTTAAAATGGGAGCAATGGCACTTCCATCCCCTAGCTCTCCGGCTGTTTAGACTGAAATCTCTTCAGAGCCCGGGCTGTCTTTCCCCCTGCTTTTAAACAGCGTCTTGCACAATGGCCTCCAGGAGCTACTGCAATACCAATGATTGTTAAGCCAGCCTAAGGCTATGCAGCACGCTCACAACAGAGACAGATCTAGAACCCAAGTTGGACTCTCCCCGGCGCTTCAGCTACAAGATAATCCTGCCTTTAAATTCTTCTCAGGCTCCTTGTGTGAAAATCTTGGCCTCGTGACGAGTACACAATGGGCTCCATCGTGTGACTCAGGGGCACCCCCATGATAACAAGGCCTACGCGAAGATCTCAGCAAAATTCAAACAAGGGCAGCAAGGATGTGGGCGAGCGGACGGCAGCCAGTCCAGACACTGTCCTTGTTAGAGGGGGTGGGGTGAAGAAGGGCAAAAACTGGCTTCTCTCCATCTTATCCGAAAAGGGGCTAAAAGGAGCCTACATTGCAGACCTGCTGATGTTAGCCCTGCCTACAAAACCCGCTCCCCATTGCTAGGGCTGGAGGCCTTGAAGAGCACAGCATGGCACAGGGCATTGCCAGAGATGCCCGTTAGCACCACCCCGAGGCTGCCGATAACAGGTGGGTAGGACAAATGTTTACGTTTCTAAAACTCACTCCTCTGTGGATACCATTTTGGGTTGATCAGTCTTCAAACGACGCCTGCATTTGAGGAAGCGCCACAGACCATCCAACACTAGCATTTTCTGCAGAGTCTCACTTCCTAGCGTTTCCCTTCCGGGCCCTGCTCGGAGCATCGCAAAGGGTCCATGCAGCCTGCACAAACAATCTGTCCTTTAATGAACTCTGCCAGCTAATTCTGAAGACCGGGAACACCGCTCAGCGCCAGGCAGTGGGGGGAAAGCAGCAGTCTCCTTTTGCCCTCTGGATGATAACCTCGCCTGCATATTATTTCCCACCCTAATCCCACTGTTTTTAATTAGCGCACTGTAAAAGGAAGTACCACCATGTCTCCAAAGGGAAAAGAGGGAGGAAGGAGAACAGCACAGAGGATTCTGTCCGACTTTTCCAAAAAAGCTTAATAGATTTTTAAATGGGGTTATTAACACCACCTATGAATTATTTTAGGGACCTAATTATAAAAAACAAGCCAGCTAATTAGGTTTCCTGAACTTGCCTTGACATAGGTGAAAGAAGATCTCTGAGTGTAGGGGGATTGAAAAGCAAATCACTCCAAACGAAGAATCAATGAGTATTATTGCAGAGCCAATTGAACAATTCCCTCTTTAATTGTTAGCACCCTGCTACCTTCACTTAACAGGATGGATCAGTCGAGTTACTGAACCTCCCCAAGTAACTAAAAAGTATAATATTAAAGCCAAAATAGATTGATGCACTTTGGGAGGGTTGCTTAAGGTGAGTGGACGTTGAGCATTGGAGCTCATGTGGTGTATCACTATCATAGTCCCCCGGCTGTACAGATGTGCTACCCAGCGGTCTTGCAAAATTCCTCACTCACACCCAGTCGTTCCATTTCTTTGACTGGTGAATACAATATTAATTTCCCCATCTCCACGTTCAAACGTGGGCAAGTGGACCTGGGGCTGGTAAGTTTTTCCAGGCTATTTTGGGTTTTTTGTTCTTGGCTGTGACTTGTAAAGAGGCTCTGGGAGCATTCAGGGATGTGGCACTGAAAAAGTGAAGGTGGAAAGTTTTTTTTCCCCCCAGAGCTGCCTAGGGGATTTAGATGCAGAGCCCCCACTGAAATGGATGGGAACTGTGCACATAAATCTCCTCAATAGCTTGGAAAATCTCAGCCTAAAGCGCTTGTCACCCCATATTCCTTATCTCACCATGTCCTCGAATGTTGTAAATGTCGAAGAATGGAACAACCCAAGAAACAAGAAACACAGGCTTGAGTTTTAAAACAGCATCGGCGGCGGTGGGCAGCAAGCAGTGTAGATAAGACTAGGCTTTCTAACCCCTCTCTTCAGTAATCACCTTGGCTGGTTGTTAATTTTTTAATCACAGCAGCAGAAGGAGAAATCCATGATCAAAGAACAACCAGATATTACCCAGGGCTCCCTTCTGTTTTTTGAAAGGGAAGTTAATGAAAGAGTCACAATGCTCTACATGTACCGGACGTTCCAGTTTACCCAGTGTTAAGATAGAACCGCAGGTTGTGGGAACACAGCACTACAAGTCCTGATCTCACCTAAGATTGCTAGTTTCCCATAGTGGCTGTAGCTTTACTAACCCCTCTCACTCCGCAAACGCCCAGGGCCATTCCTCTGTTAAAGGGAGGGACAGTTTCCTGTGGACTGGCAGAATGCAGAGCATTTGTTAGCAGGCTCACAAAGGACCCCACTGCTGGACAGCCTAATGTGCTAAGGGGATTAGCTTCCAAATGCCAGACCTCATTCACAGGCTGAGGAGGGAGATGAGCGACTCCTCTCTCCCGGACCTTAGTTTACTCTTTCTTGAACTGGTGCTAAAGAGATTAAGCTACAGGTAGCGTGACACTGACTAAAAACAGTCCAGCTCTTTTGCAACCTCCCACCAGGCTCAGGGGTAATGAATCAACCTGGCCACTCCACACAATAAGCTGATTTTAAGGCTCACCAGTGCTCCAGCCAAAGAACCGGGGCTTCACGGGACCAAATGCCCCTGCCCTTGATCGTGCCCTTTTTGTGGGTTGAAAAAGAATAGATTCCTGCTGTCCTTCACCTGGGAACAGCGGATCCCCCTTAGTTAGCTGTGCCTGTTCAGTGAGAAGCTGGCTAGGCCCAGGCCTCTGGCTCACAAAAAGGGAAGCCAGCTAGTCACATACATTGATGGGAATGAAATTGCTCAGGCCAGAAAGCGAATTTGCCATCTCCCTCGAAGGCCTGGGAGAGTCTAGGAGGCTAGAGCCCTCCTGCTTTCCTTCGCTCTGCAATGTCAGGGTGGCAAACCGGAGGGCGGGTAGGTTTGACTGGGGAGGAGCAGGGAATTATTTGGGTAAGGATCGTCCTGCCCCCCCCCCCCCGGTCACATTACACAGAGAATCTTACACAACAACATTATGCACCCACCCACGCAGCAAGTTCAAGATCTGAGAAGAGTTCAGGCCATCTAGACCGGAGTCAGAGCAGCTGCTCCCCGATAACCTGACACAGGCTTGAACCAAGCCGCTGTCCACATACAGACAGTTACTTAGAGAGACCCCCGGAGAGGCAATATTGATGCCAAAGGGGTGCAGATACCTCCTCATCATGGGGCCTTATGGATGCATTCCACAGCCAAATCAAACACCAGAGAAGTGTTTTTACACAAGCCAACAGAACACACAATGCTGAGACAACCTTGTCTCTTGGCAGTGTGACAGAGTCAGACCTGAAGGGTATAGGAGAGTGCTGGAAGGCAGGTACATCAGTCTCAGGATGTGCAGGTCTCTGTTCCCCCTATAGCCAAACAAAGCCTACTCCAGGCCAATCAAGACACCTGGGGTCAATTAAGAAGGTTCTAGCAGGCAGCAGGTTAATTAGGAGCACCTGCTGTCAAGTAAGGCCTTAATAAAAACCCCTGCCTCAGGCAGACAGTGTGGGTGTTTGGAGCAGAGAGGAGTTTGGAGACATTGGAGCAGAGAGGAGTTTGGAGGCATTGAAGCAGAGAGCAGTTTGGAAGGAGGCCCTGAGGTAAGGGTGAAGTGGAGAGTAAAGAAGCAGGAACTGTTGTGGGGAAGAAGCCCAGGGGAATTGTATTGTGCTTGGTGGTTAAAAGGTCAGCCATCTCAACTGAGATTATTAGGGTCCCTGGGCTGGAGCCCGGAGAAGAGGGCGGGCCCGGGCTCCCCCCCCCCCCTGCCTTCCACAATTAGCCACTGAGGCTAGTGAAATCCGCCAAGAAACGCAGGACCCACAAGTACAGGCTTGGAGCTTTGCCACAACTGGTGTCAGAGGTGGGATGTTCATACGCAGCGTGGCGGAAGAAAGGCTTTAAAAAGAAAAAGGAAAAAAAAAGTGCCCTGGGGTTTTGAATTCTCTTTGGTGGTTGTCTGCTTTGTGCCACAATGGAGGAGGTGATAAGGGCTCTGGTACAAGCCACGGCAGCCCAGCAGGAGACTACCCGGGTTCAGCAGGAAACAAATCAATTAATAATGAATCAGGCGACCCAAGATCGTGCCCTCTTGCGTGAGGTAATGGATCAGCTAAAGATCCTCACCACCCAGCCCCGAGGGTCTAATGGGATGCAAACCCTAGGGGCCTCTGTTTGTCTGCCAAAGATGACAGCAGAAGATGACATTGAGGCATATCTTCTCTCGTTTGAGAGGACTGCTCAGCGGGAGGCATGGCCCCAGGAGCAGTGGGCCAGCATTCTCGCCCCCTTTTTGTGCGGAGAGGCCCAGAAAGCCTACTTTGACTTGCCTGCCACAGATGCCACTGACTATCTCCGGCTGAAGGCAGAAATCCTAGCACGATTAGGGGTAACAGCAGCGGTACGGGCCCAGAGGTTCCATGAGTGGAAATATCAGGAGACCAAACCCCCGAGGTCCCAACTATTTGATCTCATACACCTGGCACGGAAGTGGTTACAGCCCGAGGCATGCAACCCGAATGAGATGTTGGAGACCCTGGTCATCGATCATTATATGCGGGGTCTACCACCAGATCTCCGTAAATGGGTAGGCCAGAATGATCCATCCGCTTACGACGAGATGATCACGCTGGTAGAAAGACGGATGACAGCCAGGGAATTGACCCGACTACCTAAACGAGGCCCCTTCTGGAACAGGCACCCAAACCCAACGCTGGAAGTTTGGGCACCCAGTACCCCAGGAGGTCCTAGGTGGAAGAAAGGGAGGGCTGAAAACCCTGGGGGACCCCAGAAGGAAGGGACCAGTCAGAGGGGGAGGAAGCCGGGGTTCAAATTCCCTAATTCCCATGATAGGGAAACTAGTAGAAATGACTATAGATGCTATGCATGTGGGGAGTGGGGACATATAGCAGCACAGTGTCCCAGCAGGAGGAAACCTAGGCAATGTAACTTCGGGGATTGTGAGGTTCCGTGCTCCCTTCTCCACCTCGTAGGGGTTACATTAGCCCCACATAACTACACCAGACCGGTGAAGATAAATGGGATGGAAACTACAGCACTTGTGGACTCTGGGAGTGCTATTACCCTTGTATCGGGCAAGCTGATACAAAGAAGGCAGCTGTTACAAGCCAAACGCATAGCAGTGACTTGTGTACATGGGGCTGTAAGTTATTACCCCACTATTCCGGTAGAGATAGCAGTTCAGGGAAACCCCATTGAGGTAACGGTGGGGGTAGTCCCTAACCTCCCATATCCTGTAGTTATTGGGAGGGACTATCCAGGGTTTGATAATTTACTTCCCCCAGCGAGGCTGGAGGAAAGCGGGGACCCTGAGGATAGCAATTTACCACCAGGAGAATGTCAACCCCCGATGTACACGGAATTGTCTGAGGATCTGTTCCCAGCCCCCCAAAGGACCCGGAGGACGAAAAAAGAGAGGAGGGCCGCAAAGGCCTTAGGAACCCGGATCCTGACCCAGGATCAGAAGACTGCTCTAGTCGGCCGACGGACCCGAGCAGCCAGCAGAGAAACTTCCACCCCGGAAAGCGAGCCAGAGGCCACCCCACGTCAGGATGGCAGTGAGCCACTGGGAGAAGCAGAAGCCAGGCCCTGGGAACTTGGGCACGTTAGTTCTGGGAGAGAATCTTTCGGGCGGGACCAAGCAGAGGACCCTAGATACGATAACGCCCGAAAGGAGGTAGCCGAGATAGATGGGACACCCGTGGAGGGGAAAGTCCGGGGTACAGGACCTTACTTTATAGTAAAGAAAGATCTTTTGTACCGTGTGGTGCAAATACAGGAGCAGGAGATCCATCAACTTCTGGTGCCAAGAAAACATCAAAAGGCCATATTGAGCCTTGCCCACAGTCACCTATTTGGAGGACACCTAGGGGTCGAGAAAACCCAGGCACGGATCCTGCGGAGGTTCTTCTGGCCAGGAGTGCACGAAGATGTTCGGCGATATTGCATCTCTTGTCCAGAATGTCAGTTACATAGTCCTCGTCCGCACTTGCGGGCGCCGTTGATACCTCTTCCAATAATAGAGGTACCTTTTGAACGTATAGCTATGGATCTGGTTGGACCCCTTGAGAAGACAGCTCGGGGACACCAGCATGTGCTTGTTGTACTGGACTATGCAACCCGGTACCCGGAAGCCGTCCCCCTACGCAATACAACCTCCAAGATAATAGCTAAGGAGCTACTACAGATTTTTGCCCGAGTTGGGCTACCCAAGGAGATATTGACTGACCAAGGGACACCTTTTGTGTCCAAATTGATGAAAGATCTTTGTTCATTGCTCCAGGTAAAAGCCCTACGGACCTCCGTATACCACCCACAAACAGATGGCCTTGTGGAGAGGTTCAATAGGACCCTCAAGGCCATGATTAGAAAAGTGGTCAGTCAGGACGGGAAAGATTGGGATACCCTGTTGCCTTACCTCATGTTCGCCATCCGGGAGGTTCCACAAGCCTCAACGGGTTTCTCCCCGTTTGAACTACTGTACGGGCGCCATCCCCGGGGCATACTGGATATAGCCAGAGAAGCTTGGGAAGAAGAGCCAAATCCTGGAAGGAATATAGTCGAGCATGTACTGCAGATGCGAGATCGGATAGCCCGAGTTACGCCCATCGTACGGGAACACTTAGAGAAGGCACAAGAGACCCAACGAACCCATTATAACCACCGAGCAAAGCTTCGACGGTTCCAGCCAGGAGATCGGGTGATGGTTCTGGTACCCACAGCAGAAAGTAAACTATTGGCTCATTGGCAGGGACCCTACGAAGTTATCGAAGCTGTGGGGGAGGTGAACTATAAGGTACGGCAGCCCGGCCGTCGGAAGCCAGAGCAAATTTATCATGTGAATCTTCTAAAACCTTGGCACGATCGAGAGGCATGCTTGGTCACCCAGGAGACCCTTCCCCAGGAGGATGATTCACACGAGCAAGTAAAGATATCTCCAGACCTGACGCCGATCCAAAAGAGGGAGGCAGCCGACATGATCAGTCGCAACCGAGATGTGTTCTCTATAAAACCGGGGCGAACAACTGAAGCCTATCACCATATCCGCACGATCCCAGGAGCCAAGGTAACATTGAGACCCTACCGAATACCAGAGGCCAAAAGAGGGGAAATCAAGGCTGAAGTAAAGAAAATGTTAGAATTAGGGGTTATTGAAGAATCTCACAGTCAGTGGTCCAGCCCAATTGTTCTGGTCCCTAAACCTGATGGAACTGTGAGATTCTGTAATGACTTTCGCCGACTGAATGAAATATCCCAATTCGATGCGTACCCCATACCACGCATCGATGAACTGGTTGACCGACTGGGTAGTGCCCGATTCTTAACTACACTGGATCTGACAAAAGGTTATTGGCAAGTTCCCCTGACTAAGGAGGCCAAAGAGAAGACAGCGTTCTCCACCCCAGATGGGCTATTTCAGTACACTGTCCTCCCGTTCGGGCTACATGGGGCACCGGCCACATTCCAGCGTCTCATGGATAAACTGTTGCGCCATCATACTAGTTACGCAGCCGCATACCTAGATGATGTCATCATCCATACGCCAGACTGGGGAACCCACTTGGAGAAAGTGGAAGCAGTACTGCGCACCTTAAGGCGAGCTGGCCTCACTGCTAATCCCGCTAAATGTGCCATAGGGCTAGCAGAGGCTAGATACCTGGGATACATTGTAGGAAGGGGCATAGTGAAGCCCCAAACTAATAAGCTAGAGGCAATTCAAAACTGGCCCCGGCCAGTCCGAAAGAAGCAAGTCCGTGCGTTCCTAGGCGTGGTAGGCTATTATCGACGCTTTATTCCCCATTTTGCCACTAGGGCGAGTGCCCTGACTGAGCTCATAAAAGCTCGGGGACCTGAAATGATACGATGGACAGATACAGCAGAGAGAGCATTTACAGATCTGAGGACAGCCCTTTGCAGTGACCCCGTACTTATAGCCCCAGACTTCTCTAAGGAGTTTATCTTGCAGACAGATGCATCCGAAGTAGGACTGGGGGCTGTCCTGTCCCAGATGGTCAGGGAAGAAGAACATCCAATCCTATATCTCAGTAGAAAACTCCTCCCAAGAGAACAGAAGTATGCGGTGGTTGAGAGGGAATGCCTTGCTGTTAAATGGGCCATGGAAACATTGAGATACTACCTGCTAGGAAGAAAATTTACCCTCGTGACTGACCATGCCCCTCTTCAGTGGATGCAGCGGAATAAGGAGAAAAATGCCAGAGTGACTAGATGGTTTCTATCCCTCCAACCTTTCCAGTTCCGCATACAACACAGGGCCGGAAGTCATCATGGCAATGCAGATGGCTTATCACGAGTGCACTGTATGTCGACCCAAGTTGCCCAACCCCTTGGCGTTGAGCAGGGGAGGGGGATATGTGACAGAGTCAGACCTGAAGGGTATAGGAGAGTGCTGGAAGGCAGGTACATCAGTCTCAGGATGTGCAGGTCTCTGTTCCCCCTATAGCCAAACAAAGCCTACTCCAGGCCAATCAAGACACCTGGGGTCAATTAAGAAGGTTCTAGCAGGCAGCAGGTTAATTAGGAGCACCTGCTGTCAAGTAAGGCCTTAATAAAAACCCCTGCCTCAGGCAGACAGTGTGGGTGTTTGGAGCAGAGAGGAGTTTGGAGACATTGGAGCAGAGAGGAGTTTGGAGGCATTGAAGCAGAGAGCAGTTTGGAAGGAGGCCCTGAGGTAAGGGTGAAGTGGAGAGTAAAGAAGCAGGAACTGTTGTGGGGAAGAAGCCCAGGGGAATTGTATTGTGCTTGGTGGTTAAAAGGTCAGCCATCTCAACTGAGATTATTAGGGTCCCTGGGCTGGAGCCCGGAGAAGAGGGCGGGCCCGGGCTCCCCCCCCCCCCTGCCTTCCACAATTAGCCACTGAGGCTAGTGAAATCCGCCAAGAAACGCAGGACCCACAAGTACAGGCTTGGAGCTTTGCCACAGCAGCTACTGCTGGAAATCAGATTGGTGGTTTCTGGAGTATATCATACCAAAGCTCCACAACTGAGATCTGGGGGAGAGAGGGAAACTTTTTCCTTAATATTTTTTTTAATTCTTCATTGTGGTATTGCAGAACTATAGGGTGGAAATGACCCACGATCGGGGCACTTGTTTAATTTCACTGTGTAGATCTGAGCACGGAACAGGAGCTTGGAAGGTCAAAGTGACAAAACCCGAGACATGCAAACATGTCTGATAAGACTATTTGTTCATGTGGATATTTTGTCGAGTGACTATCACTTACTTTTAACATAGTACCCTTCAGCATAAAGAGTTTTACCAATTAAATCGTCTCTCTCTTACACACACACCTCAACCACCACTGAAATGCTATCTCTGGGGTGAGTCGCAATAACTTAATACAGAACCCCAGAACACCACAGACAGGAAGAGAAAAATAGATTATTCACTGGGGGTCGGTGAGGGGAGAGAGACTATTCCTCAAACAGGTGGAGATTTTAGATTTTATTTATATACCGAGTGCATCCAAAATGTGTTCTGGGAACAAAAATAGAAATTCACATAGGAGCTGGCTTCTCCTCAGCTGAGGTTCCACTTGACACAAAAGAACGAAGATACACAAAGCTGAAAATCAGAGAGCTTAGAACACAATGTTCAGCAGCATAGCAGAGAAGGCTAAGGGCTTGATCCAAAGTCCATTGAAGCCAATGAAAATAGGCTTTGGATAAAGCCCCAGAGGGCAGCAATGATATTTTGTAATGTCGATAGTGCAGGTTAGAGACGATCATTTTCTATGGACTTTGGGCCAATTCTTAGAACCTTTGAGAGCAGATACTATGATGATTTTGTGTTCTATTCACGATAGACCAGATCTATAGTAGTTCAGACTTCTTCGGTTATCTTATGTTTAATCCAACTGTTGAAGTAAATTTAAGTATCTTAAAGTATCTACACTAAAAATAATGAATTATAAATGTTTGACAACACATTTGGAGCAAGGTATGTCCTGTCAGGCATGTATAAGGACATATCTGTATCAGTCTTTCCAAAGCATCCCAAAGGTTTGGAAGTCCTGAAAAGGAGCACTGTGCTCATGAAAAATTAGCTGTCTAAATCCAGATTTTGAGTTTAACCCTTTCTGGAACCAGTACCTGGCATTAAAATAAAGAGTGTTGGAAACCACCAAAGTGGATTCTCGACACAAACTGATTGACACCATTTTTTCTAATAGCAACTGGCCTTGTCATTTTTAAACCAAATTTTCTCCTGATGCATCTTTAAAGTCCTTTCATAAATAACGAAATGATTCTATAGTGGAGCGGTTACCTATCAGAGCCTGCAGTAATCTGTTGCAATGTCCGTATTAAAGTGATATAAAAACCAGACCCACCGTGACACACTTCTATATTTTTCAGTGCCCACGTACTTACTATGGCACAGGGTGGGGAGAGGGGAAAAGGGAAGAGGTGTACTTGGTATGTTAAATTATTATTTTTACTAGCGTATTGGGCAAAATAAAATATCCTTCTACAGCAGTGGCACTAAGCTCACATCAGCTCACAAGCATTTCCCAGTGTTCCCTGCTGTATCTTTGTGCACTTTAAGAGGAAGAAAAAAGAAATCGAACGGGCAACGCTGCACAACTGGGGCTGCATATCTTCTGCCTTCCCATTCCCGGCCGCGCTGATTCATCTGAACCTGACTGTCACCTTGACACCCGTTTGTGATTCTTGCATCTAGACATGAACTGATCAGAGATGCAATGAGTGGTCAAGCGGGGTCCCCCACAGGCAGAGGAGGATCAGATTCTCCGTGTGTAGGTGTGATTCTCAGCTGCCAACACGCTTTTCTCACTCAGTTCTCTGACACTTCCCTCCACCGTAGCACTACTGTGTAACAATAGTTGGATTTAGCTTAATACACCACATTCAGTAAGAGACATAATGGCAATGCACTGGTCCATTGTTTAAATTAAATGATGTTCATTAAAGGAACATCACCTCCCAATAATTAATTTTGCTTTGAGGAAAAAAAAAATCTACAGACGATTTAATGTACCATGCAAGCACTAGTAGATGCTCCATATATTTTCTCCCATTCCCTTCCTCCCCGCAGAAAGGCATCTCTGCTAATCTTCCTTTTGCTTCTGAACGCAAAGGCAGTGTTTGTTAGGAGAAGCTGCACAACAAGAAAAATACCCTTGTCAATTTCACCCAGTGTTTTCATGCTGACAGCGTTTCAATAAGGTTACATGTTAGTGTATTGATACCTGCAATCACGTCTGCTCGCTCTCTCTGCTCTCCTCCAAGTTACAAAGATCAAAAAACTGTACATACTGTGATAGAGGAAGGTCAGGGAGCTGTGGCAGAGTGCTTGAGGGGAGATATATCAACTCAAGGTTCATTAGGGCGTGGCTCTCTGTAGACTAGGGAAGCAGGCAGCAGGCTAATTGGAGCACCTGCTGTCAATTAGGACCTTAATAAAAACTCCTGCCTCAGGCAGACAGGTGTGGGTGTTTGGAAGGAGTTTGGAGGCGTTGGAGCAGAGAGCAGTTTGGAGACGTTGGAGCAGAGAGCAGTTTGGAGACGTTGGAGCAGAGAGCAGTTTGGAACTGGAAGGAGTTTTGGGAACAGAGCTGCGCTAGGAAATAAATTTGAAGAAAGAAACTGGATTAGAGAGAGGTTTTCAAGAAGGAAGTTATTCAGAAAGTCTTGGCACACGAAGAGGTGTTGAGCGGGTTTCAGAGGTGGCCGTGGAGGATTTAGACAAAGTCAAAATAATGAAAATGAGCTACAAGGACAGCAGTCTGGTAGCGTCTTTAGGAGAGGAGGGTTTGGGGGTCCTACAGGTGATAATGACAGTAACAGAGCTAGAGGATTTGGAAGCAGAGGTCCAGTCAGAATGCTGCTGCCAGAATTCTTTTTCTCAACTCATTGCTTTGGAGGATACAGAGGTTACAACGAAGAAGTAATTGCAGGTTCGGGAAGAAGTTCTTGGAAATCACATGGTGAAACAGGAAGTGGTGATAATCAAGGTCCAAGGGTGACCTATGTGCCTCCACCTCCACCTGACAGTGAAGAAGCTATCTTTGCACACTACCAGACAGGAATTAATTTTGACAAATATGACACAATACTTGTGGAAGTGTCAGGACTTGATCCTCCACCAGCAATACTGACTTTTGAAGAAGCTAATCTTTGTCAAACATTAAACAAAAACATTGCTAAAGCTGGATATTTGAAACTTACACCAATGCAGAAGTATAGTATTCCTGTTATACTTGCAGGGAGAGATTTAATAGCAGGTGCCCAGACAGGATCTGGAAAAACGGCAGCTTTTCTTTTGCCAATTTTGGCTCACATGATGAAAGATGGGGTAACTGCCAGTCACTTCAGAGAGCAGCAAGAACTAGAATGTATTATTGTAGCCCCAAATAGAGAACTGGTAAATCAGATCTTTCTGGAAGCAAGAAAGTTTTCATATGGAACTTGCATAAGGCCAGTTGTGATATATGGAGGTACGCAAACAGGTCATTCAATTCGTCAGATAATACAAGGCTGTAATATATTATGTGCTACCCCAGGAAGGCTTATGGACATAATAAGTAACAAAAAGATTGGACTGCGTAAAGTGAGATATTTGGTGTTAGACGAAGCAGACCGTATGCTTGATATGGGTTTTGGTCCAGAGATGAAGAAATTAATCTCTTGCCATCTAAAGACAGGCGTCAAACACTAATGTTTAGTGCCACTTTCCCTGGCACTAAGAAGAAATTCAAAGGCAAGCTGGAGAATTTTTGAAACCTGAATATTTATTTGTTGCTGTTGGACAAGTGGGTGGAGCCTGCAGTGATGTTCAGCAGACCATTCTTCAAGTTTCCCAATATTCCAAGAGAGAAAAACTGGTTGAAATTCTGCAAAGCATAAGAGATGAGCGAACTATGGTGTTTTGGAAACAAAGAAAAAAGCAAACTCCTGGCCAGCTGGAACGGGCCATATGAGATAGTGGAAGCTATTGGAGAAGTCAACTATAAAGTCAGACAACCAGATCGCCGAAGACCAGAGCAGATCTACCATATAAACTTACTGAAGCCACTGGGATTAGCTACTCCTTCCCCTGGGCTACTTCCCTCTCCTACTCTTCAGCTTGTGGGGGCTTCCTGCCCTCTCTCTGCACAAGCCAGGTGTTCCTTTACTTAGGGTCTGGGTCTTTCTTAGCTCACCGCTCCAACTCCTCCAAACTCTCTCCACTCCAACGCCTCCAAACTGCTCTCCGCTCCAACGCCTCCAAACTCCTTCCAAACACCCACACCTGTCTGCCTGAGGCAGGGGTTTTTATTAAGGTCCTAATTGACAGCAGGTGCTCCAATTAGCCTGCTGCCTGCTTCCCTAGTCTACAGGGAGCCACACCCTAATGAACCTTGAGTTGATATATCTCCCCTCAAGCACTCTGCCACAGCTCCCTGACCTTCCTCTATCACAATATGTATTCCAAAGACACTTGGACAATGGAATCAATAGAACACTGAAGCGCTTTTACAAAGCGGTGCTATTTCCATGCTGGGATAGGTGTGAAGTTTTTGGAAGGGTTTTTTATTTTTGCTGGAGATTAAAGACCTAAGAGAGGGTGTCAGAGGTAAAATGGGAGTTGGGTCACAAACAAAATGAGATTTCTGATCATCTGCCCATGGATGGATGGTACCTCCAAAGGGCCATGAGATAACTCGCAAGTCATAGCAATGAAGACTACAGTCAAATAGTAAAAATAAATAAATCAATAGTTCCCCAACAGGGAAGGAGAAGGGTCTAATGGTTACTGCAGAGGATATAAATAGTGCCTTACTCCTTCATTAATCCCATTCAATGCATGCGGAAATCTTTATGGAGTCAAGTGCTGGTCAGCTTGAGTGAAGGTATCAGAATCTGGCCCTTAACCTGTCTGGGCCTCCATCTCTAGAACTCAGGAATAATAGTTAACTCCTCTGTGGATACACATACTGGTTTAATGATGGTTATACAAGTTAAGCCATTGTAAGCCAGGTTTAAATCAATTTATGAGACTTCCCCCAATACCACCACATAGGTTTAACTAAATCAATTATTCACATAGCTGAAGATGCGTATCTTAGGTCGAACCTCCCCGCTAGTGTAGACCGGGCCTAGATCTTTTCATCCTAAAGGGGTGCAAGCAAAGCACTTTATAATGTACATATTGCTTTAAGTTTACATATGCAGGAGTCACTTCACTCCTGGCTGCAATCCAGCCATTTCTGAGGTGAAGCGCAACAGTTGCTTTCAACACACAACCGTTAACGACAGAAGATTACAAAAACGCCCATCTCGGTGAAATTACAGGACGAATGTAGGTAGGCCAAATGCAGTTCGTGACATTAAACCCTGCCCAGGACAACGGAGTGAAACACTCCTATTATCCTATGAAAGAGCCATGAAATCGTTTAGATGGTCACAAGTAGTGAGGCTTGCCAGTCTGCATAGCACTCCTTTCCCACAGTCTCGATGAGGGACTGCTCAGATGAATAGCAATGCCGATTATTTTTACCAAGGCCCGGGAAATGTGCTCCCATCTCAGAGAAAAGACCGGAAGAGTATAATTGGTTCAATTGTCTAACGCAAACCATATCGGCGGCAATCTATTGTCCACATATACTGCTGCATTCTGTCTCCATACAAAAAGTATCTACCCTACATTATACTAGTGATTAGATAAGTGGTGCATTGCTTTGTACTGTAATGTGTTACTGTTTCATGCTGTGATGTATAAAAGGAAAATGCAAACACAAAACACTGACCAAAGGAGGAGAAGTGTTATTTTCCCTTGAGATGCAGGCGCGATTCACCTTGAGGCTCAGTTTGCTGTCTTCTATGTTTTTCAGTAGTTTATTAAAAAATTGTATTACAATCTGCATGGAGTATGTTTTGAAATACAGTGACCTTTACTAGCCCTTCCTTACCGTCATCTAAGCCTATAGTCATAAAATAATTGTACTTCGCTACCTTTGCAATGGGCTTTGAGATCTACAAACAAAACATGCTGTGTCACGTATCATTATCCCACTTTTACAACAGGAAAGCTGGATTGCAGCTACAGTTTATTATGATGTTGCACCCCAAGGGCCTAGTCGAGGATAAGGATCCCTTTGTGCCAGGTGCTGTACAAAACAACAAAAAGACAGCCCCCGCCCCGAAGAGTTTACAAGCTAAGCATAAGACAAGCAGCATATGACAGACAGGGGATCACAAAGAAACGAGACAGCACTGGGCAGCATGACAAGCCGTGATCATAGCCGCAGAAAGATGAAGGTTGGTTTTCAGAGATGATGAGCATTCAGCATTCATTGATGTCAGTGGAGACTATGGGCCCTCAGCAACTCTGAGCTAACTGGGCCCCAACTGACTCATACAGGGTCAGATTGATCTCAGTGTTAAGTGCTGGAAATAGAACCCTTGTTCAGTCCTACTGACTGCACAGCTCCGCTTCCCTTAACACTTGTTACATTGTTAAATTTACCCATTTACCTGGAAGGAGTGGATCAGACTCACTTTGGGGAACTGGACATGGGCTCAAGATGGAATACAATCAATCCCATTGGAGCAGGTCTGAAAAGAGCATTCCATCCAGCTGAGGGCAGTCGGTGGGAGGAGACTTACACAGAGGTATTATGCATGTTTTGTGCCCCAAATCCTAATCTGAAGAGGAATAAAGTGTAAATACAGTATAACCCCACACTAACAAAGTGTGGCCGTTTGTTTGTCTCCCTCTAGTGGATAGACCTCCAATATCCAGGAGGTCTTCGGTTCAATCCCCAAAGAGAACTCATCAAGGGCAACTTTACATTAACATGCAGTATAGTGTTAACAGAGATGTTCCTTTAATATATTTAAAGAGGATTTTAATAATCCTTAACTATAGCTTTGTAGGCAGTGTGTAAATGCAGCTATTTCTTGTGCATGCATCACTGTAGTATTTAAGCGAGTAGAATGAATTTTTTGGAAAAAAAGCTTCCGTCTTTGCCTTCTTAAGATTTTTGAACTATGTGCTACAAGGTGGGGCGTGTGGGGTGGAAAAAAGCTTGTTTCCCCTCTTCAAGCACTCCTGTTCATTTCAAATCATGATCCAGGGCTTTACAGAATGTGGTTATTTCCTGCCTCTTGGCTCTGCCTATCAAATCATTATTAATCTTCCAGGTCTGTGTATATTCATTAGATAAACACTCAAACGGTGATGTTGTTTATTGTCTGCTCTGTACACATCATAACCCAGGGAAGACAAGATGAATTTGACAGCTAATGTAAAAATTACAGCAGGTAATACATCTTAGATTTGGGTGGAATGCCAAGATGAGAGTTAATCAATAAAATCCTAACTTAGGTGTTGTATGAAATGGCACTTCATTCATTATTAGGGGTTGGTATAAAACATGATTTAATGGCTTGAGATATTGGCCCTTCACCTCGGGGACCTATTTTGAAATCCAGTCCAATTCAAAGTGACGAAAGATCCCTCTAGTCCGAGAGCTTGGAGCATTGTTGCCAGACCTCAGTTTATAAGATATACACATGTGCAGGCTCAAGGAAATGTTACACTGGAGCTGAGAGGGGTTAAACTAAGATCAGGACACGTCGTACCCTAACAACTTTTTAAAGGAAAAAAAAATTATGGGTGTTTCTCCTTCCTCTCCAAATGAGTACAGTAGACTCTCGATTATCCAGGATTGGATTAACCAGGATGTAGATTAACCAGGATGTCAAAAAAAAAATATGGATACTCACAGGGCCGGCTCTGGCTTTGTTGCCGCCCCAAGCGCACACACACAAAAACAAACCCCCACCAGGGTGCAGGGCAGCCAGTGAACCAACATCCCTTCCCCCAGGCACAGGGTGGCTGGTGAACCAACCCTCCCGCCCCATATTTCCTATGGATAGTGATTATCCGGGTTTTTATTAACCAGGATTAATTTTTTCCCCTATCATCCTGGATAATCGAGAGTCTACTCTACCTAAAATAAGCTCGTGCTTCACTTACTGTAAGTCTGCAGGATCCGTTTTGGTTTGATGCCCGCATACCCCATGGAATGGGTTGTAAAGAGACAATTAAAAACAAACAGCGTTAGCAATCAACAAAGAAGTACATTTAGACCAGCTCCTTATTAAAAAAAAAAAGTTCCTGAAATCACTGGTTTTCTTTCCTAGTCTGTTTGCAATTCATTGCTCCAAGAAACTTGGTGCAGAGCTCTAGCGCAGGTAGCCCTGTGAATCCACTAGCCATCACAACCCAGTAAACCTGACTGCAGAGCTGAAGGATTTAGGTGCTAATGGAGTGATAGATATCTGAGCAACTGGCAGCAGTGCTGGGGTAGCACGGAGTATTCTCAGGTCTTGTGTGCGCAGAGAGGAGAGAGAGGGAGGGAGAGAGAGAGAGAGAGAGAGAGAGAGAGAGATCCCTTATCACATTTTATAAGAGCCTTTATAGGGCAAATAAAATAAAGCATTTTTCAAACCAGGAAGCATTCCAGAGAACTGATTCCCACCCCACACCCCACCCCCATTATAACAATCACAGTTAAAATCCAAATTTAAATACTTTTCTTATTTTAAAAAAATAATAATAATCAACGGAACTGATATGAGTTGTCTTTGTCACTGTACTTGTTCTTTGCTGCCTTTTAAATATAAAAGGAAAGTGGCTTTACTGCTCCAGTAAAACTACAGGCCCTAGTCAAAATCAGTACAGCAGAGGCATTAACCCTGCATGTGCTGCTATGGGTCCAGGGATGCCAAAAACAGCCTTATAGAGAGAGACGCTCAGTGGCAAATCCAGCTACAATTTACAATACACCTGCCTTTGAAGTTCATCGGCAAAACTGCTAACTCTGGCCACTTCGTATGATCCTATAAGGGGCAGTTCATCCAGAGCCTGATCCAAATCCCATTAAAGTCAATGAAATGACTTCTATAGACTCAAGTGAGTGTTGGACCAGGTCCTTTGTGATTAGAGCAGGCGGCTGAAAGACAGGAGACCTCTGCTCTATTGACAACGCTGCCATGTGCCACTTGCCCTTCGTGCCTCAGTTTCCCCATTTGACAGGTCAGGATTTTACGACATTCCCGTCCCTGTAAATTTTTTTGAGGTCCCCAGATAAAAGCTGCTGTATAAATGCATTGTTGTTGTGTACCCATCACCATGGCAGAGAAGCACTTGTCTGTAATATTAGCACATACAGAACTTGGTGAAGAGGATGGACTTGTACTCCCCCCCCCCCACTCTCCAGTTTCACTGCGTGTCTTTTCCAGAAGAGAGAGAACAATTACAGCTGATGTTGTGGATCAGTGTTTGTGGATATATCAGTAACAGTGGGGCTTCAGAACTGAAGGCAGAGAACAATCCACTTCCAATTTGTTCACCGTTAACAAGACAGGTTAATATCACAGCACATTCTGGACATCCGAATACCAGGGTCAGAATGACCTTTACTTCGCACTGATAACAAAGGAAAGAAATTCTCAGTCCAAATAAAGCCAGGAGTTAGTCCCATATCCCATTTCCAATAGTAGCCAGTAACTGGCACTTCAGAGAATGGCGCAAACACACCACTGCAGTGGGCAGCTCTGGAATAACCTGCCCCCAGGAAATTTTCCCCATAAGCTAGTGGCTGGTTTATGCCGGGTGGAAGCATGAAAGTTTCTCTCTCTCTCTCGTTTATGATTTTTAGATTATTTATACATTCATAAAAAGCACAAGAACATCCCCAGTGATCTGAATCTTTTTGGGGCTCCACAAAGCCCTCGGCATCAAGGATACCTTGCAGCAGTGAGTTACCCAGATTAACCATGCATTCTGGAAGAAAAAATATCCTTGTATCAGGTTGCCTTTCAGTGTTAATGACGAAGCTTTAGCTCATCCCACTCAGTTTTAAAACACCGGCTATGACCTGTATTTGAACCACAGATCAAGGCCAGATGGGCTGAGCTAGTATTTGACTGGAATTATTTCAACCAATACCCGGATCCCAATCAGGTAAGAGGCTGCTCTTCTGTCACTATCAGGCCAGTGCCTCCCAGCCATGACGCTAGCAAACACTGTGCTGTGGCGGGCACCATCTTTCAGATGACATAACCGGCTAATGGCTTGTTTTGTTACAGTTTTCCCTTTAGTGGGTTAATGTCGATTTGTGCCATCTTTGTGCAGTAGCATGGGGAAGCAGGTCTGTTGCCTGCCTGTCACTATGCTGCATGCTCCAGGGTCACTTTGAGGGATAGATTTGGATCCTCCTGCCCATGGTTGACTTAAAGGAGAATCTCCGTTCTGCCAGCAATACAGGGAATATGCCAAACACTGTCCAAAAGTTCAAATTCTATCTAGCAGAGGCATGCATGCACACCCCCACCCCCAGCCGGTTTATGGCGGTATTAACATACAAGCTCTCTGCGTTGGCCTAACTCAGCTTCCCTAGCGGTCAACGCTACACTTCCTTGTTGGCTTCAAATGGCAGCAGAGATAGGCCAACACTGAATGCTTTTGAAAGCTCCCCCCCTAAATGAACTGCAAGGAAGGGATTTTTGGATACTTTCGCTCTTCCCAATTTTTAATAAGCTAAAAATCCCAAGGCAGGAAAGGCACTTCCAGAAGCAGCATCTGGCTCCTTTTTAAACTCCAAAAGCAACGGACAGTAGAGTCTCCAATGCTCTTTCCCTGGTCTGTCAAGGAATTATAGGCCAGTTCTGGACATCTGGGGCTGCTTTAGTTTCCTGGACACTTTTTTTGTTGCTGTTCTATCAATGCACCTTCAATGCCAAAAGAATTTTCACACTGTCATCTCCTTGTGAATAAGATTCTGCCGCGGGTCTCCCCGGAGATCTCTGTCCATTGCTCTTCACTCATAGTTAAAAGGCAATCGGTTACAGGGAACAAAAATAGATTTCCCAAACCAAACATAATAAATCCAGTTCTCTCCCCGTTCTGCTTTAAAGCCAGCACAAACTGCAAATAGGACACTGACACATTCTGGGTTTCTGTGAGTATTGCTGGCCTCTGAATGGGGAGCACAACCAGGGGGAGAAAAGGAGTTGGTCCAGAGATGTAGCCTCCCTCAAAATCAACCAGGAGCTAAATAAGCTTTCTTCAGTTAGACAAATACTGAAAGTCCTGGACTGTCCAGACAGCTATTAGTGTATTTCCCCCGCCACCTTAAATCACCACTTACACTGCCACTCTATTGCATCCCCGCTAAAAGGCACAAACTGTTGTTTATATGCAAAGACGCTGTAGAAATGCATCTAAGGAAATGGCTCCCTACTACATGTTATGGAGATGTCCTGTCTGAGCCCTCATGGTGGACTGGTGCTACCACCCAGACAACGTGAGCCTCAAGTCAATTCTCACTTGATAGACACTCCATGTTAGAAGACGCTTATCCCTTCCTATTTTATTTCCTCTCCACGGGCCCAGTCCAAAGTCCATTGAAAGTCATGGAAAGACTCCCATTCACTTCAGTGGCCTTAGATCGGGATCCATAAATCGCAATCATAATAGCTTCAAGGGGTAGGTCCACAACAATGCAGATTTCTCAACAAGTACACACATCAGGACCTTGCAAACAATCTCCAGACCTTCCTTCACAGGCACAACTGCTGTGTTTTTCAGCTCTTAACAGAGAGAGAATGGACTCGTTTAAAACAAAAGCCGCCATCCTATTAGAGTAGAATGTGAAAGGAACAGACAGGTGTGATTTCTGCTTTATATCTGAAGTCGCTTCATTGTGCGCAGCTTATTGTTTGTGCTGAAATGGGAACGGGGAACAATGTCCGGGGGGGCGGGGGGGAGAGAAATCAAGCTTTGGGCTAGTAGCCAAACTGTCCAGCTGGTTTAGATACATGCACCAAAATGCTCACTCACTCATACAAACCGGCCCCACATCAGTACCGACTGAACGAAGGCAAAAGGAAGACTGAAGAAAACCAATATGGGCTCATCCAGATCAATTGGTTTGCCTTTGCACACAAGCCCTCTTATACTAAACTGAACTTGTTCATTTTTTAAAATGTCCTTAAACTACAGGAATGCACTCGGAGATCTATCCCTCTCAGACCAGAAAGGGCCTTTTAAGAAGAAAGTAAAACAAAGGAATTGTGTCTCCAAATGCATTCCCAAACACCTAAGAAAACAAGCCTGGAAAAAATGTTCATCCGTCTTTAGAGCTGTGACACTGAAAACTTGAACATACTCACAGATATATACTGTACACCCACGGGGACGGGGGAGGCACACAATTAAGGTTACATACTCCTTAGGGGAAGGACAGCGCCCTTCTATGTGTTGAGAGTAAACCTAACATTATACCGACTGCAATCCAAATAAGCATGTAGATCTCTCTTGTACACCTGAAGTCTGTGGGGTTAAATGTACAAGGGTCAAAACAATGGATAGACATTTTAACCTACCAAAATAGAGTTTACAGTGAAATGCCAAATTTAAATCTACACCAACAACTACCTATGCCAAATTGTCCACTGGGCAGTAGGCATTTAAATGTTAGTTTTGTTTTATTTTGCATCAATAGCTCTCATTTCAGAGCTTTGGTTTGGAGGTCAGTGTCACGCAAGAGCAGAAATGAACTAGAAACCCTTTTCAAAGGTATATTTAGGACCATCAGTATATTTAATGCCATGCAAGAGATCTAAGATACAACCACGTTCCATCTCCGACAGCAGAATATTGCCAGATGCAATCCTTGTGTTTATTGCGCTAGATGTTTTTGCCCTCATCCTGACTGAGGAGTGAGGATTTAGTTCCTTGTTGTCGGAGGATGAATGTTTTTATTCCATTTGCTCCCAAGCTAATATCAAAAGCCCCCAGTACATGGGTTAACCAGATGATCCTTTAATACACAAAGGACCCCCAAACAGCTTAACCTTAACCCATCTGTAAAGATTCCACCCAGACTGCTAATGCTGTCCTGAATCGTGTTCTCTATTATTACATCTGAAATCCGTTAAAATTTCACACAATTTCCTGCACAGCAGTGTATGTAATAATGCTGGGAGCCAATATGTTTCTATAATTGGGCCTGTAGTGGGGCAGAGTCCAAAGCAATTAATCCAGCCTCCTTCCTTGTTTGCGCCCGTATAAAGCTGACAGGGTAGAGAGTAATTGGAAACGAGCGGCCTCTATCCCCTACTTTAAATTAATATTTTCCTGTTCTGATTTAATTTCACCCGGTAACAGTGACACAAAGACACGCCATGTCAAGCACTAAGTAATCTGCAGCAGCTGCCTTCGGAGAAAACTTTTATTCATCAGTAATATACTGACCTGTATATCACTCCACATACAGTACACAATATTCCTGTCAAATAGGCAGCGGCATTTAACTCCGTATAATCAGTGGAGAGGGGAGGAAAGAAAAAAAAACATACACCCAAACAGAAGTTAAATTGATCATGAGAAATGCACCTTTTCCAAAGCAAAAAGCATAAAATAGCAAATATAAAATATGCCAAATCAGGATAACCAAGAATCTGTGCAAATGGAAAAAACAAGAGGCATGGCCAAAAACAAACAAAACAAACAAACAAAACCCCCAAAACACACACACCAGATCATTAAATCAAATCGCTGAGAGAATAATGGCTAAACTCTCTCTTACTTGTAACACTCAATTTATGTAGTCAATATGGCTCGGAATGAATGAGCGAAGGAACTAAGAGCACAAATCTAAATTCAATATACATATCTTAGGAAAATCCTCAGCACGGGTGTGCCCTGCCAGACAGAGATGGCATTGCCTGTGGTACAACAGCATCATTCAGGAGGATTCCGCCATTCACAATAGACCCAATCTCAGCATCACCTAGATTATTGTCACAAACTCCACAGCTGCCGAAAGAACGGATGGGGTCAGTGACTCACTCTGTGGCCGTTCAGAAGGTCAGGGTGATGGCAGGAACAGAACTCAAAGCCTCCCACTCAAAAAGTACAGGCCCCACTACTACCTGAGTTAACAGATCTCCTTTAGCAGTTGGCAGTATAAAGCTTATGACACACAACTGAGCAATGCTGACTATTTAGTGAAGGAGAGTGGTATGCATACATTACACTCCATATGCAGCATGCAACATATACTATATGATATCAAATATAGTCTATATTCGGGGATATGGACCATGATAAAATTTTTAGATGTGGGTCTGCACCAGAATCTAAAATGTTAGTGTGCTTTGCAGGGAGTGGGTTTTGCACGGTTTTCTGAATGGACTCTTATTCATGGTCACCCTGATTTCCTCTAGGGGTGAGTTCCATAACAGCTGGCCAGAGCCCCCCCCCCCATTGTTCCGGTGGGATGTAGCTATCATGGAGGGGGGTGGGGGTGGGGAGATCAGGCTGATGCAGACAGAGGTGATGCCTCAGATAAGTTGGGCAGAGCCCCTTGAGGGCTTTAACGAGAACTGAAACTTTACATTTGGCCCAACGTTCAGTGGGAGGAAGTGAAGGGAATGGAGCACTGGACTGATAGTCGATTGGCTGCCTGCGCAGATGAACTGCTTTGATTTGATGGCCTTCAAGTCCAAGATATCATGACATGCAGCCCAAGACTGTAGGGGCGTACATCTAAGATGGGGGGAGGGATGGGACAGAGCTTTTAAAACTAAAGGGTTTGAAACCACAACATCTTTGGTGAATTTAGATCACCCCCAAATTTTGAGATCACAAATTAGGAGTTAGCCTTTTGCACAGAGACAGGAGCTATCCAAGTTTATCAGACAGATGTACAGGGAGCTGTGAGGTTTACACACAGAAAAGTACAGTCTCAAGAGAACATTGAGGGATGTGGCGGCTTAGTCCCCTGAAGATCAGCAGCTTATATATATCCAGTGGCTTAAATTTTCGCTCTCGCTCGTTCTTGATTTTGTTGAATTTCTTCCTTCTCTCCAAGATCATAGTTTAATCCACTGATGATCACCAGCAACACTGGCTGGAAAGTTGGCTGACACAGTAGCCTACCTCCAAAAAGTTCTAGGTCATTGAGTGCCTCTAAGCTGCTGGGCAATCATCTAGTCAGGAGGTTGCAACCATTTCTGTCAGCAGTGGGTCCTCATTTCATGCATCTTACTTTAAATATGCAACTACTGCTCCGGACTAGAAGCTGGGACAGAAGGCAGATAGTCCTTCGTGAAGAGGCCTTGGATGCGACTTCAGTGTTCTGGAGTCCGCGTCAGCTGCTCATTGGCTTTCAAGTGGCACACGAAGCATTGATGTCACCTATCAATCACGAAGTACCTTGAAACTGCCTCTCTCCTCCATGCCATACTCCCCCAGTTGAGATGGGCAGAGGCGCACATGCCAAGGATCCCTTGCAGCAGTCAGAATGACCTTCATGAGGACACCTAGACATCAGAATTTGGTCCTAACGAGCCTGATATTGATGGCTTGTATGCAAACTGCAAAACCCAGCTACCTGGCCAAGTGTTTGCAGGGGCTCAAATTTGTAGGGTCTGGTGCATATGCATACATGCCAGTGTCGAGGAAGCTACCAGTTCTGCAAAAATGGGCAAGTCTGGTTCTTGCAGACTGGTTGCTTTTTTGTACTGAAGGCTCCAATTTTCTACGGCTGTGTGTGTAAGGTGAGGTGTCGGCGCTTTTAATTGTTTCGCAAGGCGCTCAAATGTTGTAATGTATTTATATGTTGAAAACCAAAAGAATACCATGACAGCAGCGGACTCCTCCAATATCTGCTGTAAGAAACCAGAGACATCAAAGATGGCTTCTATTCCAAGATGGATCTAAAACGTTACATGCAAATGTTAACTCTTGTGCCAGTTATTTGCTAGCCAAAGAGCTGTACCACAGTAGGTGCAGGTCCCACGTGACAATCACTAACTTTTTAAAGTGGCAATCTCTGGATGTAATGAACCATTTCATCCTCTAGTCCAATATCCTATCTCCAACGGTGACACATGCTGAATAAAAACCTGTTAAAAGCCCACACTTGGACCATTCTATTCCATGGGATGAAATTCTATTCCATTCTATTCCATGGAATGTGTGAGCCTTACACACACATTGTGAACCTGAAACACGAGGAGCCTTTTCATTTCACCACAATTATGCCGCAGCTCTTTATTGCATGGGATGGCCAATCTCTGTTCAACTCTTCCTCAGCAATTGGCCTCAACAACATCCCTACAGTGAAACATCTTTACTGTTTGTTTTAAATGTGCCGCCTCTTCATTTAATTTGATTCCCTCCCTCTCTCATATTGTTAGTGATAGTGAATAGGCACAATCAGGTACCACCTCCTTCTGTTATAGAGCTTTTCAAAAGAAGCCAAAAGTGACTTGCCCAAGTTGATCCAGCAGGCCAGGAACAGAACCAGAGTTGCCTGCATCCCCATCCAGGGCTCTATCCGCTATGTCACACTGCCGCCCCCAGGTCCTGCCAATTTCATTCTTTATTTCCATCGTTTTTAAGGGCAGAAGAGACCATTCTGATCATCGAGTCTGACAATGGATATCATAAAATGAAAGAGGTGAAACAGCTTGGGTAAATTATCCTTCACTTCAGGTCCCAAACTGATGTTATAATCAGCTGTTATTCATCACCCCAGAGGCGGCTGCACTTCAGTAGTAGGCAAAGTGATGCCTTTGTGTAGTTTTGCATACACATTTGTGAAGTATTTGGGAATCTTTCACAAAGCCATCTATTATTAAGAAACGGAAGTAAAATTCTCCAGAGCAGCGAGGGGAGAGAAAGTATCCCTTTAGGCTAAAGTCCTTGTCAATATAGTATTCTGCTGGCGAAAGTCTGAATGCAAAAGGGGAGGAGAAAGGTCAATGAAAACCTGCAAAGGGTGGCTGCAGAAGAATAAGCAGGTGCAAAGAGCGCCTTACCAATTCTGTGGTAGGCCCAACCTTCCTGGAATGACAAAAAATATATATGCTGGAGCTAGCATTAAAAAAACCCTCCAAAGCTTTTGAGCATCAGCCTTGCAGCCAAGCACACCCAGCATACTTCGATTTTGATGTACAGTTTGAAACAAATCAATAGCAGTATAATAATACTCAGCACGCTGTGTAATTTTTATATCATTAGTTTTCATTTTCCGCTCCCCATGCATCAAAAAACTTACAACAGGCTCGTAAAGTTTATTTAGTATTCCATGAATTCCTAATCAGTTTCATTTCATAATGATTCAGAGCGGCCGTTGCCAGGGCCCCGGTGTCAAAAAATCGATAAAACCAACACACTTTTCCTGATGGCGGCTGCGAAAGGATCTATTGTAGGGGAATTATGATTTATGTCTGGGCTGCACCACAAGCAGCAGCAAGCGACAGCCTGGCTCAAGAGCTGAGATGTTCGCCAATAATGATTTATATGCATGCCTCACCCTTCTCCCTCCCCCGCACCCAACCTCTTCTTATCACCCCCCCCCCTTCACGCCTGTGCACCATCACGGCCCCGGACGCTGTGCATTAGCAGCGGCAGCTTTTGCTTTCCAGTGTGCTGCTGCAGCTGGGCTCTGGCAATGCAGTCCTGTGCGCCAGACCACCCTTTATCCCCAGGCCCGTGGTCCGTGTCAGATAAAGCCAGCCCCAGCTTGAGCAGAGTGGGCGAGTGGGATCTCCCCTCCTGCCCTCCCTTCCCCTATCCGCAGGCTCCCACAGCATTCCCTTTAGCTCTGGCTCCAGATGAGCACAGCTCGATATTCAGCTATGTGCAGGAGGTGCCTATTTGTCTTGGGGCACCCACTCTGTCAAGACCGCTCCGGGCGGGGAGGGAAAATGGACAAACGACAAGGGCCAGGCTGGGCGGCAGAGGGAAGGGGGAACGAGTGGACAATAGACAGCTGGAGCTGCTAGGCGAGACTAGACGTTCTAAAAGAGCGTTAAAGAAGAACCCTTTCTCTGAGGCTCATGAGACTGGGGTGGCACAAAAGTTCCAGGAAGCTCGTGGTTATTAGTGGCGAGGCCTGAAGTCGCTAAGATACCAGATTACTCAGGCAAGAGGCACCAAGAATCATCATTATTATTTGTAAGTGGACAGGTGAAGTAAGGGAGCAGCAGTGTTGTGCAGAGAGACAGTAGATGTTTTGGAATCAAATGTACAGTGGGACCGGTGTGTCCTTTATCAAAATAATGCACTGGGTAATTCTTCTGCCCAGACTTCTGGGGTGCCAGGGAAAGGCCAGACAGACCTCATTATTAAAAGTCCAGTTTGTGGATTAAAGGGACCATTTAGCTGGTCACAGTTTAGAAATCAGTTTGCCACTTGAAACACACACACTAGGACCCGAGATAGTTACATAACCTACCTGTGTCACATCATTTCAATAGAAGAGGGTGTCTTAAGCTCAGCTCTTCAGCTCAACTTAAAAAGCAGCCTCCACCCTCCAGGTGGGTCTTGTCTATTGTATTTCGATATATACAGTCTATTTGACCAACTAACCACTCCCAAGTCCCAAAGGATGGACACAATTTAAGAGCGAGGATCGACCTTGAATCACCAAGATGCACCGATTAAAAAACATCCAAAAAAAGATGCAAAGGGGGAGGGGGAGTGTGACTCATTTACATAGGTTGATATCACATCAACACAAATATTCTATTCCCCCACCAAGCCAGACTATTTTTGTAATTTCGGCAAGGAAAAAAGCTAAATGCAGAGAATTCATAAAAAAAAAGGAAAATAGCAAGAAAATCATGTTTTAATACAGTTACTGACAAATGTAGACATGAGCTGCTAGCAGCACCTTGTGCAGTGGTTCTCATCCTTTCTGGACTACTCTACCCCTTTCAGGAGTCTGGTTGGTCTTGTGTACCCCAAGCTTCACCTCACTAAAAAAGTACTTGCTCACAAAAATCAGATATAAAAAACACAAGTGTCACAGCGCGCTGGTACTGAAAAATTGCTCATGTTCTCACTTTAACCATATCATTATTAAATAAAATCAACTGGAATATTGTACTTACATTTCAGTGCGATAGTCGCCATATGATAGCGTATAGAGCACTATAAACAAGTCATTGTCTGTAGGACATTTTAGTTTGTACTGACTTTGATAGTGCTCTTTCTATAGCCTGTTATAAAACTAGGCAAATATCTAGATTATTTGACGTACCCCTTGGAAGACCTCTACATATTCTCAGGGGTGCACGTACCTCTAGTTTAGAGGAACATCCTTCCTGAACTGGATAGTAAGAACCTCATGCACCTTTAATATGCTAGTTATCACACAGGAATTCATCTTCAAACAAGTATTTTGGGCTGCATGAAAGTTACCGCATGGCAAGTCCACAAAAAGCCACTACCACCACTTCCTGCACGTAATGTTGGACTGTTATCTGGTGCGTTGTTTCCAGACCAGGTCTCTATCTCTTGCCAATGGTCGATAGCACTGTGGTCAGAGAAACTTGCTGTTCAACTTGAGTTAGGGTATCAGGATCATGCCAGCAGAGTTATACCATCATTTTCCTTCCCTTTGAATTTGTCCCTTGGAAATACTGCACGAAGTCATTAAGGCCTAAGATCTTATTTGCGAGACATTTTTAGATGGATAAGACGTGGCTGTAGAAATAATGAAGCTTTGGTTCACATTAATACGGCTGGACCGAAATAGTTAATTTAAGAGAAAATAGGGTTTTCTTTCCTATGAAAACCAGAAGCGGCTTGGAACCGAGTTTCTATTATAAAGGGATAAAATGGCTAAAAATGTTGAGATTTAAGGGAAAATATAATCATGGGTTTATGTTCGCAGGCTCCCATGAATATTTTCAGCATATTTCACCATATCATTGAGTGGGGGGATCCACTCCTGCTGCCAGAATGGATGTTCTATCATTTCTATAGTGGGTCCGCGTGACATTCATTAAGTGCAGCTACAAAGGGAGAGGGTTAAACAGCACGGCCTCCTCTCTCTGATTTGGTCATACATCAGCAAGCGCTCCAGGTTAAATGCCCAGAATACCGCAGCAGATGGATAGGTAAAAGGAGAGCGGCAGATACTTCACCCCACACTACTTAACCCAGGGAAATGAGTCTCAGAGTCGGTGTCATGGTAAAATATGGAAGCGCACTCAGATAATGTGCAGTTGAAATTTTTTTCCAAGCCTTTACAACTGACTGCACTTTAAGATACCACGTACCCCTGGCTGCAAACTGCCAGTTCGTTCTGCCAATGGGAGCTATTTTTATGTGTAATTTATCTTTATTGGTGCTCATGGAAGAATTTTAACCCTTGGTTTAGTCAATGATCTAAGGAAAGGGGCAAGTGGTTTGCGCCTCTAACTCCGCTACAGGTGAACTTTACAACTCATTCAGGCTGCATGGCGAGTGGGTTATTTTTCCCTTACACAAACATCTCTGAGAAATGGCCACACCAGCCAATTACTTACAAGTCACACTACGCACAGAGTGTCACTGTCAGAAAAGAAACTTGCATGATGCACGGTGCACAAGACTTTTCAAACTGTTTTACAGCAAGGGTGAGAAGCTCCAGGTATGGACCCGGTCCTCACTGTGCTAGGCGCTGTACAAACACAGGACAGGGAGATGGTCCCTGCCCATCCCTGCCTCAGACTTTTACTCTATCTCATGGATTGTTATGTGCACAAGTCTTGGTTTTAAAAGTCACTTTCAATCTTTGATGGCTTCAATGCACAAAGCGGAAGCTCAGTTTGGGTGGTTAATTCAGAGATTTGGATCACCTTGCACAGCTCCTTGCTTATTTTAAAAACAATGTGACAAGAATCTGGGCACAAGACATTGAGCACAGCCACCGGAACGTTTGAAAACGAAAACTGAAGAGCTCAAGGCGCGAGACTTCCCATCTCTGAAGACTGGAGGTTTGTATGGAAAATGCCATGTTTGTGCAGACACTTAAATACACACTTTACACAGGGGAGCAGTTCCACACACTTCAAATGAAATCAAACATTGCACAGGTGAGTAACAGGTGTGCGAGTGTTTACACAACTGAGCCCCAACTCCCCGGTCAATGAGACTACTCACATATGCACAAAGCAAAGTACAGGCCCACCGACGGGGACAAAAGGGGCAATTGCTCAGGGCCCGGATGATTTAAAAGGGCCCGGGAACCCCGGGTCCTTTTAAATCACCCAGGCGGGCTGCAGGGCTCCTAGGCACATGCAGGGTGATACCGGCTGTGGTGAAGGCAGCCAGGCAGGCATGTGGAAGCCCTGGCCGTGCCGGAAGAATGCACCCAGCAGCTCAGCTGGCAGCACCACCCAAATGTCAGGTGGACTGCGTAAACCTCAGCCATCTCTTTCTAGGGGGCCCATTAACTGTTCTGCCCTGGGGCCCAGAATTGCTGTTGGCAGACCTGGCTAAGTACACACAGACATGCTTCCAGGAGGAAGGCCTATATTTCAATCCCCAATATGGGACCAATCCTCCAAGGTTCTTAGGCTCAGCTCCTCAAAGGTATTAAGGCGCCGAACTCACCTTGATCAGTGCCATCAGCTCCCACAAATTCAATGGAGGTGAGATCATTCTGAACCTTACAGACTCAGGCCCTAGATTCAGAGGTTCATTTTTGTATCCCTGATTATTCAATAGCGCCCAATGTGCGTCATCCTCCCATAATCCGAAAAGTCTCTCTAAGTTGGGTCATCTCAATGCACATTATAGGAAAGCAGGAATAATTCAGTATCAAGTTGAGTATGGGAAAACAGACTAATAAAAACAAGAATCAGAGCACGGTAGTGATGATCGAACAAAAAAAGTGCATAACACATTTTGGTCTAAAGAAACATCCAGCTAATACCATGCAAATGAGGACAAAGTAACACATGTAAACATTTTGTGTGCACACACATGCATGATCATCCCCAGGGCTATGCAAGCGATCTACGTACTGAGCTGGAGAAATAAATTATTGAATTGTCACTATAGTCTTCCTTTCCCTTAATAACCATCAGGGAAAAACCAGAGTCCTGCAACCTCTATTGTGTTTTTTAATATCTCAGAAATAATTGCTAATCAAAGCTTCATGCAGTGGGGCCAGTAGGAAGTGGATACATGGCCTCGACACAAAATTTTCATGTGAGCTGAAGGAGTGGGAAGTTGTAGGGACACCTAATTTCCACCTTATGATCCAACTCCATCTGATGAAAAAGATTGCCCAGCAGTCAAAAATCAAAGTCACACTGTCCTGGTGAGAGCCGGAACGGTGACAGGTCCTAGCATGCCGGGAGAGCAGGCATGCAAGCAAGTGAAAATTTGGTCTCCGCTAGGTGTGGAAAGTCAATGTTATTTTTAAAAAAAAATTATTTTAGCAAATGTGTAGCTTTTGTTCTCTTATCATCACTGATTCAATACACAGGGGTTCTTCTAGCTTATTAACCTTACCAAGCCTTTTCCATTATATTAAAAAAATAAGATTATTATTCATTAGTGCCAGTGCTGTCACATGAAATTCATTCTGTTTTTTATTTAACCTCTGTAGTGACTTTGCCATGTGGCAGAGTGCAAGACTTCTAAGCTTCTAACAGATAAAGGATAGAAAATCACGTGCCTAAACCCCACCCCACCCCCAGAAAACCCCAAACTTTTCAGGGGCTATCACACCACTATTGGAATTCTCTTAGGCATTAAACAAATGTGATATGTGATTAATTAGCAGCTTGCCATACTCCTTGCTAATTAGGTAATGATATGCTGAGCAGCAGTCTCTAAAAATGAAAACAAAGTCTTCTCTGGCAATTAAATACATCTGTTAACACCACAAATACAGGCGTGCCCCCACCCCCACCCCCATATTTTTCTTAAAGGAGTTGGAAATAGGTCGAAAAGGACTGAATACACTATTGAGGATGAAAGATCAGTGTGCCCCAGTACTCTGTCACCGAAGGCATGATGCTGAAAATACTTGCTGCCAAGCATAGGCCCGGTTGAAGAAAGCAGCCCAGTTCAGGACAGAACTGGAACACATGCTTAGCGAGTTAAACATGGGCTTAACTTTAAGTGCATATGTAGACTGCAGTTGCTATGCTATAAAATATGGACAGTACTAAACAAAAAAGAGTCACCAAGACGGTATTGTACGACGAGAGTAGCTGAACTGAGGGTCAGCTGCTTGGATTACACCAGTTAGCAAGTCATTGGTAGATATGGGTTTGTTTGTTTGTGTGGTTGGTTTCTAAGGCACTCTCTTGCGTGCCACTCTGATTTTGAAAATAGCATGTTGAGACCAATATCAACACAAATCTGGAGGGGAAAAAAATATACGCCTTGGAAGAGAAGTGTCAAAGCACAGAGCAGATAGGGCTCCCAACTCCCATTAAAAATCATTGAGAGTTGGACTCCTGAAGACCATTACGCCACTGAAAAATCATTCCTGTCCCATTCCTGCCCCCCCAACCCCCACCCCGCAGGTTGAAAAGTGCTTATATTTCTATTAACACGGAGTCAATTCCACAACCGCCTGAATCACCCCAGAAAAATAAGATTTCTGGTGGAAACGGCAGCAACACGTCTCTGTGAGAAAGAATCTCGTCAGCGGGTGCATCGGTGCCCACAGCCAATAGCAAGTGTGTGTCAAGGTAACTTATTGCCCTGGAACACAGGATACAGAATCAATACAGTCAACCTTCCGCCACGTTGAACTTTGCATTGTGTAATGGCAACAGATCAAACTGAATTTTAATTCTTTTAATTATAATGGTGCTCTGGAGGATTTTGTTCAGTCAGGGGAAGGAATCCACAACAGGAATTGGTGAAAGCTGTCAACATTAGACATTTGCAGAAGTGTATTGGGATGGTCTGGGCTCTACCCACCGACAAGGCAACTAAAACGCCGGTGTATTGCTCACTTAGAAAGGCAGGGTCCACCTTTGATTTCAAGAGCCCTCTCAAAATAAAGGCACCTACATTCTGTTAAGAACGGGAATGAGCCCACAAGCTCAGGTTTATATATATATTAAATTGAACCTACCAAGGAAAGGTTAAGGGATTAAACTTTCCAGAAGCTTTGCTCAGCCTAGCAAAAGATCTTGAGGGAACATCTCAACCTTTGCTCCCTTTGGGGAAACAAGCAGTTATTTGAGGAAGCTTTTTTTGGAACACATGCTGTGGACATCTGTGTCAGCAGACCCTAATCAAGGCAGACCCATAGGGTTGAACCAATTTGTGTTCAAGGCTTCAGACTAGAATATGAAATTCCTGTTGGGATAAGTAGCTACCTGAAGGGGCATGGATGAGTTGCCTGCATAGACTGTGAATATGAGTGACAGATGAATCCACTTTTTTGCCTAGAAGCCTTTTAAAGGGATAGACTTGCAGAAGATTTCCCAGAAGTTTACTAGTTTGAGGGAGACAATAGCTCTGTTTGGCTCCTTATAATTTTTAACTGAAATAAAAATGGTTGGGGAGATTGGAATAAGGGGGCTGCTTGAACCCTGCCAAGGGGTTCATGAAGCAAACCCAGTAGTGGGGCTTGCAGGGGTGAGAAGTGAAGCCTCATGCAATATTACTTGGAAGCTCTAGACTAGCTGACTTCTATCCATTTACCATAAGATATTTCTAGAGCACCCATCATTACTGTGTCTATATTAAGGCAAACTAAGGGGTCAGGAGTCTGCTGACACCACTTAGGTATAAAACCAGTGTAACAGAGAGGAGAATACATCCACAAGGCCTTGTCTCCACTGGGATTTGCCCAGTTACTGCCCTCTTTGTACACCCCTCCTGTAGGCACTGCTCTAAACCACAATTTGCACTGGTTTGGCTCACCCAGGTTTCAAGCATGACTAAACTGCGCTGATACACTCACAGCCGATAGCAACTTTGCCTATCCACACTCAGGGTTTGTTTTGGTGCAACTACATGGGCAGCTGTAATTCCCAGTGTAGCCAAGGCCTCAGTTTCCACAAGTCTAGTTAAGGCAGGCATTGGAGGTGGTTCAGCCATGGAACAGCAAACAAAGCTGGAGAATTCTTGTTTGTTTTTGGTCTTCCCCTTTAACTGTCATGAAATCACATTGTCTGGATGGCTTGCACAGGGATGCCTCTCCTGTTAAACTGCCTAGAGCTTCCAGTGATTCCGAACACAGCAGAAACCATCCACAGTACTAGGTGTACAGTTGGCTATGACTGAAGAATGCAAAGCCATACCAGCAGGGTACTGCTGGTTGGGACAATGCATTGTAATGGAGATTCCCAGCAAGAGCCTGCAGACCCCAAGGGGGATCTGCAGGAACAGCTCTGCTATTTTCAACGAGAGCCGCTGTACCTGCAAGTCCGGCAGCACGGAATCCACACACTTGAACTGTGGAGTGAAAACAACCGAAATAGCAGAAATGACTTGGCAGACGCACCAAGCATTGTCCCTGGGAAGCTTTAGAGTTGGGGGGCTTCTCACAATTACAAGTCTTCCAGGGGTCTACCAAATTGTTTGACAGATGATTTGTCAAGGAGCACAGACCTGTTAAAAGAACAAGATTTCCATGAGCTGTTTCAATCACTGGGTTAGAGTCAATGAGATCAGAACACTGGGAAACAAACCACTATAAAGCTCCCGTGGTTTTTGGAGTTCTAGGCTTTATCCTTCCAGTAACCCTCATGGTGAAAACTGAAGGCAGAGTTTCTGCACAAGTTCTATGCACTACTTAAGCCCTTCTGTTTAAGTAGCTCGCAGGCTTAATATTTACCCTAAATTCACAGGGATGGATTTCACCCTGAATGAACAAGAGCAACGGTAATCGGCATCTTTGAGATGCACTGTCAATATTTGCTCCGCTTGTCATTGACCGAATGCAAAACCTATAGCAAGAGTTGCACTGTGTTTCAAAACACACATTGCTATAAGCTTAAATAGCCCTAAGTCTGAGTTGCTAAAGAGAGGATCGCCCAATAAAGACTTGCCAAGTCAGAAACCCTATTGGATGGGAAGTTCTTGGTGGGCAGCAGTGGTACTAGAAGATGGAAGAAAAACATGAGCATCATGTTAAATGCCAGGACTAAAAATCACACCAAAGAGTTGAAGTGTGGATTCTGTGTCGGAGAAGTAAACACCACATTCTTCCGAGAGGAGACCTCTGCTTCTAGACCCATTTGGCCAAGTTGGTGCAGGGAGATGGATCTTTATATGTTGTTCTTAGTTCTAGGAGCTAAACTGCCCCACTGTAGTTTATCCTTCCTTTCCTTCACAGGACAGGCTGAGAAACTGATACTGGCAGGGAGTTCTCAAGACTTATATCCCTTATGCTATCAGCTAACCTTATTAGACTAACAGTATTTTTTCATGACCCATATTTGTCAGCTCAATAATACTGTCCTAGTTGTTGAAACCTTTTTGATTCTTTCCTTTTATGACTGATGAAAAACACAGTGCTGTTTCCTTGGCAAACTATGGTATTTCTCTCCACACACACACACACCACTCCCACTTTAAAAGGGGAGAAGCCTGTTTAAAACTCTGAGTGGGACAGAATATCAAGTGTGATTTGAGGTTTCCAAGTTCATGAATAGGTGGCAGCTTCCCTCTCTCCCCTGTGAAAACTCAGGCCTTAATCCTACAAGGCACTTCAGGCACCCACACAGACCCCTGTTGACCTTCCATCACCAATAACATCCCACTCGGGCCAGGAAGGTGAATTCCTTTGTGACACAGGGGGTGTATCAAGCCCAGTGTATTATTTCCTTGGGTGGCCATTTTACCTCATGTTTTTTAAAGCTTTGTCTGGATACTTAGAACAGAGCTGAGGAACTGCATGCCCACCTGGATTGGACTCTCAGACACTAGTGCAGAAAGTTAACATAGTCAGATAAGGAACTCACATCATAGGGACCAAAAGAGGTTGTAACGGATCACAGCATCCACCCTGATTGTCCCCATTTGAACCCAATTTGCAGATGCTTTTAACATATTCAATCTGGCAACACCACACAAACTGCAGTGAGCAAGTTGCCTTCTCCCTACACGCCTCCTGAATCGTTCTGTTCTACTCTGCCTCAGAGAACAGGGTCGTTTCTTTCCACCACAGCCAATTCTCCTACAAAGGAGAGAAATGCAATGTTCAAAGCAATAAAAGCGGGAAAGAGGAATTATTTTCTGCACCCGCTCGGATGGAAATGAAGCCAAGCCTCAATTCGCCACCACCCACCTGGAGCTGTGGTATGATCCTATAGATCTTTGGATCAATACTGCATCACAGCTACAAAACTGGAAAGGGGAAAAAATGAGGCACAAAATCGAGGAGTGTAAATTTTAACTAAATTAGTTCTGTAAGAGTTTCCCTCCCCCTTTTTGAAAAAAAAGCCCCCACCACAATCAACAGGGGAGAGGAGCCTCCTTTAAAGGAACAGGTTTGATTCACAAGGTCGCTCCTCTCCCCTAGTCCCCAGTTATGCTGAGAAGAGATGCCTGTACGTTTTCTGGTTTGATTATGTGTTGAGAGGGATACACCCCATATTATTTCTTAACGATTCACTAAATTGCAACATCTCCACAGGAGGAAAGGTTTAAATTGCCTCCCAGGTTTTCTGTCCACCCAGGCATTTTGTTACATGCTATAAGAGGAGTTTCTGCCCACACGGAGAAGAGATTGACTTTGTTGTTGTTTGTTGGTTTGTATAGTAGGACTGTATTGAGACGTCTCACATGGTTGTATGATATCAAAGACATTTCAGACACACACTATGACATGCAAGACCAAGATTTTCTGGCTGCTTGGTGTCCTGATTCTCCAGAGATGTATTGATTGTTCCTGAGCAATCACACAAATACCAGTGAACCGGTTACAAAGGACAGAATCCCAAAGAAGGAGCTTCCAGGTGGCAAAAGACAAAGACAGTAATATGTTTTTAACAATATTGTGCTTTCCCCATCTGGGAGCTCACCAGGTTTTTTTCACAGAAATGAAGAGCTGGAAGGGACCTCAAAGTATCATTTAGTCCAATCCCCAGCACTGAGGCAGGACCAAGCAAACTTCTCAAATCTAACCATGCCCAGTCTCCTTAATCTCCTCTCACAGGTCAGGTTTTCTAAACTTATATCATTTTTGTTGCACTACTCTGGACACTCTCCAATTTGTCCACATCTTTCCTAAAGCATAGCGCCCAGAATTGGAAACAATACCTCTTCTGAGGCCTCACCAGTACTAAGCAGTGCAGGCCTGGTGTCTTACATAAGATACACCTGTTAATACACCCCAGAATAACATTTAGTGTTTTTTTAAGTGCATCACATTGTTAAGTCATGTTCGGTTTGTGATGCATTATAACCCCCAGATCCCTTTAAGCAGTACACCGGCTACCCAGTTATTCCCATTTTGAAGCTGACTATTTGATTTTTCCTTCCTAAGTGAAATACTTTGTACTTTTTCCCCTCTCTAGGGCTAACCCTGGCCTGGATCCTGTAAGTAGCACCAGGGAACTGAGGCAGTTCTGCTGGAGGAAAGTCTGCACAAGGCCAATGGAGCCAACTCTATAGGGGATCCCTGTATATCCCCAGGTAATCAATGGAGGAGAAAAGATAGGACTAGTGGAGGGGCCACACTTCAAGTCCTCCAGCAAATCCCATCACAGATCTGGAACCCCGGAGTAATTGCAGCTACAAGGCAACAATGACCACCCCACCCATAAACCCAGAGAAATCAGCCATGAGGAGGATGTACATCTCTGCTACAGAGTATAAACAATCATAGGAATGCCTTACCTGCAAGGGGTCAGGTGAGGCATCATCACATGAGAGACAGATACTCCAGGGCCTTGAAGTCCCAGTGACTGCTGTACTCAGCTTTTCAGAGCACTCTCCTAGCAACCAGAAGAAGGTGCCCCACAGAGTTCAAAAGGGCTCCTGTCAGCCTTTCCTAAAAGGGCAGCTCCACACAGCCAAAGTTTGTATTGATAAAAAAGGAGAGAGAGGAAAGGGGAGGTTTCTAGTTAATACTTTCCTCCTCCGTTCAAGAAGAGTTTAGCTCCTAATGCCTGCCTGTCACCCGGCCAGCCTAGCTTTCTCTGACAGCATTCTCCTCAGGAATACCGGTGAGGTAGATTACTTAATTGGCCACAGCTGGTTCTGCCCTGGTACCTTGGCAATCAGGGCAGGCAGCTGTGGTCGTTCACAGGGAGCGTTTACCTTCTCCCTGCCAAAATCTACATCTTTCAACTCCAAGGGCTTTACGGTATGTATACAGAGCCCTTCACCCAAGACACAAAGGTGGCCATGTTTGAGAATATGCTGAGAAGCACGCTGTGTCCAGTTAGAACTGCAAGGAAGAGTTAGGTAACCCGAATGCAATTACACAACATCCTTATTCTTACAAAGTGTCATGGGATCTTTAATGATCACAACTGGCCAGGACCTCAGTTTTAGCACTTTCAGCAACCCTACTACCAAGCTGGGGTGGGGGTGGTGGCATAATACAGGCTCTGCTCTGGCAGGACCCTTATTTAGAGCACCTAGCTGTTCTTGGGAGAACTCATTCAAACACTAATCTGGCTGAGCCTTGCTGAGGCTGGCAGATCTTGCAGGATCACATGGCTGCAAGACTGAAGAGGAGGCACTGAAAAGTTACCAGGTTCCAGTGACACAGCTGATCTGGGTGGGACTATAAAAAGAAAGGGGGCACTAGTGCAACGGGGGGGGGGGGGCAACAGGGAGATAATGTGTCTACTTTTATCCCCAATTTGCTAAAGCTTGGAAGATCTAGGGTGACTATTGCCCAGCAGTTAGAACTGATTTGCTCTAGTTTTGTTTCTGGAAATCAAGTAAGTCCTAAGGAAAGGGATGTGAAGTGACCGGTGGTGAAGATTTTTCTTTTTCTTTTCCCAGTAGTGATGCTTAAATAATGCAATAGCAGATCCTAAGAAGTGTTCATCTAATTCTAATTTAAGGTAGGCTTGGCAAATAGCATCAAATCCAAACCTCATTATCCATCGTCTATTTTTATATCATGAAAATAATGATAGTATTCCAGGTGACTGATATCTTTCTAAGAGAAGTATTACTCATGGGGGAAATTATCAATATGTGTTTAGTTTTGCTGCACAGAGCAAAACTTAGTGTTGCCACCTCTTGCAATTTCTTGTGATTGCTGGTGTTTTTTCTTAAAGCCTGAGCTTCTGGAGTCCACTGAATGCATGAAAATTTCAGCCTTTTCTTTTAAAAATAAGTTTTCAGCCCTTGTGGTTGCAGAGGAAAGCTCCCAGACATGAACCTTAAAGGCTCAAAAACCAGAAGCCAGATAAAAAGAACTTTAAAATGTATTTGTTTTTTTAAAAACATGATTTTAAAGGGCATCTCATGATTTTTTGAATGCTTGGCAATAGTGTAACATTGAACCAAAACCTTTAAACATTTCTCTGGGATGATTCTCCGATTCCTAGCTATGCACTGGCAATCATTAAGGCCCCCATCCTGCAATGAGCTCACACAAGAAGACCACTGACTTAAATAGGGCCCATTTATGGCTTTTGTTGCAGGGCCTTAATGAAGTGCAATTTACATAACCCTAACTTGATTATTTTGGTACCACCATGCACTTCAGCTAATAGAGATGAAACTTCGAGTCCCACTTTATCTTTTCTCTTTTATCCGAACACTTGGCGCCTTCTTTCTGTCACTTCAATAATAAATCATCCGTTTTTGTATGATTAGGGTTATGAACAGCTCAGTGCTCGTACGGTGGAACATTAGGACAGGGATACAGATGCCCAGAGGACAGAGATAAGGATTCATGGAAGGGGAGACGGGGCTGACTTGAGAGATGTTTAAAATGCATAAGTGAAGAGGAACAAAGGGAAAATAGTTGATGAATATTTAAAGTGGCCAAATATTCAAAGTAAATGTATATACACAAATACACAGACATGAAATGAAAAGGATCAATCCTTAATGCCCAATCAATCTTCCATTTAAATCACTGATTGGATTAATCTGAATTTAAGGCTTGATTTTCCAAGGGGCTGAAGTACACTAGGATCTGGGCCTGAAGCATGTGACCGCATTGGGATTACTCGTGCATTTAAAGTGAGGCAAACATTTAAGGGTTTGGCTGAATTAGCCCCTCTGGGCTCAGCATCTTACAGTGTTGAACCAATAAGGAGGAGACAGTAAGTACGACTCTAGGAAGGGTTTCAGACAAAAAGGACCCTTGTTTAACGCTGAAACATTAACTCGTGATCTTGTGATATGTGATCCACACAACAGGAAGTATTAAACAGGAAGCATAGCAGAGTGACCATAGGTCACCGGGGGAAAGGTTCCAGCTCCTACTCTGCTACTGACTTGGTCTCTGACCTTAGGCAAATCACTTAGCTCAGCTGTGTTTCAGTTTTCACCTCTGTAAAATATGTATGCTACTGCCTGTCTGTCTCATGGAGGTGTTGCAAATGTAATGTGTTGCATATATAATTAATATTCCCTTATGGAAAAAATTCACAATAGGGATGAAACCTTTTAGAAATTAAGTAAGGTTCTATACAAATGACTATTGAAACATATACAATTAAACAGAGAAATATACTTTCCTATAGTATTTTTGTAAATAGACATTTCTATCGGAGGAAAACAACTGTATAGGATAGTTCAAAAATTCTACAGGAAGGTTATTCCCCATTGAATCCTGCAGGGAATGGAAAATGACTCTAGAAAGGAAGAGGTTAATGGCAGTGGGGACGCTGGACTGGGTGCAGCTAGATACTAACAAGAACAAAAGCCATACATTTAAATTCCTACTTCTTAGAGACCCCAATTCAAGGAAACCTTCCTAATCAAGACCGCATTTAAGCACATGCTTACGTCCCCGCAAAATCAAGGAGCCCAAACACACCCTTGATGTTAGGCACGTCCCAGAAGGAGGCAGAGGTGAAAATGAGTTTCTCTAGTTGTCAGGCCAGCTGCTGAAATGATTATTTGAGCGCCGCTGGGATTTTTATTGCCGTGCATACTTAATGAATGCGTGAGGGTGCCGCAAGCCTTGGGTAGGTGGCTTTTTTTTTTATCACTTTGAATCTAAAAAAATAAATACCCGTGTTTTCCAGAACTGGGGTCAAAACAATTTTCCTAGAGGCAGCCATTTGTTCCTCAATATTTGCCCCTTTCCAAAAGGGGCTGTGACAGGGCCATCTCATCCCCCCTGCTGGAGGCATGGGTGCCCTGACCTGCTTCAAGAAAACTCATTTGGGGCATGCTCCCAGTGAGATTTAGTCCTCCAGAGGCCTAGAAAGGCCAAGAGGGGGAAAGACCAATAGGGAGCCAGCAGGCCAGTTAAAGTCTTGCCTGCTTCCTGTGAGGGTAGTGGTGGATGAGACGGGGATAGTGGAAGAGCTCCCCAGCGCTAATCTAGAAGCAGGTCAGGTCCTGGTCTTAAAGCACAGCAACTAAATATCCGTCTTTTATGTTTAATTGAAGATGTGGACAGATAGATTCTGAGTTGGTTATTATTGAACTGGTTAAATTGTACACTAAGCTTATGGCATGGATCTCTGGATTGGCTATTACACCTCGTAAACCGAGGCAGGAAATGTCTGTCACACCATGCCCCTTACAGATTCTGGATTCCATTGATTTTCAATGGAAGTTGGGTGCTCGTCTCTCTTATGTGACTTTGAAAACCCCACCCTTATCAATTGACCATATTTTGAACAGATTTCACAGACAGATACATTGCTAAATGCAGCAACTACTTCACAGCATCCATCTCCTCTGGAGTATGCTGGCAGGACAGAACAAAAATGGAAGAATTCATTCCAGACCTTCCTTGCCTTTACTAGATTTGGGGTCAGGGAGAAGAACAGTCCACAATGGCACTAGCATTTGTGATAGCAAAGTTGGGAGCGTTAGCGTAGACAAGACCACCATGCCATCTAGATCTTGTCTGATGACTTGATGACTGCTAACACCGATGGAACTACACCACTGGGAATTTCCCAAAGGAGTCTCCTGTAAAGACAGCCCAACGCTTGGTCGTAATTATGCTAAGTATCCACCCACAAAAATTTCCAACCAAGAGAGCTACGGCCAGTCACCGTAGTCTGCTCTCTTCCCAACACGTGCGTGCCCATAAGAAGAACCACATGATCTTAACCAAAAGCACGTAAAGCTTCTGCAGACGACAAACATCTCACAAAGACTTCTAATTAACGTGTTCCAATGTGCAGGGTGTATAAACAGGCTATTGTCAGTGCTTTCGGTCTTTTGATATAAGCCTCAGACCTCTTTTAGTTTCACTCAGACATACTCTGACCTCTGTCAAAAATTAATTGACAATAAGGTCTCTCCCAGTAAATGTTTGCAACAGCAACAAAAGAGTAGGTAATAATAATATGCCTGCTATGCACACAGGAGGCAAAATACCGGTTTAGATTTCTATGGTAATGTCTTCAGATACAGTCCCAAGCTTTGGGGACTTTTTAGCTGCTGAGTTACTGTAATATTTCTCATAAGAAATCTTGAAATCCTACACCTATGTTCCCAACCTCAAACTCCTTAGACATATTTCTGTACCTAGCTACAAGCTAAACCTGTATTTTTTTATTTTATTTGTGCCACTGCACTCAAAGAAGAAGGTGGCCAGCAGTCTGTGAAATTATTGTTTTCTTCCCAATGTAGTCACCACAGCTGAGGACTTAATGCTTGGCTATTGTCTGCTATCCTTATTAACATAAATATTGCAACAGTCAGGCGGGATACAAGCCATACGTGAGATAAGATCTTGTCTGTTTCTGGTGATGGGATCCCAACACCAGACAATTAAAACAGCTGGAGTATTTTGTAATCATTGTCATATCAGATTACTGTGCTGATGCATACTTTAAGTAGGAAAAGTTATTACATTCCTGCATGAGGGAAAGGGGAAGAAAGGTCTAAGAATACCACAGCACGAGTGGTTTATGGAGACATAAAAATTACTATGGACAGTTATTCTGAGGGCAGCATAATTGTACAATAATTCTGTTTACACTTATCCATCCTATTTTTCCTATAGAATGTTATAGGTGAAATGTTTCTACAGGACTGTACAAGGGACGATAATATAAACCTCAGTAGATTGTTTTTCCTCACTTTTACTGATGGCACTTTACAATGTACTCTTCCTTGCAGAGAGGCTGACTTTGGGTAGTCAATATAACATATTCCTATAAGACTGTCAGTAGGATTGGTAGGGTCATTTGCAGTGGTTTTGTGGATCTGCAAATTGAGAATCAGCCCTTGGAGGATTGAGGTTTCAAATTTAATTTTACACTAATTCTAGGCATTTTTTGAAAAACGACAGGCTTGCGTTTATTACCTTGAATGCAATGTTATTTACTTCTCTTCAGGCTCTTTTTATTGTTTTGTTGGGTTACCAGGCTAATGTAGCACTGTCCTAACTGCTAAGCTGCACAGAGCAAGGGCATTTGCATGCACCATGATAATCAGGTGCTAGGCTGCAGAGTTCACATGCAAATGATCCGGTGTTTGGTATTAAACATGACAAAAAGAGGGTCTGATTCTGATCTCGCCCACCCTGATGTCAATCAGCAGCGAGCTCTCTGTTATCAATGGAGCTGCACCATGTAAAACTGATGTGAACAGGATGGAATCACATCAGATCCACACTAGTTCACAACAGTTACAAAATGGAATGGACAGTCATTTCTGGGTGTAGGGAGCAGTGGACAGTGCACTCAAATCACTTTTAGGGGAGGGAGGATACACCAAAGAGATAGGGAAAATGCTACACAAAGTTGGAAAAAAAGCCACTGAGTTTTTAAAAAATATAGAGCTCTCCATTCACAATGTATTTTTAAAAAACACTGTAATAAATCCACTTCCCAGCTATCTCTGTGCTGCACCCCATGACAACACCAAGAACTCAGTTCTTTCCACTCCCAAAACTCAGGTCTCTACCACTTGAGCAAGAAGAGACTCCCTATTAGCTGCTAGTAAGATAGGGTTTATGACACACAGAAGAGCAGTTCTGATTCTACCCTGCAGAGGGCAGTGGTTATACACAAAAATAGCCAGTTCATTACAACACCAACGTTCTGCACCCCTATGACACTTGTTACCTGACAATCTCAAAGCACTTTATACAGATATCAGTACATTTTAGGCTCTGCAGTTTCTGAGCTGCCACGTAATGAGAGTTTAACACAAATGGAGATAACAGCCATCTTTCTTATTTTTATTGATTGCCAAGATACTAAGTGCAATTTCTGCAAAAGCTTGTCAGGAGACTATGATTCGGCTGACACTGAGTTCCTGAAAAAGACCAGACAAATGGGATTTTTCTCTTTTATATGATTATTAATTATTATTATTTGCATTATGATAGAGTGTAGACGCTGTAATTGAGATCAGGACCCAATTGTTCTAGGTGCTGTACAAACACACAGTAAAAGCTAGTCCCTGCCCCAAAGAGTCCACAGTCTAAATAATGTCCAGGTTCTGGACTGTGTACCGTGCATGTAACCTGCTTTGCTGAAATAAGTCTCCGGTTATTATTTTTTAGAGAGGAAAAAAATTGGAGAGTACTTGTAGAAATGAGCAAGGTTTCACCAAGTGATAAAGGTAGTTATGCTCCAGTAATGAGGAGAAAGGGAACTTGCTATCAGGAATTAATGAGATCACAAAGAACAAAGACGACTAACAGAAGAGGCAGGGGAAGTGAAGGTTTTTAAAATGTCCCTGCTGAACACCAGGAATAATAGAGTGAGAAAAAATGGAGTAGATCCCTGTGGTAAAAACTATTAGAGGCGGCGAATTATAAAACTATTAACCAGAATGTAACTCCCAATTAAAAGATGATTTAACACTGGAATCTGATGGATGAATTTTGATTAAATGGAGAACTATTAGGAGCCCTGGGAAATGGACTTCTCCTGCCAGTTCTAAAAGTTAAAAGGCAGTTTGATATAAAAATTTATAAATTAAGGTTAATTACTTTAAATAACATAGCTGGAGGCAATAAAAAGAAATTTATCATATTCTCTGGAGTTTTAGGAAAATAATATAGATATCTGCACCTCTCAATGGAAAATCGAATTAGCCTCCCCAAGTACAGGTCAAAAAAGACAAAGGCAAAATAAACTATCTGACAAAGGGGGCCGTGTGAGAAGTTGGTTGAGTCGGAGCCCTCGCTTAGCGAGAAAACTCCTTTTCTGGTGACACAATGATGCTCTTTCCAGGAGAGGGCAAACAGTGTCTTCCAATAGGAAGCCTTTCCAAGGCAGGCAGTGCACATGAACCGACTGTAAAGCAAATGCAACCCATCCTGGGATACAGCGGGTGTCCAGAGATGCTGTTTGGTGCTCCGTCATTGGAGACTGATTTGTGTCTAAAAGCAAAAATGAACACATGAAAGTAAAGCTGAAAACCAATCTATGGTAGCAGTCGGTAACACCGGTTACCAACAGTGTATCGTTCTGGAGGGAAGGCAAGGTACGTACTGTACAGCACACCAGAGACCTTGACCTGACTAAGCCAAATACTTCTAAATTGCAAGGCAAGGACCTTGGGATAGAGCTCAGTCATATCAGGTTAGGCAATTTCTTCTCCACCTTTCTATTTCAACTGCACAGGTATTTTGGTGAAAGGAGGAGAGTATTTTGGGTTTAAAGCATGTATCCTAGGCTCATTTATTCTTCTGAGGGGATCATGCAGTGAAGATTTTCGGCAGGGTTGCCCTAAAGGGAGTCTCTCCTTCACTCCTCCCTAAGTGTTGGGTTGGATCCTCCCTCCCCTGGAAGACCTGAAGAAGGTGGCTAAGGAAAACGAAATCTTTGCTAGGACATCCTGCTGGCATTTCTCCCTGATCGTTGCCCTGGGAGCCCATCGAATGAGCCAGAAACCTGGAAGATCTCCAAGGATCCTTATGAATCCCACGGAGTCCCCAGGAAGTTAGATTTATCTGGGAAGAGGATTTGCACCAAAGTGATGGCTCTTCCCACAGCAACATCCCCTCTCTTCGCTGCCTGGCAATGCAGTTCCTTTGTTGACAAGGGTAAGGGCTCCACAGATCAGACAAAACAAGCCAGGTTCAATCAGCTTTTCCAGGTCAGCACCACAGAGCCCCATGTAGAGTTGAAAGAAGGGTGGACAGTGGTTGACCCTGTGACTTCCATGCAGGCTGGACAAGATAGGGGTCTCCTCTGTATACTGATGTTGAGAGCATGGTTTATTTTTAGTGCTGCACTTTCATGAACTGGATTTCATGGACAGATAGGGAGGGAGGGAGGAAGTTTGCATCTCATTGACTGATCCTATTATCAGCCACTGGATTTGGCTGTGCTCTGTATAATGTCCGTTAGTTGGAGTCGGCAATTCTGATGCCATTCCAACACCAGATCTGTCCCATCTCATGCACACCACAATGAACCAACCGCCCTTTCTTCCCATTCCCAGATCAATGTATCACCTCCTTAGGTTTTTTGTGCATATATACATGTATACACAGAGACTTCTGTTATTAAGCTACCTCCTGTCTTAAGAAATGACCCCTAAGTATCCCCAGACTTATTGGACTGATTCTGTTCTCACTAACTCTGATGGAAATCTGGAGTAACCCCATCAAAGGTACTGGCCTAAAGGCAGAATCAGTCTATACCTGGAATCCAGGACTATAATTCCCCTCCACCTTTATCAGAAAATCTCTTTGTTAAGTGACCAGTTTTCGTGCTGGCCCCTTTGAGTGTTAGAAACAGATCCTGCAATTTCCCACTGTGCCCACCCCTGCAGTGCCAGTCTGCCCTGCATTCTCCCACCCCATGTCCCTTTCTTCCTTTGTCTTGTCTTCTCTCACCCCACACCCCCATACAGTACAAATGAAGTGCTGCTCCTTTAAGGCTCAGTGCTTGTAAGTGATTACTCTTGGCCATCACTTTTTCTATATCAGACATGTCATGGTGAAGAATCTTCAACCTTGACTCTTACAGCTGCCCTAATTATAGGACATATTTTTGGTGCTGTGTCTTTATTCCTTTCTGCGCTGGCACTCTGACCCCAGTGCTTCCTCCGTCGTGCTTGTGTTAACAAGGTTGTCCATTCTTCAGTTTCCTCACTCTGATTTGTAACTCGGAATTACCATATCTGGCTTTCACTCACTGACAACCGTCACTTTAAATAGGCCTTTTAAAGTTAATACAATGTCCATTCTAAAGCGGAGTATTACTTTTCAGTGATGTTAAATGAGCAATTTAAGGAGCTAAACGCATTTCTTTTAAGAAAAATTAATTTTTATCTGCCACTTAATTTATGAACAGCTCTAACCCTAAACAAATCTGCCCTACGGCTGCTGCTATCACTAAAAAATAATAATAATACAAGAATAACTCTAGGTGATTATGTCAAAAATAGAGAAGAAATATACAAATTACTCATAAAAACATGTCTCACCAGCGCCCTTTGGGATCTCAGGTGCTGGCCCCTCTTAGACAGTGCTCTTTTCCAACTCCCTGCCATCAAGGGAAGGGAGCATTGGTAAGTTGTGAACATTCAAATATCTGCTCCCTGGTCTGTGCCCTCCCCACTTCTTGTCCCCTTTCTCTCCTTCAGAGGGTGTTTTGGAATCCTTCCCTGACAGAATCCCCATTACTGGGATTCAAATGATACTCAAGGGACCAGGTTCTTTGCTAGTAAAAACTGGAATGACTCCATTGGCTTCAATGGAGTGATGTCTATGTACTCAAGCTGAGGATTTGGCCATTGGGCTCTAATGATATATATATCTGAGATTAGCAAGGGTGATTTTTTTTTTTTTTTGGCTTATATGCACAGTCAAACTACAGCTAAACTTGAGGGATCATGAAAAGATATCACCCACTCCTTGGGTTATCGCTGAAGACCTTAGAAAGAAGGAGGTTCCTCAATTACTATCCAGAACAAGGCATGGATCCATAACCCACTTGAGGAAGAAGAAGAGAAAAAAATGGTTCAGTGATGAAAACATCAGACTGGGAGCCAGGAGATCTGGACTATGCTCCTGGTTCTGCCTCAGACCTCCTTGGAGATCAAGTCATGTACGCTCTTGCCTGGATGTTCAAAGGAGTGTAAAGGAGTTAGGGACCCCCATTCTCTTTGGAAAACCCGCCTCCATGCCTCAGTTTCACTATCTGTGAAGTGAGATACTACTACTCCCCACCTCTCACAGAGTAGTAGTGAGGCTAAGTTTCTTCCTGTGAGGTAAACGTGTCAAGCAAGCACCACAGGTGAAAAGTGCAGCAGAAGTTCCAAGTATCACCACTCCTGTAGTAAGTCCACATCTCCAGCCAAATTAAACAATTCCAACCTGTCCCTGACAGTGGTCTCCACATGGATCAACATGCTGGTCCTAATGTTTTTCCCCCGGCTTCTGAAAGGTCAGAACGACAGTATATTGAATCTCTAAACAGACTGAATACACAGCCATGCTAGAGCACTAGAATCCATTAATAGCCAAGACACTGGAAGGGAGGTAGGGAAAACTCTCCTCCATGAACTCAAATCAATTAGCTGGGACTAAAACTGTAGATTCTTGTAGAAGAATAAAAAATGGAAAACACCAGGCCTCATTATCCTGTCCCAGAAGTGCCAGAGGGTAAAATTATCCTTCATGATGATGTTCTGCATTGATTAGTCAAACATGCGGGAAATCATATTAAAGATTTGACACCTGTCGCGGAATCAGAAGAGCTGTGCACTGTGGTAGCACATGGCAAAGTGTGTGGTGAACTGGTGCACGCACTGATCAAGGAAAAGAAACATAGGTAGAGGAAAAGGAACCTAATGTGATGGGAAGGAGGAAACATAAAGAATTCCCTTATGGAACAATCCTATAGATTTTAATAAGTATCAAACCAATAAGGTTTGAGAGAAATTCCATAGGGTTCTGTAGAAGTTACTCCAAGAAGCTATGGAATTTAATAGCAAATGTAATTTTTTTCTATAGGTGTTTGTTAACGATCCTGTAGAATTCTGTAGCTGGAAGCTAATTAGAAGCATTCAGGTTTGGTATGTAGAGTAGGTGCTGCTGGGCCATGGACAGAAATCAGAGATTCTTGGAAGGATGTGTGGTTGAAGCTTGCAGATCTATAGGGTAGCCACCTTGGTCATCTGCAGGTAAATAATGCTGACAAGGGTGAAAAGAGCCAATTGCCCTCCCCCCACAAGGTAAAGAGATATAGAAGAGATCCACAGCTAGTGGAAACTGGTGCCGCTACACTAACTTCAATGGAGCTACACTGATTTACATCTGTGGATGATCTGAACTATAGTAATGTCCATTTAAAATGCAGGGGCAGAGGGAGTGACAATCAAACACATGCACATCACTAAGGGCCAATGGTGAAATTCTGGCCCCACTGAAGTCAATGGCAAAACTCTCATTGACTTTAATAGGGCCAAGATTTCACCGGCAGTTTCCGCAGAGCTTAGAACTCAACAGCTCCTATTATTCTCAGAGGGAACTGCTGGGTCCTGTTTTCTTTCAATAGTCGAGGCACAAATGGATTGTAACCAACGGCAACCTGTTTTTGTTTTGGTTTTGCCTTTTTTCAACTAGCTCTAAACCAAAGCGCGCTATCTTCTGTCAAGCATGTGCACTGATTGGCCAGCCTATCAATTATAACAGCATAGCATAATGAATAATGAACTAGACGCATTTCCTTATTCCAGCAATGCTCCTTCCTTTCTTTCTTGCTAAATGTATTCCTAGGAAGGAGTTGTTGGCCAAATATAATCCAGCCTGCAATTAATGGAAACTGAACATTTTTCTGACCTAAACATAGGAAATATTAGAGCCGGCCAAAAAATGGAATTTCTTCCCATGGGAATTGTTACTGGAAAAATCCCAATTCCAAAATGTTCAAAGAGGAAATAATGGCTTTCCCCTGGGAAAATCCAGCCCCGTTTTCTTCTCAGCCAGGACACAACCCCATGCTTTGGGTGTCCCTAAACCTGTGACTTCCAGAAGCTGGGACAGGGGATGGCAGAAGCTGGGACACTTCAAATTGCCCTGTTCTGCTCATTCCCTCTGAAGTGGCACTGGTCACTGTCAGAAGACCGGATACTGGGCTAGGTGGACCACTGGTAGACCCAGCATGGCCATTCTTATGTTCTTATGATAGTGCTTTAGTTTTAAAATATGACTGATTCACGATATATCTAGCAGAACGTTAACCGTGTATGTAACACCATTGACGACAATGGAAATTCTCACCTGAGTAAGTACATCGGCTGAACCTGGGCCAAAGAACGACACAGCAGCTTAGAACCCCCAGTGATGAAGAATGTTATACCTCATTGGAACTGTATAGTATACAGGAGGGGTCACTTCATTTCACCTTTTCTGTTCTCTCCTCCCCCTCCCCCCCCCCCCCCCGATTTCTCTTTTTTGCTCTTCTAAATTTTAGATTCATTCTCTCTCTTTTAAAAAAAATCCTTTTCCATTCTGGGATGGGTTTTAGAGCCTTGGATTGTTTCCGTCAGCTTGTCTGTCTTGTTTCTTAGTGTCTACTGTGCCTTCCATTCCCTCATCGCGTTTAAATTGAGATGTTATCCTTGCCCAGGGCCTTCAAAAACAGACCGATTATTAAATTAATAAAATGTTGAGTCACTACAATCCTGTGCACTTATCAGCCAACCATAACCAGCAACCCTTGGATCTTCTAGCATTTCAAGACTAATTCCTGGGTCAATGTTAACTAAATTCCAGGACATGGATAACCTATGTTATTTGGCAGATTACACTACAGGAAGCATTGCAAATATTACTTAAAGGGGTTTTAACGCTGCTATACGAAGTGCAGTATGATACTAAAATAGAGCAATGTCCAATTTTGATGCAAAAAAAAATCCCTATCGTTAAGTAACTTTAACCCCTTCCCTGCTTCTGACCCTTAGCAACAGTTTTCAACAGGACATATAATCACAATCAAGAACATATCTGGGGTATATTGTGAGGCTTCTGCACATCTTTAGCTGAAGAAACCTATCCATAAACACATTGCTACCCCAAATCTCCCCCATTCAAAAACATGCATGCTTTCTACTGACGTGCTTATCACTCAACTTGTACACACATCAGTGCTTAGTCAAGGGCTGGTCTACGGTGAAGCTTACCTCACACTCCCTCTGACTGCTCATTTTCAGTCCAACGTTCTTACTGCATTGTGAATAGCACTATTTTTTCTGCCTACTGAACCACAGAGCCTGAGAATTCTCACTGTAGGGCAAAGGAAAGGTTTCTTGCTCACCCACCTACACTCCCCATTTGCTTATTACTCTTTCAAATGGAACTTTCCCCTTCTTCTTTGGCCTTAGTTTCTTCTCACATTTGATGGTTAGACCTATATCTGATTGTTGTAACCCCTGGTTACTATGTGGGCAAGAAACCAATAGCTGAGCAGCTTTCAAGATGCTTCATAATCCCACCTGGCTGCATTTAGACTGGAACATTTGAACTCTAGACTGAGCAACTGAACTCCAGGCAAAAGTGCAGTTGAGGTGTAACTAAATTAAAGACTGATGTTTTAAAATCCCCAAGGCCAACTCAAGTACTGGTGGCAAAGGAGTGGATATTCTTGACCTGACTGGACAATAGCAATCACTATCAAATTTGAATGGAAAAATAAAATAAGCCATCCAGGATCTAAAAAACCATGCCAACAAGGTCATCAGAATCCTGAGAAATGACTCAGAAATGGCTGGTGAATTTATAAGTGGTGTCCATGGTGTCCTCTACGCAGAGAGAGTCAAACTAAACCTGAGATGCCTTTCTCATGGAGCAAGCTGAGCCAGGGTGCTAGAAACACACTGAGAAAGCTGACTTCTTTGGTATAAAGTCACTGAGAGCTCACCACTAAAGGAATGGCCTTTGAAGAACAGGAGAATTGGCTGTGTTCTCCATTTTCAGTTCAGACAAGGAGTGCAGCAAATGTGAACCGCTTGGTTACTCCTTGAGTCGCATGTCTAGTGGGAGGAAGGGGCCTGATATCATATATTCAGCTAATGTACACAAAAATATATAACGAGCATCAGTAGTCTTCATTACTGTGAAGCCAAGAATTATGGAGATCCTAACCTTGCAAGCTGAATAAATTATTGCCAAGGGATTATTATGTATTCTAACAATATCTAATGTTCCTTTTTGTCTCTCATAAATTACAGGGCATTCCATGACTCCTAGGATACACATGGTCTCAAGCAAAGCCACTGTGTACTCCTTTTAATAAATACACACACACACACACACACACGAGTCAATAACAGCTGTAATCAGTGCTCTCACAGCCTGGGAGAATGTCGCTGTTGTCACACCTTCACTTTTACTGGACTGGTGCAACCGCTTCATTTGGCCACAGTAAAGAGGAAGCTGATTTTTGGTTGCATAAGAATTCTGCTTGTGTATCCCCACACCTCTACCGCTCTTCATGGAAGCAACACTATGGTAGAGTCTCCAGGATTGGTCAGTCCTTGGCCTCTCTGTGGAGACTGCTAACTAGTGCCTTTTGTGATGGGGGAGGGGGGTTATGTGATCCAGACGCACTTCCAACGAGGGTAGCGTGAGATCATCAAACTCAATTCACCTAGGCTACCAAAAAGCCATCATACGCTAATAACTGCCAGTCACCGTCAGCCAGGGGCACCAACAGTTTCCAGTCCAGATCCTCAGCCGGTATAAATCGGGGTAGCTGGAGCGATCTGGCCCTCAGGTGATTAGCATGTAGAATGCTGCTCAAATACCTTTTTTGATGCATTTGCCGCCCCCCCCCCCCAAGTAATTCATTTGACAAATGCTTTTGTCAGTATCTCAGCAGTTCTGTAACTGATAAAATAGTATTGGTCAAATGATTTAGTCAAGGAGGAAAGGTAACAGTCGCTGCATATCTTATCTGACAAACTTGTTTTAAAAGCATTCAGCTATCTTTAATAGCCACCTAAAAGTTTTTTTTTTAAACAAAAACCTCAGTCAAAAAAACCCACCAGAGCCAGCCCCCGAGCATCCAGCCTTCCCCGTTTTTGCCTCTTTCTATTGATAAAGAAACTAAGAATTAGTTGAGGGTGTGTTCTTCAAATGAAACTGTGAAGAATCATAAAAACTCTCCCATTCTATTCACAAGGCAATGATGTCCAGTTCAATTGCGCTCTCAATTTCTCTCTCTCTTCCAAGTTCCTTTTCATTCTTAGAAAATGATACACACACACGCACACTTTCTTTAATGCTAAGAGCACAAGAAGAACATTGTACCTAATTCTTGATAGGCTGTAGTTATAACATACATTAAAAAAGGCGATGAATAGACCAGTCAGAAAACACAAACTAAGAAGGGGGATATTCTCCGGGAGCTATTGATTAAGTGTTTTTCAGAACAGAAGGAATCATTTTTAACTGGCTTAAACTATGATGGACTCAAGTGGGAAATGCAGGCAGAGTTAGCAAGCAGCGTAATGGACTGGGCCTGGAACTAAGGAACCTCTTAGCATGTTAGAGGTGGTGGTGAAGGGTTTTGTTTTGTTGCAGACGGGGCTGTTTAGACTCCAGACCCCTTTCTTTTGAAAGTGAGCTCTGCCAGCAGCTGAAGATGATGATGAGGGAAGGGGAGGGGGAGAGAACGGGCCCAGCCACTCAGTTACATGATCTAAATTCTAATCAAACATCATTTAAAGCATGTTTTATTTCAGCCTCTGGAGAGATAGTCCCTCCTGACTCCTCACCATGGCAACCGGTGTCTCATTTCAGAAGTGTCATGCCACATTATCATCTTGCCGGCTCACACACTCCCGCCTGACAAGTTCTCTCTGCCCCTTGCGACAACCATTCCGGGCTTATGCTGTTTATTTTTGGTGTCAGGCTGGCCTCCGCAGATTGAAAGGCAACCTCGCCCCCTTGAACAACAAGTATCACACCCCATTTGGCGATAAGAGATAATTTGAGAAGATATTTGCTTACATGTGTATAAGCAATTTGCTGTATTATGAAGCCGCTCTGTGTGTGTGTGTGTGTGTGTGCGTGCATACACACACAGGCATGTTTGTGCAAGTCAGAAGGAAATGCAGATGCATAACATGCCATAAGAAGGCATGCCATAGTTCTTAGGTATTAGATTTCAATCATCAGATCCTGTTATTCGCACAGAACAATATGAAGTGTATGCTGAAATGCCATCATAGTCCCTTTCTCCGCAGAGACAAGTACGCAAAGCCAGGCATCGTCTGCACAAAAACCGCACCGTGTCCCTGCAGGGCTGCAAGATGCAGCAGCAAAAGGAAAAAAACCCCACAGCTTAAAAAACGCTGGCTAAAAAACAGAGTCATTTGCTAAAGAAATGTGCTGGGAAGACAAATATTGCCCCTTCGGGCCAGACTGATTTCATCTACACTTCATCAATTTGAAGCAACACCAGTATAGTCAATGGAGTTACTTTGGATTGAAATCAGTGTAACTGGGATTACCGTATAGCCCCTTTTCTCTGCTTGTGAGCCACCCACTACAGAAATGCAAGTCATGGATCAAGAGCCTCCGGGCAGGGACTGTCTCTTCCTATGTACAGCACCTAACACAGTGGAGTCCTAATGTACGATTGGGGTCTCTAGGCACTAGGGCAATACAAATAAGAATAAGAATAATGGAGTGTTGTTACATCCTCTTATTTAAAAGTCTGTTTATTTGGCTGGCTTAGGAGGAAGGCATCAGCAAGATTCAAAAGACCCACAGGTGTAAACAGACAGAAGACGAGAGCTGGGTGGCAAATTAATTTTCTGTTCCATGGGAAATTTTGTGATTTAAAAACAAATTTCCATTCAAAACCAGAATGACAACAAAAAACATTCAACGTTTCCTATGAAACAAACCTCGGGGAAAAAAAACCCACTTCAGGTCAATTGACTTCAGGTCAGTTTCCATTCTGAAAACAACAGGATCTAAACGCTTCATTTGGGGTTTTTTTTCCAAATGACCTTTCCTCCACATTGACACCTTTTCTAAATGTATCAATTTGAGATGAAAATAGCATTAAAAAAAAGTTTTGACAAAAAAATTTCCAGTAGCTCTATTAAGAGCTTTCCTGTTGGCAGAGACCAGTGAGCGCATGAATTGCCCTGAGATTACTCAGAGATGAACAGGGACCCAGCACCATTTGCTAGGTAGTGGCAGTACTTAGAAGGAGCTGATGCCAAAGATTAAAGGTCAGATGAGATTCCATAACTGCTATCCTGGTGAGTATCTCTATCCCCTGGGATCCACTGCAGAACAATGCCTGATGGCAGAGGTGGCCAGCCTGATCCTGAGAAGGAGCCAGAATTTACCAATGTACATTGCCAAAGAGCCACAGTAATACCTCACTGCTCCTAGTGCTTCCCGCCCACCGATCAACACCTCCCCCTCCCTGCAACGCCTAATCAGCTGTTTTGTGGCATGCAGGAGGCTCTGGGGAGGGGAGGGAGAGGAGCAAGGACAAGGCATGCTCAAGGGAGGGGGTGGGAAGCGGAAGGGGGGGCAGGGCCTGTGTCAGAGCCAAGGGTTGAGCAGCGAGCAGCCCCTGGCACATTGGAAAGTTGGTGCCTGTAGCTCCAGCCCCGAAGTTGGTGCCTATACAAGGAGCTTCATATTAACTTCTGAAGGTTGGCCATCCCTGCCTGAAAGGAAGAAGAGAATAGACTTTCTGAACTGGCACCAAAGAGAGGTTCTTTCCCCAAAAATGTTATGCACCAAGACAATCTTAGTTTAGTGGTCTGAGCTCAGGCATAGAAGGTGAAAACTCCTAACTTTACTCTTAGCTTTGACACGGATTCCTTTTGTGTCCTTGTGCAAGTCACTTAACCTTTCTAGGTCTCAATAATTTTCTCATGTATAAAATGAAGGTGATAGTGCTCAGCCACCTGACAGGGTTATTCGAAGGGTTAATTAGTTAAAATTTATCAAATGTTTTAAAGTACTGGTGATCTCACAGACTGAAGGAAGGATTGCTCTAACTGGAGTCGGAGGGGTGGGGAAATTCTCTGAATAAACTAAAAATTTATATCAAAGAGATGCCTACATACTATATAACTGCATACCCATATGGCTGTGGGCCTAATTTAATTTATATTAAGACTCCTGTAATTTGCTCTGGGTAGTGTAAATGGGTCTGAAAGTGTTGTACTCTGGTAGAGTGAGGGGCCTTAGTGTAAATGAAAATCAAGACCAATGTGTCTGAAATTGGAATCTGGCTCAGAGGTAAACCTGCCAAACCTGAATGGGTAATGCACCAACCTTCCACGGTTAACTCAAAAGTGATATTGGATCAACTGGGGGTCTGACTTTGCAAATAGCTTTAATATTTTTGAATAAGCAAAATGTTGACTTAAGAATAAGATCAAACTCTCAGAACACCCAGTTGCACAAATGCAGCCTTTGTTTATACCCTGCTGATATGACTCAACAATGTTTCCAAATGGAAAATTCATCATAAAAAGGGAACCACACAATCAAAGAATTCTGCAGGTTCAAGGAGCAAGTGGGGGACTATTAACCTATGTAAGCTTTTGACAGGAATGCCACAGTGCTTTCCAATGATGCTTGCGACTGCATACGCATTTCTGCATGTGCAGTTTAATGCCCATCTTTATCAAAATCAGCCCATTGTTGTAAATCTCAACTAAAAAAACCCTTTTTTATTCAATTGCCCCTTTCCACCAACAAAAAGTATTAACATGCAATAAAAGAACACACTCTTTAAAGAAGACATTACCCATCCAAGCCATGCAAACAAACACTTCACCACTTTATAATCTCACACATGGAATGAACATCATCGTTCCCTTTGGTGCTTTAAAACAGCAGATACATAAAATTACTAAAACGCGTAACGGCAAACCATCCTCTTCCAAAAATCCCTGAAATAAAACAGAAAGCTCTCAGGACCTGCTGTCTCTGGGTGCTTATTCCTCTCCTGTGCAGAGACTGGGGCTCTAAATGGTCCCCCCTCCCCGCATCCGTACATGACAACCAGAAGTTTGATGTGTCCCATTTCATTTGCCAACTCCTTTTTTCAAGTAAGTCAAATGGTGTCATTATTATTAAATGTCGAGGTAACTAGGCCAGATGAAAATGGACGCCGCTCCACGTAGGATCTGATCCATTTATTTCAATGTCGTTATTCTAATTTACAGAGCCTAAAGGTTTAGCACGCCACTGCAATATGCTCCCAATTGTCATTTTGATCTTGCAACCCTTATTTATATAACAGATCAAAGATAGCTACAGTAAAACCTCCATTTAACGGACTAATTCGGGCGAGGGGGTGTCCGTTAAATCAAAAAGTCCGTTATTTAATAAAAAAAAAAACTGAGCTGTTGGAGCAGCAGCCCGCCCGCCACAGAGTCGGGGCGGCAGCTCTGCAGCCTGCCCGCTGCCGGGACCTGGACGGCAGCCAGGAGCAGGCAGCCAGACTGCCCACTGCCGGGATTGGGGCGGCAGCCGGGAGCCAGACCGCCCACTGCCGGGATTGGGGCGGCAGCCGGGAGCCAGACCGCCAGTGGCTGGGACTGGGGCGGCAGCCGGGAGCCGGCAGCCAACCCGCCAGTGGCTGGGACTGGGGCGGCAGCCAGGAGCCAGCAGCCAGCCGCCTGCGAAGGGGACCGGGGCCGCAGCCGGGAGGGGTCGCGGTCTGATATGGATCAGAAATTTTGTCCGTTGCATCCGAAGTCCGTTAAATCGAGGTCCGTTAAATCGAGATTCGTTAAATCGAGGTTTTACTGTATTGGGTTCACACTGGAAAGATTTCACAGTGGAGCCAGGCCTTGGTAGGTTTCACTCTGCAGCGGTTTGTGTGAATGAGTCTTCAAGTTCCAGTCTTCATGAGTCAGGATTTCAAATGCACCCCAAGTTCCAAAATGTGCCGACTGTGTCGTCCTCAGGCTCAACCCTGATTTTAACCCTTTCACCACTGATCCAGCCCATGCCGTCTTGCCCTAAAAATCCCCACTGAAATTAGTGCAATGCTCAGAAGTACTTGATACATTGAGCAATACAGCAGGTTTGTTCTACTTGGATGTGTCAGTGTCATGCAAGAGCAATCAAACGGGTAACAGATACGGATAATAAATCACAGGGCTAATAATGAAAATTCAGAAGATGATACATTGCCCAGCCAAAGTGCTCTTAGCATGTACAACCACTGGGTGCTATCTTGTAAGCTATGGGGAGAGGCTCGCTTGCAACATTTCACATGGGAGCTTCACAGCAACCTTCTAAGGTCCCCGGTGCTCCATAGGAAGGCATCTTTCTGACAGTCTTCTAAGAGGAAGATTGATCTTTGGGATAAAAAGTCTCAGACTCAAAACAACTGGGGATTTTTTTAAAAACTTGTTGGGTGACTTTGGGCAAATCACGTCACATATCTGTGTTTCAGCTTCCCCCTCCATCTACTCCTAATGGGCATTGCAATACTCATCTCAGAGGAACAAAAGGAGCCTTAATTCATCCATGTGTGTGAAGCCCTGTTAGAGCCTCAGGTGGAAAGAACGTGAGCACTAATGTTAATACCCACACTAACAATGTCATCTTGACATTTGGCATCAGGGCATCCACAGCAGAGAAGTCCAAAAATGACTAAAGCATGAGAGATCTTGGATGGGAGTCTAGGGAACTAACCCACAAAACGGGGGTTTCTTAAAAGAGAGGCAGAGTGGTCTAGTGATTGGGGCACTAGCCTAGGATTCATGAGACCTGAGTTTATTTACCTGGCTTGCCACTGATTCCTTGTGTGACCTTGGCCAATGGGAGGTTGTGGAATCTCCATCATTGGAGATTTTTAAGAGCAGGTTAGACAAACAGCTGTCAGGAATGGTCTAGATCAGCGGTTCTCAAAGTGGGGGTCGCGACCCTTGGGGGGGGGGGGGGGGGTCGCCGGCCGCCTCCCAAGGAGTCGCGAGCCCATTGCCACTGAGAAGCCGCCGAATTGATTACTCCTGACGAAATCACTTCAGCTGACAGTCAGGAGCACTCAGCATGTCCGCCGAAAAGCTGCCAAATGCAGAAGTAATCAATTTGGCAGTTTTTCAGCGGACACACATGGGTCGCGCCAAGAAGCGGCTTCTAAAAAAAGGGTTGCGGTTCTCACAAGTTTGAGACCCGCTGGTCTAGATAATACTTAGTCTTGCCATGAGTGCAGGGGATTGGACTAGATGACCTCTGGAGGTCCTATCCAGTCCTACGATTCTCTGATTCTAGTTACTTAGTTTCTCTCTGCATCTTAGTTCCCCACCTGTAAGATGTGGATGATACCATTGCTATTGTGAGGATATATACTGTGGCAGGGTGGGCTTGACCCAGCCTGCCGCCCCTTTAAGAGGGAGAAAAGCCCTCTGCAAACCTCCCTTGCAGAAAGCCTAATTAGCCACCTGGGCTGCAGGGCAATCAGCCTGGATGGGTTGCACCTGGCTGCCTCCTCAGGGGGATATAAGCCTGCCAGGAAAGAAGCCCAGTGTGGTGGTGGTATGGTAGTGTGGAGTGAGAGAAAGAGCTGTTCAGAGCTGTAAGCTGTAGGGCTGTGTTTAGAGCTGAACTATATAGAGTTGTGTAGAGCTGTAAGCTGTAGAGCTGTGTATAAAGCTGTGTATATTGGTAGTGGGCCTTGCACTGTGAAATAAAGAGCACTGTTTGGAGCAAAAGAAGGGTTTCCTGCCTGTTCCTGAAGAGGGGTGAGAAGGCGATCTGTCACAATACATTGTGAGGTATTCCAGTAACAGGGGGACAGAGAAGCATATTTTTAAAAGAGGCACACACCTTGTAACAGATGGCAACATACATTTGGGGGGAAACAGGGCTATTCAGCTTTATCTCTTAAGAGCAGAAACAGAAAGAACTGGACCAGCCTTGATGATGAAAAATGTAACGTGAAAGTCAAAGTGTTATGGACTCTTTTTTGTTAGAAATGCTTGATTTACAGCAAGGCTGTAATTTTGCAGGATAATAAGATCAAGTTGGTGGCAAAGGGGGACAATAGCATCTGAGCTTGGAGGAGAGGGGAAGGAGGCTGGTGAAAATGCTGATATTTACTTATTGTAAATGTTGAGCCTATAAAATGTTCCCTCACACAGCAGCCTAAAGTGCCAGGCAGACAACAACAATAGCATGCTTGAATGAAGTTGTATATTGTTTTGTGAAAGCAGCAGCTCACAGCAGAACTGAGATTAATAACAACAAGGGTCTTCTCCGTGTAACTTACAAGAACACACCAACACTTTCGGATCACGTCTGAGCCTGGCAAAACTGCTAGATTCGGCACTACTGAAGCTACTGGCATGAATGTATCTTTTTACCACAGGTGAGAGGGAATCAATTTCCGGGGTGCTGGCTGAACAGACACAAATGGAAGCAATACTAAGCCTTGGTCTACTCTAGGGATGGAAGGGGATTCGAGAATAGCGTAGTTGAAGTTGACGTACTTAGATTGACTTACCGTGGCATCTTCACAGTGGCGAGTCGATTGCCGCCGCAACTCCGTCGACTTCGCCTCTCGCAGCGGTGGAGTACAGGAGTCGACGGGAGAGCGCTCGGGGATCGATTTATCGCGTCTAGACTAGACACAATAAATCCACCCTCATTAGATCGATCTCACAGCGTGGATCCCCAATGTAGACCTGCCCTAAGACAAAGAAATTTAGCCTGCTCAAAAAACATGCCTCTATCATTACGAGATGTTTGCGAGGGAGCATTGTAGTGGAAGGAGATGCAGACGATGTTTAAAATAGCACTGCAAGCTCATTCTCACACGGGCTGTTCCTGAAACCCGGCTAACAGACCACCTTTGCTGGGGATGCTAGAGGTGACCTAAGTTCTAGTTCCACCTCTGGCATCTTTTTATAAAATACATTTGTTAAGGGGCATTAATTCTTTGGGGTTTAATGAGGTGTGCGCATCTTCTGGTGCACTTGAAAATACAGGGCCAAATTCTGCTCTCCGCTCTGACACCATAAATCTGGAGAAGCCCTGCCAAAGTCAATTCAAGCTGGGGAAATGGAGAATAAAATTTGTGTGTCCCCCTCCCCTCCAGTGCCTAGGTTATGACGTTAGCTCCCAACTTGCCCTCTTCTTTCCCATCCACCAATGACAGCTCAAGAATGAACTCTTTGGCTTCAGGGGAAGATTTAGCGTAATAAGCCTGTTCTGTTTACACAATAAAACATTTGCATAGGACTGCTCTGGACCTAGGTTCTAGTCCCACCACTAACTGCGCCCAGTGTCTGTCTCTTTCTTAATTGTCCTGTTTGTCTATTTAATGAGGTGTGTAGCAGCCTCTAGTGGCGGACAGCAGAAAGCCACACAGTGAAATTGTGAGAACCACTGCGAATTTGGGTGAGATTTTTCTTCTACGCAATGGATGGGTTAGCCATTTCTAAAGTCTGCCAGAGACCATTTACTTGCACAAGGAGGCGACTCTAGCCCTACAAATGTATCTATGGCAGGAGGGGACTCCTCGGTTGGATTTTAACCCTGCTGTAACGCTCTCACACACAGCATGCAAACAGCGCTTTCAGTTGTCATTTATTAGACTTCAGCAGCAAATATTAGCTTCCTCTACCACCAGAATCCAAATTCTAACCAGAATCATCCCAGTCTTCCCCTACTTCCACAACTCTGAGCGTCAAGGCAGGTCTGGGTCTTCGGTCCTCCTCCACCACTTCTCCCAGTGCAGTAGGTTTCATTGTAACCAAGGCCATCTGCAGCCACACAAGAGGGGCCAAGATGTGTGGCCCTCTGTAGTGAATTGGTTCACTGACTCTGTCATCTTGGGTCAGATATTTAACATTCTATACCTCAGTTTACCCATTTGTTAAGATGGGGATGGGGAGAATGCTGTGGTACCCACTCAGTTTTTAATCAACTCTCATGCAGGCACTGCCCTCAGTGGTATTGTCTGGGGTTTTGCTTCAGGAAGGTGTGAGTAAAAGCTGAGTAGAGACCTTTGAATTTTCCCCTCTAATAACATTTACCGTATCTTCTGCACAGGGGCGGCTGAGAGGTTCCTTTCAGAGTTGCAAAAGCAGTCTGAGATTGGTGATGTATGGAGTGATGCAACTGTTAGGGTTTGTTTTCACTCTGCTACTCCCTTAGGGTGGCCGGCCAATAAAGGCCGTGGCTGGTTTGTGAAGCAGAGTTGATGCATCATGCAGCAGTGCCCATGCTCTGTGCTCTCTCACTAGGATTTTGTTCCTCCTTGTTTAGTCATTTCCCTTCATCTAAGGAGCAGGTCAACCACACTGGGAAATTCTATATATTGTAGAAGACACCATTAAAAGTGCTGAAAGCGAAAGAGTCTCTGTAAGTGCAAAGTAGGACTCTCTCGGACAAACTGGGTGATAGCCAGTCTCCATTAACGTCAGTGAGACAGTATTTCATCCATGATTTTTCAGATCCCAGATTACTCATCTCCTTTCTTAAAGCCTGAGCAGGAGCCCACTGAAATCCACAGACAGACAAGCCCTTATTCTCTCTGGCACTGAAATAGAGGTGAGGTGGTGGAGAAATACTGGTATTTAACTAGATTCCTCCCACCTCGCCTCTCCCTTTGGTTTTCAAGCTCACATCCAAATACAAACAAATCCCACAATGTGGTTGCAGTCTCACCCAGAATGGTGTGTCTTTCTGTCAGTGTGCTCCCCTTAGATCTCCATGCCTGGAGCAGCTGGATTTTCCCACTGGCTCAGCCGTGTAATTTTCTGCCACTTGGTAATGAGACAGTGCAATTTTTAAGTGGATTCTTCCACAAAAGGTTAATGAGAACCGGCTTGGGCTTGCAAGAGACCGTAAAGAAGGGCCAGATATGGGTTCTGATGAAAAAACGTCAATGCCACTTGGCAGAGAGAGATAATGTATTGTGACACAATGTGCTAGCTGATATTGGTTAGCAAAGGCCTCTCTCTTGTAGCCTGGATCTAGGCTCCTGTTTAATCTTCTTTATAATAAAGGGGTCTTTTCCTAAAACAGAGACAGAAGTTTCAGGGTACAGAATTCTCAGGTTCTTCTCCTTTCAATTTTCTGTTGATACCCAGACAATCTGAGTGCTTTAGAAACAGATTAGATTCCATACTAATGAATATGGGATGGGTGGATGGATCACCGCAATATTTTTTTCTCCAAATACAGATCCGACTGTTTGTAAAGTACTTTCCATGTGTTTTTCTTCTGGTTACCATTGAAAGTGTGCTAGCCAGACAGGCCTGATTTACCACTCATGACTCCAGAATGCACTAGTAGTGAAGACTTCTGGCTTCTACTCCCAGCTCTGTGTGTCACATCAGTGCCACCTCTATATATTTGTCATTTCCCTCTGTTGATTTATCTCAATTCAGTCACTTCCAGCACTTCACTTGTTTTTCCAAAATGCTAAAATTCAACATCTCCTGCCTCTTTTTCCTGGGTCTTGGTTTATTGTTTATGACAAACTTAAGCAGACTGTGGCCACCCCTGTACTGCTAATCAACATGAAGTGTCAACCAGTAGAGGGCCCAAAACCGTTTCTTTTAGTTTACATCACATATAAGCAGCACTATATCAAGTCTAGTAACTCAGGCTCCGATTCTGTCGTCCTTTTGCAGACAAAACTCCCACTGCTTTCAGTGGAGTTACACCAAGAAGGATTTTGGCTCGGTGAGTTTGCAAAAGTGTATGCCAAGGTTTGTCTACACAGGAACATCCAAGGAAATTAATCTGAATTAACTAAAGGTGTGAATTTGAAGTGGATTAGTGGACACAGTTTATCAGAATTGAAGTGACCTTAATTCAGTTTAGTTTAATTCACTTTGGAAGTTAGTTAATTCTGATTAATTTTACTGGATGTCTTTGTGTAGACAAGCACTAAGAGAATAATTTGGTCCACTGCCTGGAATAGTAGGGGCAGAATTTTGCCCTCACATATATAAATTCAGTTCCCTGTAACTCCTACTCAGTGGTAAATTGACCTTTACATCTACCTGAAATATCCAATGGCTTGTTCTTTGTTAAACCCTTTCAGATTTATCTCTCTTCATCCTGTTGGTCCTTCTCACTCAGTTGCTGCCCTACCACATTTACTCCATTTGTTAACCGCAATTTTGAACCATAACAAATCCCTCACCTGTGGTTCCTCCAAAGTCATCTCTCTGTTATTAAAAAGATGTGTCTACCCTACTCATATAAGGAGTAAATTTTGAAGAACTTAGTCTCTTAGGAGCAAGGTGGAAAATATGGACGTTGAAAGGGAACCTATTCAATTGTCATGTGTGTCTTCCACGTTTGTGTGTCACTATTGTTAACAGTTATGCCTAGTTTCCTTCCTCTCCTCCCCCGGCCAATGCCCCTCCCCCCCCCCCCAATTGATAGTCTTACCTTTTGTGGAGTAGCAGCGGCAGCTTGGACACTTGATGGAATGTGGGAACCAATAAAAAAAACACTAATGAAAATGACCATTTCAAGAGAGATAAAATAGCATTATGTGAAAATGGATTTGTTGGCACTGCTCACCAAATTTAGCACCTATTAAATTATAGAAACCATTATTCCTCTTACACAGAAAATTCTGAAACTTTCCCTCAAAGATATATTTTATTGTTTTAAGTGGGGTTTAAAGCCATTTTGTTCCTTGTGATAAATCTCTGCATATGAATTTTCTTAGCGATACAGTGCATTCTTCTTCTGCTAAAAGGATTACTGATAAAATTCAATAGGCCCCACTCCACTACATGAAAAAAAAAAATTAAGGGGTTATTTTGCAGCAAAGAGAGGTTTTCCCTAGGGAAGTGTTTGTGGTGGTGGGTGTTGAATTTTGGTTTTTCTCCTGATACCTAGGTTGCTGGTTAGTAAGTTGAATTTCCCTCTCAGGAGTGTAAATATTGGTCAATATTTACAATGTACTTAGGAAACCACTCGTAGTAAGTGACATAATCTATTGCACTAACCTTACTAAAGAGAGTATCAACTTACATCATACCAAGTCTCCTTACATATGGAATCCTGGGAAGTCCTCAAACCATGTTTTCTCTGGATTATTTAATTTCTCATGCTTTCCTGCTGGATTCTTCGTTTTTCTAAACTTTGTCTCCCCTTCAGCTAAATTGCTGGCCTGGCTGATGTCTGAACACATACACCAAACTGGGGTTTTTAGGAAGTATTTTTTGGTTGAGTGCTGAGACTACCAGCTGTCAAGGAAGGAGTATCCTGGGAGTCTACAGTCAGACTTTCTCTCCTCTGGCTGGTCATTTGGACTTAGAACAACCAGACTAATTAGCCGGAACATTAAAGTGCAAAGGCAGCCAAGTCGTGGAAAAAAGTTGCCTGGGGAGAATGGGTTGGGATGGAGAAGATGCCTGGGAAGTGAGAATGACTTTGCAATACGTGCTGTAGAAAAGCACTGCTAGCAATCCTTTCTAACGGGGCCTGGAGGAAACCACAAGTCATAACTGCTTCCTACTGGATGTTATTGTAGACACTTGTGCAGAAGAACGAGAAGCATGGAGGGGAAATGAGAGGAAGGTCTGTCCCATTTGATCACTTGAGCATAGGAGAAACGAAAGGATGTGGCCGCACCTTCACAGACATTTTTTTTTCTTTTTAACATTAAGAAACTTTGAAACACCTGCAGCGGGAAACAAAAGGTTAATTGAAAAGAACCCCAGTCTTTGCACTAAGCGGATTGCTGGGACTCCTGCCAGCCTGGGAAGGTTAAAAAGCTCAAGCATGCGTGGGCTGCGGAGGGAATGGCTAAAATTTACAGCCACCTCCCTGGAAAGTCACAGTTCAGCTGTTCTCCCAGAGCAGGTGCTCATGGGAGCGGGCCTGTCCCTTTCAAAGCGTGAAGATTGATGAAGCCTTCGGTCTCACCAACTGTAAATATACAACCAGCCTTGTCAGAGCAGGTTTGTAACATCACTCGCTGACAGCAAGAAATTTTTTTAACCTCCTAAACACACACACACACACACACACACACACACACACACACACACACACCCCAAACAAGGGTTTCTCAGCAAATAGAAAAAGTCAGTAAATAACACTGTGGGAAATACAGTCATGTTGTGGACGCCCGGGACGATAATGCGCCGATGGCCCAGGTGAAGCTCGCTTTAATTCTGTCCTTTAGAAAACAAATAAACAAACAAAATAATCCTCCTTTGAAATCACAATTTATGGCCGAGTCCTGCAAGATGGGCTGAGATTCTAGGGTGATTGGGCGCCAGTACAGGATCCCAGAGAGATTAGATCCATTAGATAGATGGCCACTGAGCATCCCCAAGTGGAGTCGAGGGCAGCAGTTTACCGGAGTGGCCTCATGAATAACATTAAAATGACGCTTTGGCCTTTGTCTGCCATCTGGGGATCTCAAAGCACCTTGCAGACATTAATGAATTAACTCTCACAACTGCTCCCTGCGGATGATCCTCATTAGAAAGGAGAGAAACCAGACAGAAAGCGGCTGAAGCCAAGTGTTTCAAAGCGGCCCATCGGAGTTCAGTGCCCTACTCCCATCCTTGCCTAAATGACTCGTCTGTAGCCACGCAGGAAGCCTGCGGAGAGCCACGTCTCCTGACTCCCAGTTTAACCTGCCAGACAAGAAACAAAGGATGGGTGGAGCTGGCAGTGATATCAAAGGGGGATTGAGCATGGGTGGCTGCCCTCTTGGTCTCTGTTTCTTTGCTTTTGCGTTGTGTGTATAATACACATCCAACCAGTCCTTTCCTGAGCCGTAATTAATGGGCAGATTTCAGGCAAGTATCATGGCAGAAGTGTGTCCTCCGGAGGTATCTGATTGAGAAGAAGGCGGGGCCCTTCAGGAGTAGCTTAGGGTGAGTGTCTCAGCATCTGGTTAATCAAGCAAATGGTTCGGTAGCAGAGGTCAGGTCAGATGTTCCCCAAACCCAGTTATTTTTGCTTCTGATGATTAAAGAAGAATGACGCAAGAGTAAGATATAATGTGTGGTGGAGCACTCCAGCACCTGGGACGAGGAGGCGTGGGGGAAAGAGGACAGGATTAACTCAGAGGGAAGGTCCAATTTTATCTCCCTTCACCCCTTCTTTCAGATCTAACATACAGACCTGAGTTAGAGAGAGAGGAGGAGACTCCTGAATGGCGGATCGCCTCCTGGTCTGATCCTACACTAGAAGAATAAAAGCATGGGCGCTCTTATCGGGAACTACCGCCTCTCTGGAAGAAATCACCTCCACCAATGGACATCTAAGGGTCTTAGAAGAAAAGCAGAGCACAGATGGAGCCTGATCCAAACCCTATTGAAATCAGAGTCTTTCCATTGACATCAGTGGGCACTGGATTAAGTCCTTGATGACCAAACTACTCGCACAATAGGAAGCAACACTGTTATTCCCGTATGTGAGTGTTTCTTGATAATCTAGTACTTGAATTCACTTCTATCATTACAGTACCTATGGCTGGTTAAACCAAAATCATTCTCCAGTATTCTTTGCCCTTTTCTTCCCCAAGGAAATTTTTCTCGATTATCATTTCTCCAAGGCAAAATTTCACATGCTTGATTTTATGCATGGAGATTAAATTGGCTATTTTAGGAAATGCATAACAAAATTCTCATTACTCCAAAATTTTGCTTTAAAAAGAAAGTCAGCATTTCTTTTCTGCTCTGATGCATCTGTTTTATAACTTGCTTCTGCTTATTTTTAATAGATCAGCCAGAGTTAACTCTCCTTCCTCTTCACCGGGGCTTGCTGAAGCATTCTTTGTGTACCCAAAACTCCCATTCAAATCGGGCCCCAGATCATTTGTTTTCAGGTTTTTAAAGCCCTCTGTTTATCACTTCTATCAGTCTCTCTCTCCCTAACATAACCACCTTGGCCTTTGCAGGCCTTACTTGCATTTAGAGTGATCTGGGATGAATTTTGATTGCACCCACTTCAAAATATTAGAAAAGAACAATAATCATGGAGCTAACGTGACATTTCCAAACCATCATATTGTTCATTCTGTTTGTATGTTATATCCCTTATCCCCAGTTCTTTGACTGTCTTGTCTATTTACATTGTAAGCTCTTTTGGGGGGCAGTGATTGTCATTGTCCCTTAACATATGTCACCTAACACAAAGGGGTCTGAATCTCAGTTGTGGGTCTGTGGCTTTACAAAGAATAACAAATAAATAATCAATACAATGAATAAACAATACATTATAACCCTTTTGGCTGCAGCAGAAGACTAAAGATTTCAATGAACATTCCTGGGGATGGAGGTGTTTCTACAAACTATATAAAGGGGGTGGGGGAGTGATGTACCACAAGTGGTGAAAAATAATCACACAACTCTGAATGCCAGTGCTCACACAAATGGTACATCCCTCCTGGATCCCACAAATGATACAGTCCCCTCCAGAAAACTGCAATGACCTGTTTCCATTTTAGTGAATGGCAAAACTCAAACAGATTTCAGTGAGAGGTTGCAATCCATACCATGCGTTATGCACAAAAAACAACTGCAAAGTACACTCACCCTGCCTCACAACTAATATTTTCCAGATAAAACACCAATGATGTCTCTCAGGTGAGCCAAAATGATTAGACCAATTTTTCCATCAGACTCAATAATAACCTTCAACAAATAGCATTGCCATTCTCTTCCTGTTTTATTTTGCTTATCCCGTCAGCCAACTCTGCCTGCTGATGTTTAAAACCCCGCTATTTGCCTGGTTCAGCCATACCTCTGTTATTCCAGTGATATCATCCCCCCCATTGCAAACATGCAAATCCAGTGCGGCCATTGGAGTTCCAAATATCCCCTCTACTTCTGGGAGGATCTGTAGGTTTGGGGAGGTAATAGGAGCCTATATAAGAAAAAGACTCAAAAATCGGGACTGTCCCTATAAAATCGGGACATCTAGTCACCCTAAGGTTAGGTGAGAGCAATGAAACTTGGTTGACCCCCGAAGATCTGATGCCAAAGCTTCTCCTTTTCTTTTTTCCAGTGCTCAATCTGATCAAGTTCAATCAGGATTCAACAACGATGCATTGGTCTGAAAACATCCCTCTGCTCTTTTGGCGACATGTTTTTCCAGGAGAAATTTGACTCGCTTTCCATTTAACTGTTTTAAAACCACAATTCCAATAATTGAAAACGGGGTTTAATTGAAGATTCAGCTCATAAATAGGTAGTGCCGTGTTCAAGCTTCATTTTTACAAGCTATAACTCTGTTAACGGAGTTACATTCTACATTGGCCAGGCTTAAGAGGACAAATGAGGCTTATCTTTGGTGCAATCTTTAATCCATCCAGCATTACTCAGGTCTTTGCTCACATCACTTTACTGCATGGTCTGTAAAAGTGGTTGAATTAAGTATCATCGTGGTAGTAGATGGCTTGAAGGATTCATGATAGGATACAGAGCCTTTTGCCTATAGATTGCCCTTTCAAATCCCACCCATGATAGTAGGGACCAAGGGTTATTAATGTTTCATCGCCTGTACATAGTAGGTTGAGAGGTCTTGAGTCATTTCTCCATTGGTAGGTATCCATAACACAATCTGCACCCCCAATGGCGTCACATGGTGGTAGAGGCCTATCCTGGAGATCTAGGGTTCGGTGACAAGATGAGGGTCGGTACAATGGCCGTCCCAGCAGGACAAGGATGGAATGAACCATCCTGCTTTATTCCCTCTCTTTGCTTCGTTTCTGTGGAAGCTCTATGGTTGAGGGTGAGAAATACAACCCTTGTCTTCTCACTATAGAAGCCCTCCCCCCCTGACTTTTCCTTTTTCTATGCCTGTCCCTTTGATCTCTTCTTTGTCTGATGGTAGGCTCCAGACAGTCGTGACATCATGCCACGTACTCCTGCAGAGAGTACAGAGTTGAACATCTTAGATCCCATTTCATTTAGCAGATACTTCAGCAAATCTCCACCTGTCAGGCACCATGCTGTACAATTCAACATGGGCCCAATCCTGATAGATTCTGAGCCCTTTGAAGGTGCTGATTGCCCACAAGTCCCATTAGCTTCAGAATGATGGAAATACTATCCTTTTGCCCTTTGACTTTTCACTTAATGTGTTAAGACTGCCCTTGGGGGATTGGGGATAACCTGGTCTCAGGCTCACAAAGTGCACTTCCTCCTGCACAGTACCCATAAATCGGTATTTAATTTCGGTTTAATAGGAAAGTTATTGTATGTTAAATAAATACTAATTGATTATTTCAAATATATGTGGTGAGGGTTAACAGCTATGTAATGAGCTCCCTTCCATTAGCAAAGCTGTTAAACATCAATTAATATGGGTTTTATAATCAATTGGTATTTAACATGCCTAAAGTTTCCTGGTGAGATTTAATGGGTCAGCATTTGAACAGTAGCCCACACCATTTTTATTTTTAAAAATGTAGAAAAATATTTGTTGAGGGATTTACAAGTAGGTGAAAAGTTATGAATCAGTTAAATCTCAGCAAATCGGCTTCACAAAATTAGCTGGCATTTACTAGACATAGAAGGTTTCTCTTCTGAGATATGAAGAGCTGCATTCAGTCTGATGGTCACACTCATATGCATGCCAGGAAGTCACCAGACTAAAAAGGGGATGTAGTTCAGATTCCCTGCTAAACCCAAGAAAGAACCATACACAGATGCCCATGGAAATAGAGTGGAGTCCTTGGGAAGGACCCAGCGGGCGAATGGTATCATCCATCGTTTCAGCGAATGTTCTCAGACAGCAATAGGCCCCTAATCCTTCCACACTCTGCATATTGCCTCTATTTTGGGAGTGGGTTTGCTCAGTGCCAAAATTTGGCCTTTCAATTAGGCCTTGATCCAACTCCTACTGTAGTCATCGATCTGGATTCTTTTGACCGAGTCCAATGGAAACTAGATCAGGCCTGCTCTCTAGATCAGAGTCTGCTCTCCCTTACACTGGTGTGAATCAGGAATAACTTCATTAAAGTCAATGGGGCCTGGGCCCCCTATACCTTGTGTAGGCATTTCCACCTGTGCAAAGCGAGCACAAGGCAGGTGTGGCGAGTGGCTAAAGCAGGCCATTAACATTTTGCCTCCATTTTGCACAGGTGTGAATGACTATATATGGTAGAGAACAGTGGAGCACTAGCCCCAGTGGAGTTCACCAGTGTAAAACTGTTGTGAGTATCCTCAGAAACAGGCTCTAAACAAGAGAGAACTGCATTTCCACCAACATCCAACTCTGAAATTCTGCACTGTCCTACCTCTTCCTACAACTATCATTAATTATAATAGATATGGTGTGCCTAAATCCCCTCATTGGCAATGAACTCTCTAAGACTTCAACGCCTCTGCCCATCTCCCCACCACTACACATGTGCACACACAAATGACCCTTGTGCAGTCTGTTTGTAGTGCACACAGGGAGAGCACAAGGAATTTTTGAATGAAAGGAGCGCAAATCATAACTCACTTCCCACCATTCTCTAGCAGTGTTTCTTTCATAATTCCTTACTGGCAACTTTCAGACAGTTTTCATGGTATGATAGAGTTTTGTACTGTTTGCCATAAATTCATGCCAGGAGGGAATGTAAATGAGCCTAAAAGTATCCGTTCCTCTCTGAGAATGTACCGTTCTATTCCTGCATTCTTCCGTACTCAGCTACAGTCTCTTTCTCATCCCCACAATCAGATAGGCCCCTCCAAGATTTAAACAATCTCACTAATAATTAATAGATCTCAAATTAAATTACAGTTCAGCACGTGGGACAGATTCTCATCTCAATACTATCACTGTGGCATGCAACCCCCACATCCCCATTAATGCTTTAATTCAATCAGTTTAGCACTTGTTAAAGGTAGCACTAGACTTGTCTATGGTAGTTTTAAACATGTTACTTAGTACACAGTAACCAACCCGAGTTAACTTAACACCTTAAGTCCCAGTCTAGACAAGGCCTAGTCTTCCATACTTGTTCAGTATTGCATAGTTTGGTAACAATTACTGGCATTTATTTTTTGAGTACCACAGAACATTATGTAGGACAGATAGAAAGACCAAGAAATAATAAGCATGTCTTACTATGTGTCTGAAAAACACCTAACACAATGGGGCCCCGATCCCGATTGGGGCATTAGGGAATAGTGTGATACAGATAACAAATAAGTTAAGAGAGGAAAGAAAGATTTGTTTTAATGGAGTTTGCCAAGATATATAAGGTGCTAGATCTTCTGTTGTAGTCAATATAGCTACACCAATACACCAGTTGATAATTTGGCCCAAGAAATACAGAGATAGGCTTAATCTGATCCTGGCATCCTTGTCAATTTCTCTTTAATAGCAAAGGGCTGCTCTGGATCCTTCCCTCCTCCTCCCTCCCCATGCATTGTCTCAATCACAATATTTTGGTTCTCAAATGGTAATTGGCAGCATAGGCCTATTATCACTTATCCTTAAAGCCTGACTATTTCGTTCCTAATGATTTTCCTCTTGTGCACCACTTATGTCCATTAGTCCAACAGTGTATTTAATTTTCTTTTTTTCAAATATTCCTTTCCCCCCCCCCCCCCAAGTCTGGGGAAAAAACAGTACTTAAACCAGAAAAGGCCACTGTATAATGAAAAATCTTAAGATAGCAAAGGAGCTAATTACTGGTGACATCTAGTTATGAACTGCAGTACCAGTCTCTAGGGTATACAGCAAACAGACTAAAATTCTCCTTATAAACATTTTATATAGATGATGATACTAATGAACTTAATAGCATCACTACTCAAGGACAACATCAACTTATTGGCAACTGATATTTTGCAGAAATAGCTGCTCTTTAAATAGTGCGCCCCTGCTTTGAACTGTAATGGTTTTTAAAAGTGTCTTAGCACACAAAGGCAAAATCTTTTTTGAAACAGGGTAGAATTGGTTGGTGATTATCACTGAAAAGCTGGCAGCCACCAGCTAACCTTCTAACAATGAAATATGGGAATTTACCTTCATGCTTCAATGCTTGCTATTCAGCTGTCTACCAGGGTCTAAATCAATGGTTCTACACCCTCCACTCAAGGTTTCTCTTTCAAATGCTGCAGATATGACCTTAAGTTCATCATCTAAACAATGCAGTTCACGTTTAATTTCATTAATCTAAGATCTTCCATAAAATTGCAATATGGCACCATACCTTTCAAGTGCCTTCATTAAAATCCATGTTATTTCTAAATCCTATGCATATCTATGAGGTCATACGGTGTTTTATTAAAATGGGTTTTTGAAAGGCTCCGCTCTTTTATCATCAATTGTCATAAGGTAGCTCACAATAAAAAAAAATAATAAAACCTCCCCTTATCATTTAGACTAGGAACAGCTGACCCATCTCAGTAAATTACCCCTTCCCAATTTTCACCCTTCTTCCAAGATTTTACATTTGGAAGGGAGAGACAAATCTTACTAAAACCGTCTCATTCATGAATCTTCTGTTATTTATTAGAGGTAATGGAGTTGCCCTTTTAGAAATTAACCATTTCATACAAATCTAGAGGCAAGAAAAGGCGAGATTATTTCCAGGAGCAACACTTTCTGGCATCATGTTCTCTGACTACAAGTCGGAGCTTCCTGATATTTTTGTAATAATGCATTGACGCAAACGATCTACTTGTATGTTGCATCCCTTTCCTCTGACCTTTTGTCTGTCTTGTTTATTTAGAATGCAAGCTCTTTACAGGCATGGACTGTTTTTTATTATGTTTGTCCAATGGCTAGCAATGATTGGGGCTATAGGCGCTACCATAATACAAACACAATAAAATAATAATAATAATAATAATAAATAAACTCCACTCTCTAATCTCTTTAGAGCACAGCCTCTAAGGCCGGGTTCTGCAAAGACTCCTGTGCATGCTTAACTGTATAAACATGAGCAATCCAATTGTTGTTAAACACTTATGGAAGTCTTTGCACAATCGGAGTCTAAACTCCAACAACTTGTTCCTGATACTCATATTTTTGGGTTGTATGGGGAACAAAATGATGATGCTGGTTGACTTACCTCTAAGTGCCTGTAATGCTTTTAGGCCATCCACAGAATACACAGCCACTTTCACTGGATAAGCTACCGTTTGGTAGGTTTTTTGTCAACTGCAGTTGCAAGCCCATATCTCCCAGCAATTTATGCAAGAGGTGCATGGACATCTCAAGGACAGAGCGTGGATCATCTTTGCATCATCTTTAAGAATTTTTTCCACATCTATGAAAAGAAGGGGAAACAACATGGCTTTTTTCATTTGCTACATTCTAATAAAGCATCAACACAACAGGTTCACAATAAAACCCCCAAAGCCTCCCATTAAAAAAAAATAATCAGAGCAATAGCAAGGCTTCTTAAAATGAGAGTGGCTCATACATGATGGGGATTTTAGGGAGAGAGAATGTCAGAACAGACTTAGGGTAACATTTACAAAAGCATGAAAGTGATTTAGGAGCCTAAATCCCATTGTCAAGAGATTTAGGCACTCACAACCCAGATTTTTTTAAGGTGTTTAGGTACCTAAAGATGCAGCCAGGTGCCTCCTGGGGTTTTCACAAACACCTGGGCATCTAGCTCCTAATGCTTTTGAATATCTCCCTAGATGCCTATTTGTATCTTTCATACCTTTAAAAATTTGGTCCTTGGGCTTGTTTTGCAGGTTTTCCTCCTTTTCTTCCTTTTGCCATATTGCCCCTGAAAGGAGAAGGGGAGAAAGCAAAACAGTGAAAAGGCAAAAGAGGAGATAAAACCAAAAACTGAAAAACAGACAATGGAAAAATCTTAATTTAATTGAAAAACCTGAAATTTTTTTTGCAAAAGCTTTAAAACAAAGGCTTTTCATCAAAAAATATTTCACCTGAAAATTGTTGACCAATTCTATTTTGAAAATAGCTATAAGATGTTCAGAGTGTTCCTGTCCAAAACAGCTGTTAATAGGGCCTGGGAAAAGACACCGCATCTTGGTTCCCGCCCTGTATTTGCTACTCAAGCAAAACTCCCATTGACTTCAAAAGTTTTGCCTGAGTAAAGGCTGCATGACCAGACCACACTGAAACTGCAAGCCCTGCTGGAGTAGGCACTATAGGTTCAGACCTGGCATTTGAATTAATTCTCAGAAATGCTTTCCCTAAAATAGGACACTTGCAGGAATGCCTCCAGCTAATCAACGATGCTCAAAGCTTGTGGGGCTGTCATTCACCGGCGCATACTGGTGAATCTGGCCCTTCCCGAACACATTCTCAAAAGAACCAGATTCTGAAAAAAGCTGAGCTCCCCCTTTGATGCTTAAACAAGGGTCACGTTTACCAAAGCACCCAGCTCACTGCAGGACTGACGGCCACTTCTTTGGGGGCCTACGTGAGAACTGAACCTCTCTGAAAATCTGACTCTATAATTTTTTCATATTTAAAACATATACTTGTTTTATTAGAAAAAGGCTACATGGCATTTTTAGGCCAAAAGAAAAAAATAAACAGAGGTATTCCCGATCTCTCAGAGGCCTGTAAAAACAAACAAACCATCAATGCATTGACATGAGATCTAGACACACCATGGTCCTTGCTGCCTATGTCCATAATAGTCCATTGTACTATTTTGCTTCTGTAACTGTACAGCAAGACACACTGAGACTCTGCTATTGAGATGTCATTCATGGCAAAGCTTCCACAGTTAATATTAGCTGATGACTTCAACCTCGCCTTCCCTCATTCCTCCATAAAATAGTACTCAGGCTGCAGTACTGCGGTTACTGTGTAACATTACTCTGAAGAAGCAATTACAGCAAACAGAGTGAGGAACTAAAGACAGGTCACCTAAATGAACTGAGGGAAAAGTACACGAGAAAACAAGAAAATGTCTTCATCACTTTTCAGGCTTCAAATTGGAAAAACAGGGATCAATACAGCAGAACTTCATTTAATGGTGTGAAGAAAACAATCCAGCACAAGACAGGCAGGAATCACTTATTACAAAACAAACAAGGCAATTAGAACCAAGCAAGAAATACAGGTATGGGGAGCCAAATATTCGTTCCATTGGCCAAAGCTCTGAAGGGGGGAGCCCTTAAGAGAGGATTCTCCAGAGTTGTTTTGCAAAGTGAGGGCATGTGAAATGTGAAACAAAAAGGGGGGTTAATAGGCACCAATTTACTCCTTGGTTTTCTCTTTTTCTTCCATTAATTTTAATGTTCATGAAAACAAGGACGGGAAGCACCGGCTAATGCTAATGGGTGCTCCTCGGTCTTTCACTAACGTTCCGCCAAAGGAATCTCAGGCCTGGGGTGCAGAAGAACTGTTAGAAGGAAAATAATGTTATTGAGCCCTAGGTTCCGATTCCTCACTGCCCTGCAATGGAGGCACAACAGAACACCTCCTCATCTGAGCTCAAAGACGTAGTTCCAAGAACTGTCCAAGCGCGCTGGCCGAAGCAAGGACGAGAGACTAGAAGCGCCTGCTTCCGGGCGTCCGACCTAGCGTTTCAAGTGGCCATCGCTAATCAATTTAAGAGGCGCTTATGACTTTCAAGGCGCCGCCTTAAGCTCACACTGAGTCCAGCCCGGACTCCTCGGTGCACCACTCTGCGTGGTCATTTGGAAGATTCTGTGCCAGAACCACAGCTGGGGTAAAGTGGAATCATTTCACAGGTTTCAATGGGACTACATGAGTTTAACCAGCTGAGTATCTGGCCCAGAGACTCCTATGAAGCATTTGTCTCACTATTACCCCTTCGACCAGATAAACACAAAGAAAAATAACAGGACTATTCTCTTTCAACCACACACAGTAGGAGTCAGATCACAGCCGCACATGCCGGTGAGTTGGGGGGGGAGTAGGGGTTTTTAAGGCCTGGCTTGACAAAGCCCTGGCTGGGATGATTTGGTTGGTGCTGCTCATGATTTGAGCAGGGGATTGGACGAGATGAACTCCTGAGGTCTCCTCCAACCCTAATCTTCTATGATTCTATAAAGCTTCTATATAAGGCCTCCTCAGAATGCAGACCACATTCCGGGTGAATTTTAACTGATCAGTATCAGAAAGAAAAGCCACTAAATCCAGTGTGGAGAAGTCTGCATTAAGGGAAAGAGCTGGTAGCAGGAAATCTAAACTGGAACAGGGGGAAAATAAGAAGCTACTGTACTCCAGAGTACACGCTGTCAGTACTATACACGTGAATACAAACAGCTCTGCCATGCTGGGATTTTATTGCCTTTACTGCCAATTCCCACCACAGCGTTCTGTAGCATATTAAATAGATTAATAGAAGTAACCTAGAGGGAGTATAAAAAGTGCCAATCTTCACTTATGGCCAAGTGCCACTGAAATGGAAAGAGAGAGAGAGCGAGAGCGAGTCTGTAGCTGACATTTGCAGAAGTAACGCCATGTTATTAAAACAAATTTGGCATGAGGGAGAAATATGTTTGCTTTGCAATTAATAATGGCTATGGGAGCATATTCAAAATCAAATATTTGTAAGGCACTGCATTAGCATTCTCCCTGCCCCACAAATAAAAACACGGCTTACATTATTTAAATTACGGGCCAGGTATTTAAAAGGTACAGGAGGTGTGTGGAAGACATTAAGCCTAAATCTCAAATCTAACTTTGAATTCTATTAATCTTTTTAAAAAAAAAATCTTTAGCCACAATCTCTAGATGCATTTACAGAAAACTGCCAGACATTGTAATTTTTCTGCCCTTTTTTCCCCCCTCCTAAAACATTGGTTGTATTTTCTCCCTTTATTTATTGGACTGCTAAATGGATTATTTCAGTAATAAATCAGGCCCTTTCATTACATTTTTTAAGGTATTGTCACTGTTATGAAGTACGGTGTGCCATCAAAATTAAGCTCAGATTGCATTACCACCTATTTTATAGATACAGAATTACTCGATGGATTTTTTTTCCCAGCAGTCTAAGCACTTTGTGTCTTTCCTTCAAAGAACAACAGGCTCCCTTGCTCCACAGAATCCCTCCCCCACCTCTCCCCCCCCCCAAAAAATATGAACATTTCATACCGATTTTTTTCATGAGTATCTTGATATGTTTTCTCAGCGAGGAAGGGTTGTTTTTTCAGGGGGGGGGGGGTTGTTTTGTTTTGAGCCAGAACTCACTACTAACCCAATGAAAGATGTTTTAATATGAACAAGAAATGCTTCAGCAAAAATATCCATTGGGTTTGATTATTTGGTGCCCCTCGCCTCTGTTTGCCAGAAGCGGGGATTGGGTGACAGGGATGGATCACCTGATGATAACATGTCTGTTCATTCCCTTTGAGGCACATGCTATTGGCCACTGTCAGAAGACAGGATACTGGGCTTGATGGACCTTTGGTCTGACCCAGTATAGCTGCTTGTATGTTCTTATCTCTAATTTATAGGTGCAAATCCGGAGTAACTCCACTGAAGTCAATGTAGTTACCTCGCAGTGTAAAACCAGCCTAAATGTGATCAGAATCAGGCAATGTCTCAGTTTTACTCCTATATCATCAAAGGCTATTGACCCGTGTAGCGATGTCATCACTCACCCCGGCGGCGCCCCCGTCTGGTCGTCCGGGGAATCAGCTCTTCTGACCCTGGAGCGCCCTCTGCCGGCCGACATTCACTCCTGCACTCTGGCCCCGTGTCCCTCCCAGACCCTGGCACCCTTTAGCTGAGGGTGCTGCACCCTGCAGTACCCCCCTGGTCTTGGGGTCTCCCCTCCCTGGGGAATCCTCCACCCACTATCCCCAACTCGCCTCAGACCTGGCCACTGCTAGTCACCACCTGCCTCTGCTCACTGAGGCCGACTGCAGACTCATGACCGCTCATCACTGGCAAGAAGGGTTTGGCCTGCTGCTGCTCCTCCAGCCCAGGGCTGCCCCCTTGCAACCCCAGCACCCCGTGGGATGGGCCTGCACTAGGCTAGGCAACCTGGGGCCCTCTCCCTAGAGCTTCTCAGCTCCCTGGCTCCTAGGTGCCTGGCCGTCACCCTGTCCCAGTCCAGGTACCCTACTTGTGGTTCCCTGCAGCTAGGCCCTGTCTCCCTCTCTGGCTTACAAAGGGAGACTGACTCTTCTCTCAGGTCCTTGCCTCTCAGGTTTTTATACAGGCCTGTGTTTGGGGCATGGCCTCTCAGCTGAGCCTGCTACCCAATTAAGCCTGCTAGCAGGCTCCCAGCCACAACCCCGGTCCTGGGCTGCTACAAGCCCCTTCCCGGGGCTACCCCAGCCCCTTTTTAAGGGGGGGAGCGGGTGGTCACCCCGCTACAACCCGCTTCTGATCTCAGGTGTAATGCTAAAGTAACTCAGCTGAAGAAGATTTTAGTTGCCCATTGGAGTCCACAGAATTACCCCAGAAATATTATGGTGACAATTCCACTGCAATGAGAGGCCTGTCATAATGCACTGTTGTTGGAGAGGATAAACAGAATGTTTCCCGACTCACCCAGTTCTAGACAAATCTCTCCCTAGGATAGCTCTGAATTTCAGTTCTGAAAATTCTCTGAGTTAGAGTGGACATTGCCATTACTTTGTTTCTTTGGATTTTTTTTAATGTTTAATTTAGTTCTCGCGAAAGCTGCCAGTTTCACAGATCTGGAGACTAACATCCTTTTGGCACCGAACAGATACAGCAGACAAGATAGTTCAGGCACCGGGGTGGGACTCTGGAGAGCTGGCTTAGTTCCTGGGTTTACCACTTTTGACCTTGGGTGAGTCACTTAATCTCACTGCATGCTCCGTCTGTAAAATGGGAATAATACTACTTCTCTCCCTCCCAGGGTTTTCTGGGAGTATATATGCATTGTCTGTGCAGGACCTCAGATACTGCACTGATAAGGGCCATGTCTTGGAAGGTAGGTAGACAAAAAGCATGGGAAGCAGCAGTGGATTCTTCCCCACGTGTCCTGCCAACTAGCTTCAGTCTTGAGCGATAAAAGGATAGTTCAGCCTCTGCACAATGCACAATCCTTTGGCTCCTTGCTAAGTCTCCTAAGGTGACCAGACAGCAAATGTGAAAACTCGGGACACGGGGTTGGGGGGGCAATAGGAGCATATTTTTTAAAAAGACCCAAAAATCGGGACTGTCCCTATAAAATTGGGAAATCTGGTCACCCTAAAAAATATCCATTGATTCATGGAAGTTAGGATTCAAGGAGCCCTAGTAGATCACCTACTCCAACCCCAGATAAATGATACCTCAGCTATTAAGGCTGCAGTTTAGGGAAGCATCCGTATTCAGGAAAGCACTGTAAGTATATGCTTCACTTTAGGTGTCTGGCTCCTTCAAAGACAATGGGACTTATGTGCATGCTTAAAGTTAAGCATGTGCCTAAGTGCTTTCCGGAACAGGCACCTAAACAGATATTATACTTATCCTGGACACACGGCCAAGAGGAAGTGATCATTACTGTCAACTGTATTCATTGTGTTGTGATGTGGAGACATGTCTACTAGGAAATGAACTGAAAGCCCCAATTCATTTAATATAGGCCAGTGAATAGCTGTCAGGTGGATATGACTTTCAGTCACTACTAACCTGGGCCATGTGTTCAAACCACTGACCTAGATGTCAATGTCTCTTTGTCCTATTATTAGTCCCCTCCCCTCTCCAGTCACCATCGTGACGGGGTTTCTTTGGTTTTTAAGCAAATAGCTACCTTCCAAGGGCCTGTTTTTACATTTTTTAAAAGTGGAGAATTTTTAAAAATCCAAATTCCATGAAACTTCTTTCGCTTCTCGCCTACATTAACAATAAAGTGATTTTTTTAAAAAAAGCTGAATGAAAAATGTGTCAGAATCAACTGATATGGAATATATCACCCGCAAAGCTATTCTTTTTTAAAAACCTTCCTTTAACCCCATATTGGGCCCAATCTTTCTTTCACGCACACTAATACAGATCAGGAGTAAAACCAAGAGCTAAGTGGAATCACACCTGTGTAGAACTAGTGTGAGAGCACAATCCATCTCATTAGGAACCAGATTTTCAAACAAGCAAATCTGTCTGGGGTCCGGTTTTTCAGTGCTCAGCACCCACAACTGGAGACAGATTCTTCAACAGAGCTCCGTTCCCATTGAAGCCATTGCCAGAACACACGTGCTGTTGTCCGGTTCTGCTGGAAGGAGGACAGGAGACACTGCATGTGGGGTTTAATTAGGCTGCAACTTGATGATTAACTGTCTGGGAGTGTCCAGCAGATAACAGCATTCAGTGCAGGTAATTCCACATATACCCGGGGTCTTCTGTCAGCCCTCCCCCTTTCCCATCCTGGTCCCCAGCCCACCAGAGACCTTAATGTCTCCTATCTCAAATGAGGGCTAAGGAAGGAGAATAAAGAGCAGGGGTTGGCTCCCAACCATACTACTCATGGGAGCCCCAAAACACCCCCCCCACACACACATTTTCCACTCCTTTAACAAATACCTCCTTTAAATCCTTCACCAATCCAGTTATCTGATCGCTATATCCCCTTCCAACGGAGCACCTGCACTGGAAATCTGCCCCAGGTTGACACAAGTTGCAACATCAGAGCCTAGCTCCCGTTCCATGTTCGCACCAGCTAAGCCACCCCCTTTGCCTAAGCCAATCTGGCAGACAGGGGAAAACTCCTTCCCAGCTGCCCAAGAAAGGGCAGCCAGAGCAATGCCTACAGTGGATCCTGACCAAAGCTGGCATTGCACTTCTTCCATGGATGAGAGCTTGTCCACTTTGTCCAGATAAAAGAGGGCTTTTCCTGCCTGCATGTCCTTATACAAGATCCCCTCTCTTCTCGTCACCTGGGGGGAAGGGGCAGCATCCCCACGCTGATCTGCTCTGCTGCAAACTCACTCCATGCCTCCCTAACCCAAAAAACAGGCACACACCTTCCACCAGCAAGACAGACAATGCCCCCACCGCTGCCCCGCTTAATGTGCCGTGCAGTCATTTCAATCCTCAGCCGTCTCCCTTGTGCCACTTGCAGCCCTGTTTTCAGAAGAGTTCAGCACCCAGTCTGCACCCCTTGTGCAAAGCTCTTCTGAAAACCTGGCCATTCATTGCTAAATGGGAGATGACCTCTTGATCAAATCCTGTCCAGATTGCTAGTGGTAAGCCCTCTTCTGAAAGTTCTGGCCTATATGTACACTTTCCCCTGGTGTCGCAGTGGATATTTTAGAAGAGCAGCTGCTGTGCAATATGTGCAGGACACTGAGGCTGTATGGGTCTGTGATCCAGTTCTGGATCATGTCACAGAATTGCAGCATGTGTCATTCAGCTATCTGTGCAGTCCATGTAGCTGGTAAACAGAGTCTGGAAGCTGATGTATAATTTAAACCTTTTTTTCCCCTCAGCATCTCCAAGTACCTACGGCTTCATTTCTATTGTAAGGAGTGCAGATGCTGAACTGAAAACCTCGATCCAAGCAACCTCAAAATTAGACACCATTCAGATTTACATCCAAATTATACAGCTTGCCCGTGACTCTGTGACAGGCCAAACTCCAGGAAACTTGGAGTCCTGACCCAAATTTGACAGTCTCTCGGCCCTCCCTAGAGAAAAACCACAACTTACCTATAAAACTTTAGGTTGACCTTTTGCTAAGTACAAAGTCAATCAACTATGAACTCAGAGCCTTTTAATGAAAGAAAAAAGATACCCTGGAGCATCCCATAAAGAAAACAACTATTTGTGCCTTGAAACTTTTATTGTTCATTAAAGACATATCCCAGGACCAAGCTGCTCAAGGAGTTAAATGTATTAAGCAATTTACAATTAATATAGAACTCATTCCAGAGATATCTACCAGCGAGTACAACAGGGCAATTAACCCACTAATACACTAGGCTATTACATCGCTATGTCTCTTATTTTAGCCTGAGGTGATTTGAAACGCATTGGATTAAAGGATATTACAGGAGATAGCATGAAAAATAGCTTAATGTAATGAGCCATCCCATGATGTGTGCTATTAAAGATGATTTGCAGTTGAAAACTACAACATACAGTAGTTCAGCCATTTAGAAACATGAGTGTATTTAACCCTTTTCTATACTGAATCCTTAAGTAAATCAGCATGGTGGTTTCTCCCACCCTTCTCCCACCTTCAATTCCTTTATCTGAGGATTATCAAACACACCTTATTAAAGTACAATGGTATCTTTGGGAGATTGGTGCCTGAGGTTGATAGAAAACCAGTAATCTGCTAATAACTTTTAAAAATAGATCCCCAAGAGAATAAATAAGCTCAGACCGAGGGAGGCTATTTGACTGTCAAGGCCTTTGTGAAATTGGAACTTGTAGCAAATTTCTAGACTAGCCTTAGGCCTGTCATATCAGTTTCAAACGGTAACTCGAACAGAACGGAGAAACAAAAGCACCGTATCGTATCATCTATCACTAGCCATCTTATTATGGAAATAACAGCATCCAGTTAGAGGCGGGCTTAGCAGTTTGAAAAAGTTCCGCCCTTTGGAGTAGACATGCCACAAAGACATATCTGAGAGAGAAAAGACTATTGTGGAGTTGCCTGGACCAATGGTGAGTCACGGCTCATCTACCCAAGTGGTCCATTATGAATAAAAGCATCTTAAAATACAAAAAACCCGAAGGGTCAAAGTCTGTTCTCACACCATTCTCAATCCAGAGCGACCCCAATGGAGTGACAGCACTGTGTCTCCTATTTCTTCAAACACGAGCAATAAGAACCTTGTATTCAACATAAGGTCCCACTGACCATGATGGACGATCAGATGCGGGGGGACCCAGGGCTACAGCGGGGCAAATTTTTCAGTCAAATAGTTTATTTGCAGAAAAATGCAGTTTTGCGTTGACCAAACTATTTGTGAATTCAGGTTGAAATCAATCCAAAATTGTGGGGGAGGGGATTAGAAAACGTCAAAACATTTCATTTTCACATTTTTGAAATGCAACATTTGACTTTTTGGTTTGAAATGAAGTTTCATTTTTAAAGTTAACTAGATTTCATTTTTATTTTTAAAAGGTTTAAAAAACACCCCCCCAAACTTAACATGTCTTTCAACCCCAAAACATTTGTTTGTTTTTGGTGAGAAAAAAATTGAAACATTTCTATTTTGGTTCAACCCAAAACAAAAATGATTTCCAATTTTTCAGTTCAGTCACCAAATTGAAAATCCAATTATTCACTCAGCTCTACCTAAGACCTTAGTTTCCGCTGTGGGTATAGTTGTTTCTCTTAAAGACTGGTGGTTTAGTGGGATAATGCACTACACTTTATATTTATTGATTTATTTTATTTCTTTAGATTTAAATAATAGAGGAAAAAGAGACATCTATAGAATTGTTTTAGGGGTCCAGAAACGTACTTAATCTTGTAAAAGCAGAATACATCCTCCGACACCAAAAAAAACAAGCATTCAGCAGGAACAAAATCAACAATGCAACAGTGAATCAGCCGACATCGTCTCTTGGGGAAAAAACCCCTCAGCTTTCTCAAAAATCCCAATCAAAGAAATGGCTTTGAAGGTCACCAGACTCTGGCTACTTCAGACCAAGGGAGTGAGGTCCAGAACCCTGGGGTAGTCACAGTGAATGTCCTATCAGTAGCCTCATCTCCTGGAGACGTGTTTTCAAAGCTACAGCTAAAAGTCAGTTTGTTCTTTGTTTCTTTGCCAGTGGCTACTTTTCTACCATACTTCTAAAGAGGATGATGTTTACTGTGCTTCTTACACTGAGTGTTTCTGTCTCTTTGTCTTTGCCAACTGATGCTCTGGCACTAGGACAGATCTCCAACTGATCTAAGTTTCTCAGGGAAAATGCAGTAGTAGTAAAATGATACACATATAGTATACACAGAAGTACCTTCCCCTTATTTCTACACCATGCGGTTTCACATGAATTGAGATAAGGAGCCAGGCAGTTAAAGGTATTTAGGTGCCTATCACTCACTGGGAGCTAGGTGCCTAAATACCTTTAACAATCCAGCTAAGTATCTTTCAATCCATACAGTACATCTGGATACTTCTGTACATGAGCTAGTTTAGATTCTACAAGCCACATCCAATTTTTTAAAAAATAATCTCTATTTGCAAAGAAGCAGAGATGATTTAAAATGCCAATTATTTTTCACAAGACACTTAAAAAATTTCTTGTGAAACATTTCCTGCAGAAATTTTCATGTTGGTTGAAAAGCCATTTTTCATAGGGAAAAAGGGGATTTTGACAAAAAAAATCTGACCAGCTCTAGGGACACTGGAACATACAGATTGCCAAACTAGATCAGATCCACACTCCATGTAATCCAGAGACCTGTCTCTCTATAAGAACCCCACCGAACTTTAAAGAGATAACAACATAAAAGGTGGTGAAGTTAAGGTGAGATTGAATAGTTATATAGTAACACAGTGTGAACAGCTTTTATGTCTCACACACAAATACAGTCACTCATTCTAACCGTCCTCCCCCTACTCTAATATGTCCTTTCTCATCTTATTTTTGGGGGAGGTTCCATGTCATTAAAATATGAAGGATCTTACCTCTTCACTTCAGGCTGCCCTCCTAGCTGGCCACTGCCTTGACATCTCAACTTGAGGAAGCCATTCCCTGCCATCAGTGAAGCTTTGTGAATCAGCCATCAAAAGGTGCTCAAGAAGAACAAGGCCAGCGGCCAAGAGTGGACTGCCTTGAACTGCCGCAGTGGAGAAAATCCTGAGGATGCTTTGGCTCTCCTGAAAGGAAGGGCGTATAGCTTTAAAAATACAGAATTGTCCTGCAAGAGCTTTCAACACATGAGATAAGCTAGAGGCTACCTAAGCAGCATTCCTATTGGGTGCAAGGTAGCAAAAGCACATTGTCCATCTCATAATATTGAATAAGGATAACAAAACTGAACAGTTTGCATTTACACAGGGCCTTACATCCCAGGATCTCAAACAAACGTGAATGCACCGATCCTCATAATACATATGAGTAAGTATTATTATCCCCATTTTACAGACAGAGATAAGGCACAGAGCAGGATAGTGGCTGGTGAGTCTGTTGCAAAGCGAGGAACAGATCCTAGAGAGTCTCCATCCCAGTGCTGTACCTTCGCCACCAGATCATCCTTTCTCCCCCTTCTCCACAATCTGCTGCCTATGGCACAGTACAATCCATCACTTTCCGAGCACACACTGCACTATAGGCTTCAATAACTAAATCCACTACCATAATCTGGGTGATCTTAATGAAGGATTTGATTTGTGTTTCTGTCAACGATTCAGCTGCTTGGCCTTCTCCAGGGCAGCACTCTGCATCTGAGAAATAAAATAAAATACACTTTGTTGGGTTTTTTTTCAAAAAGGATGAAATTAGGATTTTCTTATTTAAACCATAACAAAATTGATTAGCAAACAAATCAAATGGATGACCATTATCGGTAAAAAAGTTTGGGTTACATGCTCTGTAAATCAAGACTAACTCTATAAAAGTCAGCCCCAGAATCACATCAGTAGAAACTGAGCCTGTCTGTTGGCTCTAATTTCTGCCTTGACTTACCCTCACACTCTATGCAACCCCAATGATTTATGAATTATTTATTTGGATTTTTAATACCCTACAATAACAGAGCTCCCCTCCACGGCTCTCTTTACCCTAGGCCGTCTTTTACAAGTACAGGTAGAAATAAACAAAACCAACAATTATCCCAAGATCAAACCAAACAACCCACCCACCCCAGCAACAAATATTAATTAACCACCTTACAAAATACTCTCCAGAGTCCCAAACTACTGTTACCCATCCACCATACCCTTACAGATGAGGGAGAAATGATAGGGCCCTGGAGATTTCATGGGAATGAAACTCTAAGTAAAATGTGACTTATCACCTTACTAACATGAATATATAGGGTATAAAAAGTCACACAGACTATTGGGGAGGTGGGACATGGGGGGGTACACATGATTAACAGAGAAAGGGTGTGTCCGTGTCCATATATTTTTTAAGATACTCCATATATTTCTAAGAACATATTTTAGATCTCTTAGCAGACAGTGCAGTCTACTGAAGAGCATTCATCTTTTTTCCCTTGGTTTCGGATGCCAACAATGGGCGTGACTATTATTTATGATATAATATTTCTAATGTATCATTATTACTCTTAATCTTTCCTTGGACTCTCCTGTCTGTATCTATCTGATGTCTCTTATATTTTAGCCTGGAGGCTCCTCGGAGCAAGGACCAATTTTTTGTTCTGCGTTTGCGTGGCGCCTAGTCTCATGGGTTCTGGTCCAGGACTCAGACTCACGGTCAGACAAATCATAAAATAAATAACAACATTGTTTATTACTGGGGCCTAAGGACCAACCAAGAACAGGGCTCCACCGGGCTAGGCACTACATGCACCAAGAGCAGCAAAGAGTCTTTGCTCTTACAATCTAAAGTAGGGTGACCAGACAGGAAATGTGAAAAATCAGGACGGGGGGGAGGGGGGGGTAATAGGAGCCTATAGAAGAAAAAGATCCAAAAATTAGGACTGTCCCTATAAAACTGGGACATCTGGTCACCCTAATCTAAAGACAGATGCAGGTGTGGGAAAGAGCATAATGAATAAGGTGATGTCAGCAAAGATCACGATAGTTCCAGGATTTTGGGGGGCTGAGGGTGGGTAGTTAGGAGGGGATCCGCTAAACGGAAAGAAAAGTGAAGGGAGGAGGACACTGAAAGGAAGGGAGGTGAAGGGCATGGGGGAGAGAGGCAGGCGTGGAGTGAAGCTGAGATGAAGAGACTGGGAGGGAGGGAACAGCTGGAGCAAACAGCCGGTGCTGTTGCCCTTATTCCTCACCCCCCTTCTCCCTACCGTTGTCATCCTTATTCATTGTGTCATGTCTACAGCTCAGGCCCCCCTCTCATGAGGCACACTCTGTAGGTGGGCTCTTGTGCCAGTGTGCAATTGCCCCGACATTAGTAGGGTTTGGGGGGGGGCACATATGCGGCTCACTGCAGAATCAGGGCCTTCGATTGTAAAAGCTCTTTGGAGCAGAGACCACATCTTTTTATGCCTTCTGTGAAGTGGCCGGCATACCTTTGAACGCTATCATATAACCAATCATAATGACAATAATCATAGTAACGAGAGTAATAGGAAAAGAGCTGTCCAGATTTATGGCAAATAGCAAATCAGTTAAAAGCATGCTCTGAAATTTAAAAAATAGATATGTATAAAGCCTCTGAAAAGAGGATCATTGTCCTCATGGTTTCTCCTTTGAATAATTTTGAAGGAATAAGACTGAGAATGAGGTGTGGGGAGGAGGATGGGATAAACTCAGCACAGGACTCTCCTGGGCCAATGGATCCTGAACGGAGATGATTCTGCGTTGAACTGGAAATAAGGAAAACAAAACAAGCCACTTCCCAAAGTTAAACCTTCATCAGGGTTTGAGGGAGAGGATGATGTTTTCCATGAAACCTCGCAGGCGGGGTGGGAGGGAGTGTGGTGGGGGGAACTCTTTCTAATCAAAGAACTTGTCACTGTCACTTTGGAGGTAGCAAATGCCATGAACAATAACTAGGATTCGGTGCCTTTGAAATGCATTATTAACAGGTTACATTCATTGCTATCTCCCCTCTTCTAACAAGCTTTCCTTTTTATTTTACTCTGGGCCGTCTATATCCCAAGTGGCAGGGGAACCTGTCATTTCTTATTTTCTTCCAAAGGAACAAGTGATTTTGGAGGAGAGGAGAGGATGACCAGCCCTTTCTGACCTTTTCTCCTTCAATTTCACTCCTTTCTTCTCCTTGAAAAAAATGGCAATCACACTAGGTGGAACTGACAAACTCATCTCTGTGTCACACTGTTACATATACAATCGCCATGTCACTTGGCATCAGGAGAGAGGGAGGCGGTATTGACAGTAGTGTGGTCCCATGATGAGTCTAATCGGTTTCCTTCTGCAGCTCATGCTCTTTTGATGTCTACTATTTGGTGTAGGGTGGAGTTATTTAATTGTTGAGTGTTAAATCTGCACTCTCCCTTTTTTAAAGGGGTTTTTTATTAGTATGTGTGTCTGCAAATTTCCCCCATGCACAATTTAGATAGCGATAATTTGAACCTTTCATGGCAAAGGTTCACAAAGCACATCACAGATCTTCATGAATTAAATCTGTCAATATCCCTGTGTGGTGGGTGTTGTTATCCCCGTTTTATAGATGGGGAAACTGAGGCAAAGTGACCTGCCCAACATCACACAGAGTTAGTGGGTGCCATGAGTAAAACCCAGGAGCCCAGACTCTCATTCCATTGCTTCCATCACAAAGTCACACTAAGGCTAAGGTGAGATGTCATGAGAAAACCCATAAGATTAGCCAGACCCTTCAACCTACCTATGAGGCCTAGCGCAACCATGATTAAACTTAGCAAAGAAAACAGTTAATCACTCTCATTTGGGGCTCTGAGAGCTTGAGTAAGACAAAATACTAACTAGCTGATTCACTTCTTGAAGGCTGTAACATTTGGAACTGTGAGCCGATTTTCTCTCCTCGATTCCTTCTCTCCAAAGCAGAGTACAGGGCCACTCGGTGAAATTCCTCCGTTGACTGAAGCCTTTCACTCTTACTCTTCATGAGGAGTCAATGGCTCTACATAGGAGTAAGGGTGACAGGATTGGGGCCACCAGGTAGGGCCAAGAGAAGGCGAGGGATTAGAGGGAGAGTCTTGAAATCAGATAAATGACACTGGAGTATTTTTAAGCACAGAGGCCTCAGGAGACAGAATGAGTGGGCCTTTTGGAGGAGAAAAGTTAGGTGGCTCTGAGGAGAGCAAACAAGAGCCCCTTGTTCAAGAAGGTGCGTGTTTGCCCATCTTTAAGCAAAAGGGTTACTCACATGCTTAAAATTAAGTTTGTACTTAAGCATCCTGAACCCGGGACTCTGCCATTGACTTAATGGCCACAGGATGGAGCCTAGTGAAAGAGAGAAGGCAGAGGCATCACCCGAACAACCTGTTCTAGCCCTTTTCCATCCCAAACCAGCCTCACAAAATTCTCCTCCCATGATCACCCAGGGCAAGTCGTCGTTTTTGATGGGTGAGTGCACGAGCCGAAAATCGACACTTGTCATCCTCATCGCCATAACGATGAAAAGGGCAGAGACGATCTACCTCTGTGTGTGCACAGGGCCCTCGCCCCATGGGCCATGTTCTTGGCTGGTCCCTAGGCACTACCATAATAAGCAGGATTGGAGCAATAAAAATGACCATTTATTTTGTGCTGGGGCTGATCGGTCCATAAGAGTTTTGTGGGATGCCCTAGCCTATGTTTGCCTATATTTGTCTTTCTGCACAAATTGCCCTAAGACATCCAACTTTTGCATAATGTATTTGCTTGTTTTGGCGTTGAGTGTAATTATGTGCACCTAAACCAGGTGGGTTTTGCCTATCAGAGGGCAACCCCTCTGCCTCTCCCTGCCTAAATGCACTGAACCGATACATATTGCCAACCACTGCACTCCAAAGATCCAGCCCTTACCAATAGATTCTAGCCTAGAGCAGAATACCGTTCAAGCTGACTCTGAGTATGGCCAATTCACAGTGGTTCAGGAGAAGAAATCAGCAGATTTAAAAGCCACCGCTGTGAAATCAAAATATTTTAGCAAACGTTCATTTGTACAATGTAGACAGTGATTAGCAATTAGCATTTGACTTGGGAGTTGTTTGGTTTGGTTTGGTTTTTGTTTTGCATTTAAAACTAGAGATTATTAAAATTTAATCTGAATTTTAAAAAAAATTACTCTTAGAATCACTTCACTTAAAAACGAGTAGAGGAAACACTGCAGCTTTTTTTCCCCCTCAAGGCCAAAAGGAATTTTTAACCCCCACCCCCTACCTCACCCTACGTAAAGCATCTTTTTAGTTAAATCAATGTAAATAGTTCTACCTGGAGTACATTTATTCAGGACTACATATTTCTGGTAGGCATGATGTGCACTGGATAATTATTTTTAATATTAGATGGAAAAGCACAGGAAGATGGGGGGAGGGTTGTTCAGAGAGAAAGATTTTTCCACAGAAAACTCCGTTTTTTGATGGTGGGAAGGATATTAGGTAGTAACAGCAAGAGCATAGATTTTTGCACTCCTATAAATCATTATTACTGGAATGTCCCTGAGGGAATTGGGAGAATGAATCAGTTACACACACACACACACACACACACAATGCCAAACTTTGAAAAGAAAAAGAAAAAGACCTAACTAACTTTAGGAACCCTTTTACAATTCCCTTCATCTACACCACGAATTGAACATGCAAAGGGGGGGGGGGAGAAATGAGTAAGGAGGGGGAAAATATTCTGCCCAGCATGCAGATTATCATTTGAAAAGATTCTGTTGCTATGTTTTTGTCCCTGGGTGATGAAAATGAAATTGTCTGATGTGTGCGCCGTGTTAGATTTACCTTTGCAGGGTTCACCCACAATCAGTAGAGAGGGGTCATGCCACAATATGTCATCTCACAGCTCCATCACACCAACTCCAATTTATACGAGGAGGTATTATGCATTTCAAAGGAACCCCCTGCGCGTGGCTCTTGTTACTGATCTATATCACGGCACGTCTGAGGAAAGATTAGTTCTGCTGCAAAGGCAACTACATGTATTTGTTTATTATTATATTATCCTTAAAGATGCACTATTCCCTTTCTTCTAAATGTCTAATCGGAAGTGTGCATTAAAAATTTCTGGGTTTTTGTGGGGGGGTGACGGGGGAGGAAGAGGTGAGAACGTTTTGTACTCTCCCATAAGGAAACCTAAATAGTCTTAAGTCTCCCATGTGTCCTACTCATTAAAAAAAAACTATTTAAATGCAAATTTGAGTTTTAGCTGGGGACTCCCCCAAAAGCTTCTCTGGAAGCACCAGGGAAATAGATTCAGAAATCTAAAATGGCTGACAGCAGTTGAATGCCCACAGAAAATGCTTCCCTTCTAAATACCCTCTTCCTCTTTCCCTCCCAAACCCCGCTATCCCTAGGTTCTTCACTTCCCAGCTTTTGCTGTAGCATGCCCTGGTACAGTTTGGCTGAATCACACTCAGCATTAGTTATCACTGTTCTCCACCATGAGTCTGGTTTACCTGAGGCAAAACACCCCAGCGAGTTAAAACTGATAATATTAGCCTTTCAACTTGTGCTCGCTGTTGCTTTAATCAACGTTTTCTCAGAAAGTAGACATTTTTGTCCCTGATAAAGGCTCTGAAGGATTTAATGAGGACACAGAGCATTACAGAAACTGGGAAGCCATGACACTTTATGTAAATCCATATGTATTTCTGAACACAGCTTCGCATTGAGGGAAGACACCAGATCAACACACAGAGAGAAAAGAAATCTCGACCAGCATCTAATAATTTGATGCAGCCTTTTATCTTTGGTGTCACATTTCACGTGACCTACAGCCTCTAAAATCCAACAGGTCCTGGAAAGTTTTCATAGCTAAAAATCGTATTAGCTTGATGAGAAAAAGATATGGCACATAAGGAGAATTATTCTAAATGACTCACCTCAAAATCCTGCCTGAAATCTTTATAGTTTTAAAAGTAAAGCTGCCAAAGCAGGGAAATATCTCATTTCTCTGCCTACAGGTGTAAGTAGCTGTTTGAAATATGCATATACACACAGCCTGATTTGTTGTTATATGCTCTCCCACTGCCTGAAGTACAGTATATACCCATAATGTTCCACCGTAGACATGCTATTACACATAATATGATCACTAACAATTAGTCAGCGAGACAGCGGTATCTCTCAATGTGTTACTAAGAGTCCTTACGAACAAAAATATAAACCACCCACTTAGTCCTTCCGTTTCATATAGTGCCATAGAAGTGCCTGGTGTATCATATGCTAACAGAAAAAATAAGGTCCCTCCTACAATTTACGGGGACCCTATATGAATCTTGTATGTTATGAGACAGGGTTGTAAGATCAGACATAAGGAAAGGTGCCTCGTGAAAATTAAGGGTTGTCCACCAGGACACACAGTATTCATGTATTATTTACACATTTTTATCATCTATACATTTGTATAATTATGGTACCATTATATAATTTGTTATAAATAATCATAATTATTTATTGCTAGGCAATATCCTGAGGTCCACTGAAAAAGGGAGAGATTATAGGGAAGGTGAATGGCCAATGTATTCCTGAAAGATGTGTGTTTTAAAAATATGCCTGTCTCAACCCTCTGTTTCAATTGTCCACTCGGCTTCTGTAATGTCATTCTGTAATGACACTGATATTCTGAATCTCTCCAGAGGGGGCTTTGGCTATCCCTGAACACAAATGATGTATCCTACTCATGAAAAGGTATTGATACAAATGACAAGGAATACGCACCAATGCCCAGTCGGGCTGTCACTGAAGTTAATGGGAATTTTGCCCCGGTTTTTCCAGTGGAGAAAGGAAGAGGTCCAATTCAGTGCTGAACCCACCTTCCTCTTTAGGCAGAGAAAAATAACTAAGCCCAGGTCTACACCTACAACTAAGGTCCACCTAGCTATGTCACTCCAGGAGGTGAAAAATTCACACCCCTGAAAGAGTCGTTAAAATGACCTAAGACCCAGTATAGGCACCACTATATTCTTCCATCAACCTACCTACTCCCCTCTCACGGGGTGGATTTACTACCGTGACAGAAAACCTCCTTCCATCGCTATAGCAAGTGTCTACCCTACAGTGCTACAGCGGCACAGCTGTAGTGCTGCGGCTGTGCTGCTGTAGCACATGTAGTGTAGTAACACCCTAAAGTAAAACTGTAGGTTCCCATCTCCCCTGGAAAAATTAGTATTTTTAAAGGCAAGATTAGAAGCGTGTCCCAGCAGTTTCGGGACGGTCGTGAACATTCTCACTAGGAAGTCACTGGAAAGATTCTATGACTTATCATTTTGTTCTGCCACTTTTTTATGTAACTTTTTTTTAAATAAAGGATACATTTCCCCCTCTTATTCTCTCAGGAAACCAGCCTAGAGCAAACAATTTATAATTGCTCAGGATTTATTAAGGCAGAAATGTTTCATGGCCATGCATAATTTTATTTCCCTCTAAAATGGCCCTTTACACTAGGAGTTTGACTCAGGATGTGTGGGGCCCTAAAATGTGTGGGCATGTTTAAGTGTGCGGTGACTCTCATTAACTGCTCAACTAAGCACATGCTTTAGTAGAATGCAAGAGACAAGGACTTATCTGCCCTTTAAAATGTGAAGGGTGAAAATAACTGTTCTTTTTGGTAGGAGCAGGAGATTGGTATCCTTCTTCACAAATGAAAACGCTGCCGAAATCAGGCCAGCGTATCAATGGCTGCATTTTTCTTACAGACAAGTAGGTCCATTTCTAAGTATTGCAACCTAAGGGTATTGTGAGGGAGGGTAGGGCACTGGGTAGTCAGTGTGGGGAAGAACACATATGGGAAGGCAAAGTTCCACACCCATGGCTCACAAAACTGGGTTGAGTCTTCAGAAGGGGGCACATTCTGTTGCGTTTATTTACTTGTCATTGTGGACCAGTTTCTGATTCCCTTACTCATGTCTAACACTGGACTTACTCCGGGAATGGTCCCATGGATGTGAATGGACTTTTTGTCAAGTATGGTGCTATTCACCAGGAATAAGGGCCTCAGAATCTGGTCCCATGTTAATTACATGCCTAGATTTTTTTTGTTATAATTATTGGGCCTGAATTTCAACTCCCCACAATTCCTGCTCAAGTCACTGGGAGCGCTCAGCAGCTGTGAAAATCGGGCCTATTGTCTAAAAAACCCCTTGATGACTCACCTGTACTTTGTGTCTAAGGAGACATTCGATCCACTCATCATTCTCTTTATGTTTATTCGCTGCTGTACAGCTCATCTTGCATGATGCTGAAAAGCAGCATTCTGGAGTTTAAAATATTTTTGAACAAGAAGCAACTCTGCACCCCAGCACTTTAACCCAGTGATAATTAGCAATTGCAATCAACAGCTGTGCAGGTTTGGCTTGCTGCAGTTTATTTTTTGGCCGTGGTGACCTGCCTCATTTTCCTTTTCAGCTGTCACACCAGGTCTACAAGCCCCACCCCATGCACGACAGGTTTGTGTAATAATGACATTGCAATGACTGGCATTGACTTTTTAGGAATTGACACGCTGAATACTAACCACCTGGCTCTCTCTGTGATTCTTTCACAAATCTGCATTATATGCTCTCTGGACCAAATCCCCTGTCTTCAAATTACCGCACACCGGTTCAATTAGGAGGTAATACATGTCACCCCCTTTGCTATACCTTCAGAGTGCTGGAACGAAAGATGAACAGATAAACTTGTATGAAAGAAAAGGAGAATATTAATTAACAGTGGAATGGGCTCATAATTCACTTTTACGTGTACAGTCCATTTATGTGGAATTTCACCTAACCCAGCGTTTCACTGTTTCATACGTTCAGCACTGTATTAAAGCAAATGCCAGGTCTGAGAGCTGACTGCATCAGTGACACTAGTGGAAATCTAGGTATGTGTACATGGTCAGATTCTCATCTGGGGCAAAACAATGTAGCTGCTTTAGTGTCAATGGAGCCATGCCAATTTATACCTGCTAAGAATCTGAGCCCTAGTTTTCCTAGGGTTTTCCTATCAATCACCCATGCAAATCCCGTTACACACGTACACAAATGTGGTAGCTTCACTCCAGTGGGAACAACTTTGTTTTCTAGGGGCCTAATTCTGCTCTTGTTTATTCCAGTGTAATTGGGAGTAATCCCTTTGAAGATAATGGAGTTTCACCGGTGTATAACTCCGCTAACAGATCGAAATAGAGTTTAATGCAAATGGCCATTCTGGGGGGAAATAGTGCTCCCAACAGCCCCAACATGAATTGTTAAATATTTTTGCTTAAGTGAAAAATCTTTGCAGTATGGCTCATTAAGTTCCTTCATAGCACAGATAATCATTGGAAAAGAAAACTCAGAAACCCACGACCAGTTTCAAATCCCATTTATCATGGTGTAAATCCAGAGTAACCCCGTAAAGACAGATTCTGATCACGCTTGTGCCAGTGCGAATCAGGTGTAACTACACTGAAGTCAATGAACTAACGTGAGAGATCAGAATCAAGCGCAAGGATTTCATTTGATTTCACTCCGGATTTACACTGGTGTGACTGAGATAAGATTCTGGCCCCCAGACTATAGTGGTCTTCACACAAGTATCACTTTGCAAATGATTTAAAGGGTACGGGTGATGGGTAGGTAAAGGGATAAAGCCCCTCCTCTCCTCTGCCACTGAATTTCCAAGAGTTCCTGTTAAGAAAGAAAACTGTCCTCCCCTGTCCATTTCTCTCTTGTTCTCAGCAAAACCACGCTCATTTCACTACTTTGAAAGCTCATAATGTGATGGGTGAAAACAATTAAATGGAATAGACTGGTAATACCCATGGGAAAACATTTTTAGATACGATATTACAATCTTGTTTCAAAATTGGATTTTGCCAAGAGGAAATACAGTTTATTATAAAACACATTTTCTTTTAATTTAATTATATAATCTTTGACTTCAGAAAAAGGATGCTTAAATCAGACCCATTTAATTTTCAAGTGTGTTCACCCATCACCTAGAGCAAATTGGCTTAAATTAGTAGGTGACTATATAAGTCCTAGATGTGTGTCAGACAAAAATGTATCTGTGAACTCTTGTACAAAAGACCATCTACATCAGCAACACAGCGGCAAACATACAGGGATTGGAGAGAGAAGTTTTTGAAGAGCAGCATTTGCTCTGATCTCAACAATACGAGTTACAAAACCAAATTTGGGACTTTTTTTCCCTTTGTTAATGTTTTGCCAGATCAGTTCATCACGCTGCATGTCTGCACTATGCCAATAAAAACTGATGACCTGCAGTTAGTTTCTACCAGGTGCATTAAATTCCCATAACGTGAACAGATCTTGCTAAGTCTACCATAGCCTCTTCTTTTGCAGAGATTACATTTCCAACCTAATGACAAGAGCAGTTTGTTCAGACATTGTAGGCTCTAGCAGAACAGTCATTGAACTCTTCCTACCATCTGTCACGGTGACCCAGGCTACCAGAGGCACATTGCTAACTGTAGGCTTGCAAAATAGCTGGAGAGGGGCAATATTTTGTGAGTTAAGTTTAACTAATCCCTTCCCATCGTGTGTGGTGGGGGGGGGGGGGCAGGGTGTCCACCCGCCCCCTACAGGAAGGGGCTTAGAAAAGCCCCAAAAGGGGTTTAAAATAGCCTGGGAGGCTAGCCTGCAAACTCCCAGGTTGATTGGGAGTTGGGTTCAGCTGTGTGGCCACGCCCCAAACACTCCCAGCCAGGATATAAGGGCTGGGAGACAGAGAAGCTGAGCAGTCTCCTCTGCAGTCAGAGTGAGACAGGCCTGCTGCAGGAAACCTGAAAGAGGGCACTGGGCTGGGTGCAGGGCTGGGGCTAGGCGGTAGGAGCTGGGGAAAGCTCTAGCCTGAGATCCCCAGGCTGCAAGTGCAGGCAAGGGCCTAAAGTCAGTCTCCTCTGTAACCCGAGGGAGACAGGGCCTGGCTGCACAGAGCCTGTACCGGGGTACCCAGACTGGGACAGGGCGAGGGCAAGGCAGCTGGGAGCCAGGGAGCCTTAGCTCTAGCGAGAAGGCCCCAGCTTGCTGAGCCTAGGGAAGGCCCGACCCACGGGGTACTAGGGGTTGCCAGGGGGCGGCCCAGGGCTGGTGATAGCAGCAGCAGGCCAACCCCTTCTTGCCGGTGATGAGTAGCCATGAGACTGCAGTCCGCCCCAGTGAGCGGGGGCAAGTAGTGACTGACAGTGGCACAATCTGAGGCGAGTTGGGGATAGTGGGTGGTGGGTTCCCCGGGGAGGGGAGACCCTAAAACCAGGGGGGTACTGCAGGGTGCAGCACCCTCAGCAAGGGGCCCCGGGGTCCGGGAGGGACACGGGGCCAGCGAAAAAGCGGACGTCGGCCGGCAGAGGGCGCTCCAGAGTCAAAAGAGCTAATTCCCAGGACGACCAGACGGGGGCGCCACCGGGTGAGTGACAGATGCCGTTACACCATAAAACATGATGGACACCTCCAAGAGCAGAGTAGAAAGCTGGATGAAGAGGGGGGAAAGGTGCCAGTTTCACACTGAAGGCTAGTAGTTGCAAAGCAGAATTGAGGTCATTTAAGCTGCGCTCTTCTGGCACCTGCCTGCTTTACTGTTGTCTTTGAAACAATCAATATAGCACTGGCAGAAAGCATTTCTGGCTCTATTAAAGAAAGAGAACCTCACCTCATTTCCCCTCACCAGGCTGTCCCTTATCCCCATCACCTACCACAGGAAGGAAAAGTAAGGGTGAGGTTGCCAAATACTGTAGTAATAATTCTTTGTGCTAATGCGGCACCGTTCAGGAATTTCAAAGCTCTTTAGAAAAGTGAGAACTATTCTCCTGCTAAGCTAGAGAAACTGATGGACAAAGAAGTTATGACTTCTCCAGGACCATAAGTAAGCAAGACCCAGGACTCCTTATTCCCCGGTCATCACTCTAACCACAGATAGTGTTGCCTTTCAAGAAAAAAAGTCACAGGCGCTGATGGAAAGCGAGTGGCTTTGCACACAAACTAAATTTTGGTTTTCCAAATTTCCATTCAAATCAGGAAGGCGAGCTACAGCTGCAGCAACATCAGTTTGGTCTTAAGACCTGCCATGACTAATAATATTTAAAAACACTTTACTTATTTACACCTGGGAAGACTCTCATGAGCTGGTAGGTCCTAAAGACTAGAAAATTAAAATGCTCATCCAGACACAACCCTTCAAAGCCCCTCCAAGTGTGGCATTTAGAGAAGCAAAAATGAGATCCTGCACTTTACAAGTCAATACTTTCTTATTGTTTTACTGCTGTGATAGAGTACAACAACATGCTATGGTATTATAGAAATTTCCACTGTGGAGTGAAAATACTGCAGTGCAGTCAGCAGTGCCTTTTAAAAAGCACATAAGTAATCATAAATAATAACACACATGACATCTTGCATCATAGATCTCGCAAGCTCTTTCCAAACCATACCGGTATCAAGTCTCATTTTGCCCCGGTAAAAACTGTGCTTGCACGCGCAAATGCCAGGTTCTTCAAACTGGTGTACTCACAAATTTTGTGTCCACATTTCCAGAGATCTATGTAAAAAACCTGGCCACAAGCATCTACCCGTCAAGTCCTTTGTGTTGCAGAATTCCTGAGCTCTGCTAAGCTCTCAGATAGAACAAGGTCTCATTTCGCATCCCTCCTGTGAAGTATGCTCAGCTGTTGCCATCACATCCAACCACTGAATGGTACACAACAGTCCCAACCTGTCAAAAAAACCAGGATGACTTTTTTTCCTAACCGCAGCAATGCCAGAAACCCAGCCATAGTTATAAGGAAAGAAAACACTGCCAAATTAAAGTGCAATTTTATGTTTATAATTTATTGCACCCCGATAAATCTAAAAAAATAATTAAAAAATTAGACAGGTCCTTGGCAAAAAATACTTTGATTCCCAACAGCTGACAGCTAAGCATGTAGCACACTCCTACTGGCAGCTTTCACGGCTGGCTCAGTTATCTCTATCACTACAGCATCAGAAGAGGAAAACTCTTAAAAAGTGATCCCAATTAGTGGGCAAGGCAGTTTAAGGGCAAACACTAAATTAACCCAATCAATTCTCATCAGAAAGTCAGCGGTAAGAATCATTTCTTAAAATTACAGATGGCAAATTTAAAATTCCTAGGACCAAATCCTGAAGCCCTTACTCACTGGAGGGGAAAAAACCCCAGTGTGTGTAAAGGACTTCAGAATATGGTTCCTGCTTTGTATCCCACCGTCTGGTTGCTGGACTGGATGGGAAATTATAGGGTCCCAATTCTACACAGGAACTGTATTCTTTGCATAATCAAAAAGGTGCTGTAAGTTCCTAGAGAAGACTGCTGTGTAGTTTGGATGGAGATTTTCAAAAGCACAATGGTGAGTCAGGTCCCACGTCCAGTTGACTTTCAATCATTTGGATTGCTAGATATAGATACACGCGTGTATGCACGTGCATACGATGACTTTCAACAGGTGTTGAGCACTGCCCTCCCCTTTGACTTTGAAATTCTCCCCGTTAGCTACTTAGGAGTCTGATCCAGGGAGGTACCAAGTACTCTTCACCCCCAGTGACTTCAGCACTTTCCCAGATCAAACCTTGGATGGACAAACCTTGACAGTAGCTAAAATGCAGATGTATTCCAACTGTTGTGAAAACACATGATCTCAGCCATGGCTGGCGAATAAACATTACAAAGAGCTGTTTCAAATCTTTGTAGTAGCAAATCTCAGCACTTAACTAGTAATGCAATAAGTCCTATCAAGAGCACGCTGAAAGGTGGAATAAATTTCATGGAGAACAATGCTGGTGATGTATGCATATGACCAACACACAATAAAACTGTAGAATGGTAGAAAAAAATGCATACAGTCAATACAATAAAATCAGCACAAATATAGGCTGTGTAAGCAAATAAATCTAACTATCCAAATATTTTACAACACACACACAGAACACAATTTTCCCCCCAGAAATCTTAGGGTAAAAAAAAAATTATACTGTTTTGCATCTCGGTGTATTGTAAAGGCATCAGCGGCTGTCTGCACAAATTACCATTCATCTAGGCGTTGTTGTGGAAATTTTCAAGGGATTTGCAGTAATTATATGACAAAATGCTTGCAAATCTCACTCATTGCTGAATAGAAACACACGGGTCAAAGATTGAACACTCTCAGCTTGGTAATTTGTAAATGTCAATCAGACTGTGGGCCACTGGAGGCATATAGGCATAAGCAGTGAAAAGCAGAGCGATTCCGTAGCAACTAGAAAAAGGCTTTTCAATACAGATTATAAAAGGCATAGGATAGTTTTACTTTCCAGCCTTTAAAAAAAAAACACCTAACTGATCATCTTGCACCAAGAGAAGAGGGGAAAGGAGGGGAGATGGGAGGAGGGGAAGTAGAGAAAGGGAGGAAAAACAGTTTAAATAAAACTGGTGAGATTAAATTAACTGATACATACATTCGCAGTGGTAGATCGTTTGCTCTGTAATAAATATGGACTCCTATCTTCCCTTCTCCGAGACAGCAAGGAAAGCAAAATAAAATTAAAAGATATAACAATAAAAATTATAAATGCATTGCGGTCCCACAGACCAGCAGCCTGTAATGAAGGCTGTTGCAGAGTTGGTTAGGATGTTATCCGTTCAGATCATAAATAGGTAGAAGGAGTCAAGGTGAGGGGGTTTTATTTACCCCTCCTCTCCCTTGCACCCCCTCCCCAAAATCCTCCCCACTACAGGATGTACTTAGTTTAGGATTTAAAAGATAAAGCGTCAATTTAATGCACCTCCATTTTGCTGAAAGTGGGATTTAGAACTGAAATGTTTTAAACTCTACAAAAGAAATAATCCAAACACCTACCCCTCCATGGGAAATACATTAAAGTGAGCTGATTTGCCTCTAAAGAGAAGCATCTTTCATACAAGACAGATATTTCAGACACAATTACATAGGAGATCCTGAATGGGCATTGAGAATTCATGGCAGTTGCCCTCAGGAATTGTTGGCTTTTTTTTTTACAGCATGCCCTCCATTTCAATGCTAAAAGAATGACGTTTTGGTTTTAAATTGCAATGTTTTTTTAAAAAAAGAACAAAATGACAGGCGTCCAATGCCTTGTCTTAACAACTGCTACTAGCAAGACCAGAGGAATTCCCCATCGATGCTTCCCCAAGTGCACCCAGAAACTCTACGATCCCAGGAGGCTGAACAGATACACACAGGACACCAATGAAAACTTTAGGCCATATGTTCAGACCCTTCTGCCTATTTATTAGAAAATGGGATTTCTCCCTCATTTTGGCCCCTTGTCTGAAGACCAAGCCCCCTGTGGTGCTGATCACAAGACCCTGAGTCCTTCTCTCATGTATGTAACAAATGAGGATGTCAGTGCGAGTTGGGAACATTCTGAACCCACCTGGAACAACTTCTTTGCATTAGGACTCAAGGTCCCAGCCAAGCAGTGACAGGCAGAGGTGTACAAAAAAAAAATAACCCAGCTCTCTCATGTGGCTTAATAACAGCAGCCCCTTTGGTTTCAATCACAATGGGTTTATGCCCTCAGTGACCCCATAACATTTGCTTTGAATTTTTGGGTTCAAGTTGCTTCTGCACCTCAGAGTAAAGCTGAGTCAAAACTACAGAGTTTCATATCAAAAGGACAGATGGGCCCAGGCCACAACATTCAAATTTGGGTCTGGATCAAAATCTGAACTTTGTCAAATTTTTGTGCAGGGAATTTCAATTTGGGCCCCTTACAGAGAGAGACCCACTCTGTAGAGTATGGTGGCTTGGGAGTGGTTCTATATTCAGGTTATAGTTTGTGGCTCATTTCTTGTCACAGTCATATGAAACCATGAATCAGCCGCGTTATACTTTTGGCCTTCACAACTTCCCCTGGCAATGAGTTCCACAGGTTGACTGAATGTATGAAGAATTTCCTTTTGTTTGTTTTAAACCTGCTGCCTATTAATTTCATTGGGTGACGTGATTTTTACATTAAGTTAAGGGGTAAATAACACTTCCCTATTCACTTTTTCCACACCATTCATGATTTTATGGACCTCTATCATAACCCCCTCTTTGCTGACTTTTTTCTAAATTGAACAGTCCCAGTCTTTTCAATCTTCCCGTGTATGGAAGCTGGTCTATACCCCAATCATTTTTGTTGCTGCCTTTTGTCCTTTTCCCAATTCCACTATATCTTTTTTGAGATGGGGGAAGCAGAACTGCACACGGTATTCAAACTGCAAGTGTAGCATGGATTTATATTGTGGCATTATGATGTTTTCAATCTTATTTTCTACCTCTTTCCTAATAGTTCCTTTTCATAAGACTCTTTCCATTGACTTCAATGGACTTTGAATCAGGCCGCTGGTTTCCTAAACTCAGCGTCTCGGTGAGTTTAGAATGAAGCTCATTATGAAATGTCAAACCTGGAAAGTTGTGTTTGGGAATTTTCTCCTTACAAACATTTCACAGGACCCTAATCGTGGGACAGTAGCTACATCAGTTTAGATAGGGCTAATATGATCTCTCTCTCACCCCCCCCCCCCACACACACACACAGCACCATTATCTGGTAGCCTCCCCGAAGTACGCGAGGACCCTGATTCAGCAAGGTCCTTAAGGACATGCATCACTTTAAACTTGTGAGCAGTAGAAGTGAGTAGACTGCAATAGCCCAGTTCTTGGCTAAGGTTATCATGCTTACGTACCTTACTGAACAGCATATCTATACAGACGGAGACAGACTGAATTAGCCTTTCACCTCTGGAAGAACTTCTTCTGGACCAGGTTTAAGGCATGTTGGTCAGGGAGAAGTGAAGTGGAAGCCTGCTCTCACCGTGCACAGAGGACTTCAATCTCCAGTACTGTCAATCCCACTCCCTTTCATGAACAATAAATACACTCAGAAAAAGATAAGGATCTAAAATGCACTTCTACACAAGCATATTATTCTGTAGTTAAACCAGCCACTGAATGGCCTCCAAACATAAAAAACATGTTCCTTGGTATGTGGTAACTACCAGGGCTGGAAAAGTTCAAATAGACAGAGCAGTATGCAATGCAATAGACAGATGCTCCAGACAGAAGATTAATGCATAAATCAAGGAAATTCTAGAGAGTTTTGTGAATACCAGCTATGAAGACTATCCAGTATATTTTATTAGAAAATATGGGATTTTTTGCCCCACGAGTCCAAGGAAAAATAACTGTCATGATTTCTTACATGGCAAAAATCACTCTACCCTCACTACAGAACATTAGGTCAAACCCCGACAACAAATGTGGGTCAGGAAGTATACAAATCACAGAAATAAGGAGCAAGCCCTCTCTACCACCATTTGAACTGGGGGCTCAAGAACTTTGAAGAACATAGCTAGTTTCATTAGCAATAAATGATATGACAAGCAGGCAGAATTGAGAGGGACAGGGCATTAATGTCTCATTGTTTCCTTGTTCTTCCCCCTTTGTCTGTCTAGATCCAGTTGATGACCTGTGTCTTATACTTAGATTTGAAGTGCTCCTGGTCAGGAACTGTCTTTGTGCTCGGTGTTTGCATAGCATCTAACAATGCAGTTCTCAGGCACTACTGTATTACAAATAATAATATCGTCCAAGCTGAGATGCCAGAACTATATGCTGATTCTGCGCTGATTATCCCCGAGAGTCCCAGGCTAAGCCTCTGCGCCCTCGCCATCTTGGAACCTGGTCATCTTTTTCCAGTTCCATTCACCATACTACACAGTTGTGCTGAATATAGAATCATTACAAACCCCTGCTCAACCTGCAGGATGTTACCTTCCTTCTATCATCACTATCCTGGTCAGAATCCCACTCCATTAAGTGAAACCCTGATCAGGAAGATGGAATTTGCCATGGGAATAGGGGTCCAGGAAGCAGCAGCCTTCCCACTTTCCTTCCTCCTTCCAAAACCCCAGCTCAGCAGTTGAATGGGTTTGCCTCAGTGCCCCGCTGCAGGCACGTTATTGTGGAGTAACTGTATTTTACCTCAGGGCTCTCCTACATAGGACTGGTCCTGGCCTTTATTTAGTCTCTCTCTCTCTCTCTCTCTCTCTCTCTCTCTCTCTCTCTGTCAAATCAGCCATGCTTTGCTTAATGAGATAACTTTCCCTAAGTTGCTTGGTAGTGCACATATCACATAGATTCCCTGGCTTTTGGAAGTTAACCGTTGACTATAGTTTGTACAGCTCCTAGCACAATGGGCTCCTGGTCCATGACTGGGGCTTCTAGTCATTACCACAGTACAATAATAATTATGATAATAGATGCTGGCTCTGCTAATTGTATAATAATATATTAGGCTCTGCTTCTGCCTCTATGCCAGGACTCCTGGGAAATATACCATACCATGGTTTTTCTAAGTGTGTTTATGTTGTAAAGGTTTGCCAAACAAAATAGTAAATAAACCCGTAAGAGCTGCCATCTGTTCTTGCCAGAGAAGATAACAATTGTTTGTTCACATACAAAGTCTACATTCCTCCCTGGCAGCGTTGCTGGATAGTAATTAACTCATGCCTCTTGATCCAGTCCTGGCCAGGGATGATTTCTGACAGAAAGCATTTAGATATTAGTTCAGTATTATCAACCGAAACTTTTTGGTGTCAGTTTCTTCTTCCATATGGTTTAAGATTCTTGCCTGTTCGCCAGATCTGGGGCAGGAATGTGCAGTTCTTTCCTATCCAATTATTTTGACGGGGGAATACTTACTACTCTGCGGCACTGGGAATCTGATACCTGCTGTTGTAATTAGCTCCGCCCTCAACTGAATTTAATGAATCTGAGGAAAAAATTATGAAGTACCATAAAGCCACAAGAATCATAAAAAGTATAATAAAACTGAGAATAGCTATTAAGTTATAAATACAACCAATACAGGCAACATCACTCAGATGGCAGAAACTAGCTATAAAATAAAGACACTTTAAACCCTCATTCTACAAGTGACTAAACCTCTTAATTCACAAGTCACACTTTCCTTTATGGCATCCAATCCTATTGTCAGTATCAAGAGTTTTATAACATAGAACTTCCTGTAGCAGCTAAAAATATACACATAGGACAAAGGAGTTCATTCATTCCTTTCATATCTTTTACAATCTCTCAGCAAATGGTTACCCGGGTCTCCACTTTGTTCTTACAAAATGTCTCACTTAACTGATTCCCTAAATACCGAGGAAGTGCAAAAACCACTCTCTGGAGTTATTTTATCACATGAGAATGGTACAGGCGGGGGAAAGGAGATGGCGCACGTTAAAAAAAAATTCTGGAGTTTTCAAATACATCAGACTTCAAACCCTATTGTCCTACAGTAAACACAGCGCCCAATTCTGCTCTCAGTTACATCAGTGTAAGTCCCCTAAGGTCAACTGAGTTACCCTACATTGACGTAACACAGAGCAGAATTTGACCCAGATTAGGCACACACCTCGTATAGAAATATTGGGCAAGATTCTGATCCCCCTTACACGTGGCAATGCAGAGTAACACCAGTGACTTCTACAGAGATAGTACTATTTAGTATTAATTATTATTATTATTTGTATTACCATAGCTCCTGGAAGCCCCAGTCACGGACCAGGACAATTTGAATAAAAACGATGGTCGCTGGCCCAGAGAGCTTGCAATCAAAATAATTCTGCTTTTACAACTATTGTAACAGAGATGAGAAAATGGCCCATTAGACACCTGTCACATTACACAGCAGTTCCATCTAATGAAACCAAGGTTTACAATATGTAGGCCCCAATTCTGCCACACATACTCACAACAAGTAGCATCTTACTATGCAAGTAGTCCCTTTGAAATCAATGGGACTATGTGCATAGCAAGGTGCTACTCAACATGATAAATGGTGGCAGAAACAGGTTCTATATATTCCTTTTATGTATTCCATGTTCTCTTGAACACAAACAGTACTCCGTTAACAAACGACTGCCCAAAACTGCTGCATTCACTTTTACAGGCGTGAAAAAAAAAATTTACAGAGTGGAACAATAATATGCTGTGCAACAACAAAAATAAATGTTTACAATGCAAGTGTGTTTCATTTCGATCACTATAACCTTAAAAGCAGATAATTACTTGTCAAGATTTCCAATCACTGTGAGATCACTTCTTGCTTTTATTTACTTTAAAATTCCTGCATATTATGAATATTCATTGACATAATTTAAACCCTCCCCCACACAGCCCATTATGTTTACTGTTAGCCCAATAAAAACAAATAAGTTAATAATAATATTTAATATGAGAATTTAATATAATTTGATCTATGTATTGGCTGAAAGTTCAGCTTTCCCTTAAAGTATAGTCAATTTACTGAAAATAAGTAACCACTATAAAAATATGCTGCGGATATAAATAAGAAGCACATGCCTCTGTATGTTTGTCTTCTGTGCTTCCGCATTTCTGAAAGGATTTCTACTAAATTTCTAATTTAATTTTTGGCTACAGTATTAGAGCAAGAAAAACTACAGCATGACTTTTCTTGGAAATATTACAAATATGTGATGGATAGTTTAGTGCAATTGTTTCATAAAAAGATGACTAGACAAAAACACCAATGCCCGGCAGATTGACAATGAAACATGCCCTGAAAAATCTTCTTTTAATTCAACAAACATTAGAAAATACATTTTCCAAAGAATGTAATCTAGCTTCTTTTTAACCAAACAAAATGAACTAATGTTTGCACCTGCTTTACTATAACAAAAAACAAGCAAAACATATCACAGCAGCTATACTAGCTTGTTGTTCAAAAGGTCCACAGCATCTTGACTTGGCTTGTCTTATTGATGCTAGTTCTCTAAGATACTGGATAACTCTGGCGAGTCACTATTTACAATGGGCTCTCAAAGATACACAAAGAGAAGAGAAGGGAATACTCAGAAAAGTTTATGCGGATAATTTACATTCATTTTAATATAGACCACACTTTAATGGTCATTGTTAAGTTTTAAAACAGTTTGTCAACATGTACATGAGCTGCTGACCATTTTCTAACAGGATTGTCTATACTTCATACTGTAGCATTAGAATTTTAGAGATAGTATTAATTTTTTTAAAAAGAGTAAAAATACAGAGACCATAACATTTGTGAAAGAGGCATCCATCCACGTAGGCCACGCAAAATGGCTATTTGATTTCAGCCCTGCCATAATTAAAGAACTCTTTCTGCTTGTAGTGATTTCAATGAGTTTTGCCATTTCGCATAATGGAGACAGGATTGGGTCCCTAATATATATTCATCATACGTTACTTAATGTTTTGCAGCAAGCCTGTAGTGGTTTCTAACTTACCACATTTATGGCATTCAGACTTTCTTTGCGAGAAAGGATCGATTGGCCTTACTGGTAATTTTCCTTTCATGGATTCAACAAGATTTGGGTTTTTTTCCTCTCTGTAATATATATAAAACATATTAGGATGCAACTCAAGCACCGACTTTGGAAGTAACTAACAGTACACAAATGTTGAGCAAACTAAAAACAGGGGTGAGAGGAAGGGCTTGTATAATAAAAATGTAAACGACTGGCCTTTCTATTTTTTCTTTCTTACACTAAATGTGTCTGACAGGAGGTAAGCAATGCCAAACGTAATCTGAAATTCATCAACACAAATGGCTGCCGTTCTTGAGTGGGCAGTAATCAGAGGCTGTGTGGCAGTAATTGGCTGCTACAATCTATCTCCTCTCTCACTCTGTAAACATTCCACAGCATTAGACAACAGCCGAGTTAATTTCAATACGCCTCTCGCTATCAAATGAAATTGGCAGGGTAAATAGGAACCACTGTTTATTTGCTACTTACCTCTGTCTTGTTCAGCTTAAATACTGAGTAAAAGCAAGTGCCATTAGGTCAGAAAGAAATTATACCGCCAAACATCTGGCTGCAAGTGAAAATATTAAAGATTAAAAGAGAGAATGAGAGAGAAACATACCAGTGTTGTTTTATATATAGGTAAATAATAATTTTAAAAAATCTCAGACTTTCAGTTGTACTTGCATACTAGAGAAATATTAATTAATTTTCATATTTCCTAAAGTTATATTTAGTGTAATAAAATAATTTTAGATGGGAATGAGTTCTGAAATAGAAATGTATTAAGAAATGGTGACTGATGTATTGTTTATCCATATGAACTAATGAAGTCACAAACATCTAGCAATGAAGTGCTGGGGAAAATGTTATATGCATTTGATGTCTTTCTATCTGAGAGGTGTATAATAAGACAAAGGATTGAAATTGTTTCTACTTCGACAAGGAAATCAATCCAGCTATGACAATTTATACCAGATGAGGATTTGTTCCTGTATCAAAGTTTTAACGTTCTCCCAGACTGGGCCTAAGCAAAGTTACGCAAGTGCTCTAAACTAGTCAGAGGGGACTAGATTAAAAAACAGAAAAGAAAATAATGCATAGTATCTTTATTGTTTATGTAGCTTGCTGAAGGCAGCTTCTTCCATAGGGTTAATCTCTTCACTTACTTATTAAGAAACTATTGCGCACCACCACACATGCCTTAGCCAATTACGGGCTTGGCGAATAAAAATATAATTATAATTCTGTTTTTTCCTCCTGATTTTGTACACCTTTATTTTTGTAGTAAGGGAATTCATGTAAGACAAAGGGAGAACAGAACATTAGCTGTGATCTCCGACTACATTATCTATACCTGCCTGTAAGATGTTTCTTAAAAAAAAAAAAAATCAGTGAAATGAAAACAAAATGTACTGAAGAGCCCAGTCCTATTCCTGTTGTGTCAATGGCAAAGTTTACATGTACTTCAATAGGCCCCAAACCAAGGATAGAAAATAAAATGTATCCAGGAAGCATAGCTGTATTTTACATGTGTATCTTTCTCAGAAACACACCCGGTGGCTACTCGGGAGAATCATTAGGAAAATCTCTGAGTGGTTTATAACTGTATGTGTCTGAAGGGTTCCTTTGAAATGCACACCAACAAACTAAGGATCTGGCAATTTATTGAGAGTGGCTCATTATTTTATTATTAAACCTAGTAATGGTTCTGAGTATAAAGACACATGGAAAGGGAAAGGGGATGGTTCATAAAAAGTTATTTTTAATAATTTTCTTTAATTAAAGCAGCCTGGTTATTGGGGGAAGGGGGGGGGGGACCAGTAGGCCAGATTCTCTGATTCGCTCCTTGTATTATCCCACGGATGTCAATAGAGTTACATCAGTGATGAATATGACCCTGCCCATTTAGCCTCAGCAGTTGAACCGTTCACCCATTTGAAAAGGTTTAGTCAGTGGAGGTCTAAAGCTATACGGGGCAAGGGGAAGAGCAGCTTGTCTCTGGTTTTAAACCACAGGGCCAAACAGAGAAATTCAAAGATCCAAAGGAGATTATTTAAAGAAGGGGGAAAAAAACAATCTGGAAAGGCAGATCTTGTCCGCTGGGTAAATGACATATCTTTTGAGGCTGTCCTCTCTAGCTGTCTATATAAATAAAAAGGCTCCCCCCTTCTCTCCATTTTTTTCCCCGCAGAGCAGACTGTGCTCATTGTAGCAGTAAATGGAGTTCTTTAAAAAGGTGTAAGGAAGCTTTTTGTATGACGGCTATGATGTTGATGGACACCATAGATCAGGCTGAAATACAATGAAGTGCTAATGCTAGGCCCAATCCTGCTTCCTTGGCAGTGGGAATTTTGAGTGTACACGGAGGACAGGCTGGGGTCCAAAATGTAGAAGTAGATGGTCTACCCAGATATGTGACTGTGACAACATAATAAGCCAAAACGACCACATTACATAAATGATGCTCAGTACAATACTCGTTATTCAGTGTACAGCCTGAACTTGAGTTGTGTGTCCACTACACATTCACAGTTACCTCCTCAACTGTGCTACAATTAAAGAATTTTCTCTCTCAAATAATTAAATTATTCCTAATTTTAAAAGTAGCACAGTATCGTGCAGTAAAGAACTGTCATTTTAAATTATGAAGTTACAATCCTGCAGAAAGGGGGGTTTGTTGTTATGGTTGTTGCTGGGTTTTGGCTTTTATCAAGGGATGTTTCCTTAGCAATTTATGGGAACCCCATCAGAAACACCGCAGTATGGTAGAGATCTAATAGCTAGATATCTAAGTGGGCAATTAGAGAGTTCGCAATGAGATGTTTTAAGTCTTAAGTATGACTTTTTTTATTTTTAGATCACTGAAGATCTCCTGGCTAAGTCAGGGTGGTCTCTTGCCATACTGCCTATCTTTCCTACGCAGTGGGATAGTTTCCTCTAGTGCCCTTAATAATGTCTCTTTGAACAACTGCTAACTAACTGTCTTCTATTGTTTTTCCCCCTAGACTTGCTTCCCATGGGATTTTACCTACCGGCTCCCTGAGTTTGCTAAAGTCTGCCTTCCTGAAATCCATTGTCTTTGTTTTGCTGTTCTCCCTCCTACCATTTCGTAGAATCATGAACTCTATCATTTCATGATCACTTTCACCCAACCTACCTTCCACTTTCAAATTCTCAGCCAGTTCCTCCCTATCTGTCAAAATCAAATCTAGAACAACCTCTCCACTGGTAGCTGTCTCCACCTTCTCAAATAAAAAATTGTCTCCAATACATCCCAAGAACATATGGGATAATCTGTGCCCCGCTGTGTTATTTTCTCAACAGATGTTTGCGTAGTTGTAGTCCCCCATCACCACCAAGTCCTGTATTTTGGATGATTTTGATAGCGGTTTAAAAAAAGCCTTATCTACCTCTTCTTCCTGGTTAGGTGATCTGTAGTCGACCCCCTACCATGACATCACCCTTGTTTTTACCCCTTTTATCCTTACCCAGAGACTTTCAACTAATCTGTCTTGTATTTCAATCTCACTCCAAGTCTATTCATTTTTAATATATACGCCAACACCTCCACCCTTTTTACCCTGCCAATCCTTCCTGAGCAAATAGCCCTATAAGACATGCCAGTTCCCTAGACTAGGGGATCGCATAGTCTTAAACACTGCCAATAGACATCAAATACCTCAGGCATAATAAACTGATGCAGAACAGTGTGCAGTTGGGAGATACAATATATACATCCTAAATAAAATGTCCCTTTATAGAGAGACATTCAGTGGGTTTCTTAGTGCTCGTGGAAGTAAGGAACTGACAGAGAGCAGGCACCGTTCCAGGCGAGCAGTCTATGCACGCTTCCCACACACAGCTCTGCCAACACTGCTCCATTCTGAGCAATCACCTCCTCCTTGCTCTTCCAGTCTTGGGGCTCCAACTGGGGAACAAATAGCCCATCAGCATTTACTGTACCGTGTCAGAGATGGGTCGTTTGCCCACATTTCTCACTGCAATCAACCCCTCCCTAGACGTGCAGCACAAATGGGAAGAGTCTATTCAGCATTCAAATGGTAGCCCTTCTCACGTTTACGTGTGCAAAAACCCTTGTGTGGATGTTCCTCAACGGGCTGAAGAATGGTTAGGCGAGTTCAGCTTGCACCTGCACATTTATCAATGCAAGCTAAATCGGGTTTAAATCAAATTAAGAGCATCCACGTAGGCTTTTGCACCAGTTCAAAATCCCACTTTTAGTTAAACTAGTGCAGCTCTGTGTGCGGACCAGAACATTAGGGGAAAAGCTGGATAGCACTTTACCAGCTCAAACATCTTTGGCACATTGCATGAAACCCTGCTAAATCATTGCCTGATCATCATTCTGCTCCCAAAGAAAGGTCCCAATCCTGCAAAGATGTAAATACACCGAGGCTGCCTTTCCAAGAGAGTTTAAAGGCGTTAACTCCCATTTATATCAATGGGGAAATTTGCAGTCAGTGCTTCTAGGACCCCAAATTGTTCAAATATTTCAACCCCTCCACTGCTGAACTGCTACCGCATGCAATAGGACATTTATAACTGGAATTATAGTTAATAAATTGATTAGCAAGAAGAGAAACAGCCACCTGAGCATCAGGGCTCAAGGGCTTGAAAAGTATGATGCATTTCTTAGGGCAAATAAGATCTGCACATTTCATCTGCACCCCCAAAGAAGCCATGTTCCATACGTACAGAGATTTTATGAGGGAATGTATCGTGTCCCCTTCGGTCATAACAGAAAATAATGAAGAGGTTCAATGCTTAAAAAGCTCCAGAACTAAAGGTAAAAACCTGGAGGCATTTTAAAAACAATGATTGCCATAAACACGTCCGAATATTACAATATGCCAATTTGGATGGCAAACTTCTAGCCTTCGGAGTTTCGTGTGCTGCGTTTTGGTCCCCACAATCAAGAGTAAAATGTAACGAGCATGTGCCTTTAAAACTAAAACAAATAAATAAATAAAAGCTTGATTCAAAATGTAATTAGGAATGGAATGATATTTACAAGAGATAACCTGGCTCTGGATAGACCCAAAGACGTAAGCGATGCCAACATAAAAAAGCCTATGGAATTTATTCTCTATTATCTGTACCCAGCCTTAGAAGAACTCACAGAGCTGCTTTCAGCCTCAGCCTTGAAAGTAGTCAGTGTTCCTTGCATTATAGACTGGAAACATCCAGCTAACAACCTCATCTTCCCCACCAAGCTACGTCAGCACGGAGGATAATTTCTGAAACAACCAACTGCATATTTCAAGCACTTCCTTTTAATGTCAGAGATGCAGAGCAGAATACAGGAAAAACAACTCTCCACTATATAGCTTCATCATTATTTTACGTGCTTTTCCTGGCATCATCTTTGTTTGTTTGTTTGTTTGTTGGACAGGAAAAAAATACAGTAACATGAAAGGCCACATTTTCAAATCTAACAATCAAGGTCAGACGTTCAAAATAAGTCAGTAACCAATGTAGTGAACACTTCTGAAAATCTGGCCATCCATGCTCCACTCTTTGGAGAATCTGGACCTCATTTAGGTACCTAGTTGGTAGTTGATTACTTTTAAAAATCTGCCCCCAGTTGTGGGTACTGAACACTTGAAAATCTGGCCTTGAGCTCTTTTGAAAAACTGGCCAATAGCATCTTTAATGCCAAGTTTGATCCTGCAGTCCTCACACAGGCAATATGTCTACTACAGTCAGGCCCTAAAAAGTGACAAGTCATTCTACTTAGCCACTCCTGGAAAAATCCCACAAATGTGTTTAATTCTACAAGGCTTGATCCCACATTATTGAGCTCAATGGGTGCAGAATCTGACACCTGATTAGGAGAATATCAAATTGCCAGCCAAACCATTAGAAAGAAGGGAGTGTGCCTATTTTGTAGAGATTTGTTCAAGTACACCTTGTGCAGTCAAACTTAATCCTCTCCAGTGTTTCCAGTGCAACTGAGAGAAGAGAAAAACAATCTATTAAAATACTACTCTTACTACTAATAAATTAACATATAGTCAAATAATAAAAAACTGCTCTTAGGTAGTCCCCTGGTCCATGAGACTAAATAATATTTCAAAGATGTTTTCAAGATAAATACAAATGGCATTTTATTATTCAATTAAGCAGAGATCACAATTTGGTATAACGAACTGCAGGTACTAACAGAATTTTTTTTTTTAAATAGGGTGCCTTAGAACAGTGAATAAGGAAGAAGAAAGTGATGAAAATGACATGCAAGAAAACAAAACAAAAAATTTAAAATGTCTTTCTCCTCCCCCAAAAAATTAAACCAACAGACGTAAATTCTTTGAGCCTGAAATCAAATGATCACTGCTGTTTCCCTGTTGCATTCCCTTTTGCAGCAGCTTGTTCCCCGACTCAATTGTTTCATTCAGGAAATCAGAATCTATGCTGCATATTTGTAAACCATCGAGTAAAGGAAAAAATCGCCTGTTTTCTGAAAGCACTACAAATATTTTTTTTTATTTCAAGAGGCATAATAAATTACTTTAATTGTGATTACTGTTCTACCTCTTCAGGCCAGCTTAATAACCCTATTATACCTAACATGGCTTCAAAATTTTCTGTGGCTTGAACTACAAGTGAAAAGAAACAGAGCAATTTATTTGTTTATTCTCATTCCCGTTGTATTCGTCATCAGAGAATCTGTACCTTCTTGCCGCTAAACAGAAAAGATTAAATGGAATACAGAATAGCAGGGAACGAGGGGTGGTGGGGAGAGTGCCTTTTTCAAAATTAAGTGTTCCCCTCTAGGAAAGAAGAGATTGTAATTTGGGAAGTTAATTTCCAGTCTTGTACATTTTCTCCTTTTTTACTCTTTTTCTCCTTGTTTACTCTTATTTCTACGTTGTTACCTTCATTTCAATTTCCCCCTTTCCACCCCGTACCTTTTCGTTTACCCGGTTCCCCTCTGTGTATCTCACACTGTCCTGCATTGCAGTCATAGGTTGCACTGTCTAGATGTACATTTGTTTTGCCTCTTTCGAAACAACAACAATGTCCCCATCTATGAAGCGCTGCTTTTGGCTGCAGGGAAAATCTCCTGGGCAGTGTTTGCACATACCATTAAGATTGCTTATGAGCGACGTTTGCCATGTTAGCTATGGCAAAGGGGACGGAATTGTCCATTGCCATGCATTCAATTTGTGACAGGACCAACGCTCTCTTTAGAGCAATATAAAGGCATCATTTTTCCTCCTAGACATCAAAGTCCCAACCCATTATGCACTGGATGACCGAACAGGTTTTTTTTCCCCCATCTCTAATTTATATGATAATAGCATAAAATTATATGCTAGTAAACCCACAGGCTCTCTCAGTTTTATCCTACAGCACACTTTAGTTTACATTCACTGTGTGATGAACACATCAATCGCTAGATATTGGGCCAAACTACACAGTTCAGACCCTGGTCTAAATTTCCTCAGGTTCTGGGAATTGTTTTGGATACAGTGTTTTCATTTGGTCCATTATGGTGACATAGGCCTGCTGGAAAGTTTGGATCCAAACCTGAATCAGAATTTCCCCGAAGTTCATAGATGCTCAGATTTCGGGTTGTGATTCTGACTCATTTCTTCTTCTAACCAGGATCACATACTACATGGTAGCTTCTTCTTAACACTGCTTGCATGCAAATCGACAGCGTATTATGAATAGGACACACCTCCAGCCCAAGAAACTCCTCCCCTTTATTCTCCCTGAAGAGACACACTTAGACCATAAGGTATTCTTCCTTTCCTTTTACACCAGAGGGATAAGAGCAGTAGTTAAAAATGCCCTATTGCGTCTGCTCTCAGGGGACATCTAGTCTCTCTTCTATAGACTCTTTCCAAATTCTGCCTTCATCTATATACATACAATTCCCATTGAACTGTACCCAAGTATCTGAGGCCAAAAGTGGTCTTGATACATGTGTGTAACTTCCTTGAATGTGAATTGAAATAATACATATCCACAGGAGAATTAGAACCCAAGACAGCAGCCTTCTCAGTGCTCCTTATCCCTCTGTCATAACAAGTACCAAGACGTGCAAGAACTTGCACATCCATTTACCCTAGAACTGACACCAGAGGCCCCACAAGCGGTCTCTACATTCTTGTTTTTTGTGCATTTCCTGAAATGTGGCATATTTTATTCCTAGGAGTCTTGCTGCAAAGCAGGTAAAAACACAACACCCTCCCCTCCACTTTTTTGCCACAGAGCGAAGAATGGAGCAGAGAGTCAACCCCTTTGGCCAAAATTGTCTCAGAACAAGGGAAGGGATCAGCTCCCTTCCAGTCCCGCATTAGATGCTCTGTGCATTTGAGACTTGGCCCTTTGAAGGCACATGAAGAGTTAACTGTTAACCTCTTTGAGAAAGAATTGTGTATTAAAGATATGTTGGAGGAAGAGGAGATGGCCAGTTGGATGGAAGCCACTACTAAACTAATCTGGATGGGTTTTGAGCAAGCCCCATTGATATAGCTATCAGTGAAAGAACAAACACCGGACTTTTCATCTGAGTTGCTTAGTACTTTTGCCTTGCTACAGTATGTTTCTCAATTTGGCCAACATGACCATCCCCCCTTGTTATACACAGGAAAGGGACTGGGGTTTGCTGATAGTGACAAAAATAAACCAATCTGAACGGTTATTCAGCAGGTACTTGAGTAAAGAAGGAATTTTAAAATAATAAAAAACTTTAAGTGAGAATTTTATTCCCAGGTTTTGGTGAGTAATACATTGTTATTTGCCTCCTTTTTAATTTGCACTGAGAAGTGTGATTCACTCTGATGCCAGTGTGAATATGGGGTGACTGTATTCAAGTTACTGGGTCCGATCCTCAGCTGGGGAAAACGGGGAAACTGGCAAATTGGCCTGATCTGGCCAATGGTTCTTCAGTGGTGTAAAACCAGTGTGAAAGCAGAATCAGGGCATTGGTTTCTAAAGCTCGGTTCCCTGTAAACACTCTGGGGCCTGATTTTCCCAGCTCACCGATTCCGATTTAACACTTATAACTCTACGTAAACACTGGACTAGAATGAATCCCTTTCTTACGAAAGAGTGTGTGTGTCCCGCATTCACGTCTGCATTGATTATGCTTTTGAGTACTAATATTTAACATTTATATTATGGTGCTGACCAGAGGTATCATTCAGGATCGGGTCCCCATCATCCTAGGCTAGGTACTGTACAAATACATAGGAAAACACAGTCCCAGCCATGGAGAACATATCCTTCAAATGATTCACAGAGATCCCAAAGTAACTGAATGTATCTCCTATCAGACCAGCCCAGAATAACACGACAGGTGTATCTTTTCTAATTTCTCTCTCAGGCACTCAGTATTTTGTCATTTCACTCTTCCTGCAACACTAACCCCACATCCCCTTCTCCCCCAGTCATCCCTCATTCTCTTATGCTAATCAGCCTACAGACCCATCATTTGTTATCTTACTGCCTGCCCTGCTTTAACCTTTCACTGGCTGTCATTTACATCCTCAAGAATCAGAGAGGTAGCCGTGTTAGTCTGGAATAGCAGAGGTAACAAAGAGTCCTGTGGCACCTTAAAGACTAACTAAAGTATTGAAGCATAAGCTTTTGTGGGCTAATAGCACGTGGGTATTAGCCCACGAAAGCTTATGCTTCAATATTTTAGTTAGTCTTTAAGGTGCCACAGGTCTCATTTACATCCTCGTCACTCCTTATAATTTTCCTAGTCTTCTGGCCAGCGCAGTCGCCAACACTCCAAGTCTAATTCTCCCTCTGCTTATTACAGATCATCCCAAGCCCTCATGGTACAAAACAACAACAGTGCGTGGAAAATGACTTTCTATTTTCAGATTGCTCGTTTGTCCTTTTCAGTGGAAGTTCAGTTCTTTCCACTCAACATTTCTGTTTTTAACTCCCATTTTAATGCATTTGGTTTCGGGTCCAAGGTTCTAGGGGTTTTGAGTATGGGAAGTCTTGTTTTGCTGCTGTTTTTAAATACTGGCCTTCTTGTCTTTAAAATCATTCAGCTGAGGGAGGGGAAGCTAGGAGATTCTTACAGAGCATTGACCAGAGATGGGAGTTCTGGTCACCTAATAGGGATATGGTGCAGCCTTGGATACATTTTTGCAGCCTGGTGTTGTGAGATACAAAGCAGAGCATTGCCCTTCTTTACCAATCCCACCTGGCTGAGCAGTTTCTTCTGCTCCAGCCTCCAATGCAAGTCCGCAAAGGGATATTGACTAATATAACAGCTCCACCTAGTGCTTTGTGTTAACTATTTCCTCTGAGCGGAGAGGCAGACATGGAAGCCGACACTGCAGTCCATAAGCTTGGCCTGCTAATTTGACAGAGAAGGGGAAAAAAATTAAAACATATTAAAGGTGTTAATAAGTGACTTATTTAAACGGAGTATCACATATTGAACATTAATCACTTTGCAGTAAAAGTGTAATTAAGGAGTCACTCTGCCTTCTGGGGAAGGCTCGCTTGGAAGCCGAGGGAAAATGGTCTCTTTATTAACACAAATTATTTTATTTGGCTAAAGGTAATAATTCTAAGTGAGGTCAACGGGCTTCTGCACACGAGAATGGCACTATTGCCCGGCCAGTGTTTCCATGGTGACTGAGCTAAGTTCATCCTCCACACGGTAATGGATTTGCTCTCTTACCACCGGTTTGAATTGTTTCTGAGAAAAACACCATTAGATCTGTCAGACGCATCTTCTCCTTGCCAGCAAAGGCGAGAGGGAGGGGGGTGGGGAAAATTGGAGACATTTTGAGAAACACATTTAAGCAATACACAGGACTTAATTTTTTTTTTAATATTAAAACATTATTCCCCTTCCCCTCCTCATTTCTGAGGCTCTGCAAGTTCCTAAGGAATAAATGTTAAGGACAAGGAGGGTAGTGAAGTGATGGTGGATGTGGTGAAGGTGGGAGGGGAAGTGAAAAGTGGAGCCAGCCCCTATTAACCAACCTTAAAATAATTTTTTTAAAAAAATAAGATAATTTCTCTGTTGAATTACACCTGATACCAAAGCAGCAGTTCTTGTAAAATTTAAAAATACAGGGGCTTTTAAAGATCTAACCCCAATCTTATCTGACATGATATAACCATTGTCATTAGGGTAGCAGGGAAATGAGGCTGGCCTATACACAGATTTTGTACTGGTATAACTATGTCAGTTGGGGGGGGGTGTTGTTTACCAATATAGTTATACTGGTACAATTGTGGATTCAATTATACTGGTATAAAGATGCCTTCCCAAGCAAGAATAAGCTACACTGACAAAAACGCTGTTTATACTAGTATAACTGTATCCACACTGGGAGGGTTGTACTGCTTTAACTATACCGGTATAATCAAAGAGGTATAGCCAAGGCCTGACAGAGATATCAGGCCTGACTAGTATTGGTAAGATCACTTCATTATCACTTGTTTCTTTCGCTGCCTACACCAGGTACATCCTCATTTCATGTCAAACGACTTCAGTGGAGAGACCCCAGTTTACATCAGCCCAGCATCCCGGCCCAGGACCATGGATCAGTGGCGTCCGAGGAGACCTGGTGAGAGAGGGGAAGATCCTGCTTTTTGTGCAAGCAAGAAACAGAATGGAAAGGCCCAAGGAAGCTACCAAAAATACAAGTTGCAAACTGGCTCATATAGCTGCTTTAAAACATATACTATTGCTTCCCAGTGATAATATAATACTCCAAGGAAAAGGCCGGTGGGCCCGCTTCTGAGTGGAACTGTTAACCAAGGTTCTGCCCAAGGTCAAGTGGTAGATGCCTGTACTTTTGAAGCAGGGGAAGTGGCCATGTGGTGCAGTGTAGTGAAGGTCCTAAGTGGTCACAGATTCATTACAATGTCTGGCACTTCTTTAGTACCTTCTGCCTGAGAACCTCAAAGCGACCCTTCACACCACTGAATGAAGCCCTACAAACATATAGTGAAGTATGGAGTCTCTTAGGGCATCAGTCTATCCTGCCAACAGGAGGATTTGTGAATGTGAAAAGAGATGATTTGGACTCAGTGGAAACCGCACACAGCAATGCAGGTGGTTCCCTCACAATGAGGGTGGTCTATGGTCTAGGCTCCAGAGACTCCTGCTGGCACTGATTAGAACACTAGCTATTGGTATTATTGGCTTTCTCCACTGCCAATCTGACCTGTAGAAGCCACATTAATGACAACTCCCACAGGAAATAAAGGGTGAGTTTCTGGAACAGGATGAAAAAGCAAGCAGACTGAGTCAAGACAGGAGTAGAATATGAGGGTAATGGCTTATCTAGGAAAGGTAAGGAATAGGAAATGAAATTCAGCTCCCTCCCTTTAGAAAACATATGAAATGGCATTTCCACTGCATGAGGAACAGGAATTCTAGATTTATATACTTATACTCTGTGGCTTTCCATTTACAAATCATGGGTGGGTCTCTCGTTTTTCATAAAAATTACCAAATCCTTCAGATAAAAGGCACTACCAAGATCTCAACATGCACAAACTCTGGGCTGCTCAGCATCTAGATTTGAGTGTAGATCTTGCAGTGTGAGCCAGTGTGGAATCATCTTCTTTTGGACGACAAACCAAAAAGCATTCTGGAAAGCACAAGAATCCTCCTCCACACCATACTGAAAATGTGTTTCAAGAACAGCTCCTATTTCTTCCCCATAGATCATGACCACTATTTTATGGTGGTTGTTGGGGAAGACACCTCCACTAGGGGAAATCAGGCTATATTTTGCACCAGCTTCTCACAAAGCAGAAGACATCATCAGTTAGGAAGGGTGACTTTTCAAGAGACTTTTCTGTTTCCTTTTCATATATATGCCTTCCTTCTCCACGAGTACCCCATTTCTATGAGCACCTTAACAAACAGCTTGCCACTTTTACCCATTGCTACAGAGAGTTTAATCAGCCATTGCAAGTGAATTCTACTCTTTTCCCTCACTGAAGTTTTCAGTATGGTAGGAATGATATTGGAAGAGTTTGACCTAGAGACACAAGAACTTTTAATTGTTTTCTAGCACAGTTAAAGCCTCACACAGCTGCAACACAGTTCGCATCCCCACCTAACGTGGTTACAAACCGTGTTACAAGGATGATAAGATATCTTGCTATCGACTTCCTGGAGGGGCAGTCTAATAGTCTATAGCCTGGTTTTAGCTTGCACAGTTGTTGGTAGGGAAAATACTCCCTGACCACACTGGACGCTGAAACTTTATTACAATGTTGTTAGCAACAGCTGGGCTGGAACAGTGCTGTCCATGGGACTTAAACTGCAATGAGTCATTCGTTACCTGTAAATACCATCAGCTCCTTAAGATACAGAGTCTCCTTTATAAACAGAGATCAACACGTTTAGGATGACACGTATAAAATCAAAGCCTCATAAATATACTAGTCAAAACCAAAAACAACGTGGACTGTAAAACCATGTTTTCCCACGCACATCTTCGTGTTCGCAGAACTCATGTGTTATTCTGTCTCCTGCAGATTATTGTCTGAATACAATGGTGATTTATCTGTCTCCCATGTCATGTCATTCATTTATGTACAGTATTATACACAGAACACAGCATTAAGATTTTACTATTATTCTTACCTTTCAATGCGAAAGATAAGAGTGTAAATCTCAGAGACAATGGATATGTCAACAGAGTTGATCTAGTGTTACAAGTTGGGTAGTTTTTGGTATGTTCTCTCACCTTGAACGAAGCAAAAGCGAATATCATTTTTCTCCCACCACACACTAAGAATTGGCTTATCATGGAATCAAACCTAATTTAATTGTTCAGTGGCTTAACAAAGTTGACACAAGCAGTGTGTCCGATGCGGGGACATTAACATCCTGTGTGTCACTGAAACATTCTGCCAGAAATGAGAAAAAAAACACTGTGAACAAAACAATTCATTCAGCTATCTCAGGCGCTTCCTTTATTCCCCTCACCCCCACCCCCCATTCTTATAAATATGTTTTGAAGGTTTCTAAACATAAAATAAAATATCAAACCTGCTTTTAAATTTTAATCAATGAACCCTCAACTTAGTTACAGTCAGCAATAAGGAGAAGATAATCAAAGGGCAAAAAGAGTATAGAAGAGATTGCCTCTAGGTGATTGGTACAAATCCAGCCCAGGTAGGTAACAGCTGAGAATTTTTATATCTGACAGCAGCTTGGTGACCTATATGAAAGGAACTGATGGTCCCAGTCCGATTCCTAAATACAGTACTGGGAGCGGGGTGGGATTTGGCTGGTGCCCTTCTCTGTATGATTCATGTGTGGCTCTGGGAGTATCCATGCAATCTAGTTGGGTGTGGGGTTCCATATGCGGTTTTGCTGAGTGATCACAGTGCCTGGAGGAGTTTGCTGCTTGTCACTAGCAAGGCATTGTGAGGGACAGCCCGAGCTGGAGAGAGTTAAGGGGGCACAGTGGTCCCACAGTCCCAGGCTGCACCCTGAGGATCATCACAATATTTCCCACCTAACAAACCAGACAAATCACATATGAAAAAATATTTTAAAAGAACATAAAAATCCAACATAAATTCTTGCACATTTCAAATGTAAAACCCGCCATACTACCCAGAGGAACAAACAGTCTATTCACAAGTTACAGCCAGTCCCACATAACTTATTAACACCTAGCTAAGATTAATCAAGCAAAGAAAGCTAAAGCGGGTCCCTAATTAGTCGCTGATGATAACTATATTTGTCATTCTCTCCCAATTAGTCTACTGTACATTTAGGAGTTTAATTGCACCTTGTTCTTCATTTAAATGTCATCACATGCATATATTCTCCTCATTCTTTAGTCAATTTGACAAAAATTTGACATTAAATATAGATTATCTTTAGATTTTCATAATTAACACAACTGTACTGTCTTAGGCCTAAATATTTCTTCTTAAACTATAAATCTGGCAAGTCTCTTGTAGCCATATATTGTAAAGAACTACAAGAACTCAGCTCAATATTTCTCTTAACACAGACCTAACCGGCCTGCTGTGTAAACAGATACATACACAAACACACATTTTCCTACTTAATTTCTTTCGGCACTCATGAGTAGATGGTAAGTGTTGAGGTGCCTATGTTTACAGCAAGGTCGACTATGATCAAGCTATAAAAACCTACCTCACATACCTCTGCCAGTGTATCTCAGTCCTGACCTATATCATCTCCTATTATTCTGTTCTATTCTTAAGCCTCTCAGAGTACTTGACATGCAGTAGCTCCTGTCTTTCATGGGTAGCAAGAACACCTCCTGCTAAATTGCACCAAACTGTGGCCAGGACAATGTCTTCTAGGCACATGGGGCTTATTTTAACTCCCACTGAAATCAATAGAAGCCTTTCCAGTAATGGAAGTCTTGCAGCCATGGCTGAAGCTGCTGCCCAGTGACCTGAACTTCTGTGCCCAACTGTTCAGCTGCGGAACAAAGTTAGTAGGTCCACCATATTTAACTAGACTTTAAACAAAATCCAATGAAACGTCAGTTTGACTCCTTCTGTTCATACGCCAGGCAATTTGCGAGATGGTATAAAGATCTCTGAAGAGGTCTAATTCAACACTCCCGTAATGCTATAACAGGATGCCCTTTAAGACGAGGCATGTTCAGTGTTATACCTGGAAAGTATTTAGTTCCCCGGGATCCAGATGATAAGATATTCAATATGTTGATGTTCAAGAGAAAGCTATGGCTGAAGCTGCTGCCCGGTGACCTGAACTTCTGTGTCCAATTGTTCAGCTGCTGAACAAGGTTAATAGGTCCACCATATTGAGGAAAAACGCTCAGACATACCCCATGAGACCCACAGTTCAGGACAAATAAATACAGCTGCTGGGACCCAGGTATAACCAACCCCTACTTACTGGGACTCTCTGAGCACCTGACTATTACAATGCTAGGAGGGGATTACTGGGCTTTGCTGGCTTGCACAATCATTATTCTTCACAATAAACAGATCTTGCTTTGTGCAGGAGGAGCAACGTTATTTGCTTCTTCTAAACAGGGCCTGAGCTCCCTTTCCTTACACATCATCTGGCAGACAATAGCGAGGGATTGATTAAACACAACATCCAGGCCTTAAAAAACACGCAGCAATGGATGGCTACATGGGAAAATTCTCTAAACCTGACTTCTTTTTCCGTCCCTTTTTAATAGGAATCTGCAGCCTATGTATCACACTAACCACTGAAACGCCTTCCACCAGAACTGATGGTGCCCTCTGCTTTATACCGGGGGGCAGGTATACCTTTTCCCTCATGCACCGCCCCCCAGACTGGCTGGGTATAGGGGATGCGTGACCTCCTGTTCCATTTGACAAAGTTTTCATTGTCATGCATAACATCGGGCTTTGGGAAGTTTAGCTACATCAACCGTCTGAATTGCCTTCGCCTAGCTGCATATCATGCCTGTTTACTAATCTAGTTTATTACACAAGTCTACTTATATACTGTGGAAGCTCATAAGGCTAGTGACCTGAAATTCAATGAGAAATGGAGAGAGAAAAGGCATTTGCAAGTCAGTCATGATTCAGTGTGGGTTTTTTTTAATCTGCCGGGAGCTTGATCTCCAGAATGACTAATCATGAGCAATTCCCAGTCATTACCTCGGAATTCAAAACACCACAAGGTACAACGTGAAGCCTCTCTCCTTGTATATACATACATCCTCTCCACATGGACAACCCCAAAGGGCAGCGGAGTTCATCTCCCAAAGGGCAAACTCAGCTGGAGAGCAAAGCATGGGTGGAAGCCGGTGTTCGCTGACTGAGCAAGGAGATGAAATAGCACCCATGTGAGAGCTTCCTGGACCCAGAATTGATATGACAAGGAGTAGAGGCTACTGACCCAAAGAAGAGCCAGTATCATCCTAGACTCAAAATAAACAAACAACAATACCCTTCCCCTTCCCCAGCACCTTCCATTTGAGGGTCACAAACCACTCTACATCCAGGAATGAAATAAGCCTTTTGACACACATGCCAGTAGATACATTGATATTATTAGCCCATTTAAATTCAGATATGGGAATCACTGGCACAGAGAAGAAGTCCTAGCAGAGTTGGGAACAGAACATGGATCCTGCCTGACTCCCAGTCATGGTCTGTAGCCACAAGACCACTCACCACCCCCCACCCCAAAAATCAATATCCCCTGGTGTGTTCAAAATCAAGTAACAAACACCCTGATAGACTGTATTGACATCCCAAATACTATTTTTGATCGATTGCAACTGGAAGGCAGGGAAACAATATATTGTATCTTAAGCTATTCGAATATTTACCTCCTTCTCCTCTCTCTTTTCATTATAGCAGTTACTGAACATTTAAAACATATGCTAGCCAGATTCTGAAACTCCTGATGAGTGACTTGAGAGATTGACAACATACTCGATTGTCCTTCCATACTCATCCCCCTTCCTCGAAATGTATTTGCATTAACATGTAACAAGCGGCGAGAGTTCTGGTTTGAAAGACTGATCAGATGAGTGAATGTCACAGACCCTCAGTAGCTGCCTCACAAGCATGCAAACTCACCAGCTATCACATGCAGAGGTATCTCTCGCTGCTTTTAATGCTTTTATTGGAGCAACACATTCAATTGCTCGGGGATCAAATAAATAAATAAATACATAGCTAAGCACAAAGACAAGCTGGGAAAACACGAGATCCAAGATAGCAAAAAGAGTAGAATAGACATGGAGTAGACTGATCATTTGCAAAGGCTGACACAGTAGAATTTAATCAGATGTCCTCTTCCCTCATGCACCGCCCCCCAGACTGCAACACGAGTCCCAGTTGAGAGCTGGTCTCAACTGCTAAAAGCACTAATGTCACCAAGTACATCGTAAGTTATTCTGTTAAATAAATAGAGCTAAGTGCAGCTGCTGATGGTCAGCAGCTCCTGTTCCCCGCACACCCCGTAAGCAGAGGTCAGGTTTAAAAAATAGAAATAATTTTCAGAAAGCTGCAAGGTCCTACCTGTGCCTTATGAAAATCCACAACGCACTGAGAATCCCCATTTCCTATTAAAAGCAAAAACCTGTCGGTCTGCATAGTCCCTAAACGCTCCGTGGTCCTGGAAGCCCAATGCAATATAGAAACTCATTTTCATGAGAGGAGGCTGCAGCTGAATGAATGAAAGAGGGGAAACGAAAGGAGAAGGGGAAAAAAAAAACCGTCAAGGAGTCAAAAAGTGTATTAGAAGCAAATTTGGAAAGAAATCAATGGCATGTAATTAGATTTGATTTTTCTTCACATTTTGTTTGGCTGGGGGTTATATATAGAATCTCTATATAAAAGGAGTAAAGAGATTAAACTGTAGAGAACAGGTGCCTGATCATGAGACTGTGGCCACTAAAGCATAACAGTTCCATCATCGCTGTCAGGAGGCACAACGTAAATAAATAAATAAATAAATGCCAGAAAAAGGAGCACTGGGAAGAGGGGGGGGGGGGTTCTTTCTTTTTTTCATTGCTGAGTCTCCCTCCCACCCCCGACTTTCGCCCCTGCAAAAGCATCTAGTCAGCAGGAAATAGGAATGTGCTGGAACCACAGAGCTGACTCCTTCCAGGTACCATCATTGGAGACGCGCGCCCGGCCTCCTCCATGTACCTTCGGCCGGTTCTCCCTCATTCACCTTCCCTGGAGCAGCGCACCCGGCCTCCTTCATGTGCCTTCGGCCCAGCCTGCCCCATGTACCTCAGCGGTCGCAGCGGGCCCAGCCTCCCTCACAAGACTGCACACTCATTTGTCTCTTGGACCAGCGTGTGCTCTCAGTGACACCACGTGAAGTAACTCCACTAACGTCAATGGAACCACACTCTTATAACAGCCCGGTGGAAGGAACACCAGGCCTCCTGCCTGCCAGTGAGTTACTGGAGACCAAAAAGTCCAGCTTTGGAAAAACAGAAAGTCGTTTTAAAGGGGTCTTCCATTCACTAATATTCCAGTAGCCGAGGAAGGAAATAGGAAAGGAGGCTAGAGGGGTCAGGACGGCGGCAGTAAAGACTCAGGCAGCAAAGGAGAGGCATGAGGACAGGTCTGATTTATCACCTTGATTCTGCAAACGTTTAGCACCAGTGGGTAATAAGTGGCATGGCTCAGATCCTCAAAAGCACTGAAATCAATGGGAGTCAGGAGCCGAAACACCATAGAGGGTTTGAGCTACGTGCCTTCCATGGGAGTCCCCAGGGCAATCAATGTTTCATCCCATCGTAAGTGTTGGCAGAATGTGGCCTAATAATTTTTTTTTTTTACTATGCAAGAACTCAGGGGTGTTCCTAAAGCCCATCTTCATTGATGGGGGGAGGGAAAGGTTGCCTGCGATAGGATGGCAGGATCTGTCCCATATTTCACAAACTGAATGTTAGATCACTTACTAAAGGATGAGGTGTTGGCTCCTACTCCTTACTCGTATTGCATAGCACCTTCCTCTGCACACCAGCCGCCTGATTCCAGCCCAGCCATTTGCAGATTATGGGGCTACTCAGCATGAGCACAGGTGACAAAGACTAAATATACCTTTGTTTTATTTGTTGGAACTTGTCCTAGCCCTGCCACGAGTGATCTCACAAAAGTGGAGAAACTACACTATCGGCCAGATTCCCCAGAGTGCATTGCATCCAGAGTTCCCGCTGAAGCTAACAGAAGCTGCAAGCATTCAGCGTCTCTAAAAATCAGGCCACATCTTAGATATTTATAGAGCATATTATAGAAATAATCGCTGCAGTTCTACAACCCTCCCTGGTAGCTCTACTGGAAACCACACAAAGCAGGAAAAAGACATAGCTAGAGTATCCCCAGGTCCCATCATGTGTCTTATCCTACACCTCCATTTTCCCTCCTCTTGGACAACCCCGTCCATATGCCCCTTCGTCACATAAACAATAAGTGCTTACACCCTCTTGCACCAATTTATGGCTATTTACTGATGTGCGAATTACACCTGCTCTGAATTGGGCCCTGAGTCCCTCTGAATAAGGGGAGAAATACCTTCAGGTGTATGAGGACTCAAAAGGCAAGTGCTTTGTAATGCCCCTATCCCTGAGCATACTACATCCTCCAAGGAGATTGAAAGACCTCCTAGGTAATCCAGAACTTCCAGTTCCTCCCAAGGTGATCCAGAACCCCCATCCTATATACGCAAACAACACATTCCCCAAACCAATGCAGAATCCCTCTGCATGGGTGCATACGCATGAACACATTCTCCTAAGGCGATCCAGAATGCACGCATACAGTCCCACGGTGATCCAGAACCCCTACAGAGTGACACAGAATACTCTGGAGTGATGGAGTTTTAAAGAAACATCCTCACATGCTGTCATCTGGGACTGCAAGAAACAGGAGGAGGATTGCTCAGTTATTGTGGCTCTGAGAGAGTGGAATGCAAAGTCTCTCTTTCTCCTTCACTTGCAACCATGACCTGATTCCTAGAGTCACAGATTTTAAGCTCATTATGGTCACCGAGACTAGACCGAAGAAGTAAGCGTGGAATTCATGGGCTCTGGGCCCAGCTTTATTCATCCTCTCCTAGACCAAACAGCATTTTTGTCCCAGTGTGTTGCATAACAGTGGGATTTCTGGGGGAACCTACCATGTAGTGTCTACTCTGACCTTTGTGGTGCAGGATGACATTAACGTACCATATGTTTGAGCTCCAGGGTTGTCAGGTTCCAAAAGCACCTTTTGAGCTGAAAAGAGAATTTATAGATTTTAAAGGACCATTGTGATCATCTAGTCTGACTTCTTTCACAGGCCATAGAATTTCACCCAGTAATTCCTGCACCAAGCCCAATAACATGTGACTGAAGTAGCGCATACCTAGAAAAAATTCAAGTAATGCAGAATCCAGTAAGATGTTCCAAGCATTAATCAATATCAGTATTGTTAAAACGTGTGTCTGTATTATCCGCAGTAGGATTAGAGTTCATACTATTTGTGGACTGCAGTCTATAGGGGGCGACATTATCCGTATTAGGAATCTTTCAAGAGCCTATCGGTTTAGTATCTCTCTTTCTCTCTCACACACGCTTAAGCACATCTGCCATTTCATTTGTTATAGGGCAGTAAAACACACACACACACACACACACGTTCAAAATTCTCACTGGAAGGAGATGCTGTTATAATATTCTCCTACCTTCTATCTTCTGTCAAAGTGGTCATCTGCATCAGCACCTCCTGAGTTACCTGAGTGAGACATGAGACAGTTAAATATTGTTGAAATCCACTTCTTCTACAGTCGAAAAGGAAGAGCTCTTGGGATTTGAAAAGTGACATTGGTAAATTTCAATACGCCTTAAAAATATACAGGTTTTTTCTAATTCCCTCACCCGCACCTGAAACAGGGAGCTTTATGTTACGTTTTGACAATTAATTCAAATGTCTGCCTTTGATTCTGACCTAGTCTGCAAGCTCTCAAGTCCTCAGGATGAGATCTTTTGGCACACACACAGTTATTTCCTATATAAATACAGTCAAATGTGAAATGCTGAAAAATGTTACACCCTCCCACGATTGTATTATTTGATAAAACCCATATTGATTGTAAAGCTCAGCAGTCCTTATATACTGACACTTCAGCTTTAAAAAAAAAAAAACTGGCATGTTTTCACCTGCTTACTAAAGACCTTTCTTCAGATAGACATTTTGACATTGGAGACAACATTCTTCCCACAAAACTTAAAGGAACAGACACAGACTATTGGAAAAAAGTGGGTAGGTCTGAAAATCTCCATATTTCTGACTTCTGCTGCAAGCTCTCTGGTGAAATATATGTATACATACCTCTGTATCTTGATATAGTAATTCTTTGTGTAAATATTTATCTAATTCAATTCCCTTGGAAAACATATGATCGCATTAAATGATAAAAGACATTTTCATATATACCCCAAAAAATATATATGCCAAGATAATTTGACGCAGCTGTAAAGTCCTTGTAATATGTAATTCCAAATCAGCATATTTTCATTGCTTTATGCAAGACTTTGCATTCAGATAGCAGGGATATGGGATGGAGGAATAAAAAGACACTGCCTGAGGTCAAAACAGAGATATCTAGTTTCTTCTCTCCACAGTACAAGAAGTATTTGTGCATCAATTTCTTTCTCAATAATTGTATTCTTCTGTTCTGCAAGATATCAAGGGCATTTTCCTCTTTCAAATATGTCATGTATCAAGATATAGAGGCCTGTGTGATTATACATGCATACGCTTGATTCTCATTTAACTTAAGCTTCTTTTACACGGGATGTAAAGGCTCCCATGTTGAAATCCATAACATCAGCAAATTAGAAGAGTTAACAGTTGAGAGTTACTTAGATTATAAACTCTTTGGGACAGGGACCGTCTTTTTGTTCTGTGTTTGTACAGGGCCTAGCACAGTGAGGTCCTTGTCCATAATAAATAAAAATAATAAATAATAATGCCCTACAGAGTTGTCTGAAGGTGTTATAGGGTAACAAAGTCTGATTTGTAAGGTGGTATCACTATTCTGATTTCTGCAGTCCCTAGGCATAGAGTGGTTTATGTATGTAACCTCAGAATTTCCTTCAATTTTCAGTTTAAATCATACCCTTATAACCATAAATGCTAAAAAATTAAAACCTATGTTTAAATTATAATTAAACTATAATTCACACAAAGAGAGAGGGATACTCTGATATAGGATTCAGAGGGGTAGCCGTGTTAGTCTGTATCAGTAAAAGCAATGAGGAGTCCTTGTTGTGCTCTGTAAATAAGAAATGTCCATATACATGCAAAGAGTTTATTAAAGTGCCAATAGAAGATGTTCAAGAACATGTGACATAGTTCCTTTTTGTATAGTGACCAATACAACTTGTGTCCTATAAATGACTTCTTGTGTGTATTCTTTACATGGAACTTTTAACATATACCATATGACAGAGACTGTGAGGTGAAGTAATATCTTTTATTGGACCAACTTCTGTTGGTGGAAGGAACAAATTTCAAGTTTCATGGAGCTCTTCTTCAGGTCACAGGGTGGCAGTGTGATAAATTACACAGCCACATAAAAAATTGCATTTGAACATGCACCTTTGACCACCTCACATGCACTTTGCTCACTAATCCATCCCACCCAGAATTTCCCCTGATATTCCAAACCACAGAACAGTCTTAAGGAGATACCTTCTTTTGTTTTTAATACATCTACCACAAAAATGTTTCCTTCTTTCCTTCCCATACGTGAAATTTTTCAGCTTTCCAACATGGCATTGTTTCCCTTATTTTACATCACAGGTTAGCCAAAATTCAGGGTCCAGGGGGTTGTCAAGGTTAGATGTTTGTAAAGAACTATCCATGATAATACCAAGATCTTTTTCCTGATTAGTTGTAGCTAAATTAGCCCCCATCATATTGTATGTAGAGTTGGGGTTATTTTTTCCAATGTGCATTACTTTACATTTATCCACATTAAATTTCATTTGCCATTTTGTTGCCCAATCACTTCGTTTTGTGAGATCTTTTTGAAGTTCTTCACAGTCTGCTTTAGTCTTAACGATCTTGAGTATCTGCAAATTTCTAAAATATATGGCAACTCTAGAAAATTGGACGGGAGATGTGCATGCCAATACTCCTTCAGGATAGTCTGTGGAACTCACTTGAGGCTTTACTGCATGAGTGAAACTGCTGTCCCAAACACAAGCTGTCAATACCTTTATATCACACTACACTATCATGTCTATCTTCTCTGGACGTTCAACAGATCTACCGTTCATCTTCATGAGTTTAGAGACAATGCCGTGACTCAGATTTAAACACCCTGTTGAGAAACAATAGTAGACCTGAATAAACCAAACTGTATGGGCTGTTTATAGAGCAGGTCCTGCCAACTCTGTTCCTCATGACTCTTACAAGGCCATGTTATCTTCCTGAGAACTTTTCAAAATGGAGGATTCACAACCCAGGACAATTTTTTTGTATGACTATCCAGTTAGAGATCTTCCTTCTTCACTCATTTCTCTTAAGAATTAAAGACAAACCCTGAGCTGCCGAGTTCACGCCAAGACCCAAACGTCACCCTAATTAAGGGGTGCCCAGATCTGGGGGCTTGAGTTAAGGCTCAGTGCTAACTCTGTCTTACCTGATCATTCATTTCTGATGACCAAGGTAAAACCTTTCCGCTGCTTTGCTTTGCCATTTTGGACAGAGGTTTAGCAGCAAACATATACACATCTTGCTATATCAAATGTTCCTCATGGCATGGATTTATAGAGGTATGAGCAACCCTAGCATATATTGTATATCCACTGATACGTGGCATCTTTGGACTCTCTTAAACCTATTTGATCTAAGGTCAGAAAGGTGAAGTCACTCCCACCATGGGTATAGATGGATAGCTATCAAATAAGACTCTGTCTTCAGAAGTTGCAAGGAAGGTTTTTTAAATTCTACCCTTTAACCTTGAAACTTAACCTAAAATGTTGGATGCTGTACACATGACTTACTAAAATAAATTGCATCCTTAATTATGAACACCCTCCGTTCTTCTGTGCTTCAGGCCACGTTGGATCAGAAGACACCTCCCCCTTCTAATGAGTAGTTATTGAACATGTTAACAACAATCAACCCTAATTAAATACTCAGCTGTTGAGAGGAGACAATGTTTATCAAAAATGCAAGAAGAGGGGAGCACATCTTCTGTTTTCTATAATTAGTTAACAATATTCCCCAGGCAGTGCTTGGAAATCGAACTTGGGTTTATTCACATCTGTTTCTCACACATGCACAAAAGATACCCCACTTTTAGTAACCCTGTAACCTTATCATAACACTTAAGAGAAGCTGTAGACTAAAGATACAAACAACACTTCTTTTCATTCACAGACACAAGAAAAGTCGTGTTCAGTTTAACTGGAAACTTTCTCCTCTTGTTTATGTTTATGTAAATCAAGAGTAACTCCACTAAAGACAATGGAATTCCACTGGTGTAGCTAATGTATGTGAAATCAGAATAAAACTCAATGAAACAACGGCATTTGCTGGCTCCATCTTTGACAGAAAAGACTATGGGTCAGAGCCACATCTGGTGTAAATCAGAATAGCTCTAACGATCATGCTAAATTACACCTGCTGAGGATTTACCCCCCAAGAAACTCAGGAAGTTTTGCCCCAGGATTAAAACTGAAAACAACAGCTAAAGTACCACACAAATAACTCCCTCCCGGGCTACTGAAAGGACAATGACTTCTCAAGTGATGTTATTGCACCCAGGTTTCCTCCACTTCTGACTGCAAAGTACAAAATCTGCTCTGAGCGATGCTGGAAAGTGCAGTAAGCTCGGCTCGACTGTTTAGGCAGCCAATCGCCTCTTAGCTATGTCTCCTATGCAATGACAGATGACTGAAAGCTGCAGCTGCTATGGGGCGATCAACAAGATTTGTGTAGGGAAAAGCATCTCTCCACCACACCACCTGCATGGACAGCACTTGGTAAATAATGGACCAGGTCCTCTGCACATGTAAATCAGCATTGTTCCATTGGAATCAATGGTGATGCACTGATTTAGATTTGTGGAGAACTGGGATCCATGTTCCTAGTCCTATTCAAACATGGCCTAATTAATATGGATCCAAATCCTATATTCCTTACACTGTACTGGCCACATATTGATTACACCAGTTAGTCTCGACTTTATCCTCAGTGGGCTCACCCTAGACCACCTCTTCAATCTAACCAGGACCCTCTTCCCGTTTAGCAATATGGAAAAGGCAGAATGATCGTGGTCATCTGATGTCTAAGACCCCTTGAGCTAGACTCCATGAGCACTCTCATCAATCTTGACACCAGTACAGCTGCACCCGTGCCTAAAATTCTCAGCATAGATGAAGTGCCACTGGGCTGATCCCCGAACTGGGGAGTTTCCTTTATTTCCTGATTACATTGATTCACTTTACCCTCTTCTTTTAAACCAGAGGTCTCAAACACACAGCCTGCGGGACACATGTGGCCCGCGGGGCTATTTCCTGCGGCCTGACAAGCTCCCTGCGCCTCCCTTCTCCCGCCTGGAGTTATTTCCTGCAGCCCGCTAAGCTTCCCTCCCCCCAGCACGCCACGGCCCCACTCCTCTGTTTAACTCCAGGCGCTTTCCATCACCAAACAGCAGTTTGGTGGCACTTAGCGCTTTCCAGGAGGGAGGGGAGAGGAGCAGAGAGCTGTGCGTTCAGGGTAGGAGGTGGAGAAGAGGTGGGACGGGGCAGGGATTTGTGGAAAGGGTTGGAATGGGGGTGGGGCCTCATGGAAGGGGTGAAGTGGGGGCAGGGCCTGGGGCAGCGCTGGGGGGTGTCAGTGATGAGGCCCTTGGGCCAATGTACTAGTCCTCATATGGCCCTCCTGGTGATTTGAGTTTGAGAGCCTTGTTTTAAACACTAACCTTTGAGGAGGAGACCATGCTGACTGCGACTCTTTGCTTCTTTTCCTTCTGAGGCATTCCACAAACTCACACACAGGCCCCCAAAGCCCAACCAAGAGGACACTTCAAGTTTCTCCCCTCTCATGATCTGCTTGGGTGCTCCAGAATCACCAGGAAAAAGTTAAGGCAAAAACTTCCTTGAAGCAATCTGAAGTCCACACAGACATATGCATAACTGGGTGAAACCATTAATGGTTTCCAGGACAGGGTGAAGAACATCGTAGACACAATCCCACGACTGCCATCATAGTAAGCACATTTCCCTTCTCTCTGTTCATTCATTCATGAGGTGTCTTTTGCTTGTGAGGACGGCCCCTGACTTTTTATTCCCTCATCCACGTTCCTAATCCTGTTTGTCACCTTGACAGCAGTGAGGTGGTGGGAGGGCCAATGAGGATTATGATTTATGAGAAGGGGAAAGAGTAGCTGAAGCAAATAAACTACTGTAAGCGAAAAAGATCCTATTTCCCTGTATATGTTCTGGCCAGAATCATTTCCATCGCTGTGGGGCTCAAGAGTTTCTGAGAGTCATGATTATAGAGGCTATTATATACCTGGTGGCACCCCAATTTGTTAATGTTTCTCACTGCCCGGGAGCAGAATTTCTCTCCACCAAGCCCCACTACTGTATATTAAGGAGGAAGTAGGTTGGGAAAGACACGGGAATTCCCTTCAATCAGCAGAGAATGGAATCTATCACAGCTTATTGACAAGCAGCAGGAGGGAGAGACTTAAAGAACTACGGGGCTTGAAGTCATTTCCCTGGCTAAGGAGTCTCCGTATCTCTGTGTAGCTCTGTTTCAAAGGGAGGAATCCAGCTAGCTGAAGGTAACCTCCACTCCACCCTGCAAGATTCAAGTCCTACCCCTTGTCTCTCATCTTCCACCTCCTGCCCCAGCAGGGAAGAGCTGCTAAGGGAAAAGGGGGGACTCATTTCCATGCAATCACAGTGATACAGAGCTACAATCCTGAGGAGTGGTGGAAATTCCCCATCACTCCTGTTATACCCAGCCCAACATCCTCAAGAGAAATGGGTCCCAGGGGACAGTCAGTGACTTTTATTCATATCAAGCAGTGGTATGATCCTTACCATTCCCTCTAAATTAGAAACCAAGGGCCAGATTTTGATCTTATTTATGACTGACTTTAGTAGAGCTATTCCAGTATTATAGAATCTGGCCTCATGGCAGAAGTTTTCTAGAAACTGGCAGGCTATGTCTAGATGCTAGTTTATAAGCAGGTGTCTTGGCTGAGGAAATAAATTATGGAAGGAGAATTTACAGGTAATCTTGCACCCACAACAACACAACACACTGATCACTACAGAATAACTAACCTTGAAACTGCACTGTGGGAGAATAGTACGTGATACATACCTACATACCTGTGCCAAACACTTGGAAGGAAGCAGCTAAAGATAAAAGAGATGACAAGGGGGCGGAAATGTACATAATATTTCCTCACATCATGTTAAAAATGAACCCCGCCACAGCAGAAAAATAATTTGAATGCAAATTTCTACCGCTTTGATTCTACAGCTATGATCTTTGGAGGTCTTCGTAAACAGAATGGGCAGACAGAGCCAGCTAATTCCCCTCTGTCTCACATTATTACCAGCTTAAATATCTACTCAGCAACTGAGGACAAGAGTTAAAATTTCCCTAATGGAGGGAAAGTAAGACGATTAGCGTGCACGAGTATTTAAAACCGAATCCTAGAAAGGGTTCCAGATAAGAAAATGGTGTTTTCATTGGTTTATGCATGAACACAAAACAACAGGAACAAACTAATTCTTTGTTATACTTTATGCTCAGACATTTATACTAGGCCTACTGAACAATCCCCACATTACAGCTTCTCCTATTCAACTCCACTAGCCTTTCTGAATATTCCCCAGGCCACATTCACTCATTTTAATAAAACTAATGTTACTGAACACGCTGCATACTGCATCATGCCCTAAATAACCCCACTGAATGCTTTCAATACTCTCCACTGACCAAAGCGACTGGTTCCTCTGAATACTGTATACTCTGACATCAATACCGTAGACCCATACTGCAGACTTTTTTTATATTATCAGCTCTTATAAATAGGTTACATCATCATGAACACTTTCATGCCAATACTACTAGCCCTTCTGAATACTCCCCATACTCCCGTATTAATAGTTAATCTTATTAAATACTCTACATATTCTCATATTAATGCAAATTAACTGTACTAAATGTTCTCCATGCTACATAATCTCCCACATTAATGCTACTAATCTATTAATACTTCACGTATTGCATACTTCTTACTATTACTGGTTACTACATTTTTCCCATGTGTCTGTCCTACTAGCCCCATGCTGCATGCGCCGAATAAGAGTATTAGCTGTTAGAAATAGTCCCCCATCCTGCACACACATTAATATTACTAGCTCTCCTAAATATTGCCACTTTCAGGTGCAGCGAGTCACATATTATAGACCATTACCCTTGAAGTCCAAAGTGACCTCAAGTTATAAACTGCAATATTTTGTTCCCTCTGCTGCAGTGAAAAGAAGTTAATATGTTTGGGATTGGGTCTGGTCATTTTACAGAGTCTAATCCTTAGAGACACCACTCTGCCTTCAACCCCCCTCCCATTTACAGCCAGCAGACGGTTGTTCCCATAATAGGACCCTGATAGCCAATTCAACCTGTCAATACTCAACCCAATCACCATGAAGAGAGAGCACATTCTTGCTCCAAGCATCACTGCTCAGGCTCCCATCCTAATCAATAGGCAGCAGCCACTATTGATGACCCTGTGTGGAATTTCATTTCGGTTTGTGCTGGGAGATGGGCGTGTACAGCGCCATACTCGCTGACTGAAGCTAAGAAGAGAAAAATCATATTTAATAGGCACCAGTTTTTTAAAAAATCACAGGGGCGGGAGCGGCATAAAGTCTTGTAATACACTTTCCGATGCTAATGATGTTGTTGGCAAAAAAAAATGCGGAAGGATATTTGAGGTTTGCCTTGAGAAGCAAAAGGGCTTCCCTTAACACATCTGTATCACCATCCATTGTGTTTCAGCCATTGCATCTGACAAGCTAACGACTGACAAGCTACTGGTCATAAAATACACTCGGAAAAATAGATTAAACTTCATAGTGGCACAGTGGTAACTATGGACTCTGGTCTCGCACAGTTCCTGATAAAGAGGTCTTCACCTTGCAGTTCCTCTTTGTCTGGAGGTTTCAGTAGCTTTACTCTAAGAAATCATCTGGATGGAAAGCTCTCTGCAAATCCGGATTTGACGTGTTTTGGCAAGCTTAGAGATTACAATAATTGTTCAGTGATACTTGTTATAGTGCTCCTCAGCTGAGGATCTCAAAGCATTTTTGCTAAGACTATGTATTAAGCCTCACCACACCTTTAAGACATCAGTAAGAATTACTACCCCATTTTTACAGATGAGAAAACTGAGGGACAGAAGTTTAAGTGACTTCCTTAAGGCCACACAGCAGAGCTAGGAACAGCACCCTGACTTATGTGACTTCAATGGCTTTGGATCTAGCGCTATGATGGATGCCGTGGTTTACAGGCTAGTGAAAGACTGACACACGAGTGAAATTCACCCTTGCACAGAGCAGCTGCACAAGTCCAATGTACTATTCAAGTCTTCAAAATAGCCGCTGTGCTGACCCCTCTGAGAATCTCCCCCTGAGCAGTCACTTGAAAATATTAGCTGAGTGGTCAACTGTACATCTCTTCCGCTAGAGGGGCCTGATTTTGTTTTAAATGGCTTAGCAGGAGAGACCTAGACAAATCATGGTCCTGTACCGTAATTAAAATGTCCTTCTCAAATTAGATTTTCTATAATGAATATAAATTTCTAATAAAATACTATGTTTTTAAACTAGGGCCTTTCCATAAATTGCAGTTTTCATGAATGATTGACTAATGGAGCTAGGACTTTTTTTTTATCAGAAGACTAATAAAGCTAAATCTGTAGCTCAATATGTATTTTATGAAAGGCTCTGTTTATTTTAATATTATTGTAAACTAAAGCTAGTCTTTTCAAGACATCAAAGACCTTTAAAATATAGCCTGACCAAAGACAGAGGTGATGCATTTTCAGGGGCAGAGCAGCAGGAATCTGCATTTACTTTAAAGCAATTATTGGAGAGCGTGCTTTCTATAATTAAAATAGAGATTGCTCTTTTTGGGCGACCAAAGCCATGATTCAGAAACAGCTGATTTCCCACCCACACAGAGCCTGGAAATGCAGGTGGCCTATGCTAGAAGCCAAGGTGGCTTATGCCCCCTGTCTTTCCTTGTAAGCGTGCAGTCACCATCTCTTTACTGACACACCAAGAACTCAACCAGGGACCCGAAGTAAAATCAGGAGTCTTTACAGCTGGCGTGAAAAGAGAAAGGCTCTATAATTTGCAGACTGTACCTAGCTATGCACCCATCCATCAAGGTTCTTATATTAACACCCATCACTATAGTATTCAAGTGCTTACTCCACTCTAATTCACTGCTGGCAACATACTATGGCATTTGAATTTTTTTTTAAGCTGTGGTATCAACTGGGATGTTTGAACAATGGTGAGCTGTATCATGATACATGTACCTTCGCCAGTAGAGGGTACGTGCTTTTATAACTTACTCAGCTTGTGGCTTTAGTATTACTGATTGATATCATCAGGATTCGGAAATAAATACATTGCCCCCACATTCCACTGTGATATAGCCTAAATACCTACAATATTTCTGGTAGTAAACAGTCTCCAAGACTCATTTCTTAGAGCAGCGGCAGATGGTCAAGAGCATTTCCTGAAATTGAATATTATAATGAATTTAGGATAGAAAGAATTTACATAATAATCTTTTTTAGATTCTGATAGTGAAGAAACCTACACAGAAACTGCTTCTTTTTCAGCTATTTGAATTAAAATATAAATCCTCAAGTACTTTAATTATAAACAAACTGCTCTCTATTTCGGATCCATGAACGAAACTGAAAAATTAACTACACGGTAAAGCTCAAGGCCACATGTCATACTTAATCATCTACAAGTTTAATTCTTGTGACCCTTGGAGCAGGCTCACCAACTAGAGAGGGACCGGAATGAGACAGCAAGGAGCTATGGGTGCAGAGGACTGAACTAGATGACCTCTCGAGGTCCCTTCCAGTCCTATCCAAACTCAAATGTAATACATTTGAGTAATAAGTATGTAAGAGAGAAAATTGACAAGGTGGGAGATTTTCAATGGGAAAGTCAAAGGGAGCTGGGAGCCTCATTGACACAGTTGCCTTTGGGAACTTCCGCTTTAATGGCTAGTCAGCTGATGATGTTGATTATTATTGTTTACTATTTGTATTGCGGTAGCTCTTAGAAGCCCTAATCAGGGATCATCCCCCCCCACACACACACTTACGGTAGGTACTGTATATACAAATAGTTAAAAGACAGGTCATGCCCTGTACTGCTTGCAATCTCAGGATCTAGCCCATTTCAGCCCTTCCTCTGAGCTGCTCTGCCTGCAAAGAGCTTACAAAAGCAAGCAGAGGTTACAAGGAATCCTGCCCCCTCCAAAATTCACAATAATAATACAGGAGGGAGACAGAGGGAAAGACAAAATAAAGCAGCATCAAATGGAGAGTAGGGAGTCGAGAGGAGAGATGCCCCCAAAAGAATCAAAGAAAAGGGAAAGAGCAAGAAAATAGCCACAAAGAACAGGTGGAAAAGAGATTTTTTAAAATGGGCACCAAGCCCCCTTTCTGTCTCCATGTCAGAAAATCGCCTGCTTTCCAGACCTTTCCCCTGCAGGCATATGGGTCACTGGAGGGGTGTGTGAGATTTGTGTGCGTGACAACCCAGACAACAGCACGTCCTAGAAACACTGCTATTGGACCCTGGGCAATTGCAATCCAGCAGTTTTGGATCAGACAATTTAAACATCTATTATTGGAACTGGCAGTAAGACCCAAGGAGAGCCAAAGGAGCAGTCTCCACAAAAATTCAGAGACAAAGCCACAAGTCTTAGAGTATCTCAGGTCCCTTAAAAACAAAAGGGGAGATGCAAAAGCAGCATTGTTCTAATCTAAACAAAATAGCAAGCAGGCTGAGAATGAGTCAGCTCCCCGCTCTATGTAGAACAATCAAAGTTCAAAACACGGCATGAACTTTCAAAGAAAGTAAAAGTACAACTTGTAACTACTGGTGATTGAGACATTGATCAATCTATTAAAGGGGTGCAGGGAGACACCAACAGGAATCAAACTGGGAATTTGGAATGGGATCCAGTCAGAATTACTACAATACTCGGTATAAAGCAGAGAGAAGTGGGGGAGAAAAAAATTAACTTCCAATTATGCCCCCTGCAAGGTGTTGGAATACATGGGAATGTTTTAACATAGGGCCTGATCTTGCAAGGTGCTAACGGCCCTTCCTTTTACAAATGCAAACATTTAGACTAGATAAAGAACTCTGAGTACATTTTCCCCAGGTAACACTAGTAACTAAAATAAGCACATTAGAGTTCCTGGTTTAATTTTATATTTCCATTTCTACCTTATCTTTTTTCTGCAAGCATCATTAAACTGCACCATAACAAAAATACACGAACTGTTATTCTTTCAAGGGAAGCCATAAACCACCTCAAAGCTTTTCAAGTCTATTCTTATCTCATACATTTTCCTCTGGTGGTGGGTTGTTTGTTTGTTTTTCACTCCATGCATTTCAGAAAGGTAGTTTTCCCTGGCATTGAAAATGAGATGCTGCCTCTGAAAACCCCTCTGGAGGATTAAATACGTAAAATATACCCAGAAAATAAACCAGAACCTCATTAAAATAATTTTGCAAAAAGAAATCCTACTTTACAATAGCTTTTCAGTGTCACTTATAAAATTCTTAAAGTCACATATATATGTTTTTATTCAGGACCGTCTATTAAAAAAGGCATTAGGAAAGGATCTGAAAGGCCATTTAGTACCTTTGTTTATATCAAAATGTATATTGGGCACAGATGAAATCTAAAGTAAAATATTTGCGATATAGTTTGAACAAATGCTGCTTTGCTGAGAGGTGCTAATGAGGCTAGGTAAAGCTGTGAACGTGTTGACAGACACTGCTGCCTAATTTATTCTGCTGGGTAATACAAATCCTAGCACATCATACTTGCATCCCCAGTCACTTTTAAATATTATAATGCTGCCAATTCACCTATGATCCATTTGGAAAAATGTAGATTTTTTTTTAGGATAGAAAACAAGGTTTTTAGTCTATGTATGCCAATGTTATTCATTTGGGCTTTTAGAGAATCTTTGTGTGAGATTGCAAAACTACTCAACTCTTCGGAATTGATGCACAATTCGGTGGTGTTTATGTCTCAATAATAATCCCACATGGAAAGCCCAGGAAAGGGCACGAGCAATTTTCCTTGCTGTTACTAAATTACTCTATGTAGATTTGCCTGATCGCACTGCAGAAATGCAAGGCATTCTTCCCACCATGCACAATGACAACATTTGATTCACTTTGCCATCTTGTATCTGATGATCAAACTATATATAACCTCCAGCTCCCAGACCTCACCTCACTGCGCTAGACATCTCTTCCCCTGCCTACATCTCAGCTCTCATTGCCCCCTCTGGCTCTGGGCTCTGCCAATTCCACTTCCTTCCATTTTCGCTTTGTATCCTTCTTCCACACCTAAAATGTGGAAGTCCTCTATTCCATGCAGTATCCACTCTCCACTTTTCTGCTCCTACCTCTTTTGACTCCCTCCAACACTGAGCCAACCTTGTATGACTCATCATGAAATGTACAAAGAAGTAAAACATGAAATTTACCAAACTAGCAGCACCAGAATACAGGTATTCACCAGGAGCTGATATAGTGGTGACAATTAGTCTAGAGGGAATGAGTGTTACCCTCTAAATGAGAAACCGAGGGCCTAGTTTGAAAATGTGGGCCACTTAATGAAAGACCCAAAACCACTTTGGTATGTAAAATGGACATTTGCAGGCCATCTTAGAATCTGAAGATTTGAATACCAGGTTTGGTTACTGCAGGGAAAAAATGGTTTTCAGTAAAGCCAAAGTACAATTTTACCACCTATTTGCTCCTGCAAGGAGGGGCAACTATAGATTGTGCCAATAACTGACCAAATGTTTCACTCATTATAACACTTTGCACAACTATCGCATCTTCCATCTGAGGAACTCAAAGCCCTGTACAAACATTAATTAAGCCTCACAACATACACATACTCACACACCACTCTTGCCAGTGAGGTAAGTCAATTTTACCATCTAGATAGTAAAACCAGGACAGAGAGAGGAGTCACATAGCCTCGGTCACAGAAAGGCAGTGGCAAAACTAGGAATAGAACCCAGCACTCACAGATCCTTACTATAACCATTGGACATCACCACCTTAGGCAGAAGACCAGTCAAGAAGACCACGTTAAACAATGAGGCTGCAGTAACAACATTGGGGGGAGGATAATTCATCATGCCTGCTCCGCGATATTAATTGCAAGACGTCTGTTTAAGAGGGAAAATCTCTCTGAGAATGATTCAAAAAAGTGACGGGTGGAGGAGGTAAAGCTTAAGGTAAAACTGGATGTGGAAGCATGTGGTTGCCTTCCTGGGGCAGCAGGGAGCAGTGAGACCTTACTCAATGGCACCGGAATCCTGCTGACAGCAATGCATGTTTTGATATCAACTCTCAGGATATAACATTTTCGCCAGGATGCACTCTCCTCATGGGCAGTTTTGAAGGGGTGGGATGGTGCAGTGAAAAGGGCCAGGGAAGGCAAGTCTGGAGACCTGGATTTTATTCACAGCTTTGACACGGACTCACTCATGCCCTTGGGGAGATCGTGTCACCCCCCTGCGCCTCTCCTGCTCCATCTGTGAAATGATAATGATTGTACTCAGCCTTCTTTGTGAAGAACTTTGAGATAAAAAACATTTATACACCGTATCCATACACACACACACATAGTTACATATATTATACATATACACTAGATAACTATTAGTATATCTCAATTTAAAGGAGCATGGGCTAATTGTGGGGCATGCTCTGTGAGTGGCCCTTTCTTTGCAATAAGCTACCCTCAGTCCTAAATAGCCCAGGTCTCCTGACCTTCAGGGTACACATTACAAGATGCATCTACTGGTGCTTGATGCTGCAGATAGGGGGTTGGTTTTTTTTTGTTTGTTTGTTTAGAAAATCAGATTTTCAGGGAAAAGGAGTTTGGTGTTTTACAGGTTTGACTTGTTTCTGTAGTCTATACAAGACCCTCATTGCCCTGCAGTAGGAGCCCCTTTTTAATTCTTCATAAATCTAAATAAAAAAATAAATATTAGTGCCAAGTATTATAATTCATCTGCACACATATGCCCCCATCACAGTGATGCAACTTTTGTAGCGAGTCGATAAATTTGTGCAATCAGTGTCCAAAGCAGCTACGGAATTAATAATCCTTGACCGGAATGTTAGCTTCCAAGAGTTCAAGACATTTGGATTAAGAACAAAAATCTTTAGCCCAAGACATTTTTTTATATGTTTAAGACATATACATCTGTGCTGAACTGGAGCTAGTAGACCTTTTGCTCTGTGAAACTGACACCCAGAGGAACAGTAACGCCAGGATCTTAGTATCTATTCTACATGATGCAAGGGATCAAATTTTAGATGTTCAAATAAAACAGCTGATCCCTCACTTATTGAGCACATGAAAAACTCTGCTGATTTGCAGCTTCTAAAACAGGCCAACGGGGGGAAAAACTGGCAGCATTAACTTTGCATCAAATTCATACTGCATTGTTACACTTTAAAATATATAAACTATTGATTATAAGCAAGCATTACATGCAACTCAATTACCTTTCCCCATATTTTAAGTCACATGCTAGGCAAATAAGGAGTGATTGCTTAATAGACATAGACCAGTAATGCATACTCCATTTTACACGTGGGGGAAAAAAAGCCAAGTCAGAAAAAAGACAAGAGAAGGGTAATTATATTGGAACTCCAGGGTGTTATGTCCAAGACTGCTGGTTTCAATGAGTGCCATACGCTGCACTTACTCTAAACACATAGTTTGTTAGCAGAATAATTCTAGTGCTAAAGAAAAGCAGCATTGAAAGCTTTCCACAATTCAGAATCTATCAACAGCTATTTTTATGGAGCTCAAAGGGCACAATTGTTGCATCTCTCCCTACTTTGGCAGGTTTTATTTTTTATGAAGGGCACCAGGGTGAAAGATGGAGAGACAGACATGCACTTTCTTTGGGACATTTATCATGATGAGGTAATTAGAGGGCTCCCGTCACCATACTTTCTGAGCATCTTGTACTCTTTATCCTCGCCAGACCCCTGAGAGGTAAGGCAGTACTATTAGCTCCATTTTACAGATGGGAAGTTGAGACACAGAAAGAATGAATGACTTGCCCTCAGTCACACCAGACGTCTATAACAGAGTAGTAAATTGAACCCAGTCTCCTAAGACCCAGGCTAGCACCCACACCACGGTACCATCCTTCCTTTCTCCCTTTTTTACTCTGGTACTGGGATTTGTTCGCTGCCAAAACAGCCCCCAAGAACAAAAACTAGCCAAGTTCAAAATACACCATTTCACAGGCTCTTGGGACCTGATTCACCTCTCATTTATACCTAGTTTTACATGGGTGTGAACTGTATGACTTTCTGGAACCAAGCCAGTCTCAAAGGAAAATTCATCTCATGGTAGTTTACAATTAACTGTGAATTTCCTTGAGGAATGTGGATTGATTCCTGGGATCAGCCTGATCTGAACAGGCATGGCAGTGTTTTTCTCATGAACTTCCAGATTGAGATCAGATTGGATTTAGACGTCATTTAGTCTCATTGTGCTTTCACTTCATCCTCATCAATATGGGGACAATCTAGACACTAGGTCAACCCTTGGGGCCAGTTTGATCTGAGTGGGAGAACTGTAAACATCTTCCATTTATATTTTTACTAAACCTGGATTGGATCCAAAAAAGACTATGGGTCTGGTCTTGCATCCCTTTGGGTCAATGATAATGTTTTGTCCATTTAGGTGACAGTCACTTAGATGGACACAGGATCAGACCCAATCTGAATAGGACAATGACCACAGATATTCTTGCACTGACATCCATAGAGATCAAACTCATCTGAGGATGTAATCTGTTCTGTGCAGAAGAATGGTACCAGATCTGATTTCAGACACGTGAAGAATGAATATCTTCAATTTGAGTCACCAAATGACCATTTAGTATGGCTGGTCACACACTAATTACCAAATCAACTAACCACAAACAACTTTAAAATAAAATAGTACACTAGGTGATGCAAATCAATACAAACAATGTTCAGCTACAGTAAATGTACTACATACCATGTTCCAAAAACTTAAGCACAACAGATCTTCCAAGGGAGGTTGTAGAATCCCCATCACTGGAGGTTTTTAAGAACAGGTTGGACAGACACCTGCCGGGGATGGTCTAGGTGGGTTTTTTGTTTTGTTTTGTTTTGTTTTTGTCCTTCCTCAGTGCTGGGGGCTAGACTTGATGACCTCTCAAAGTCTCTTTCAGCCTTATATTTCTATAATTCTATATTACTTGATTTCTTAATAGACCCTGGTAAACCTAGTAACTGAGGGCATAATAATATGTATTTCCATAGCAACTTCCATCTGAGGATCTCAAATCAATTTACAAATATTAGGCAGGGATTTTTCAAATAACTTAGGAGAATTAGATGCCCAAATTGCACTGAAAAGTCAATGAGAGCTAGGTGCCTGACTCCCCTAAATTCTCTTGAAAACCCCAAACTTCTTGAATTTTAGTCTTATAATATCCTTATATTACCAATGGTGAAACTGAAGGATAGTGAGGTTCAGTAACCTTCCCATGTCAAAATATTATTTGGTTACCTTGTGTGTTAAAAATGAATGTTCCTTAATGTTAATATTGGTGAAATATTCCATGTATATACACAGTGTATAACAAAAATATGTCTGTAGCAAACAAAAACTGATTGTATACAATATCTGAGTAACACAAGTCTTACAGAGAATAATATCACACTTCAATATCATGGTAACTTATAAAGTTTCACTGGCAAATACAATGGCTTTTTAATGCTTCTACCAATTATAGAAAAATGACATATAACATAGATCTGGGGGACATGTATTTGACCTGTAATACATTCCTCAGTTTGTTAAAAAGAAAAAGGCAACTAATAAAAAAACAACTTATTTTAATAAAATCTCCCATTAAAAGCCATGTGCCGCTATATTCCTGTGTGACATTATTAAAACTCAACATCAATATCAAACTCAAAGAGAACACTGCCATTTCATTAACACATCAGTTGTGGGATGATCAATAAAAATTTACTTTAAACCACGCCAGATGTCGCTTCCAACAAAGTTTTATTATTCAGATTCATCAGTTAATGCCCCAACCCCCATGCAATTAAATCCCATTTACCGGCAGCGACCTTTTGATTTGAACTTGTCATTCCTACAGCTGGTTTGGAGTTTAACAGCACTTTTAAATAATGAAAACAAAATGTCCTGTGAATTAATGGCGGAGTATTGAGAACCCTCCACCGGGAAATTCCCTCCGTGCTCCCACTTCTAATGGTAACACACACACACAAAGTGAAGGGGGGGAAAGAGTACAGGCACATTTTAACATGTTGTAGCATATTTGTAAACATCGCTAATCATGGATTAGCAGATGGTAATGTTAATTGCACCTGTGGAAGTAACAAGACCTCAAGGTTGATTACATTTACAAACTCCGATTATCACTACGGTGCGGCTGGAGGATTCAACACAGTACCCAGAGGTATCATTTATTCAGGAAGAACAGTTTGCAAAATGAATCAACAAGCAATATTTTCATCACCGCCTCTTTATAAGGCTGACACAAAGAAACTTGGGACAATTAACAATGGTGGGGAGCTGGGATATTGAATGGATAGGGCGTTGGGTTTAACAAACATGATACGGCTAACAAAATAATGACTATGTAACTTTCTTGAAAACAGCTTCAGAAAAAAGTAGAAAGAGGAACTTTTTAAAAAGCTCTTTAAGGGCCCAATTCTGGGACGTGCTAAATCTTCTCAACTCTCATTGATAGGATGGAGGCGATATGAGACCAGGTTTTTAAAGGTATTTAGACTACTAAAGATGCAGACAGACACCTAACAGGATTCTCAATGGGAGATGGATATCTAGGAACTTTTGAAAATCTCACTAGGCACCTATCTGCATCTTTAGACACTTAAATACCTTTAAAAATCTGGCCCATTGAGCTGAGTGTCAGTGGAGTCTTTGTGAATAGTCACAGACTGCTGAATCAGGACCTAAGCACCAATCCAGTCTCAGATCCAAAAGCATGCATCCATGGAGCGTCCCAGTGGGAATCTATATGAGCATAGGGATCTGCACTAGCAGCTCTCAATGCAGGATTGGGACCTAAGTATTTTGGTAACATTAACCAGTCATCCGCTCGAAGACAAAACAGAATCACGTTACACTGATTTCCAGACTTTACACTTCAAATCAGAAAAACAACTAGACAGGTTACTGCAAAATCATTTTTAAATTTCCACACACAAAAAAGAAAAAGAAACAAGTTGGGATTTGTTCCCAACGTGGGCTTGGGGGCATTGTGTGTATGTTGTTTTCACATTTCATGTTTGCATGCTTTAGGGTTTAGGGGGAGACGGTTAACTGGCATCACCTCTGAAAAGGGACAGGTGTCAGCCTCAAAGAAATTAACATGCAGAGTTAATCGTATGCACAAGACATGGGGTATGTATGTGTAAACTTCCCTGTACACCTATCAAAACACTGAATAAGGGGCCAAAGTCAAACCAAGTGGAAATGAGTATTAACCCTTCTAAAGCTAAGAGAGCTGTGTTACACCCAGGCTGAATTTAACCCCAGAGCACTGGAGTTCGGGGGGGGGGGAGAGATTTTCCATCTGTCTTAGAAATTTTAATTGTGGAAAAGCCAATAAAAACAGGCCTAGCACAACAGGCTCAGTGTTGCAGCTTGGTTAGTAAGCTTAGAGGCTATCAAGATTAAGTTATAATGGTGGCAAAAAAATATACATCCGCTTTGTGCGTTGTACAGACAGGTACAGCACAGGCACTGGGTAAATGGAAAACTCAGAGAACTTTGTTCATTGAACAGCTGTGACATATCTGAAACAAATATGACGTCTATATCCCTTTTAAGATATCATAACGGGAAGCAAGACTTTGATATGCACTGCATGTTTGTTAAGAGGCGGCGCTGCCAAGATCCAAAAAAAAGGTATCTAGTTTTGAATCCCTCACTGAATTATAGATACAAAACTTTACCGGATTAAGCCTGAAAGAACGTGCAGGCAGAGATGTTCAAAGAAGCCTGAGGGTACGGCAGTCAAATTCCCACAGCTGGCCATGTCAGCTGACTTAGGCTCAAGGGGCGCTGACTGCAGGGTTATAAAACTGCAGAGGAGACGTGCAGGCTCAGGTTGGAAGGTACCGAGCCCGTAAGTCTACATTGCAATTCTACACACCCCCCCCCCAGCCCAAGCCTCACAAGCCTAAGGTAGTTCTATGGCCATGCAGACATATCCAAAGAGACTTGGACACAGTAGCCCCAGTTAGGCAAAGCATTTAACTATATGTTTAGCTTTATGCGTGGACCTAAGTTCCATTGAAGTCCACGCACCTGAAGCACATGCGTAAGTACTTTCTCGAACAGGAAGGGACTTAAGTATTATTACTTGCCTTGCAGCAGTGCTTAGTAGCCACTGTCATGGATCAGGACCGCAAGGTGCTGTACAAACAAAACAAAATGATGGTCCTGCCCCCAAAGGATTTATACTCTTAAGTATATGGCAAGAAACTACAGGTGGATACAGACAGATGTGAGAGCACCAGGAGACAATATAGGCCAGCATGATGGGCAGTGGTCTTAGCACACCAGCTGCCTAATCACTGTCAACTTTTTGACGAGTTTTAAGGGATAAGCACATTCTCAAATGCTTTCCTGAATTGGGCCCATTACAATTAATGGAATTTGTGTGTCCAGATCCCTTAGGCTTTGACATTCTCAGCCTTCAAACCTCCTTTACTTTTCAACATTTTCACGGTCTGTTTACCTCCTGCACTTCATTCACTTTGAACAATGAAAATGGAACGGTTTCCCTTTCACTTTACAGTCAAGGCAGTTCTGCACTAAAACAATATTGGCCAGATTCCTAACATAGGAGGGCGGGGAAATGATTAAATGAATTTTAAAAATTTAAAATCTTTCAATTGAAAATAAAATATATTTGTATTTTTTGAAGTAGTTTCCATTTGTGTATAGTGCAAATTTGCACGTGTAAACACCTACATTGGCACTAACATCTGCTGCACACAATACTATCACTTGTGCACACCGGTGTTAGAATTTATTAATTATTGTTATTTATCTTGTTAAAGTCCCAGGACTCCTTGGTGTTAGGAGCTGTACAAACGCAGAACAAGAAAGCAGTTTCTGCTCCCAAGGACTTCCAATCCAAGTATATGTAGAAATCTCATTGAGACAAATATTTAATTTTAGAAAGAGGTTTTGGGTTGTGGGTTTTTTTGGTTTCTGTTTTAAAGCACAAAACCTAAATTTGGGACTTAAAATAAATTAAGAGTCCCTATAATGCCTCCCTTGAACAGTGAAAATTGGGCATGAAACAGATGTACTCAGCTTTGTCTGAGCAAAGACACGATGTACATGAAGTATCTACTGAACTAATAAGCAAAATATTTTGCCAGTGTGCTTAGACACTTTGACTACTGAAAAATCATTGCAGAAGGGCAATTACTAAATTTTAAAATCAATTTGGTAAATATGTTCCTGAAAATAATCCATGACAAGCAGCAGGGAGGGAAGAATTGACTTTCAAATTACACACTCACGTTATTCATATCGAAGTATCAAAAAGGTGGTATGTACAAACAGAAGTAATCAGCCAACATGTTTTGATCTTGCAGATGTACACAAAAATGACAATTAATAACTTCCTTTATGATATGAAGCTGGGAGGTTTTTACAGTTACATTACAGGGACAATTATATTCAAGCTCAAGGCTAAAAATAATGAAAGACTATAAAAACTACATTCTAACATTTAAAAAAAACCAGGAAATTAACTGGAGAAGAAGGCAATGATCCAATTAATGAATAGCATTTATTAAATCAGGGGGCAAATGAGATAGCACAGAGTTCTGTCTCAAAGGGCATGATCCTGCCAGGAGACCAAAGACCCTTGTCTTCTGTTGATCTCAATAGGATTGAAGGGTGCTCAGTGCTTCTTAGGAAGCTTTCAGCATCTTGCAAGATAGAGGTCAAAATATGGAGAGAAATTCTGATGGCAAATGATCATGACTATCCCAGCCACCTGGTCGACAGCTACAGTGTAAGGCCATGCATCTCAGCACCATGCAACAAGAATGAGAGCATCAAGGGACCCTCCTCCCTCCATGAGGATTTGGATAGGAAGAACCCTAGAGAACAGAGAGCGCAGTCCCAACTGGGTGTTAATATGCTTACAATACCTTTAATACAGCACATATAAATACAGGAAAAGATATATAATTCTAAGTACTCAGTGCATTTTGAATTATGCCCATGTACATGTGTACACATGCATGTCAATTCATACCCCTGCCCTCTGCCTGCATTAGACTTAAAGTGGTCACTAGCACACCAGGTGCATTTCCACAGAGATCCAGCAGTGTGTTAAATACACCGATTCATTAAAAAGCAATGTTGCTACCTATACGCCACAGCCAGCCCTTGTCCTTTGATCCTCTGTTGCCAAATCAGATTACCAAAAAGAGCATTAAAGAGTGAGAGCACAAGAATGAGAAAAAACAGGAGGAGGAGGCAAGGAGTGTCATCCCTTTTGGTAAATGCAATTAAATGACAAGATAAAAGACGACAGTTTCTTATTTTTGATATGCACGTGCAAACTACTAGTGAGATCTATAAAACCTATGGAATAATCTACCAAGAGAACTGGCGGAAACCTCAATGACTGAGGCATTTAAAAACAAGATTGGACAAAGCACTTGCAACTGTACATACAATAGGGAACAATTATGCACTGGCCAGAGAGACCTAATAGGTCTTTCTCCACCTCTAAGCTCTTCACAAACTTAGTCAACTTCTGTTAGGGTTCCACATGAGAGTAGGCATGACTGACTTCTTAGGGTAAGAGCAGCAAGATTTGGCTCTAAAGTCTCACATTCTGACCTCTATATCCTCTCACTTCCAAATACATTTCTTCCTTCTACGATAGTGGGAAGCCACTGTTTACACATCAGCATGTTGTGATATCAGGAAGTCAGAACTGGGACTTCACAACAGACAGGAGCTGGGTGGCAATAAACAACAACAACAGGAAGATAATACAACAACGTAATGTTCCAAAGTTCCCATCAGTCTCCACTCACCTATAATTGTGTATCAGAATTGGTGTAGTGTCTGCAAAGTACTTTTGGAACCTTCCAGAAATGGGCAAAATAATTGTCAAACATGTTCACATTATTTACAACTGCCTCTTTATTAATGTCTAACTTTGCTTTACTAGTCTTACACTTGAAATTACAAGTCGTTTCTCAGCATACATACAGGATCAAATTAAACCTAAAGATGGGCCTCCCTTTACCAATTAATTACATCCAAAAATCAGTTAATACATAGAAAAACATATATACCTACCTATATGACAAGAATAAAGACATGGCTTTATTCTCCTCTCTTGATGTTAACAAGGATGGATTTTGTTTGCATCTAAGCGTCTAGAATCTTTCCTTCCTCAACAAATGCAAAAATGTACAGTGGGCACCACCTAATGGACAGAACAAGGGTTTTCCTTAATAACAACCTGAAATATAGGGAAAAGATTCATATGAACCTTTCTTTATCCCTAGCCTTTTTTATTACTATATTAAAAATTACTCATTCTGCATAGGAAACTAAAATGCTATATATCTACCAGAAAAGCATTACAACTCTCTGGCAACCAGTTGTTTCAACGTCGCCTAACAGACAGCTCTCACCTTTAAATTTGATGACTACAAAGAATCTGAGTTCCAAACCTGTGTTTCACAAAATAGTAATAGTTTAATAAGACGAGGAAGACTTTGTAACACCTTAGAGACTAACCAGTTTATTTCAGCATAAGCTTTCGTGGGCTATAGCCCACTAGCCCACGAAAGTTATGCTGAAAAAAACAGATTAGTCTCTAAGGTGCTACAAAGTCTTCCTCGTCTTATTTACGGATACAGACTAACACGGCTGCTAATCTTAAACCTAGTAATCGTTTGCTTGACCAGGGTTTTATATGCTCAATTAAGAGTTGGAGGGGAAAACATAATTAAGCATAACCAATCTGTTGCAAGGATGCTGAGCACCCACATCTTTCCTGGTTTGCCATAGGAAATGTGAGTGCTCAGGACCTTTGAAAATGGGGCAAATACAAGTAAAATGTCAAGAATTCAACACAAAACACAGATGATCACAATATTTTATTCATTTGTATTACAGGTACACCAAAGGGCCTCAGTATGAAACGTTTAATAGGCACTATTAGTTTAATAGGCACTATTTCCATCACTACAAACTGATGGAAATAGACAGTCCGTCCTGAAGAGCTTACAATGTAAATAAAGAGGTGGGAGAATGGAAGTGTTACTATCCCCATTTTACAGAAGGGGAACTGAGGCACAGAAAGATTAAGGGACTTGCCCAAGGTCACACAGAAAACCTGTTAGCGTTATCTCTCAAGTCCCAGACCAATACCTGACAACCTCTATGCCAACTTTTTTCGCTACCCTTGTCTACATGGAAACGCTGCAGAGGTTTCATGTAATCAGTTTTTAAACCAATATAGTTAAACCAGTGTAAATCCAGGTGGATGTTCTTGTTTTAGTTTAAGGGGGGCTTACTTTGGTTTAAACTTAAATCTTTTCTCAATCAATTTAAGCTTAACTAAAATAAAGCCACTCCCATATGAAAATCAGCGTGCCTCAACAGAGGTTTGATTCAGTTTAAGTCTACTGGTTTAAATTCACATCTCAAGTTGTACCACTGCATCTTTCCCATATAAATAAATCCTTTATTTTATTAATGTAAAAATTGTGTACACGGATTATGTCTTTGGAAAAACAATTTGAAACCATGCTTTAAGAAATGCCAAGAGCAACAACTTGTAACAAAGGCCAGTCACTGGGATCTTGCTTTGAGCTGCACAAGGCAAGCTATTCAGGTGCCAGCATCAAAGGAAAAACAATACGTGCAAAGCAGCCACAAGACAATTCAGTTCTTGAAAGCATTTGGCAGGTTAGTTTTAGAAACAAGGCAAACGCCGATGAACTTTGCCTTTGCAAGGCTTCAAGGTCCATTCCCTTTTTGAGAAACCATTCGCTTCATCAAGAAGGTTTTAAGGAGACTGTACACTGCCAAGTATAACGGAATAGAAGTATTAGTAAAAATAGCAAGCCGGAGGCACACACCTCAGATGATGCAAAAAGAAATCCTGAAGGAACGGCACCTTACTGAGCAACAAGATTATTATAACTCTGCACATTTCAGCTCCCAAACATTCACCAAAAACAAGGCAGAAATATTTGCAAATGAAACCTCCATTACACTTACACACACACACACACAAATGCAAGGCAAGATGTTGAACATCATGAATTCCCATTGACTTCAATGAAGATGTGGAGTGTTCAACATCCTACAGGATCAGAACCATAATGAAAGAGGAACATTCCCGATATGAACAAGAGAACTTGCTAGTGAATCCATATCCTTGTTCCTCACCCACAGCTCACACAAATATGCTGTGTCCTGGTTCACTAATATGTGGTGGGTTTATATTTGAGCGAGAACATAAGGAACAAATCTACAACAAATCTTTAGACAGTTTTATTTCAATGGGTTACTTTTTTTTCCCTCAACTGAGTTTCATTATAGGTCACATCTGTCACATGATTGAGTTCAAGGACTTATTTTGTAGTCAGATTCAATGCAACATGTTTTCAGATGTTCAGACAGTGATATGGAATGGGAAACACCATTACACTATGAAAAAAATTACAGAATAGGCCTGATTATGCAGTCCTTATTCCAGCAAAGATCTCACTGGGAATGAGTTCTGTAAAGGGGTGTTACTGTTGTTGTTTTTTTTATAAAAGGTTCATTTACTTTAATGGTTGTTTTGCATCAGTAGACACAGAGATTTGGCTCCCTGTTTTTAAAATCTAGTTTTCGCTCTGTCACATTTTCTTTTAATCTTGTCTCTTGGAGTTTATGTATTCAACAGGTTCCTGGAGCTTTTAGCAGTCTGTAAACACAGCTCAGGTGGCACATTGTGCAGAGACAACTTAGAGTGCAGGACATTGGACATAACCTGGAATGGTATCGAAATCTTCTAAAGTTTAAGTTGAACATTCCACAGCAGAAGGCTCGGTGTTTACTTTTTCCTCAGCTTCTCAGGAGCTCACAGCTGTACAAAGACTCTGGAAAGTGCAACAGGGTGTCCGCCTCTACTTCTCAGTGAAACCGCACAACGCAGAACAATTTTCTCTGCTCAAAAGGGTTGGATTTCTAAAGATCTTCGCAATTCATGGTAAGATCACCTTCCATTACTTTATTTTTTGGCTGCATATTGAATGCAAGAGAATCCCTGCAAAAAAAAAAAAAAAAAAGGCGTTGTCATTAATAGAAACTCATCCTGAAATTTTTTATCTTTAAGAAACAGGAATTGCAATAATTTGAGTGATTAAATTATTTTTACCAGTAGCAACAGAGACATTTAATGATTCGATCCCAGGCTGCAATGTTCTTCCAGGAGGGATGATTAGCATCCTGTGGCAAAAACTTCGTGTCTCCGAAGATAGCCCATACCCTTCATTCCCTGCAGAAAAAAGATATTGTATGGGTATGTTCATGGATTTGTGTCACCAACTTCACACATTGTCACAACTCTGCCACTAGTTTATGAATAAAACCAACAAATGCCTTTCTAAAATAAAACCAGAACACCCTCCTGACGAATGCTGACTCGCAGGAGTTGTCCCACTTACTTTGATAGGACAATATACCGGTACATGATCAAGAGCAGTTTTGCAGGATCCAGCTGTTAAATTGTAATCAGAGGTAATAAATGAGAGCAATGTATCTAGTTTTCCTTACTGGCCAATTTCAACCTATCTGGATATGTTTGTAGAGGTTCCTGAGCCAGTGCTAATACCTTGCACCTCTGCAGCACTTTCGTTACAAAGCCTCATAGCACCCTTTCAAAGGACAAGGAAAATCCTTCCCTATTCCCAGTGCACAGCTGACCAGGTACATTACAGGAGGAAGCTTCGTGATGTCCACTGCTAGAATCTGGATATAGGGGTTGATGGACCAGTGGTCTGATCTGGTACAGGTACTATGTCTCTATTGATATTGACTTGTTCAACTTTTCCAATAGACGGTACTACCAGCTGGGTGCAACTCGGGAACACACAGAGTTTAACCAGAGGCTTCAATTGATTAGTTGCTAAACCATCCAACAACCCTAATATGTTTGACCTGATACACTAGTGAAGCAGAGTAGAAATCTATGCCAGGTCATTAGTAGTAGTTTGGCTTGCATTGTCACAAAGGAAACTGGAAAGGGAGCTGCTTAAAACAATTCTACTTGTAGACAAATGAATACAGAAGGCCCAGACTAACCCCAGTACCATCCCTCCCACCTCTGATTCCAGATCGGCTCTATTATCAAAAGTGTTTTCATGTTCATTATTTATAGAGCTCACCTGGAAACTGAGACACACAGCAGCTAATGTGACTTGCCCAAAGTCACACAGGGACTCAAACTTGGTCTTCCAGGCTAGCATCCCAACCACTGGGCCATCATTCCTCTCAGTCACAAGATGTTGGTGGGAAAAGCAAAGATTCCAACTTCCCTTCTATTTTTTCTTGATTTGATACAGAAAAGTTTTATAACTTCAAGCACATTCGTCTCAGCCTTTCACACACATAATCTGGTCTGTTCCTTCCGCTTGGGATAGCAGCTATTGTCAGAGGTGTCATGTTTCCTGGAACACTCCCTTTCTCTCTCTGAAAAGGGTCTTATGATTCCCAATAAAAGCAGCAATTTTGCTTCCAGGTTTTACAAAGCTTTTTATGGCCTTAGTCGCTTAAGATAATTAGAACCCATAAATTCAGGGCAAAAAGACTTGCAGATAGAGAATGACGTGGGAGGGAGTGCTGATGGAATCAGATAAAATAATACAAGATGCTAGTTTATATTGCTGCACAAAACATTTACCACTTTGGCTCTTTGACTTTAATCTCATAGTTTTGTCTCTCCTTGGGAGTGCAGCTGAAATGCAATCAGTTAATTATTATTTTTTGGTCCACATTTCTGACTGTATTGTTCAGGGTGTGGCTTGATGATTCGGGGGGTTGATAATGGGATGCAGAGCTTTTCATCTCTAAATTAGGATTTGCCAGACTGGATCAGACCATGGTCCATTTAGTCCAGTGTCCCATCTCCATAGTGACCAGCACCTGATGCTTCAGAGGACAGTGCAAGAAATCTACACCACATAGAACTTGGCTTACATCATAAGCATGATGTTGTATACTGCATCCAGAATTTATGCTATCATTAACTATCGTAGCGTTGGATGTTGACAGCTCAAATCCAGCCAAAATAAGCAGCAATAAAAAGATGATTGTTCAGTAGCCTGTGAAAAATGAATTTGACTGATCTAAGTGGACAAGTGTCCAAATAAACAAAACCACAGTAGGCATCCTTATTCCCAGACTCAGCACCCATGCCAAGAACTGAAAGGATATGCAGAGCTGGCAGGACAGGAAAGGGAGCTAATCCTATCCCGGGCCATGCAGAGACCTTCAGTCTCTAGGGAAGTCAATCTGTTGCCTTAGGCACTGACTTTGCACACAGACAACATTAAGAGATATTGTTCAGATCATTCTCTTTGGCAAGCGAGCAAGACTGCAACTGACTAGGATGCTGGGAAGGCAAATTCAAGTCTGTAACACTTTTCTTATAAGACAGTGCGTGGGAAGCTTGCTTCCATGCTAATTTATTGCTGCTCTTCTCTGTTTGCTGCCACAGGTATGCTACATATTTAGATCCAGGACATTTCTTCAAACAACCCCAGTATCACACAACTCCATAATGTTCAATTTTCTTTTCAGTGAAGAGTTAGTGCTCAGTAGAGAGTTGAAGTCATTACTGTTCTAAGGTTTGGGAACTCTTCTCATGCATCTACCAATCAGCCCCCAGTCTCCCCTGACAAAAGAATATTTGGACTTTTTCCTGGAGAAATCTCTCATAATTCAAGGTAATGACACTGCTGTCACTTTTCCTCTCTTCCTTTCTCTTGCTCTTGTCATTGTTTCTGGTATGTATTTCTTTGTGGTCCATCATCTGCATTGCCAGCCTTTCTATTCCCTTTGTAATATAGTGCCACACATTTTGTAGAGATGCCAGATTTGCTGTGTTGTCTTGTCAGTATTTCCTGGGGTTCAATAAACATTTTAATTAAAGAAATGTCTTCGGAGGCAAGTAAATGGTAGCATCAGGCAGGATTACAGCCCCTCAATGGCTAATCGTCAGCATGACATTACTTTTCAGTGCAATGGTTCAAACCACCTTCGTTGCCGGCTGACATGGAGCAGCAGAAAGGGTTAGCAATTATGCATTCCTGGATGAATTCTGCAATGTTTCTTACTTCAGCGGTAACATCCACTTGCTTCTCTACCATTCAGACCATACAAACTCCAACATTTCTCCAGAAAAGACACCACCTTGGTAAATTCATTGCAATCATCTCCTTTATCAGCTTAAGATAAATTTGGGCGGGAGGGTGCATTGCTCAGGGGTCTAGTAACAAACTAGCATCACTCCAAATGAGAAAAAGGTTGGAAGTAACCAAAAGTTGTTACTGTATCTCAACCTTTCCTGACTACTGTGACCCTGGTTTGAGCACTGGCCTGCTAAACCCAGAGTTGTGAGTTCAAATCTTGAGGGGGCCATTTACAGATCTGGGGCAGAAATCTGTCAGGGACAGTGGGATTGGTCCTGCTTTGAGCAGGGGGTTGGACCAGATGATCTCCTGAGGTCCCTTCCAACCTTGATAGTCTATGATTCTGTGATTAACCCCTTCAGGAGTCTGATTTGTCTTGCATCCCCCCAAGTTTCACCTCACTTAAAAACGACTTGCTTACAAAATCAGACATAAAAATACACAAGCGTCACAGCACACTATTACTGAAAAATTACTTACATTCTCATTTTTACCATATGATTATAAAATAAATCAATTTGAATATAAATAATTTCCTTACATTTCAGCATATAGTGCATATAGCAGTATAAACAAGTCATTGTCGATATGAAATTTTAGTTTGTACTAACTTTGCTAGTGTAGCCTGTTGTAAAACTAGGCAAATATCTAGATGAGTTGATGTACACCCTGGAAGACCTCTGCATACCCCCAGCAATACACATACCCCTGGTTGAGAACCACTGATGACTTTTTGGTAGACACCTGTGTGAAATGAGCAGCTAGATCCTATATCCACTGGGGCAGCTGTCCATATTATCAAAGCTATCCATGCAATGGACACTCTTGTTGGGAATCTCAGTAACGGGCAAGCCTGAATAGCAAGGAGACGTATCTGCGCCTGTCTGAGCACTTACAAATTTAGAGCCACTCCATTAAGTGGTCAGCCTAGATCAGTGAACGGTGTGAGGAAGCAAGACTGGCATTTGTCCTGCGGTACCTATTTGATGACTAAACAGGGATCTGGGTTGCCAGTCTCTAAATCATCAGCACTACATTTGCAGGATTTTTAAAAATAAAATAAAAGGAAAGGTTTTCCGGCTAGCTCATTAAACTGAAAAAAAAAAAAAACCCAAGAAAAATAAAAGTCACCTGCTGCTTTCCCTCTATTGCACCACCAGACGTAACCCGCTCAGCAAAGAGCGAGCAAAAGTCCACCTAATAAGCTTCCCTTTAGCACATTCACTTTCTAGGCACCTCAGGTATGACTTTCCCGGACAGAGTGGCTGTTTTACATTACTTGATGCTTAGCTTCTTTTCAGAGTCAGCGTGACAAAGACAACACTGCTACATCAGCCCTAGCTTAAGAGGTGACGTCTCCATATCACACACCTTCGCCGCAATTAAAAGTTTTGCAATGAACCATACCTAATACTAAAACAGTGGGTTTATTCCAGTGAAATTCTAAGCAGCTGATGACAGGAACCTTATCCTCAACCTCAGATTTGCTGAGTGTTCCTATGATTTCCCAGCCTTCTTCAGTTTTGGCCTTGGAAAGAAAAGGGGACACAAAAGAAAAATATGATTCCAGGTTCTTTAAATTTCTCAGAACAATCCACATACACACAAGCTTTTAGACTTTCAGCAAAAACATGCAGCTAACCTACTTTGCTTCTTTTTGTCTATTCATTTTTTAATACAGGTAGGTCTTGTTTACACTTAAAAATTATATCAATATAGCCATACTGGCAAAACCCTGATACTGTAGAGCTAGCTTGCCACAGTTTCAGGGTAACTGCACCTGTAACCCCATGGGCCACTCCAGGAATTCCCAGTCTGATCTCCAGCCATCTCCTGTCTCTGGGTAAAGACCCTTCTCTCACTCCCTTCTGACTGGGGATTTTTAAGGCTGCACAGCTCCCTGCTGTGATATCCCCAGCCTGCTGCTCTTTCCAAGTGCTGTGAACAGTGTATTCCCAACTGTCACAAGTTACCACACAGCTTTTTCCAAGCACATACATGTTTTCTAAAGGTAGAAAGAATTACAGAGAAAACATACAGAAATCAGTAAACAGATTTAAAAACACATTAGCACACCAGGAGTTACCAGTCTTAGGAGGCTCTAGTAGGCCAAAGTCTTTCCAAACCTTCTGCAAGAGTCAGGGTCCCTCTTGTCCATTCGCTGGCTCAGAAAGAAGGCCCTGAGTCAGTTCAAACCCAGACTTTTAATACCAAAATCCCTTTCTTTGTCTGTTGGTTTCTGGGAAAACCAGTTTGAACCAGTACATTCAAACCTCCTAAGGGGGTGGTATCTCTCTGGAGGTGTGTGCAACCTAAGTGATTCGCTTTAATCAAATTCCACTGTTTCTGGTTCCTGGAGGAGCTGTGGTAACCCTCCCCCCCTCCCTCCCCCTCCGAAGTAGAACACAGTCACATATAAATTTAACACAATGCCCCCAAAGATACTGCATGGGGTTGCAAATATCTGTCACAGAGCTTATACCTGCAAAAAAGTGCTTTTGCTGGCATAACTTATTCCAGTCCGGTGAGCAAAATAAACTGTGTTGGCAAAAAGATTTTTTTGCCACTGCAGCTACATCTCCGCTAGCATTTCTGCCAGCATTGCTAAGTCCTTAAAAAATATCACACCTGTAACCAATACACCTACACCTGCAAAACTTTAAATGTAGACCTGGCTTAAGAAGTCCAAACCAAAATTTTCAAACTTCAGTGCCTAAAATTATGTCCTTAAATATGCAACCTGATTTTCAAACTCTTTGAGCACTTTCAGCTCCCAATGCCCTTATCTAACTAGTGGGCCAATTCTGCTTCCCTTACTCTTGTCGAGAGGCATCTTAGAAGACTAGTAATCCCATTTTATTTGACAAAATCTTACTACAGGTGCCTTAATTTGGCCTGGGTCCCTTTAACTAGAAAATCCACTTTAACAAGAGTCAAGTTGCTGCTTCTTGCCAGCCTCATTTCCTGTAAAATCTGCACTTTTTACATTACACTACATTAAATTTACACTCCTGTGATGCCACAGGTTAGACTGACCAATCTGGGTCCAATTAAATGGACTGCAGCAATGGCCCAAAATGTTAATAAATTGAGCTTTATAGTAACACAGTGATTCTTCCAGGTATTTCAATTAAATATCAATATCTTTTATGTGCTTTTTATCTCACTATCATCCAGAGCTCTGGCTGCCATAGATCAATGGTGGGGCTGGAGAAGGTTTCCAGATTTGCACTGCAAGCATGAGGGTTAGACATCTCGGTAGCTCCCTCGTGATTAAAACAGGATATGCAGGGAGAAAAATACTGACTGCCTGGGATCTCCACCAACAGAAGTTGGTCCAATAAAAGCTATTACCTCACCCACCTTGTCTCTCTAATACTCTGGGACCAACACAGCTACAACTACACAGCAAAACATTATGATCTCCACAGGCATTGCTGTAACACCAACTCCATGCAATTCACTGGCCAAACACTCCTCCAAAACTGATCAGACATTCTCACTAATGTGAGGTAGGGATGCCAACTTTCTAACTGCACAAAACTGCACACCCTTGCCCCACCCCTTCCCCAAGGCCCCGCCAGTGCTCCCTCCATCCTCCCTCCCTCCATCGCTCACCGCCCCCCACACTAACTCACTTTCATCAGGCTGGTGCAGAGGGTTGGGGCGTTGGAGAGAGTGAGGGCTCCGGTTGGAGGTGTGAGCTCTGGGGTGCTGGCCAGAAATAAGGGTTCAGGACGTGGGAGGGGTGGGGCAAGGGGTTGGGGTGCAGGAGGGATCTCCAGGCTGGGGCTAAGGGATTCAGAGTGTGGGAGGGGGCTAATGCAAAGAGATTTTTTGTTTAAAGAGTCTTTTCAAAGCCTTCTTCCCTCTCGTCGGAGGCTACATTATGGAACTCAAATCTCCAGCTTCCTTTCGTGGCTGCCCCTCCAACAAGGTGAACACATCCACAGCATTTCAACCCACCGGGTTCTCTTTTCCTCTACATTTTAACTGCTGCATAATGCTGCCCTCGTGTGACGAGCCTTTGAGCAGCAGCCCATAGCTGTTGGTGCATAAAACAGAGAAACACTGTGCAAACTCAACAGAGGCCTCACAGGGTATGTCTACACTGCAGCTGAGAGCGAGCCTCCCAGGCCAGGAGAGACAGCTAGGCGCTAGCTCCACTCAAGCTAGTGCACTAAAAATAGCAGTGTGGCTGTTACAGCATGGGCGGTAGCACACACTAGCCACACAATTATAAGCTCGTCTGACCCAGTTGTGTCACGCTCAGGTGGCTAGCCCGTACCACTGCCCATGCTGCAATGTCCACACGGCTGTTTTTACTCTTCTCAGTTGAGCCCTCCCCAGTGCATCTGTCCACCTGGGCTGGGAGCCTTCTTCCCAGCTGCAGTACAGACATACTCCTAAAGGCTATCGCAGAGCTGTCTACTTATTCTGCACTCAGTGACGCTGCTGCCTTAGTTTCTTTCTCTCAGGGTCATTAATAAGTTCACAAAGGCTTTTGTGTATCAGCTAACACCCCTTCTTGGGATCTGGCTTATTAATACCAAGTTCTAAAGGAAACAAACCCCCTGCTGAAGCTACTCCCTCAGCAAGCTTGGTCCCTACACTCTAGTCTAGCCTTTCTTGCTGGTACTGGCTGTGCACTTCCCAGGCCCTGTGCCTGGGAGCGAAGAAGAGTTGTGTAGACCTGCTCACACAATCCTCCGACTCCCTGTTTAACTTCCCCCTCAAAAAGCCTGATTTAGCCACAAGATCTGCCTGTCATGTGATATTATCATTCTCTCCACCTGTTAAGTGTCACGGATGGGGCAGCGACATCTCCCCTTAAAGGGTCAATCACACTGAGACAGGCGTCGGGTACACATTTCAAAAAGCATCTCAGTGACTCATGAGCCTACATCTCATTTTTTCAAAGTAACTTAAGTCACTGAAAATGAGATTCAGTCAGTTTTGAAAACATTACCCATATGTTACATCACTATTAGATCTGTTCTCTTTGCACACTGAGGGGGATTTTCAGAAGCATGTAAGTGATTTAGGACCACACATGCCTTTGACTTTCAATAGGAGTTTTGCTCCCAAGTTACTTGGGTGCTTTTGAAAATTCCCCTAGCTCTTTAAGGGATATTCATTCAAAAGGATTAGAGGATGCTTAGTTCAAAAGCATCAACCCATGGAAGCAGGGCCTTTATTTGTTTCAGTTTATAAAAATGTTCCTATATGAAGCATTAAAATCTGTATCCATTGACACAAGGAGAGAGCTATTCACTTGGTCCTGCAATGCATTTATTGCAACTTATTTACTGATTTTAGCTCCCTTAGAAAGCAGACACTGCAGAGTCTCCTTTGGCTTGAACCATTGTCCCCAAACAGTGGGGAGTTCTTCCACAGACGCCTTGGACCGAGGTGTTACTGCTAGTCTAAAAACAGTTTGGGATTTTCATCTAGTTAGACTGTAAACTCACTGGAGCAGGAACCATCTTCGTGTTATACATTTGTACAGCACCTAGCACAATGGGGCCTTAATTCATGATTGGGGTGATAGGCACCAACACAATACAAATAAATAATAAAGTGACTAAACCAGGTTCTCACCACTGAGGAGAATCAGAATAAGTGGCAGGGCTGTTATTGTTCAACTAATACATGGTATGGTGGCCTAAAATAAGCAGTTTATATACTTATTTATTTTAAATTCCTTAGCTGTTTAAAGGATATTCATGCTAAAAGGTTACAAGCTGCTTAGCTCAAAAGCATCAACCCAAGGCAAGTGCCTTTATTTACTTGATAGATAAAGATATAGCTTATATCTACAGACAGTAAGTGAACGGGTGCCGTTTGTGCCTTTGAAAACCTCCATCTCTGTGATCAGGGATATGTGTGTAACAGCTTAGTACTATACACCAAATGTTGTAAAAAGGTGATCTCCCCTATTGACAGGCCACATAATCTAGCTGGTGAGATGGCCTGAAAATTCTTGGTACCTGTAGTGGTAAAAAGACAAAGACAAAGGGAAAAAAAGGAAAGCTGGGCTTTTTTACCGTCAGAAATCTCTGGAGATTATCTGTGCTGTATACTTCCAAAACCTCCATGGCTCCAGCGCTTGCTTTGCTCACTGTAGGAGTAAGGGGGCAGCTGTGAGTAGAGAAGCCAAGAAAAGTTTCCAGTTAAAAGAAAACAAAAACCCTGAAAAACTATTTTTGCAAGCTCATCCTATTGCCTTCATGACTCACTTTAAACCAATTTACAAATGATTCTACTCACTATATAGATGCACTTTCTTATAGGGAACGGGAGGCTTTGACAGGCACGAGGCTGGAGGAGCACTTTTGAGCACAATTAACACCAAGACTAACTAAAAATGGTAACAAAACCAAACTTCTCATCAAACCAAGTTTAAATACCTCTGGCTATCTTTACACATACCAACTGCACTAGCGACTCCTCCCCACTGTTAAAAATCTATGTGAATCCTAGCCTTGCATACATGAGAACCCTCCCCCCGCCACATACCTGTATCAGTGGGGCTAATCCCCTATTTGCCTCCCTCAGCAGAAGCTGTACAGAAGAGAGAGGACAAGGAGAAATGACCATTCCTCCCACTATCACTGGCCTCACAAGGCTTCTACACCGTCCTCCTTACAATCCCTCCTTAAAACCACCTCTGCCGTGAGGCCTACAATGTAGTAATTAGGCTGCTGGTCTGCTGGGACCATTGCTCATCACCCTGCTCATAGTCCTCTTGCTATTCCCTTGTGCTCCCCATGTCTGTCCATCTCCCTCTGTTGTTTCTCGTGTTATACTTAGATTGTACTTTCTTTTGGGCAGGGATCATCTTTATGGTATTTGCATGTCCGGTGCCTAGAACAGTGGCACCCTGCTGCCTGACCAGGGCCTCTTGGTGCAACCTTAATGGTTCTACTACAAAATAATCATGTTCCCTCTGCATTAAAATATGTCTCCAAAAAAACACACAGTGGTCGACTTGCTCAGCAAGTGATATTGATCAGAAAAGCACAGCTCAGAGGTGCAAAAATGCATTCATTCATGGAGTGAGAACGACAGGGACCAGGCTAAATCTTGCAATCCTGCAAGCAGCAGTCTTGCACTTTTGAATCTAGAGGCAAAGTGATTAGAATAAAGAAACCACTGAAAGAAAAAAAAAAACCTAGGGTAGAAAAGAACTCAGAGCTGTTCTGACTAGCAGCACCTGTGCCTCTTTAAACAAATCATATACACTCCTCTTAGGACAGCAGTCTATGGACAGCTGGCATTCTGGGTGGGTGTCTGTGTACAGCACATAACTGAGCATGCTTACAAATCTCTTTGCATACACCAAGAGATCCCAACTCTCTAGCTATCTTGAGGTTTTATACTGCTGCCCATCACCACAGTATCTGAACACCTTCAATAGCAATAGTCTTCTCCTTAGCAGACTTCAAGGGAGAACAGGAAACCCCACTACAGAAGCAAAGCATAAAATGTACCTGTCCTTTTGGCTGGTCACCACTCTGTCAACTCCTAAGAAATGCGCTGAACGCAGAATTGCACCTAGATTCATAGGGTCCTGTATCTGCTCCAGCACCAGCCAAATCAGCTGTGTGTCCAGACCAGTGGCAACCCCAACCTGGGAAGTTTCAGCTTCTTCCAAGCTCCTAGGATGGAGAGGAGTGGCCTCTAAGCAAACTCCCTGGTGGACTTGACCCTTGCAAAGGGAATCCAGCACCTGCCTTTTGACATGGTGCACAGGGACCCCACAGGCCGTAGCTCGTTGGGCAAACTCTTCCATCACAGGCCGTGCCCGGCTACTGCCCGACTTGAGGAATAACTGGAAAAAGTCCCTCTTTGACTGCGAGAGAGCCAGGGAGCAGGGTGCAATGCCAAACAAGATCTCTGAACCTTTGGTCCTTTCAATGGACATACGCTTTGGCACTGGTCTTTTCTGCTCCTTTGAAAAGTCATCCTCTCTCAGCCTCCTAAATTCCTCACTGGAAGATGCAGCCTGCTCAGTGCTTTTCATGCTAGACTTCCACCGCAAATCCTTCTGAGGGGCGAGACCTTTATACCTCTTGGGAGGAGGAGGTGATTTGGGGATCACTTGTGCAGCATCCCCAAGTCCCGACACTGGAAGATGGTGGCTGCCATGGGGGTGTGAATTTCTGTCATTCCCGAACCCCAGGGGTGATGCAGATTGCGATGGCTCCTTCTCCTGAGTTGAAAAATGTCTGACTGCCTGAAAATTACTGTTGCAACTAAAGGTAAATGAAAGTCTTGCAGCTTTCCAGATGCTGAACTTAAAGATCTGCACCATCTGCACCACAAAGGCCATTCTACCACTCAAGTCTTTTCCTTCGGAAAAGCTATCCCTTGAAAAAGGAGACAAAGAACCAGTTATGCAATATGGGTTAATATCCCACTAATTACAATTTTAAAACGTGCTTATGATCAAAAAAGAACTATTTACAAATGGAAACCTTACACTTAACTTCCACATCTACTCCCTGCCTTGTTCCAAGTCATAGCTGCTCTTTGTTGACTAAAATAAGTTTTTAATATTAGCCTAATATGCTCATGGGAGAATGAGCTAGATTCCATTCCGGCTTTTGCATCACAAACAGAATTAGCTAAATTCAAACTGCAGAATCTTTCACTGATGGCCATATGTCAGCCACAAAAAGCATCCAACTTGATCTCAAAATAGTTAAATACTCAGGGCCAGATTCTGAGCTGGTGGAAACTGGTACAGCATCATTCAAATAGAAGATGCTATGCCAATTTAGATCAGTTTATGATCTGATCTATTTCACCACGCCAGCCCATCTCAACCTCTGGCCAATAACAATAACATAGTCAAGGTTAAGAATGTTCCCTGCACGATTTTCTTTTAAAGACACATTTCTATAATGCATTTCTGACTGTATCAACAGACTTAAGAAGCCATAGGTTGTGCCATATCATATGAGAGTATTTCATAGATTTGCAATAAAGTCATACTGAGTATTACCCGTCTACATCATTTATTATTGATGATCTCCATGAAGGAAATATACATATTTTTGTGTAAGTTATATATATATTCTTCTTTCTATTCTGGGCTCTCCTGCTGGCCTACAGGTCGACCTTGGCCTAGTCACCTCCCCCTTCCATGCCTCAGTTTCCCTATCTGTAATATGGGAACTAATGATAATGACTTCCTTTGTAAAGTGGTTTAAGATCTACTGATGAAAAGTCACTGGATAAGAACTAGCTATTATTAACCCAATTTTCCAGAGGGGGAATTGAGGCACAAAGAGGCTAAGTGAGGGACTCTCTGTCAAACAGGAAGCTTGTCACAGAGCAGGAACATGAAGCAAGTTCCAGGCTTGTATCCGAACCACGGGATCATCCCTGTTCCCCTCTCGGGGGAAGCTTTATTAGTCTAGTGTATTGCTACAGACATAAAAAGAAGACGCAGGGCTGAGCACCCAGCTGCACCGATCCTCACCGCAAAACTTCAGTGTCGGTGCAGCCCAGCCCCCGGGGGGGAAACCCACCCGCTGCGCCCGTCCCGCCCCCACAGCCCCGCCGCGCTATTCCCCGCGGGCCTGCAGCCCTGGGCGGGAAACACGGGAGGCAGCAGGGAGGGCTGTGGGGTTGGTGGGGGGAGGGGGGAAGGGGCTTTGGGGGGGAGGGAGGAGGGCTGTGGGGCTGGTGGGGGGAAGGGGCTTTGGGGGGAGGGAGGAGGGCTGTGGGGCTGGTGGGGGGTGGGGGGAAGGGGCTTTGGGGGGGAGGGAGGAGGGCTGTGGGGCTGGTGGGGGGAAGGGGCTTTGGGGGGGGAGGGAGGAGGGCTGTGGGGCTGGTGGGGGGTGGGGGGAAGGGACTTGGGGGGGAGGGAGGAGGGCTGGTGGGGGGTGGGGGGAAGGGGCTTTGGGGGGAGGGAGGAGGGCTGTGGGGCTGGTGGGGGGTGGGGGGAAGGGACTTTGGGGGGGAGGGAGGAGGGCTGTGAGGTTGGTGGGGGGAAGGGGCTTTGGGGGGGAGGGAGGAGGGCTGTGAGGTTGGTGGGGGGAAGAGGGCTTTGGGGGGGAGGGAGGAGGGCTGTGGGGCTGGTGGGGGGAAGGGGCTTTGGGGGGAGGGAGGAGGGCTGTGGGGGGTGGGGGAAGGGGCTTTGGGGGGAGGGAGGAGGGCTGTGGGGGGTGGGGGAAGGGGCTTTGGGGGGGAGGGAGGAGGGCTGTGGGGGAAGGGGCTTTGGGGGGAGGGAGGAGGGCTGTGGGGCGTGGGGGAAGGGGCTTTGGGGGGGAGGGAGGAGGGCTGTGGGGGGTGGGGGAAGGGGCTTTGGGGGGAGGGAGGAGGGCTGTGGGGGGTGGGGGAAGGGGCTTTGGGGGGAGGGAGGAGGGCTGTGGGGGGTGGGGGAAGGGGCTTTGGGGGGGAGGGAGGAGGGCTGTGGGGCTGGTGGGGGGTGGGGGGAAGGGGCTTTGGGGGGGAGGGAGGAGGGCTGTGGGGTTGGTGGGGGGTGGGTAGGAAAGCGGCTCCAGTCTCCCCACGCTGGGGGAGGGGTCACCCAGACCCTGCCCCCCTCCAGCGGGGACCCGTCGGCGGCAGCCCAGTAAAGGGGGGGGGCGGTTCAGAACTCAGCCGCCTTCGCCCCCACCCCAGCCTCCGTCTCCTCCCGCCGCCCCCACCGCCGCTCCCCTACCTCACACTCCACTTCCGGGTCCGCGCGCCTGACCCCGCCCCGAACCCACCATAGAGAGGAGGGGACAGCCGGGCGCCCTGCCCTGCAGCGCCACCTGCTGGAGGGCGGTGTCCCTTGCGGAGCATGGCCCAGGGGGGAGGCCTGGGTGGCTGGGTCACTCAGGTTAAAGCAGGTCTCTCGGGGGCCGGGGCAGCTGGTGGGCATGGGGCACCAGTACCAGAGGTCGGGGATCAGCTGCACCCTGGAGGTGCCCTGCATGCCCTGCGATGCACAAGTGCCCACCCCCAGTGTCCGCCCCGTGGCGGGCGACAGTGCATGGGCCCTGGAGTGGGCCAGCGTGTGCTCCGTGCCCAGGAGAGCGCCATTCCCTGCAGAGATCCATACCCCAGAGAAGTGCCCCATGCCCGGTAGGGCGCCTGTGGGCCCGCCCCAGCCCAGCCGCTGTGCCTGAAGGCTGGGAAGAATCCTGCTGACTCCAGCAGATGCGCAGGACCCATGGTCAGAATATCAACCTGAAAACCGTACCTCGGCAGCGTGCACTGGGAGGAGAGGCCTGGCCTGGCACCTGCAGATTTGCCTGCTTTCTCCACTGAGGAAAATTCTCCCCCCATCTCACTCCGCAGTCCCACAATGAGCACAAGCTTGTGACTCCCACCCACCGACTGTGGCTTTCGTTGCACACAGAATGGTTCCACGGCCTGAGATATAAGTGTGTTTTGTAAAGACATTATTTATGAGGATGATTTTCTACCCTTTATTGTATGTATTAGTTTGGATTACAGTAGCACTTTGAGACCACAACGGAGATCAGAGCCCCCTTGTGCTAGGTCTCTGCCCAAAGAGCTTCCATTCTAAATAGACAAGATAGGTAAAGGGGAGACACAGGTGCAGAGAGGTGGAGTGACTTGCCAGGGTCACTCAGCAGAGCTGGGAGCGGTACCTAGGTCTCCAGCTTTGCTGATATTTTCTTGGGAAAAGTAACTTCTTGGCAATTATTATTGCCCTTCTTTGTAATGTGATTCATGGCTGCAGAAATTCCCAAAGACGGGGACCAACTCTGTATCTGTCCTAGGTTGACAACTTGATTTCATTTCCCGCACTGTCAAGTCAACCTTGGGCATGGTAGAAAATTGTCCAAGTTGCTAAAGATGTTTGGTTGCCAGCAGAGGGAGCTTGGCTTCTACTAACTCACAGAAAACCTCCTGACGAACAATGTTAAAATCCAGTTAGGGTAAAGACATGCTTGACAAGGCTGACACCATAAACAAATCTTACAGAGCCAAATTCATCCCAGGTGTAATTCCATTGCTCTTCAGTGAAATCTGGCTCACTCTTGTTCTTGAAAATGCACATTTAGAAATGAAGCTGCTTCTGCTAAAGACCAAACGTCTCAGCTCCTCTCAAAGAAAAAGCTACAACAGTTTCAAAATGCCAGCTCGTAGGTTGAGCGTGGCCTGCTGCTAAAAGCACAGTGACGATGGACTAATGTCACTTTTCAGATCTCCAGATTTGCCATGTCTTGATACAAGAGAGTGTGTTACAGGATCTGATGAGACTGCATCATGACGTCAGAAGGCAGGGGCGTCACATACTGATACAATTTAGTGAGACAGACCCCATCTACAATAGAAAGTTGTGCCCTTTAATAAACCCGTGTAGGCAAAGCAGTGGAACCTTCTTCATGTGGATTCTGTAAAAAGGACCTTTATACTGGTATAGCTATTTTCATACAGGAAAGAAGATAACTATACCAGTCTAATGCAACTTTATAATGGTATAACTCTGCCTAAACTACAGCTTGTACCAGAGTAAATCACACCCCAGCAGACATAGTTCTATTAGTACAATTTTCAAGTGTAGCTCTACCCTTGGTGTCATTTGAGTTACAAAACTGTTACAGTATCAGAGGGACTGGACAGTATGCTGCACACTGAGCTTCTGGGGTGTGGAATTGATTGGACAAAATCTAGGCTGTGCCACAAATTCTGCGCTACATGGCAGGTGTGTGCCCACAATGTGCCATCCTGCTCTCCTGCCAGTTTGCTTTCTCTGGCACTCAACAGCAATACACCTCCTGCTTTCCGATGTCGAGAAAGCAGCGTACCAGCTGGTTATGTACAGTCACAACCCAGCATGTCCCTGAGCGCACGGTGCGCCTACGACATTAACACTGTACGCGGACTTTCCATCCAAAGAGCAGGTGGAGCATTGAGGAGTGGGATGGGTGTGTACGGGGTGGGGAGTGGGGGGGAGTTTAGTGTTTCTTTCAATGAGCTGCAGGAGCCTGGAGACAGGTTAAGGGTTTTGCTCTAGATTGCTGTTAATAACTCGTTATAATTAATATGGTCTCATTAGAACATTCCCACAGGAGCCCAGCGTCTGCCTGAAGTACTCGCATCCCAGTAACAATCACCTTCTAACGAGTGCCCTGCCTGCCTTCCTCTAAGGCGGGGAAGTGACTCTCCTATCTCTGATAGTCAAAGATATTTGTATCAGGCATTGCAGCAGCACTCAGTATGTAGAACTAGACTCGACATAGGCAGAGCACATGGAAGGAGCTGTCCTACAGACACTCAGCCAGTCGCCCTGGGCTGCATGGTTGAAAACAGAACCAAAGTCCGTATTTTTGCTAGTCAGCCACGCTCCTCTGATGCGCAGCCAGGGGACAGCTGTCCTCGCAGCACAGACTGGGAGGATCCACAGATAGAGACATCCTAGGTTCAGAGCTGCAAACTCGCTTAGTTTTCTCCTCCAGGCCAGGAGGTTCTAGAAATAGAAGCAATCTTTGCACACAGACTGCAGTGCCCTGGGGACATCGCCCTCTGGGTTTCTGCTACAGCCACAGACCCAATCAATCTTTGCCGCTACCTTCTCCCCCCAGATTACTTCTGATGTTCAGTGCAGTCAAGGCTGAGGCTGCAGCATATAAGAATTGCAAAGAACCTAGCTGGGCCGAGGTACCTGGGAGGGATCCATTCTGTCCCCTGCAATCTGTTTGCTTGATGGTTCTGCCTATGCAGTCTTCACAATTGCTTATCCCGCCTTCCAGGCACCCCCGGAGGACATAAGACTCCACATTTCTTGATGGCGCCTAGTCAGGGACATCTGACATGCTTTCTTGTGTTATTTATGTTATATTAATTACATTTGCTATTTCTTTGGCAGGCAGATCAGAGCCCACGTCGGTGAAACTTATGTCATTCGGGGGGGGGGGGGGGGTTACACCCTGAAGTGACATAAGTTATACCAATAAAAGTGCTAGTGTAGACATAACGTAGACACTGATGTCCAGTACTTAGACAAAGACATAGAACTCCATTTACCCTTCTGTAAAATGAGTATAATATCATTTACTTAGGTGTCATGAAGCTTAATTAATGGCTGGAAAGGACTTTGATGATGTGAAGAGAGGCAACATAGTCTAGATGAACAAACACAGTTCCAATGCTGGCCCTGCCACTGACTGACTTGGCCATCTCTTTTAACCTCTCTGAATCTCATTTCTTCCAGCTGTACTACAGGGATGATACTACTTGCCTCTCTGGGAGGTTTGGAGCATTAACTCATGTTTGTGCAGTACTTTGAACACGGAAAGAGCTGAGCATTAGCTTTTGTAATACAACACGCTCTGCAGTACGCATAATGGGAAATGTACTTGCATTGATTGTGTGTGTTCAGGAACAGCAGCAGCTTGGATGGTGTATATACACCCTTCAATTCACAAGCTGCACTTCTGCACCAAGCCTAGAAATGTACACAACAGTGAAACAACCCTGCAGCCTGAGCCCCGTGACCCCAAGTCAGCTGGCATAGGCCAGCCGCGGGGTTTTCTGTGCTGTGTAGACGTACCCCTAGAACTGCAGGAATGACTGCGCAACATGGTCCTAGAAGGTGCTCCTTTGGTTAGACTTTGCCTGTGACCCAGAGACAACACATGCACTACCCAGGCGGAGGAGGGTTGTGGTTGAACCAATGGCAAGGTAACAGAACAAAAGAAAACAATTCTTTTGCCTCCGCGTCACAATCTGCAATGTAATAGCATATTAGGCTGACTATGGGCTGGTGGAACCCTGCCACTTAGCTCTTCTCTTTACTCCAAATCATTTTTATTATGAGGGAAGGGTAAATGCTCTATCTCCTTAGACAGTGCTTATGGGCAATTTCAGCTGTGATGGGAAGTGCCTGTTTAGGAGCACAGACCTTTAACGCGCCTAGAAATAAATCAGATTTTTTTTTCCCCTCCGTTCAATTAAATAGCAAAGCGGCTGCAGCGGTAATGAAACTTTTTTCTAACGAATAATGAATTTTTTGGCCTTCGCCGTCAGGGGCCGGGGAGTGTCAGTAGCTCTCTTCTGACTGCTTGGCTCTGGGCTTGGAAATGCGTGTGGTCAGAGGCCTTCCGGATCAGTCCTGCACAGCGGCGTTTCCTCGGCCAGACCCCAGCTGGTGTAAATCAGCATTATCTCCATTGATTTCAAGGGAGCTGTGCTGATTTCCACAGGCAACCTGCGCATTACTCCCCCAAACAGAGCCAACGTTCTCTCTCAGCATGAGTACAGGGAACCCTGTACAAGCCACCATTACTGAGACAATCACCTTTCTTAAGAGAGTGCCTTCAAAGCCACTGGTCCCACAGCAATGCATCTCCATCCACTTCAGTTCAGTACTGTTACCTCGTTTGATTTGTATTTCCATAGCTCCAAGGCGGGAGCCCAGGAGCCCACGGTGCTAACTTACATTTATCTAGGACTTTCGCTCTTTGGAGTAGGATTTTAATGGCAATGTCCATTGAAGTCAGTGGCAAAACACTCACTGTTTTCAAGGAAAGCAGGAACGGGTCTTTAGTTTAAACCAGGCCTAGACGCAGGAATTCCTGGGTGAGATTCTACAGCCTGTGCTGTGCAGGTCAGATGAGATGAGATGTGATGATCATAAGGGTCCCGTCTGCCTTACAGTCTATTAATTCCACCCCCACTGCAAGATCCCTCATGAGTTCAGTGGGACTGCTCCATGGAGGAAGCCCAGCACACAGCTGGAAGCGTTTGTACGATTAAACACCCAGTCTGCAAGCTCTTTGGTGCAGCCGCTCATGATTTTATAGACCTCCACCATATCCCCCTTTAGTCATCTCTTTTCCAAGCTGAAAAGTCCCAGTCTGATTAATCTCTCCTCGTACGGAAGCCATTCTATACCCCTAGTCATTTTTGTTGCCCTTTTCTGAATCTTTTCCAATTCCAATATATCTTTTTTGAGACGAGGCAACCACATCTGCATGCAGTATTTAAGAGGTGGGCATGCCATGGATTTCTATAGAGGCAATATGGTATTTTCTGTCTTATTCTCCATCCCTTTCTTAATGAGTCCCAACATTCGTTAGCTTTTTTGACTGCCACTCCACACAGAGTGGATGTTTTCAGAGAACTATCCACAATGGTGCCAAGATCTCTTTCTAACATGGTAACAGCTAATTTATACCCCCAGAGCTAGCCCTTTTCAACCACAAACCATTGTAGGTTTGGCAGTTCCTGATCAGCAGTGTGTGCGTCTGGGGAACACATTCACTACTTTCAGCTTGGTCAAACTTTGAGCCTAGAAACACCGACACTGTCCCTTTTAGTTTGTCTCCACTGGGTGCGTATTTCAAATCAAACCATTTCTACAGGGTGTTCTGCCTCATCCTTTCATCTGCCTCCTTTATCTATCTCCATAAAAGTCTAGGATTCTACATAGGAGAGGTGAATCCAGTTGTTCTTCCTACCCTGCACCATGCGATAAACACAGGATAACAGTACAAACTATTATTATATTGGATCCATTAAAAGACATGAAATCATTAGCAACTCACTTGAAAAACAAAAGATATCTACCAAGACAGGAACTTAGAGATGACTTCATCTTTCATTTCTATAGGGCGTGCATTAACCTGGCTCTAGCACCTTGTTGTGATACTAAAGCAGACCGTTAATTTCAGACCATCGCTGAATTACAGCTGTGCATTGGAGACCAGAGGCGGTGGGAAGCAGTTGTGTGGATGTGGGTGTAAATCAGAAGGCCTAAGGCCCTATTCATTAAACCTGTGTTCATCTAGGAACCAGAAAGATGAAACGGTAACTTGCCTTTCCTACCCTCTGGTATTTAGAGCAGTTGCAGGCTGTTGCTGGCAGATGGCATTTTCAAGCAGCCCCATATGTTCTTCTCCAGCTTTATTTATTTATTGTGCAGATCACACACACACACACACACTTTGCACCCCCCAAAATAAAATCAAACATAGAAGTGCAGAGGCAGATTCTACTCTCACATGCCTGAGCGCCTGGAGATCAGGTCCAAAAAGACATTGGTCGGGACAGAGCAATGCAACGAGACTCGGATCCTTCCATTTTCCAGCCGTATTTGCCCTCTGCTCTCCCGAGCCTTCTAGCCTTAGAAATAGACCCTGGGAAGGTCCCATGAGACATTACCCGTCGCATCTGTCCATCTGGCATTGCATGAGTTAATAAATGGATCAAGGCCTTGCTCCAGAAGAGTCGGCCTCCCCCCTCTTCCCAGTAGAAACGTCATTTACTTAAGAGAAAAAAAAATCATCTAATTTGCTTCCCAGAAGAGAACAAGTCACCAACGTCATTCTGGCTACGGAGCTCTCCCTCTGCCATTAGTAACACAGCTAGGAAATGTCCATCGAAACCTGGTTTTTAACCTGACAGCGTCCTGTCTATATGCCTCTGCCCACAGGCCTGAACCTGAGTCTGCTGAAACTGATAATAATATTGCTGCTGACGTTAGTGAGCAGACACATGCGCTATATCTGTCTAGCTCCTGTACATTGATTTATAATTTACTGATCATGGCAGCATTCGGGCAGAGGTGAACCTGTCCATGCTCAGCTGGACACAACCTGAGTGCCAACAAGCCCTGACCCAAAGGAAGAGGTATAGAGCAATCTTTATTAACCTGACAGCGTTTGCATTTATTGCCATGTGCCCTTGCTTATAACTAACCCTGATAAATACCATCACCACCTAATCCACCGAACAATGCTCTTTAGGGATCCTAATTTACCAAGATCTTTCAGAGGTGGCTTTGTTTTTAGTTTCCCTTTTAGCCCGCGCAAGATGTGCTGCATATACTGGATTCCATTAGTGCTTTTTGTCAGCCTTCCAAACTCAAAGCATTTTTCAAAACCAAGGCTTCTGCTTTGCTGACCATAGTTAAAGGAACGTTCAGTCTTCTCCCTGATTGGGTTTGACAGTCTAAACTTGGTACCTTCCGGTTGCCTCTTAACTGCCCCTCATTAGGCAGGATGACCCTGAGTTTAGACCCAAATTTGCCTCAGTCCCATCCAACGTTGTGGCCTCTCGCTTTCATCCTCATCCAAAACGGACATTCCTGACATCGGGTCATGTAGCTGCCATTACAGACAATACAAACCATTTCTCTAAGCCTTCTTTTTTAAGGCCGGGGCAGCCGCTCATTTTGGGGCTCTCTCCCTCCACCGCATCTCACATTTGGGCCATGTCATCGTGAGGTCTCCATCCGTCCGCCCCGCCGACGGAGCGAGACATCGGCGAGGGGAACTGCTCTGCCAAGCAACCACCATTTTCATGGTTTAACTCGCCCCAGATAAAAAGAAAGAAAAATGAGGATGCAGCAAAGGTCCCAGTTCCAACCGCTAGACAATCAGGGCAGTAGGGAGTGGGTATTAATATTATTCCCGGGTCACAGATGGGGGACACTTGCGCACAGAAGGGCTTTGGCTGAGATCACTCAGTGCATCCGTAGCAATGGTCAGAATAGAACCCAGAGGTGCTGAGTCCCAATCTCCTGCTCCAGCCATTGCCCGTCTGCCTCAGGGTTTCCATGTCCCTTAGCTCCACAACGCTCCCCGGGCGTCAGATCTTCCTTTGGTTTTGTACAGGGCCTAGCACATTGCTGGCACTACCGGAAATCAGTAATCATTCTTGATGTTCAATAGTAGCCGTGCTGTGTTTTTATTAAAGATATAGATTTCTTTCTGACAGTATCTGCTAGGGTGACCAGATGTCCTGATTTTATAGGGACTGTCTCGATTTTTGGGTCTTTTTCTTATATAGGCTCCTATAACCCCCCCATCCCTTGTCCTGATTTTTCACACTTGCTGTCTGGCCACCCTACTAGTCCCCTCTTCAGTTCACCTGTTTTCCTGCCTGTGCTGCCTCACCTGACCCCACCCTGTTGTGGAGGGAGGAAACACTGCTGGATTAGGCCGCATTGTGCTGACTCTTCCTATTGCCTGTCCTGGAGACCCAGTGAGGCTTCCTGGCAAATACAGCAGCCTGCCCCCTTCTTGTATGTTGTTTGTACCCGTGCCCATGAAGATACAACATTGACCTTTACCAGGCCCCCTTGCTAAAGGTCAATCGTCCAGCTCGCTTGGTTCTACCCAGCTTCTTAAGTATTTTCTTTTTCTTTTTTTGGCTGTGCTGATGCTAATTTTCCTGTCCCCGCTGTCAGCCCGTCCATGACGTGGCTTCCTGATCCCACGCAGCATTTGGATGCAGTTGTGGTCTACCATCCCGGGGCGGAGGTCTTCTGTGAAGCAGTGTCTGCGTGGGCTGGTTTCACCTTGTGCTGCATGTTGCCGGTATCTGCTACTCTTGCTTTCCCTCCTGGGCAGGGTGGGCTCTGCTCCGGTACAGGGATCTGAGTCCTCAGGGTCGCCAGCGGAGTTGCAATCAGAGGAAGGCAGCCGCTGGGAAGCAGGAGAACAGGGATGGGCTCAGCACAGGCCTGCTCTGAGCCCAGCCTATGCCGGGTGATAATTAAGGGGTTAAAAACCACCGATGAGTTTTCTGTTTAACGTCTCGCCGATGGAAACCCGATAATTAGGATGGCAGGCGCTTGAGCTCAGCGTTAACGAGCTCAGAGGCACCGTGATGCACCACGGCCTGCGCTGTTGTTAGGAATCGTCTCTTTAACCTAGTAACCCCTAGAGATATTAGAAACAAGCCACTGGTTACAAAAATGAGGCTGGTGTCTTTCCCTTTCCTTGCTAGCACTCTGGGTGTGCTGCTGCTCTATCTTTAAGGCTCCAGCGACATCAGGGTCAGCCCTTGCATACAGCTGCCTGCTCTTACAACCCCTTTATTTTCCACTCAGCAATGGCCGGGGGGATCAGCATTGGGCACAGAAGCTATGTTCTCCTCCCTGAAATCACTCCATTCGAGTTCTTCCTAAGACACGTGGTTTTTTACACAAGGATTTAACTGTATATATATTTTAAAAGTAAGACAAAGCCATAGTATTTTTTTCTTTTTTATTTTACAGTTCACAATTAGAAACCTATCGATAAATTAAACAGTTCGCCCTCCCGTTTGGAGGTTTCAAAACAACCCCTCCTCTTCACAGTAGTGTTGCCAATGCCGCGTCATTCCGGAAAGCAGAACGTGCAATCCATCTAGGTAAGTGTATACGAGAGGCAGAGCAGCAGAACTAGCCATCCGTTTTCAAGCCCCCTAAAGGTTTGCACGTTTTAGGAAATCAGCCAAAGTTAGAAAGTTAACCGGCAGCAGGAAAAAAATTCCCTAAAAAAATTTGGAACAGAAAATATACTGGACAGTTGGGAGCAAAATAATTGGAAAGACAACACATTATTTTATCAGTCTGAGGTTACAAATGTACAAAATTATTTGAATAGGACTTTTAAAACCACGAGGCCGCCAGTTTGTATTTTAGGGAACACTAGCAAACTGGTATGGCCCTTTTCATAGAATCATAGAAGATTAGGGTTGGAAGAGAACTCGGGAGATCTAGTCCAACCCCCTGCTCAAAGCAGGACCAACGCCAACTAAATCATAGGAAGATACCGTAGGTCATGATCCCTGAAGCCAAAGCAGATTTATCAATTTAGGCCCTGATTCAGAAAAGCACTTAAGCATGTGCTTAACTTTAAGCATGTGAGTATTCCCATTGCCTTTAATGTTAAGCATGTGGATAAGTGCTTTGCTGAATGGAGGCGTAAGGATTTCCCCTACCAGCAGGCTTCCAATTTCCACACATTAATTTGTCTCTGATTCCAAATACTGTCACCGTTTCCTTGTTTTAAAATATCACACATGGGGCGCAAGCGCACCTGTCAGAATGATGAGCTCCAATTCCCAATGCATAGAAATCCTTGGGAGAACACGGAGAGTTTTAAAACAAAACCAAGCTGATCACCACAAAGGTGCTGTACAAAATCTGGAAAATGTCTCACTGCAATAATCCTTTGACCCTCCTTACTCAAGAGCCACAAATCTGAGCACAAGGGCTCCGGTATATAGAAAAACATGTGCCAAGTGTCTTGAGCTCGGTTGGACGACTGTTAGGGACTGCGTCTGTTAATCATTGGGGTCCCTTGCAGCATATGATCTAATTCAGCACCCAGGGCAGAGGGCCTATATAAAGACCAATGCACCAGTTAAGTGGGACTTATGTGGTGCATTAGGTTGGTTCGAGTCCTCTGCACAGTGATGAATTAAACCTACAATGAATTTAAAAACCAAATCCAGAAAGGGTTGAGTCAGCACTTGCCTTACCCAGCAGGGAGGGGATGAGAAACCAGGAATGGAAAGAAAAAGAATAATGAACACACTTTTACAGAGGAAAAAATGTTGTATGTTTTTCTCATTTATGCCAGCGTTACTAACGTATGCATTACCAGCCCTTCTGGCCATATCGGTCTACCGTTGCCAACCTTTGGCACAAATAACTCTGTGTATCACAAGATGTAATTAATACTACTTAATAACAATACTTAGCACTTACATAGCGCTTTTCATATTCAAAGGGCTTTTCAAAAAAGATAATGAGTCCTCACAACACCCCTGTGAGGTAGGTAAATATCATTATCCCCATTTTACAGATGGGGAAACTGAGGCAGGGAGGTTAAGTGACTTGCCCAAGGCTAAAGAAGGAGATGGAATTCAGGAGGTATTTGGCCTGAACCTGGTCTCTCTTACACAGATATAAACAAGGAGTAACACACATAGATGGTGTAAAACTGGTGTATGTGAAGAGATCAAAATCAAGTTCCTGGCTCCCAGTCCTCAGGTCACTTGACCACACCTGCTGCACCTAATACAACAGGTTCACCACTGGAAATGCTACAGGAAATTTAGAGCACAGCAGAAGTGAAATCAGAATCTTAAGGCAATGCATATTAACAGCTCCACAATTGCATATCTGTGTCTCTTTATACCATTCTAACGGCATCTAAACATGGAAGCTAGAGTAGTTTCTCACTGTAAGGGCATGGCTACGCTTGTGAATTAAGAGAGCATTAAAGCAGCCCTGTGCACTCTAACTCACGACACGTCCACACTGGCAAGGCACGTAGAGCTCTCTGGCTCCACGGCTGGAGTGCTCCTGGTAATCCACCTCCGCAAGAGGCATAACACTTGGTGCGCCCTGGCTGAAGCGCTGCAGTGCCAGTGTGGAGGCCCTGGCCTGTTAATGCGCCGTGATCAGCCTCCAGAAGCGTCCCACAATGCCTGTTCTAGCCACTCTGGTCATCACTTTGAACTCTACTGCCCGTCCCTCAGGTGACCAACAGTCAGACACATCCTTTAAATTGTCTGGGAACTCTGAAAATCCCTTTCCTGTTTGCTCAGCAAGGCGTGGAGTGCTCTCAGTGAATCTTTCCAGGTGACCATGCCTCTAGGTGCCAGGCAATCCCCGAGTCGATATCATGGTGGGACTCCTCACTGTCAGTTTGTAGCTTAAGGAGTAACGCGACTGCCAAACGAGATGTGCTGGTGAGACCCATCAGCATATTCCTCAGCACTTTGGGATCCACTCCCGCAGAACAAAAGGGAAGATGGAGTGCGCAGTACAAAAAACCTTGAAAGATGGAGCCAAATGTGGACGGAAGCACAGGGATTTCTGGGATGCAGAAGTGAAGTGATGCATCATGGGGCATTGGGAGAGGACCCAGAATACCCCGCATACCCCCTCCCGCTTCCCACAAGCCACAGTGCCAGAATGGGAAGAGGTGCTCTGTGGGATAGCTGCCCATAATGCACCGCTCCCAATGCTGCTGCAAGTGCTGCGAATGTGGCCACGCCAGTGCGCTTGCTGCTGACAGTGTGAACACACTGCAGCGCTTTCCATACTGTGCATGTCGAGGGCTGGTTTAACTCACAGCGCTCTACAGCCGCAAGTGTAGCCATGCCCATAGTGTGATCAGCTATGGGCCTGGCTCTCCTGAGTCCTAAACCAGTGTAAATCAGGTGTAACTCAGGGGAATTACACCGGCATAAAACTGGTCATGAGAGCAGAATGAGGCCTTATACATGCAGTTTAGAAGTCATGCATTCTGGATAGCTTTAGTCTGGTTCACCCCCCTCTCTCCTGCTCCCTCCAGCCCCCCCGAATCTGATCATATACCATTTCACAGTTTCAACATTTCCAACTCACTAGCTTTCAGCACTCAGCATTTAAAAAGCACCATACAGCATTTCTAAGACTGTGTCAATATTTCCAAAAAGCGTCAATGCATGCAAATATCAAATGTACAAAAACCATCAAGAATGCTAGGAGATGGTACAAAGGATATATATGATCACAAGAAGACCGTACACCATTGTATGTTACTTTTATTAAAAAGACCAAACACCTCACTCATACTTTAACTATGCCACGTATACGTTAGTCATTCCCTAACCTGTGGAAATTCAGATGCGTATCCCTCCGTCTATCTACCTACCTACCTAGAAAGAGAGAAATAAATGGCAACCACACAGAGATACTACTTCAGATCTGTCAGGCACAATTCATGTAAACAGGAAAAGAGTATTCTTTACACTTCTTCTGGCACCGTGGGATACAATAGGGTGGGGGGAGTCACGTGCACCATAAATGACCAGCAAAAATAGCTTTGAATAGATGCAAGAGAAACGGAAATTAGATTTGACTGATACACGATATACACCAAAAATCTGAAGCATTAAGTATGTTGAAAAAGGTGGACAGTGTCTTGTCTATTGTTTTGTCTTTAGAAGAGAGGACTAGTATTAAGACAAATCCTTTGTTCTAAATACAAAGGAAATCTCCTTTCACTGCATTAGTATGTCACAGCGGAACGGGGAGGAGGTGGAAATCACATCTGCCACATGAAGTAGCTGAGACGCCTCTGACAATAATACTTAAAAAACAGAGAAGCAAGTGACAGGTCATGTGCTATTTAATTCATTGCAACAATTCAAAGAATATGCATCAGTAGAAAGGAATCAGCAACCAAGTGAGGCTTAGAAGTTGGCAAATCTCTCAGGATGCTTCACCTGTGTCTGTCTGGAGCATCAGCAAACAAGACCCAAACAAAACTAAAAACCCAAAGCAATAATATACAGTATTCCACTGATTTGCTTCCCTGCAGTGTTTTCAAATTACATTTACAGTAATAGTGACGGGGAGAGATACCCAAGACCAACAGTAATTCTTTTTTACTGGCTCAGCACCAGCTCAGAGAGAGAAAGAAAATGAAAATTAATTCTTCCAATGCAATCCGTGGAATCCAATTAAAATTTTGTCAACCAGCAGATGAAACCCTAAATGGTTGGAGGGTGTGAAGGGGGATTGATGCATGGTGCTGCCTGCATTCCTCTTCATTTGCTATGAAATCTGCTCTGTAGGCCTCATCTGAATATCTCCGATCTGGAAAAGACCAACACATGGTTTTACAGTAGCCCTGAAGCCCATTTAAGAGGTTCAGAGTGTGCTAAACATAAACATGCTAAACATGTGTGAAACATAATGATGACAAACTGCAAATGAACACAATGTATATGACAAGATATAGACCCCTTCAGAATTATTCAGCCACCAGTCATTGGGTTTTGTTTGTTTTTAATAACCGTTTTTTTATTTTAACCATTATTATTTTCTTCTAACAGAATTACAATTATTTTAATCTTAGTACACAGAAGAGAAGGAAGACAGTGTAAACTGATATTGGTTATAAATCCTCATGCTTCAGGGCATAACGCAACATCTACCCAATGAGAGTCAGGAAGAAACATTGCTCATGGCCAGGTTATTCTCTAACAGCTTACTACACAGATTCTTGTAACTTTCTCTGAAGCAAATAGTGGCCGGACAGGCCACTGGACTAAACAGGCCACTGTAAGGATTCAGGAAGACAGCTCTTATATCCGTGTCTCTCACTCCCTGGCTTTGCAGGAGCCCATGTAAAGATCTTGCTAGACATATTTTCATGTCCAAAGTCATCTGACATGTTTTCTTGCTTTTGTCTTATGGAACCTGATATTTACATGGGTCTCCACTTGCTCATATTTTTTTCAGAGTGTCTACAAACCTGGATTGTCGGGGGTTTGTCATGTCACACCAGCCTAGAGCTGAAATGCAGCAGAGAAGCAACTGTTTATTATATAGTGGGTGAAAAATACATCTGAAAGCACAAAAGAAAAACCCCTTTGGGCCCGTCCATCAAGAGGCATAGTGCCAGTGCAAAACAGGTATCAGGCAGATTTCCTAAAGTGCTTAGCACCCCAAATCTGGCCATACAGCTGAGGAACGGGTGGAGTTTGTGCATAACACAGAGGGAGACATTCAAGTTATTTTCATGTATGAGCCACAAATTCATGGTGATTTTAAAAGCAACTGAAAGCACCCAAGGGAGTTTACCAAGTGAAAAAGACCTCAAATGCAAATTTAATAGAGGCATAAAAGCAAGACAGCAAAGAACGGAGGATCAGTTCTTAAGTGTTTAGGAACTAGGGGATTTAGTTGTGCTGAGGTATTGGAAATTTGATACTTCACTCTGAATTTGGCAGCTTGCAGGTGTCCTCACTGGTAACAGAACCTGTGCTCTTTAGCACTCAGAGCACAGGCTTCTGGGACTAGAGGAGCAGCAGTAGTAGCCTCTTATCTTCTGTGTGGACCAGCCACTGGAGGGGAGGGAGAGGGTGCACTTAGCATGTGTGTCAGACCTGTTAACAGCCCACATGGCGTCATTGTGTGAGGTACTCCCTACCCATTGGGAAGAGATGAGGGAGAGGAAGGATGGTTCAGTGATTAGCGTGCTAGACACGTAGGACCCCTGAATTCAATTCCTGCTCCGCCACACACATCCTGTATGACTTTGGGCACTTAGCAAGATTGGGCCCTAAACTGGTGATGGTAGAATCTGATCTAGCCCCAAGAATGTCAGCAGGAGACTCAGTTCAGAAGGGGCAAGAGACATCCATGTTCCTTCCATTTTATCTAGGTTCCAGAAGGAGTCCTAGATAACTTTTCTCTGGGGCGTAGGAACTTTTTATCTTGAAGACATGCAGGCTTTAGCGGTTGAATCCTTGCCGCTTCAATATTGCCATAAGGTACGTGTAAACTAAAATGATCAATGTTAATCCCTAGGCCATGCGCTCCTAAGCACACCGCTGATATGGAGACTGCAACGCTGATTAACAGATGTCGGTCTGCAAAATTCCCCTTTACTCTTTCAGTGACACACAACAGAGATGTTATTTTACATGAGCGGCAACTTACCTGTACATGAGGTGGAGCACTTAGTACATATATGACAGCGTTGGCCATATCTTCAGCTTTTAGACACTGGAAAGACAGAACCAGTATTAACCGAGACAAAGGATTACTTCGGAAACTTTAACAGTAAAAATTGCTCCGTTTTTAACAAACACCACTTAGTGCATTTCAAAAAGAAAAACAGACATGGGGGAAACCGCATTAAAAATTTAACAAGGGAAGTCGATTGTTTCTATTTTTGCATTGGCTATTATTAATATTACTATTACAACGGTGCTTTGATGCATCAGCTGAGATTAGGCCCCCAGTGTGCTAGGGCTGTACAAAAATATAGTGAGATAGGCCCTGTCCTGAAGAGCTTACAGTCTAAATAGATGAGGCAGGCAAGACTCAGAAGGGAAACAGAAGCAGAGAGAAAGAGAAAGTGACTCAGGTCACACAGCAGGGCAGCAAAAGAACAGAAATTAGAACCTCCATCTCCTGGTTTCTAGTACCGTGTTCTGTTCACTAGACCACTCTGCCACTCCTAGAAAGTGGATTTCAACTTTCTGGATCTCAGACACTATCCCGAGGAGACACACGTTGCAAATACTTCTGGCAGATTTTCAGTCACTGGCAGAATCATAATTTAATGCCTGCAAAGATGATTTTACCGGAGCAATAGATTTTCAGAACTGGGCTGTTTGCTAAGGAAAAATATGCACTCTTCTCTCCCTGCCTTAGTCAGCAGCAGACTGTTCAGCATCAAAGCTAAACATCCCCTATGCACATCGCTCACTTGGGCTGGATGCTTTTATCCTCCATACTGCATATTAACAAAAAAAGGTACCAAGAGCTAACCAGTGTGACCAGTGAGTTTGTGATGTGCAGAGAGAGTTTTCAAGCTGCCAAGGAAGACCTGCTCCCTAGATCAGGCAAATTGTGATCACACTCCCTGGATTCTGGCAGGCTCGGGCTGGATTTTAAGCTTGTTTTAATTGGATTTGTTTTATTTAGACGCTTGCTTAATAGATTTACAACCCTAAACACTGATCAGAATATAACTCCCAGTATTGTCATTGTGTTAAAGATGAAGGGACCAGTCCCAGGGTGCGTCCCAAAGCATCTGGCCCAATAAGCAAAGGGCAGCAAGCAGTAGCAGAGACCACACATGGGAAAATCCCCCTAGCAAGACTTCATTCCCCCCCTTGGAGTGGAGGTTTTGGGGTGAACAAGGGATATGGCCTGTGACAATGTGCATTACACAGATCCACTGGGCCAAAATCCTGCATTGGGTGGGGAGGAGAAGGATCAGACCATATCTGATACTCTTATTCATGGCCTGGATTACAGCTCATGGTTTTACTTGGGGTCAGACTAATCAGCTGGGGTGAAGATTCCATCCCTCAGCCCCGATGTACTTCCTCACAGAGCTAAGCTTTCTGCCCGCTCACCTAGGATGGAGAACTACGTTCTGCTTGTGTGTGGGGGGGGGGGGGGGAGTGAGGGGCAGGGGATGCAACTAGGAGTGATATGGAAAAGCAACCTCTCTTCAGAAAGTTAGGGGTTTTATGAGGAATGGGATGACACTCCAGACTTCATGGAGAAACTGGGGAATAATTAGGAACATTGAAATTTCCAGACTGGATCAGTCCAGTGACCCATCTCCAACACTGAGAGTACCAGCTGTTTCAGAGGAAGGTATAAGAAACCCTGCATTCATCAATTAAGGGATAATTTGCTCCTTCCTTCCTGACCCCCGTTAATTTGAGGCTTGCTTGTGTCCTGAAGCATGAGGATTTATATTCCTCCCAGAGCACTTAATTAAATAAATCAGACTTAAGGTGAGCGCTGAAGGCAAGATGCTTAGTTTTTTAAAAAATATTTAAAACCAACAGCTGGTTAGTTTCTGAATTTCCAAAATTACAAGGTCCAGCTTTCAGAAAGCGTAGTCACTAATGGGGTACACTTGCTGAATGCATATTCTCTCCAATAAGACACAAGTCACTTAAACATGCAAAATGTCAAAAATTGGTTGATCTTGATACTTGGATGTTCATCTTGTAAATAAGAAAATAAAAATAAAACTGAAACATACTAAAATCTACAATGTATATGTGGAGGTCAGAGCAAAATCTGAGAGTCAGTCTGAAGAGTCCAATCCTGCTGAGGTCCTGAGAACCTTCTAATGGGTTCTGAGTCCCTTCACCTCCCATTGATTTTGATGAGAGTTGAGGGTGCTGAGCATTTTTTCAGGAAGTGCTTAGTGATGTGCAGACTTGGGGCCTTAAAAGATTGTTAGTTAGAGATCATTAGCCATGCAATCAGTGTAAATTTCCTCTGCATTCGTTTCTCAGTTCCTCACCCTAATGCTCTCGTAGGTTGCAGCAGCTCTTTCTGGATCATTATCGTGAAGTTTAAAAGCAAATCCAGTTTCCACCAGTCCTGGAGATATACACTGGAAAAGAGCAGCGATCCCATTAGGATGTACTCTAACTCCCCAATTTCATTAAGAAAAGACAAATATTCTAAGAGAATAGATATTGACTTGTCTGCCGGGAAAAATAACACAGTGGTTCTGAGAACCTGCATGTTTGATTAATAGATGCTCAACACCCCTTGAAAATCAAGCCTGAGATATCTCAAGTTTGGGTGCCCAAAAGCAGAGGCCCACAGCAAGTCAGAGGCAGAGCCAAGAACAGGTCTTCAGCCCTCTGGTTTAGAAGTGCTCAAAAACATGCCTCAAAGGTAAAACTTCCTACACACATCGCGAGCGAGCAGTCTACTGTTCATTATCATGGGAGAGAAAAAAACCACTCACCGTCGCTCGTATATGAGTCTTGGCTTCTCTGAGTTCTTGTCTTAGCCCCTCCGTCAGAGCTGTCACAGCATACTTGGTGGCACTGTAAAAATGAACAACAGACTGGGGCACGACACTGTGGCCATTCATGCTGAGAAGAGAACAGAAAGAAAGGGGGTGATGGGGGGAGAGCGGGGAACAACATGGACGTCCAAACCAGGAACCAGCACCATACAAAAAAAAAATTTTTTTTCTGCCATAGTGAACCCAAAGAGAAGAGGGAGAAAATAACATACCTATCCTACACGGATGAGTAAATACGGAATTTCCCCTTTTCCCGCTGTGAGCTAATGAGCTTTGAATTGTGGAGGAGCATATTAAACTATAAAATGAAACAGGGGGAATTATGCCCTGAGATTATTTTTCTCTTTACATAATTGATTTCTAGAGTTAGTTGTAAAATTTGGATTTTTGGGGGGAGGGAGGGGTAACATATTTATGACAATCTTTCCTGCCTTTGACAGTTTATAGAGTGGTCAAAACGTTTAAAATCTTTGAAATTTTCAATTAAAATGTTCAAAGTTTTTAACTGGCTCTACTGATGTTCCCCCAAACAAATTAAAAAGAAAGGAAGTTCAGACCCATCCCAAAGACCAAGCTCCTAGGGCTTCAATACGGGATGACACAAGGCTCTGTCTGCACTGGGCGTGTTAACCAAAGGTCGTCAGTGGTGTAGCCACACCACGGAATTGACAGGGAAAAAAAAGCTAAAAGTTGTGATTTGTACTGGTGCTATATGGACGGATAGACACCAACAGTTGTAACCAGGAAAAATCTCCAGTAGACAAAGCCTGAGTTTATTAGAAGGTGAGAGGAATGTTTGTGATTGTAGGTACAAACAGAATAGGACAATATACAGGAAGTGAATATTAGTGCCAGACATGGGATTGTATCATCCCAGGGCAGAGGGCCAATAAAAGGCAACACGTAAACCCTACATAGCGGCTGTGAACAGAGACCCCGCTTCCCAGGTGGCTTCCCCATGCTACCCCTACATTTGCCAGCTCAGTGGGCAGCGAAGAGTCTGGGCCAGGGAAGAGACCAGAAGATCCATGTGTTTATGCAGATTCTTAAGTGGTTCAGTTGTTCTCTCTGCCTGTACCATGGTCCGGGGCTGAAGGGGTGAATTTCACCTTCCCAAACCCAACACTTCACCCACCCACCCAGCGCTCCATTCTTCAGGCTTTCCATGAAAGAATGTTGTCCATGAAGTACTGCCAGGGTGGGTGCTTAGGAGTACAGGCTCATGACACAGGGCATGAAACAATATGGGACTAGTCAGTAACATTGGCAACCTGCTGCATGAATCTTTGGTATCGAAAACAGAAAGGCCAGAAAACACACAAGCACAGAAAAACTCCCAGTGAGATACAGACGGACTTCCAGAGACAAGCAGCAGGGGAGACAGGGATGGATAGCTTCACACTGTACAGCAACAAAAGAAAACAGCAAAGAAAGCCAACCCACATTAAATGAGGGCTATTTTCAGTGGCAGCCACAATCCAGTCTCTCACCTGTTAATGTTAATAATATGGCCATCGTCAATGTTTCTCTCCTTCATGGACCGATAGACCTCCCGGGTGCAGATACTTACGGCCATAACGTTGACCTGAAATAGCGGGGGGAATGAAGATTAAAGCCCTTTGTAGTGACTATGGATTTCATGCTCATCTTTGTATGCTTGGGATAAACTCTGCCTTGACTTACACCGCATGTAACCACACTTCAGCCAGAGGAATGGGTTTAAATATACTAGTACGCACTTTAAAACAGGTCATAGAGGAAAAAGTGGCTGGAACCAGCGTTGGTGACTTGCAAAGAATCCACAGCCACAGTTCTCACTACAATGCAACCACCACCATTAAGAACTTAACAGGATACAAGTCTGATCCTCAAGCTTCAAAGCACAGGTTCTTACAACTTGAGATAATAAATGACCCTCCATTAGCTGTCACCAGTATAGGTCCTAAGATAAATGCCCCAGCAATTCTCACTCCATCCTGTAGAGTGAAGTGGTAACATATACATAGTTCATTGCAGTATCTGTAGGACTTGTAAAGTTTGATACCATAACAACATTCATTTTAGGGGGATGAAATTCTCTAGGCTTTAGCTCAGCCAGTATGAACTTTATTTAATTGTGAAGGGCCAAAAATCTATATGCTGAGTCAGTTCAAAAATGTGAGAGAAAAGTCATGATTGGTTGGTTTTGAGTTCTGGGAAAGTGAAAACTATGTTTCCTCATTGTAAGTTCTTTGAGGCAGGGACTGACTTTTTATTCTGTGTTTGTACAACACCTAGCACAATAGGGGCCTGGTTCCTGACTGGAGCTCCTCAGGGCTACCACAATACCCAAAAAAATGACATAAAATAATAATAATAGTAAAAATAACCTAAACTACACACTGGCCGAGCAGATAAACACTACATGGGCGAATAGCCAGAACAATGCCATCACACTGGGAACTTGAGGCCAAAATCCCCACATACCAGGTTAAACATTTACCTTGGTTATGTGGGAGGTCTTTAGAGGTCTCACCAAAGTTGCCCTGTATTCCAAGGCTGGAGTAAAGCCCAGAATAGGCAGGGTACTTCAAATCTATTTGATTTCACAGTTAGAAAGGTCAAGGAAAGTGTGAATGGGATTGTTTGTTTAAGATTTGGACTGAAACAAACCACCAAAAACAACTTCTGAGATACAGATCTTGGTTTTTAGTAGCACAAAAAGCCTCCATGAACACTAGTGCTGCTCTCCCTGAAGCCATAAAATCCTGAGTATAATGGCCTCAGATTCTCAGCTGATGTAAATCAACATTATTCCACTGAAGTCAATGGAGCGGCGCCAGCTTACATGAGCTGGGGAATCTGGCAGCTTGCCTCTATATTAAGCTATTTGAAGGAGCAAGGACAGGGGGACATTTCTGCAGTTTAATCTAGAGAGCTAAAATCATCATGATCTTGCAACACAAAGCGCTTTACAACATGCAGTTACATTTGGGGAGGATGCCAAAAAGTAAATGTTTTACCATCAGAGGGGGAAAAAAGTACCCACCACACGATAAATCTTATTAACGGCGCTACCTTAGTGACTAGTGTAGGGAAATCGATACATCGCATCAAAGAGCCTCCACGACTCAGCTGGACAAAGGTGAAGCAGCAGCTGCCAGAATTCGTTTTGCTCGTCCTGAGGCTCACAGTCATCTCAAGTACTTGAAGTCTCTCCAGGAGAATATGTTAGATTGGCTGGCAATATATGCCAGTATCACAGGGCTACCGGATTCACCGGCCTCTGTGAAAACGTGCCTCACTCAGTACTGTACTGTCGCTTTGCGTACACACACAGCAGACGTACGGTTAAACAAAATGCAAAAAGCATCCCCGGTCAATGAACAACTGTCAAAAGACCCAGAGAGTCTGGACTTTTGCACGGTGCAGGGTTGGGTGAAGAGTTACTGATGTGATGGTATGTGCACTGGAATCTTTTGCCTCTGGGCTGGAATGTAGCCCAGGTGGAGTGGACGGAAGGTTCTGCTTGAATTCGTGGCTGTAAAGGTCAGTGGGTAAAATGTGAGGGAGTTGTTCAAAGATTACTGTGTAAAATAAGGCAGGTACACAGCACGGGGCTCCAGATTCTCCTGAGCAGAATGCAGAAGGCTGAGCAGACTGTAGTCTGGTCTCACTTAGAGCACAATATTATAAACACGCTGGGAGAATAGAGGGGAGAATGGAAACCTCATAAACTGGAGCAAAGGAGAGAGGAGTTTTTGAAGAGCAGCTAGACACAAATTTATCAGGGATGGTCTAGAGATGACACTAAGTCCTGGTCTACACTGGGGGAGGGATCAATCTAAGATACGCAACTTCAGCTACGAGAATAGTGTAGCTGACGTCGGTGTTCTTAGATCGACTTACGGCGGCATCTTCACGGCGGTGAGTTGATGGCTGCCGCTCCCCCGACTATTCAGAGAGGAAGAAAACCCCAGAGCTATTTTGAATAGCATTGTCAATGTTTACTAGCAGGCTAGCAATCATGAGCCAGGTTCAGTAAAGCTGCTCAGATCAGAATGGCTCATAGTAGTAGACTGCGGCCTGTGATTTCCATGGCCTTCCCCTCCAGATTAAAAGTGCCATTGAAATTAGGTTCATTAGACACAGGTTAGGGTCAGCTCTCAGCTGCTGGCAAGCTTCCAGTAAAGGCCTTGTTTGGATAATATTTGGACATCCTGTTTCTCACGGGCAGCGTAACATCACCTGACAATCAATGTCACAGCAACATCAGAGCAGACACACACAGGTAGGTTGTCTGTACACAATGAGCAGAACAGGCACTCCCAGTATGCAGGACTTGCTTTGTCATTTCCCGTAACTTAAAATTAGAAAAAAATAAAAATAAAGTTTCCAGGAGCAAGAGAAAGAGCAGAAAGTCTCTCTCATGCCGTATGATCCCAGATCACCTCGCAACCCTGACTCCATTGTAGACAGACTTCCAACGTTTAAAGTCACAGTGCGGTACAGAAAACAGAACCATAAATAAAGGCACTTATCATTAATATTACAATAGCATCTCCAACGAAGAGTATGGTCCCATTATGGTAGGTACAGTACGTACATATCGTCGGAGACTGTTTTTGTAAATAAGGTGATAGAATTTCATAATTTCCTAGTACGGCACGTGAAATCGTCTCAGTGCTATCCAGCTCTAACCAGATTTTGAACAGAAAATAAAGCAATAAAGACCAGAGAAAAAGGAATGCTCTAGCTTATTAGGCGGATATGAATCAGCCCATTATGCTACCTACCGCTGCAAACAAACTGTGAAACTAATGGGATTAGCTACGAAAGCTGGAGCCTGGCATTTAATTTCCAATTTTAGTTTCAATTTTGTATTTTGGTACCAAGTCGGAAAAAATGGCTCATGTATTGGATCAGTCATATTTTTGTTTGGGGGGGGGGGGGATTTGGAGGTGGGGTGCTTGAAAATAGGTCCTTTTTCCAAATAAAAGGAGGCCATTCCCAAGTTAAAAAAATGGGAACTCAGCACCTCTGAAAATCAGTCCCAAGGCAAAATATAATCCAGTTAAAATTCAGAATTAAACAGCAGTATCGCCGACCCCAGTAAAATCACAACCAATAGTTTAGAATCCACAGAACACAAAAAGACTAAGCGCAGTTTTGGCAAGAAAAAGCGGGATAGTTCCCAAGTGGCAAAGTAACAAGAAAGCAAATTGGGGTCTTCGCCTTCACGAAAGAGGACAGCGATAGCAGAATGTAATGAAGTCATCCCACAGGTATGTAGCAGACTCTCGACTGAAATCCTGCCACTTCTGTAGCCTTTATTATATTTACTCCTTTGCATTATAGTCTGATTTGCATTATATTTAGCAGAAATACAAGAAACCTACAGGCCTATATCCTGTAAGACATTAGCTTCAGCAAGTTAGCATAAGGCTTGAGAGACCTATGAACTTTGAACAGATAAACAGCCCAACAAAAAAACCCAAGTATTTGGGAAGCTGAAAATAGACTTTAAGGGGACTTTCTGACCACAGATAAATAATTTAACCACTGAAGTGTCCTGGCAATGAACTGACGTACCTAACAGGTACATGAGATACATTTAAGGCTGGTCTCTGCTCCATTTTCACCCTATTTTTTCCAAAGATTTCCCTCCCTTTCTGCTCCCTTTTTCCACAGTCCCTCCCCTACTCCAATCACTTCTACATTCCAGACGGTTCGAGAATCAGGCAAAACACATTTCCCTGTCCCTAGCACTCAGCCAGCAGATGACACTTATCTCTGCATCCAAACGCTTGGTCACGGCAAAGACTCACAACTCTCTGCCCAGCCCATCCTAGTTCCCATTGTCACATGGGCGAATTACTCACATCTATCATCATCCTCCAACCCTCCGTTTTCCCAGAGAGCAGGGGCTCGGGGCGAGCCAAGCCAGCATTGTTGATGCACACGTCAACCCCTTGATGTAGAGTCTTGATCGCAGAGAACATAGAGAGAATCTCCTCTTCATTGGACAGATCACACTTATAGGGAATAAGGATGCCGGGGTATCCCGCACTCTGGCACTCAGCTGCCAATTTCTAGAGAAAGAAAAAAGGAAGGAAGAGAAAAGCAATCAGAATCCCGTCTCCTGGGAAAGGCCCAACTCATCAGCTGGACACTTCATTTCTGCCAGCACGTACTTTCATTATTAGTTCGTATTACGGCAGCACGTAACAGCCCCAACTAAGATCAAAGCCCCATTGTGCCACGCTTGTATAAACACACAGTACAAGAGTTGCTGCCCCAAAGAGCTTGCAGTCTAAATAGGAAAGACAGACTAGTGAAACAGCGGCACCGACAGGGGAAGTGACTCACTCAAGGTCACACAGCCAATCAGCAACAGAGCCAGGAACACAACCCAAATCCCAGAGTGGTACCCTATCCACCGGACCACACTGCCTCCGCAGAGACGGCTGTCAGAATCTCCTGTTCTGATGACTAAAATGATGGTCCTTAACACTTGATTTTAAAACATCTTTCCAGAAAGGGATAAGGCTATGTCTACACTACAAGCACTAAAGCTATGCCACCGTAGCACAGTAGTGTAGACACTTGCTATAGTGATCGAAGGGGGGTTTCAGTCACTGTAGTAAATCCACCCCCTCGAGAGGTGGTAGTTAGTCCTCCCATCGACCTAGCCAGGTCTAAATAGGGGCTTAGTTCAGTTTAACTACATCGCTCCAGGATGTGATTTTTTTCACACTTCTGAGCAATGTAGCTGTGTCAGCATAAGTTTCAGGTGTAAACGAGGCCGCAGACTTAGCAAGAGGAGGCCTGATCTTATGTGTAGCATAGGCTGCTTTGCTAATTGCCTGTCACTTGCACATTACATTTGCTCATCCCGCTCCACAGAGCTTATCCTCTGGGGTTGGATGCTATAAATGTCACAGACATAACTACTCAAAACTGAATTCCCCTTGGTTACATTTGTAACACCAGATCCTTAGCCGGTATAAATCAGCATCATTCCACTGAAACGAATGGAGTTACATTGATTTACACTCGCAGACAATCTGGCCCATGCTGTCTGATGTGTGCGACGGATTGTAGTATTTTACAGTAAGAAGATAATCTTCTAGGTGCGGAGGTGTTTTAAATATCTGACATTGGCAGGTAGCTTGAATAAATTGAACCAGGGCCCAGCATGCAGTGTGTTCTCAGAACCATTAAAGGATTTATACAAAGTTCAGTCTTGGCCCTTATGATTCTTCACTGCACAAGACGATGACCCTTCACTGAAGTCATATTTTTTAATACTTACATACGTTTATTATTCAGATCACTTAATTTAGCCGCCCCTTGCACATAATTGTCAACCTCTACATCGATAAACAACAAAAAGCAAAATTTGTCCACTGAACCACTGGGTAGTAACTCAAACGAAACATATGCTCTTTTCAAATAATCCCCCCCCAAAACACCCAACGAAGAGAAAGCCTTGTAGGAAACAGAGAGCTTTGCATTATGTCCTGAAGATGGTCAGCAAATTGAGGGCCCGATCCAGTACTGTAAGTCATGGGAGCCTTTCCATTTACTTCAGTGGGAATTGGATCAGGCCTGGGGAGGAATGATTTCAAGTCAAAGGTCCTCCAGGCACACCAATCTCGCACTGTTAGCTTGAGCTTTCCATGGATAGGACTTAAGTATGTACTTAAAGTTAAGCATGTTTAGGTCTTAGTTCAGTGGTTCTCAAACTTTTTCTATTGGTGACCCCTTTCGGACACCAGGTCTCACCCTTAGGGGGTGGGGGCGGGGCAGGGGCGAGGGTGCCAGCAGCCCCCCAGAGCAGAGGCTGGGCTTGAGGGGGGGTGCCAGCAGCCCCCCGGGGCAGGGGCTGAGCTGGGGTGTGTGTGGATATAGGGGTGTCAGCCCCCCAGGGCAGGGGCCGGGCTCGGGGAGGGTGCCAGCAACCCCCCGGGACAGGGCCCGGGGTGCCTCCAGCAGCCCACCGCAGCAGGGCCTGGGGCTCGGGTCGCTGCCGCCAGCCTGCTGCAGCAGGGGCTGGGTCCAGGGCTCTGGGGGCCACTGGCAGCCCGCCACTCCATGAGTCGGGTCTGGGGTCCGGCCCGCCGCAGCAGGGGCCAAGGCCAGAGCACCGTCAGCAACCCGCCGCGGCAGGGGCTGGGTCTTGGGGCACCGCCGGCAGCCTGCTGCCGGAGGGGCTGAGTCCGGGGCTCGAGGCGCCGCCGGCAGCCCGCCGTGGCAGGGGCTTGCGACCCCCACATAATCAGGTCGTGACCCCTCGAGGGGTCCTGACCCCCACTTTGAGAACCAATGTTTAGCTGCATCAGGGACTTGGTTTAAGCTGCCTGGCTTCTATACAAGCGCCTTCTGCACCACTGTGAAACCCTGATTTAGATCCACCAAGCGTCTGATGTCTTGTCACACCCCAAAATGCGACAGTAACAGAGCCCACGCCCGGAGGTGACTTGCTGTTGATTTAAGTTTCGTTCAAGTGGTTTAACCAGCCCTTGAGGGATTCTTCCTAAAGGGCACCTGGGTTTGGAAAGACTGACTTGTCTGCTGCCCACTACGAAGTGATCGAGGTAGAGGTCTCAGGGTCGGATCCAGCAGCCACGGACATGAATGAAAAGACTGCCATTGATGTGAGTGGGAACCGGATCAGGCATTAGCATTGTGGTACAAGAATGATTCCCAATCTAGTGATCCAGCCCTGATTACCGAAGGCAACTTACCATGACAGACGTAAAGGGTACCATATATCGTAATATATTAATAAATAATAATAATAAAATTGTTAACTGATTAAATAATATTACCTTCCTGTACCAAGGGATGTGTTCAAAGGGGTTAGGTCTACAGAATGCACTAAAATGTATCATTAATGTTTTTAGGTCATTGCCACATTTTCAAAAGTTACTGTTTCCTGTACTTCCACCTTGAAAGACTGATCTTATTCTTTGAACCTAATTTTCAGACGCACTCAGCTCCCACTGATTTCAGTTGGAGGTTTGCACTCTCTGAGCTCTTAAAATTCAGGAAATTTGAGACTCCATCAAAGTCAACAGCGCTACCCTGATCTGCACCAGCTGAGAATCCAGCTCAAAGAATTTCAGAGGTGGGTACCTAAAATCAATGGCTGGTTTTGAACATTTTGCCCTTAATGTATCTCATTTTCCCCCATCTGTAATTCTGGCTTGCTTCACAGGCTTTATTCATAACTGTTTGTGAAGTATTTTGAGATCTTGGGTAGGAAAGAGCTACTGTATTCCAGCTTTGGACAATGCACTCATTATCATGGTATATGAGCTGAAGACCTATAAAATAATATTCATTAAGCTTTCAACATACACACACAGCACACTCAAATAGGTGCTTGTATCACTATAAGCAACATACAGAAGAAGCCACAACAATGGTTAAAACCTCTAAAAAGTAAGACTATAAGAGTCAGATGGAAGGATGGGGGGATTTGATACATGAAACAAGCGTAATTTAAAAGACAAAGCACTTGAGAAGAGGCTGATAAAGGAGGTGCTGTTGTCATCATGGACAGGTCAGACTACCAAAAGGAGGCTACCAGACAACTCTCCAATACCAATTTCTACAGGCCACTTCCCTACGATCCCACTGAGGAATATACTAAGAAACTGCACCACCTACTCAGGACTCTCCCTGCACTAACACAGGAACAAATTAATATACCCTTAGAGCCCCGACCGGGGTTATTCTATCTACTACCCAAGATCCACAAACCTGGGAACCCTGGACGCCCCATCATCTCGGGCATTGGCACCCTCACTGAAGGACTGTCTGGATATGTAGACTCTCTACTCAGACCCTATGCCACCAGCACTCCCAGCTATCTCCGTGATACCACTGACTTCCTGAGGAAACTACAATGCATTGGTGACCTTCCAGAAAACACCATCCTAGCCACCATGGATGTAGAGGCTCTCTACACAAACATCCCACACAAAGATGGAATACAAGCTGTCCGGAATAGTATCCCTGATGATGCCACAGCACAGGTGGTTGCTGAGCTCTGTGACTTTATCCTCACACACAACTATTTCAAATTTGGTGACAATATATACCTCCAGACCAGCGGGACTGCTATGGGCACCCGCATGGCCCCACAGTATGCCAACATCTTTATGGCAGACCTGGAACAACGCTTCCTCAACTCTCGTCCACTCACACCCCTTCTCTATCTACGCTACATTGATGACATCTTCATCATCTGGACCCATGGGAAAGAAACTCTGGAAGAATTCCACCATGACTTCAACAGCTTCCACCCCAACATCCACCTCAGTCTGGACCAGTCCACACAGGAAATCCACTTCCTAGACACCACAGTGCAAATTAATGACGGCCACATCGACACCACCCTATACCGAAAACCTACCGACAGCTATGCCTACCTTCATGCCACCAGCTTCCATCCCGGACATACCACACGATCCATTGTCTACAGCCAAGCACTGAGGTACAATCGGATTTGCTCCAACCCCTCAGACAGAGACCAACACCTACGAGATCTTCACCAGGCTTTCTCAAAACTACAATACCCACACAAGGAAATAAGGACACAGATCAACAGAGCCAGACGTGTACCCAGAAGCCTGCTGCTACAAGACAAGCCCAAGAAAAAAAACCACAGAACACCACTGGCCATCACCTACAGTCCTCAGTTAAAACCTTTGCAACGCATCATCAGTGACCTACAACCCATCCTGGACAATAATCCCTCACTTTCAAAAGCCTTGGGAGGAAGGCCAGTCCTGGCACACAGACAACCTGCCAACCTTAAACAAATTCTCACCAGCAACAGCACACTGCACCACAATAACTCCAACTCAGGAACCAATCCATGCAACAAACCTCGATGCCAACTCTGCCCACATATCTACACCGGCAACACCATCACAGGACCTAACCAGATCAACCATACCATCACTGGCTCATTCACCTGTACATCAACCAATGTCATATATGCCATTATATGCCACCAGTGTCCCTCTGCTATGTACATCGGCCAAACTGGACAGTCCCTACGAAAAAGGATAAATGCACACAAATCAGATATTAGGAATGGCAATATACAAAAACCTGTAGGGGAACACTTCAACCTGCCTGGACACACTATTACAGATTTAAAGGTCACCATTCTGCAGAAAGGGAACTTCAAATCCAAACTGCAAAGAGAGACTGCAGAGCTTCAATTCATTTGCAAATTCAGCTCACACACTTTGGGATTGAACCGGGATCTACAATGGTTGGCTCATTACAGACATTGTTTCTCATCTCTCCATGTCCACACACCCCATTCAAATGCTAGACGAATAATCCACACTCCCTGATCGGAGATAACAAGCTGGCTCAGCTTAATTGGACTAACCTTTTCACCTCCCCCATGGCTCTTACCTACTTTTCTATAACTGCCTGTTTGTGAACAATTGAACACTTCTACTGCCTGCATCCGACGAAGTGGGTATTAGCCCACGAAAGCTCATGCTTCAAAACTTTATAGTTAGTCTTTAAGGTGCCACAGGACTTTGTTAACTCTGCTATTCCAGACTAACACGGCTACCACCCTGATTCTTGAGAAGGAAAGACAATCTTACATCCTGCAGGCTACTGCAGCAAAGCAAAAGGTCACCTGCTGACCTAGGGGGAGGTGGCGAGACCTCAGATAGGGTGGGGGAGGGAGTTAAGTCACAAGCAGACCACACCGCACTGTTTGTGCCAAAGCAAGGAACCTGATTGATAGGGAATCATTCGCTCAGCACTGGTACAAATGACGAGACAAGGTGTACGTCAACCGAGACTCTAACCCTGCCCCAGATAAGAGGGGGGGAAATCAAGCTTTAAACACGTAAAGAACAGTACACAGTGATACAAATGCACAATTGTCTACCTTGAGTTACGGTCTATAAGGTGACGGATGTCCTTTCAAATTAACCCTTCTCTGATATTTTTTCCATATCTTGTCCTTTATTTCCTTGAAATTTAGCTGGTCACCTTGGGTCTAATTCTCAGTTATGCTAAGGACCTTTGATGTCATGCTGGCGGCATAAAAGGGGCATGGGACAGAGTGGATGCAAGTGTAATTCAGGGTTAACGTAGTTCTTAGAGTTTCCAAATAAGAGGCAAGTTACAATTTAACTTTAAGACCCTGTCACGGGGCGGGACAGGTTTCCTTCCCCTAGTCCCTGTGCCCGTGCTTAGGCTGGTCAAAGAAAGAGTCTCATACACTCCTCTCCAGTGCTTCACCTGTGCTCTTTTATTTACAGTGCTGATATAGTCCCTGAGGTAAAACACACGCACCTTTTCAGCAATGAAGACAAGGCCTGATTATGAGCTCACCTACCCCATGTAAACCAGGAATAATTCCACTAAATCAGCAGAATTACCAGGTTAAAAACACCATAAGCAAGAGATGACAGCGCCGCACATATCAGCATCCTGGTCCATGATTAGGGCCTGCTAGGCACTACACTCATACAAATCATGATTTATTTATTAATAATAATCAGGACCTGAGGGCCCAGTTCGCAATTTCCTGCATTGTATACAATCCCACCATGCAAAACCGATTTAAAGTGCTCCCATTATCATCTGGTAGCCTTTTATTCACATTTTGCACTAATGTAAATAACTAAAAGTGCAGAGCAATTGTCCCCTAAACTACAAACCAGCTTCCCTAATACTGGCTTTAGGATTCCATCCCCCCGACTGGTCTGAGGCAACTCCTGTTTTATGCCAGTGTAACTGCAATCATACACTCATACCTTTAATTAGCAACTAAATCCCAGCAAAAGCGCCTTGTTCCAGGTAACTGTCAGTTTGCACAATGTCATTGTACGTTGAATTTTGAATAGTTGCCCTTACACAACAAAAAAGGGAAGTGCATACCATGCTCAGAGAGTGCTGGGATTCATTACATATAGTAAACAACAAACCTCCACACTGTGAAAAGCATAATCATCCGGTATCAAAAATCTGGCACGTGAGAACAGGGTGAAATTCTTCCCCTTCACAAGAAGCCCAAGAACAAGCAGGCTTAGGGCTCATTGTATATGAACAGAAAGATAAAGATTATTGGATACATATTTTTCCACCATTCTATTGTGCTTTGTCCTGTTTTCCCCCTGAATTTAAGAGGCAAAACTCATAAAGCAGCATGACATTACGGGAACCAAAGGGGATTTGTGCGTACGTGCTTTTTAACGTGAATGCTTCCAACAGAAATATGGCTCAATTTATTATTCATTTGTGCAGTTTTAAGGGCCTGATCCTCCTCTCACAGCAGCGTAAATTAGGAGCCACTCATTTGAAGTCAGTGGTATTACACTGGTATAACTCAGATGGGAATCAGGCCCTGAGTTTATTAGGTTTTTTTAAAAAATCCTGCCTGCGTGCAGGGAGGAATAGAACCTTCACACGCATTCACAAGGGATATTAACACTGGACTGTATTTTGTTTCCTTGCTTAGTTTTCTCTGTTATTGCAGGAGTTTGAATAGCTTTCCAGCTACAAACTGTAATGCATTTGTTCTATGCATTCACCCCCTGGAAGCCACATCCTGGTTTAGAGCAACACTGAGGCTCCTCAAAGGTGCACACAGGGGAAAAGCTATGTCCAAACAGCTCCCGCGATCAGAAGGGGGTATAAAAGCGACATACAGGTTTTGCATCAAGAACAATACAACGATCTAGCTCCATGTGGCTTATTCGTCCTACGGATTTGTATCCATTCACCTGGGAGGGTGTGACCCAGTCTGAGCAAACCCTTCTGTGTCTCCATGAGAATTTTTAAAGGCAAAAATCGGGTCATTTGATAGGAAAAAATGTAAATGATCATATTAAACAAATATTGACGCAGACAAGATCCTGAATCTGCATGTGAAAAAGTCTTTAACATTATTTAACTGCATCTGCATGTTCTATGCTGGTGCAGCACTCAACACAACAGAGGTCTCATTATAAGATCGGGGACACTAATAAAAATAATAAACAATGTCACAGCATGGAGGGTGACAACTGTAGGCTTAACACACACAAGTGTGGATAAAGGACACAGCAATTGCATGCATTACCGTTGCTAATTAGTCATTATCGGCGATTATTATAAGCATCCAGCTCTTTTATCAAACTAAACGATACAAAGCTAATGAAATGAGAGGCTCTGCGGCTCTCCCTGTGTGTTAATCATTCAACAGCCACAACCCAAAACTCTCCAGAGGACGCCCTCTCGCCCCTTCCGAAGGGCCCTGATGCTAATGAGAAACAGCATCTCATCTCTGATGTGTCACATTCGAGACACTGACAGCTTCCAGCACAAGGCGATAGTCACATGATGTCTGGCTGCTGGGGAGAGATGGTCGCTGGCTACAAACATCCACCAAATCACTCGCAAACTCCGTAGCCCGCAGTTGATACACCAGCCTGACATTTCAGCGGGTGAAATAAAATGTACACCCCATTAAAGGGAGCTTTCTTTTCCTTTAGAGCCCTTTTCTCTGTATCCAAAGCGACTCACCTATGTGTTTGCAGGACAGTGGGGACACAAGCTCTCCTGGTGCAGGGTGGGGCGTGACTATGCGGCATACCATGTATCATACGTCGTTTCCGCCAATAGAGACTGATTTGTGTTGCATCCCGACCATGCAAACAGATAACATGTTGCCACTGCAACATTCAGTCAATAAATGGCCCACAGCCACACCAACCTGTGCTGTGATCTGGCCAGATCTAAGCAGCCTTGTGCAGGGTCAGTACTTGAACCCGAAGACTCCAAGGAGCACCTGGAGGGGGTGTGGTCAAGGATGTAAGAGATGGCATGCTTCCCTCCCTGTCCAGGGTGAATAACTGCGGTTGTCTGGCGCCAGGATTTCAGATGGCAGCAGGTGCTGATTTTTGGATGAGATGTAAAACTAAGGTGTTAAGCTGGGTGGACAACAAGGCTGCCTCGCTAAATTCCAACTACACTTCTACTGCACACAGTGGCCCCAGACTGCATTGTCCTACAGAAACACTAAATGGTGGAGACTTGGAAGCTGAAAACCCTGCAAGGATCCCCTGGCAGGGTTTTCCCCCAAAAGCATTCCACTAAACGGACAGCAGCTTTGCTCCCCAGCTCCTCTACATCCCGGTTTCCACTTAGGACAGAGGTTCAGTAGAAGTATAACAAGCGTGATAAACCAATGCATTAAAGAGCTATCCTGTCTGGGAGACACTAACAAGGTCTTTAAACCATGGTTTGAGGACTTCGATAGCTCAGATATAAGCTGGGGTTTATTACAGGAGTGGGTGGTTGAGAGTCTGTGGCCTGCGTTGTGCAGGAGGTCGGACTCGAGGGTCAAAATGGTCCCTTCTGACCTTAAAGTCTATGACTCTATGACATAATGCCCAGGTTCGGAGATCTTCCCAGCCAGCAAACAGTCTTGCAGCCTGAATGCCAATGCCTCAAAAGACAGAGCTTATCACGCCATATTTGCCCGGTACAAAGTATCCCAGCAGGAGAGTTTCGGCAGCTTTGGTGGGGACACTCTTTGCCCCCACATTAGCCTGTCCCTGGCTATGTACTTTCTGTACTTGGGATAAGATCTTAATTTGCTCCCAAATGCAATTACTGTATCTTGGTACATCGGACCACTCCAGGAACAGGAAGTCCTAGTAAACAACCTATGCCAGGCACTTGGACACCAAAGGTCACTCCTCGAGTTTAGGATTTCTGAGCAGCAGACGACACATGTTAAGCCATCATGCTCAGTGCAGCGTGAAATAAACTTGTCAGGAAATTAAGACCCACTAATCCAAATGCTGCAGTTAACACTCAGCACAAAGAGCTTGGTCAGTTGGAAGAAGAATATTTCCTTCGGTCCTCTTCCTGATAAGATAATTCTCTCCCCTGCTGAGTCTTTCTAAGAAACTTCACTTGAGAGAGAGAGATTTTTTATATACACACACACACGCACACCAGGTCCCTACTCCCCCCAAATACAGAAGAAAACAGAACACATGGCAAATGAGTAAACCCACTGAAGACCTGATCCTATGAAATAGTGTCAAAATTGTTTGGGTCAGATTGTCATCTACAGTGCAGATAGGCCTTAAAATGGGCATGATTTACATTACATTTAAACCCGGAGCAGTGTAAATGGGAATAAGGCTCTCTATCTTGTAATTCAATGTTTAATTGAGGCAAGAGGGAGAATACCCCCAAATCCTGGCATCTGCAGAACATTAAAAAGTTCTAACTGAGGGTGGCTGGGGAGGGAGTGGAGAAGATGAATAGCAACTAACTCCAAACTGACTTCACCTGTCTCTTATCATTGGGAACAGCAAGACAATTTGGCAGAGATGCAACAAGGATGAAATAAGCCACCAGGTAGGCTCAAGACCGAGCGGGTCTCAGTTTCGCAAGTCTTGGCCATTTTTAATTTCCCCGAATTGCTGTTCTTTTTTAAAAACTTACCAAGTGCCCTGCAGTACACTCAAGGATGATGTGAGAATTTTGTTCAATTACTGTTTCAGCAGTGCCTGGACTTTTAACTGTCACTTTCCATCATGATAAAGCAGGCTTCCATTGGATGTTAATGTACCAAGGTACGGAAAACAAAAAAAGGACATCCACTGTATCTCAAGGTTATCAGGAATGAGTGTGCATCTTGGATAACAGAGAAAGAGTCAAAAAAGTCACACATGTAAAAGTGTACAGAAACACAAACACATACACACACATACACACACATACACCCCGAGTCTCTGTTCTTTCGTTCTCATTGATTCAGGTTTATTGGAGCTATCCAAAATGTTTCAAAGGGGAGTCAAATTTGAATTCCGAGATTCAAAATAATGGTGGGGGAGGGAGAATTTTAAAAAGTGTGAAATTACACACGCGCACGGACCTTGATGGAGATTCAAACAAAACAGAAGGGTAGACCAGCTGACGATGATCCAGAGCTGCTAATGCGGTTTTCCTGAGGATTGCAAAAGACACATCTTGCCTCTAGTTAATCTCATCATCTTGGGGTTAAAAACCACGTACAACGGCATGTAGTTCTTTCTCACTTAATGAAGGGCTCCTCCGTCAAGACCGACCACAGCAATCATCCCAGAAAATCTCCTGAGGGTTGTTTTTTTTGTTTTGGTTGCTGTTGCTCTCTGCAGTTTGTCACCTGCAGAAATAGGACTCAAGATGGCTCTTTTCATTTCCCAGGGTACGTCTGCTCGAGCAAATTCTCTCTGAGAACAAAGCCCCTGGTGTACATCACTGGCGTGCAGTCTGAGCCCAAATCACTTAATGGGATCTTGTGAATAAAGGAGAGTCACAGGCTCTCTTCAAAGAAAGATCCGCCTCATGGAAGTTTGCAAAGAAACGGGTGCTGCAAACTGATATTCTTCCAGGGCATCATTTAACTATTACCCAATCTTAAACAAAACACTGGGGATATTTTCTCTGGGTTTCAGAAGGAAAGCAGTTGCTCAGCCACAGAGCTCAAATAGGAAACAAAGAGTAGGAATAAACAGCCAGTTTTCACAGTGAAGAGAGGTAAACAGCAGAGTTCCCCAAAGATCTGTACCGAGATCAATGCTGTTCAACATATTCATAAATGATCTGAATAAAAGGTGGCTAACAGTGAGGTGACAAAGTCTGCAGATGATACAATATGACTCAAGATAGTTAAGTCCAAGGCTGACTGCAAAGAGTTACAAAGGGATCTCACAAAAGTAGGTGACTGCGCAACAAAATGGCAGATGAAATTCTATGTTGATAAATGCAAAGTAAAGCACATTGGAAAACATAATCCCAAGTATGCTTACAAAAGGATGAGGTCTAATTAACACTCAAGAAAGAGATCTTGGAGTCATTGTGGATAATTCTCTGAAAACATCTGTTCGGTGTGCAGTGGCAGTCAAAAAGCTAACAATGTAACAAACCCTTATGTAAGAGATAGAGACTATAACAGAAACGATCATAACGCCACCACATAAATCCATGGCACACCCACAGTTTGAAGAGTGCATGCAGTTTTTAGAAGGTCTCTTTCTATACATCTATAATATATAACCAAACTATTGTATGTAAAGTAAATAAGGTTTTTAAAATGTTTAAGAAGCTTCATTTAAAATTAAATGAAAATGTAGAGCCCCCTGGGTCCAGGCAGTGTGAGTGCCACTAAAAATCAGCTTGTGTGCCAAAGGTTGCCCACCCCTGGACTCTAACTTGTTAGGCTAATCCCTACTAACATTTCCAAATAGTTTACACCAAATGCATCTGACGTGCTGCCTCATTAGCAGGAACGAATGTATAACATTGCCCCAGAAACTGTCAGGCTCACACCTCCAGGCTTCAACAAAGGAAGACGCCCTCAAAAGCATGTGGAATCTACAGGGAATTCAGCTCTGAGGGCACAGTTTTCACTCTCCGTCATTGTAACATGGCACCAGGATATTCTTAGCCAAGACCTGCGACTGGCATGCAAAATACACTATTTTAAATAATATGTAACGCCGATCCATTCTTAGAGCTGATGTTGGTGGAGGAGGGAAAACGGCACAAGGATTTTCTTGGCCTTATTCACTATTAACTGTGCACAGTGACAGGCAGCACCCATGGGAAGCAGCTAAGGAACAGCTGCCACAGACAGGGTGCTGCCACTAAGTCATTGCCGCAGCTACTCTGCAAGTGAAGAAGGGAGATTAGATGCCTGCCGTGCTAGGAACGCAGACACATCAGCATCTACTGAACTGCCAAGGAGCGCAGATGAATTTGCTACGGCAGAGGCAATGCAATGCAAAGGTGATTTCAGGGTGGTAACCGCACCACAGTAACTCCGGCTGATGTGAGAAACCACAATTCCATTAAGGTCAGTGGAGATGCACCCGCTTATGCTAATGATGAATCTGGCTTCATGTTTAGAAGGGCACTTGAAAAGGGTTTCTCCACTGGCCCCAGCCCACCAAGCTCTGTATGTGTTACTTGGATTGTAAACTCTTTGGGACAGGGAAACCTCCTTTTGTTCTGTGTTTGTCCTGTGCCTAGCACAACTGAGGCTCCCAGGACAATTCAAATAACAAACAATACATGACACTGGCACCTAAAATATGTGTCACTTAAAAAATACCCAACAACAGTGGCAGCATGAAATAACACAAGGTGAGTTTCTTGAACAAGTTTCTCATGATGCTTCAGTTCTATGATCCAGTCTTTACGTCAATGATTCACAATTATGCAAGGCGAGACAACACCCATGTCCCAAGCCCATTTGATAAGTTTGGATCTGGAAGGAACAACGTGCTCCTTAATTTAGATGGCTAGGAACGGGTTCCTGGTTCGAAGGGGACATTGTGTGTGTGTCACAGAAGCTCAAAGTGAAGCTGAAAAGTTCAGCCACTTCCTGGAGATAAGCTGGGATTTATCACCAACGGATACTTTAAAAGGCCTTATAAATGTATTTGAAAATTACGTCAGTGTTCTGGGATTTTCCTCCTTGACTTCTTGGGCCACAGGTGGCCAGTCTAGCTCCATTGATCGGCGGAAGTTACTCCAGGTTGACTTCAGTGTCACTGGAATCCGACTCTGGCTCTTAATACCTTGTTGTGTGTGTAGAAGGCTGCCTGAGTTAAGTGAGAGTTCCTCCTGCCACCCGGCACACCCTGGCAAGATGATTTATGAGGCTGCAGAGGCTATCAGAGGAAGGTGGAACACTCAGCGGGAGCATCTGCTCATTGTTAATGATTCCCTGTAACAATTGGATTCAGGAGCGCCGTTTTGAAGTGATCATTAATTACACCTACTACACACGCATGATTCTGCTTCATCATTCAGCAAAAATTCACCCCTTTGCAGTGGGCCTCCCCAGGCATTGTTCAGGCATTTTGCACTGAAGTGGGTTTCGCCTTTAATCAGCGTGCCTGAGCCGATGGTCCACCACCCTATTAAGTGGGTTTCCTCATTCAGGGAATTTTGTACTTAGATTCATCCTGAAGTTGCTTTCCATCGCTCACATCAAACCTGCTGGCTTACTAAGAAATCGTGGCCTGATCCAAAGTCCACTGAAGTTATTAGGAAGCTTTTCACTGAGGACAGTGGACGTGGGGCCAGGCTCCTATGAGAGATGCACTGGGTATTTTTATAGACATAAAGTATGACCCACATTCAGAGCCGGCGACAGAAATTTTGGGGCCCCCTACTCTGAGCGTTTGGGGGCCCCCTACTCTGACCGTTTGGGGCCCCCCTACTCTGAGCATTTATGGGCTCCCCCGACCCTACCCTCCCCCCCCCGCCAAGGGCTGGCCCGGCTCTTGCAGGTGGGCGGGGGAAGCGCTGCAGCCGGGGGTGCCTCGGGGCGGCTCCTGGGGGGGTGCGGGACGAGCAGCGGCTGAAGGGCTCGGGAGGCAGCTGGCCGCGGCACCGGACACAGCCGGGGAAATGCGGTGCGGTGCCCAGGGGGGACGACTACGAGTAGAGCTGTGTACCGGTCCCCGGACTTCAGGGGGCCCCCTGAAGTCTGGGGCCCGGTACAGCTCTACCCATTGTACCCCCCTGTCACCAGCCCTGCCCACATCGTGTTACTTCTTTATCATAATCTGTACAGAGGAACAATTGTAAAGCATTTTTATTACTTGGGGGAAGGCTGTGCTTGAAATTTTAGCCACTTTTGAACACTAATACTTACCCTTTGAACTAATGTGATAATAAATCCTAGTGACACAAAAGTTTGTTCTAGGGCACAACATTTCTTGCTGGTCGTGTTCAACCCTCGATTACAGTCTTGTGCGAAGGTCCTACACGTCTAGGAGCAAACGTTCAGGATTTCTTGCACCTTCCTCTGAAGCACTGAGTACAGGCCACTGTTGGTGGTAGGATATTGACTAGGTGGAATGGAACACTAGTATGGCCTACTATGGATTAAATTAGTTCCTATGGCAGTTCCTATGTTTTAATGGTGTGAATTACCTAGTGAGGAGGTAGAGCATGTTACTTTCACAAGTCATCTCCCACTCCCAGTACTTCTCAACCGCCCGAAAAATTGTCCAGCTCAACTAATTGTGAAATGTCCAGCCTGATACGTACAAGTCAAATTATTCCATTTATATTTTAATGAGCGTATGCCTGCTACCTTAAAGCAGATAAACAATTGTTCTCCACATCAGATTAAAGACACTGCTTTGCCGTGATTGCTAATAGTGTTCTGATGGGCTGGGAGTGTGGATGGAGGGGAATATGCCATGGCTATTGTGACAGCTCATTAAAACAATGTTTACCTGGATGTGTGAATATCCTGAACTGAACACCTTGGATTTCTGCCTTTTCCTTAATTCCACAAGACAGTCATAACAGAGAGATTCAAACTCCCCCCTCCCCTGCCCTTGTTTTCTATCAGGACATTGTTGTTACCATTGAGAAGAAAGTAAATGTACTGCAGTCATATGTATCCATTTGCCAGACACTCTGCAGTCTTAGTTACTCACAGTGGGGAGGGTTCAGCGAAAGACTGTGTTGTCCAAAATACATGTAAGTGCTTCCACGCAGCAGGCCTGACTTGTTATGCATTACCATATGGATCACTGCCTAACTGCAAGTAAATTTCCAAGGCAACCTGCAGATACAAAGCAGCGTGTGCGTGCCATATCTGAGGGGAGGATCTGAATTTCAATATCAGATAGGCAGATACTTTTGCGCATGCACACACACATACACACACACTTCTATTTTATTCTACCACAACTGACTATATTTTTATACAGTTAGATGTTGCTAATTTGTTTTAATTCAACTACACTTGGTCTGTTCTTGCAACAGTTGTGGGAGTATCCAGGAAAGTCTGCTCCAGAAAGGTGGGAAACACCCATGGATACACTGTATAACTTAAGGGCTTGATTCAAAGCTCATCAAAGTAAATAGAAAGATACCCAAACACACATACCCTTGCATAAAATTATCTTATTAATGAACAAGTCGTGATGATGCAACTAGGGGCAATGGGATTAAATTAATTAAAGGGAAAAAATAGGCTGACTGTTAAGAAATCCTTTTCGACAATTACATCCCTTGGCGGGTGGATCAGTCTCCCACGGGAAGTGGTGAATCTTTCAAACTAACTAGGCCTAAGCATGAGAAAAATATTTCACGGGAAATAATCTTGCAGCGGTTCCTTGGAGATGGTGCAGATGATCTAACAGGCTGCCTCCATCTTGATTTTCTAGGGCTCCCCTCAAGTAAAATACACTTGGGGGCTGGCAGAGAGCGGGGAAAGTCATCACAACTGAAGGATTTTTCAGAGTAACAATATTAAGGCAGTATCTGTGGTCAGTGCTTCCCTCCCCTGCAGCGTCAGCATCATGCACCACAGTCCTTTGGAACAGCGCAGCGGGTTCAGCCAGCCTCCCACCAGAATACTCTGAACACTGGCCTCTGCTCTCATTCCTCCGAAACCTCGCTGGGTGCGTCTTTGTATGGACAACGGCTATAAATCAAAGCCAAGACTGTGGAAATGCAAATAAACAAAGGGTAAGGAATGTGCACCTGCTGTTTTCGTCTCTATACTGGAGCGGCTTAATAGGTGGACATACACACACACAAACACACACACACACACACTTACCTTCCTCACCTCCTCCCCCACAGCTACCCTAAACAGCAGTGTCTACATCAGCCCAGTGTTCACCAAATCAAGCTGCACCAATGGGCTCCACAATGCTTACGCCTGCATATGAAAATATAGATCTACAGCTCAAGAGCAGGCCCTTTCAGTCCTCTTCCATCGCATACACACACAGGGGGACTGACAACAGAGCAGGGAAAACACTTTGTGCTGTGGAATCTGCCAAACAGGACTTGGTCTCTGTTCCGAGTATGTAGTCACAAGGCACTCCCCGCCTCTGGAGACGGCCCTAATTTTAGGCTCCTCCTCCCTTCAACATCCTTTCAGCAAAGATGAACTGAACCCCCTCCAACTTATCCAGACTATCACTATCCCCACCTGGCTGATGAAAACTTCCTGACCCAGTATATTACTTCCCCACCTGCTCCCCTCCCATCCCAACTTCTAGAACTCTCCCGCATCCCCTGATGAGGATCACTGATGCTCCCCGCTTCCAAACCACTCAGTCTCACATTTGCTAGATAGTTGGCTCAGCTCTGCTAGAGGCCCTGAATGTCTTGCTTCACCTCTGCCCCCTTCTCTTCATACCGATACCTTCTGCAAGCTTGAGCCAATGCCACTTGCAGGCACATGGGGGACAACATTTCTTTGTAAAACAGGGTTCATGGACTGGTATGTCTCCCAGAGGAAAAAAACCCAACACTGGCACAAGAGTTTTTCAAGATGGCAAGGGTGACCTCACTCACTTATGTCAATTGTAAACTCTGAGGGACAGGCACTTTCTTTTTGTTTTGTGTTTGTACAGCACCTAACACCGTGGAGTCCTGGTCCATGAACAGGCCACCTGGGTGCTACCAATATACAAATAACAACAACTTGACGCAGGGGGTCTAGGAAAGACAGTCTTGGGATTAAGGTTCGGGAGGGGGAACAAGGAGAGTAGAGCCGTATTCCCAGTTCTGCCACAGATTCACTGGTTGACCTTGGGCAACTCACTTCAACCATACTCTGCTTCAGTTTCCCCACTTGTAACAGGGCACTGCAAGATGAGCCATTTGTGGGCTTTGAGATCCTTGGGTAGAAGGGCAAAGTATTAGTAGCAGCAAAGGACTGAGTCTGGTAAATTCCAGGCGTGAATTGCTCAGTTGCAACAAAGTTGGAAGAAGACAGATAAACTTCCAACAACTCAGCTGCAATTTGTGCCATGCTATAAGAAACGTGCCTGTCAGTAAAGCAGCCTGCTGACTGGTTGGAAATCACTCAAACACTATCATGGAAAGAACAGTACAAGAACAGCAGGTCCCTGTTAGAAGATCAGCGTTTTTTCCTTTTCAACACTCCCCAGTGTTTGGGGTTTTTTTTTAAACATCCAAATCCAGTGCTGGATATTTTCCCACACAGCCCCCAATGTCATTCAGACAAATATTAATGCCAGGGGTGTAGGGGAGAGGAAAATGTATTCCTCATGCATTTATCTCTGTTTCATTGGCTATTACTACATGCTATACTACAATCCTAAATGAATTCTCTTCTGAAAAGGAAGATTAACATATGTTTGGAATGGAGCAGGCTTCTCTCTCAGGGCACTGATATTCCCCACTAGCAAAATATAGATGATGGTTACTGAATTTTAACACTTTTTGGATTTATGACCCCCGGCCAGGTGAAGTGAAGGATTCAGCACAGAGTGGTATAGTAATACTCAGAGTGAAAGACACATACAACAGAGATAGACATTCCAACTTCTGAGCGGAAAGGCACAGCTGCAGATTTGACATATTGTAATTAAATATCTGCACAAATACCAACACTACTTCGGGCAACCAGCCACAATGGGCCACATTAGGATCTAATTTGTGTCATTTATGTTCCTGATAGATATAAAAAGTCAGCAGTTCACTTTCCTTTTCTATTCATCCCTAAAGTAATTTGGACTCTTTTTCTTTGTCGCTCTCACAAGGTCTTCATAAGGGTCTTCTTGGACCATGAGTTGCACTCCTAGGCATTGTGGAAATGCAAATAAACAAAGGGTAAGGATTGTGCACCTGCTGTTTCCTTCTCTATCCTGGAGCTGCTGTATAGATATAAATGAAAAATAATAATAAAAAAATAATAAATACATAATTTTATTATATGAATCTTTGATCTTGACTCAATACTTTGTGACTGATGTAATTCTCTTGAAATGGTAAGTAATGCCAGTAAGAGTCCACCTCACCTTTAAAAACAAAAAATGTTTTACTAGATCTCTTTGTTTACATGGCCCTGTGTTACCACGGTACCTCTCCCCATTTTGTAAATGAGGTTCTGAAGCCTCAAGAGGCAATACAGGGTGGTTTCCTGGAGGCCAGTCAGTATTCAGGGTCTCTCAGCCCTGTGCTTCCATTAAATAAAAAAAACAGCCTTTGAAGGGGGCCAGGAAATTTTGAAGGTCATTATAATTTTTAAAGGTAATAAAAAAGCCTCTAGCAAGCTGTGTCTAGGGCCCAATTTAGTGTCAAAATTAACGGGTCTCCCCTGACACAGAAGCTTTCTTAGCTGCATGCTCCTGATGGGTGCTTCATCTAACAGCCTCTGCAAACATTTCCTGTAAATAAGGGAAAAAACCAGCACAAGCAAAAACCCCTGCCTCTCATGAGACCAATTTTTTACTCCTCCATACCAGCGGTCAGCATTCGGGGGAAGCCGTGGGCAGGTTCCAACCCCCTGGGCAGACAAGAAGAGCAGGAAGCATCATTTTCCAAGACCAGAACGGCAACACAACAAGGAAGCACTCATCCTGACTTCTCCTGCGGACGTCAGTAGATGCGGTGGGCGCTCAGCGCCTCTGAAAATCAGGCCTCCGCCATGTTGGCTCAGGAGACAGCTGCTTGAGAGGTTGTTACAGTTTTCTGAACACAGGACGGGTAATAACAACGACGGCAACACAGGCCAGCAAGGTTCACCTTGTCTTTATTAGACAGTCCAGCATTTATATTCTCCTCAGGCAACTGGGCTCACCCGCATACACACCTCTGCTCCCTATCGACATTCTGCCACTTCCTGAATCAACACCCTGTTAAACTGCCTACCGGCTGTGACTTTATCCTCAGATCACACCAGCTCCCTACCACACCACCGTTACTATGCAGAGGAACACAATGGAGACCGGCCTGCACACTGACCTGGCCTCCTCCCGCATATGAGCCTGATCCTGCAAACACACAAGTAACTTAGCACTCATGAATAGTCTGGTTGGCCAGCATTCCTGTTCTTGTGGAAAATGCCATTGGATTTCTAATGTCGGCAAGATCCTGACTGAACGTCCCATGTCAAAAGCAGCGCAACACATCCCTCGTACCTTGGCTCAGGACTGAGTGCTAGCTACTGAACCGCAAACAACCTAGCTTTTCCTTGGAGGTTTCTTATTCAAATACTAACCCAACCCAATGGTGCTTTCCTGCAAGAGGGGAATACAGTAGCACCTGTTATAGCTACAGCTCTCACGCAGGTTGCTTGCGTTTACTCTATGAGCTGTATGGGAATAGGGCGTTTGACTGGGACTCAAGAGACCTGCTTTGAATTCTTGGCTCTGCCAATAATCTTGGACAAATCATTTCCTCTCTGGGCCTGTGTTTCTCCTTTTGTCTGTCTGTTTAGAATGTAAACTCTTCAGGTACATGGGACCTAATCTCTGTTGGGCTCTCTCTTTGCCTTACTGTACTACCAATATTAAAAATAATAAATATACAAGTGGGATATATTGGGGGGCTTTAAAGATTGAATGTTTCTATATGTGCATATAGCAGGGAGACTGAGGTGCAGCACTCTCTTCCCCCCTCCGACTTATAGCTTGCTTGAAAAGGAAAGCACTAATCTATTAAGAGGCCGGGTTCTAGAATTTACAGTCAAAAGCTCATCTTATCAAAGCCTGTTTCTTGAGCAAGATCTAACCTTGATAAAGTAGTCCCTGGTTATAAATGTTACCTTTGATCAACAACTGTCAAATGCATTAAAATTAACCCATTAAAACCGGTAATTGGAGCCGCGTTGTATCACGCTGTGTACAGCCTACCAGAAAAAGTGTTTTGTAGGACACATTATCCATTATAAGAGCAATCCAAGGAAAAATCAGCATGCACTCTGTGAAACCAGCTATATATCCTGATGGTGTCTGATCTCCCAACAACCCCTAGTTTGTCTCTGGTCCTCCTGTTTTGTCTTGTTTATTAAGAACATGGGGGGACTGGCTGAGAAGTAGGTAATAGGATCCTGAACCTTTTACCTTTCAGTCCCTGACCCTAATCCAACCTAGTGGTTGAAAGTTATTGCGTTTGGTAGCCTGTGTGATAATAAATAATAATAAGATACCAACTCATCTATTTTTTATTTTAGTAGCACCTAGGAGCCCCAGAGGCTAAGATTGAAAGGGAAGGCGGAGTTCCCTCTCATCCTTAGGCTGATCCATCTCAGTCAGGGTAAGGAACCCAGGTGGGGCTGCATGGATAAGTTGTTCATGTTTCATACATAGAAAACCTCTGTTTCCTGGGCTGTCAATCCAGGAACATTCACAAGCAATGAATTCACAACATTTTTAAAAAGCCTAGAGTTTAATGAAATAAGTGACCGCCACCCCGGGGATGGTTAATGCAGATTGTCAAAGAGAAGAAGTGTATGGATCTCTGACTGTTGTTAAAACGAAGAGGAAGAAGTAAAAGCCCCCACAGGGAGAAGAAAGGAAGCACCTCACACTACGCAAATGTTCCCAGGTTGGGGGTAACACTACCTGCTTCCAGAGGAAGCCACAGCTAGGCCTCCTCAGCTAGAAAGCTGCCTCAATGCAGGTCTTAATGGGGAATTTAAGATGGAAAAATTATTCCCCGAGAGAAACACAAATCATAGAAAGAGGCAGCATGAACCTATGGAAAGAGTCATGGGCTTGGAGATAGGAGACCTTGGTGCTATCCCCTGCCCTGCCATTGACCTGATAAGTGACATTAAGCCAGTTACTTTATCAATCTGTGCCTTGGTTTTCTCATCTGTAAAATGGGGGTAATGATACCCATCTTTCTACTACAGCATTTTGCGATCTACAGGCAAAAAGAGTGAAAGTACATGTGGATATATGTCATGTGATCTACCGTTTGACTCCTTGGCAACAGTGAGCACAATTTCATAATGCAGAACAGAATTAGAACATAGTTAAGGCTTACTCCTTGACACCTATTGCCAAGGTACATTGCAATCACAATCAGCGCCGGCAAATAAAGAACATGTATTTGTAAATCTTAGCGAAAAGGAACTCTTTGTAGAGCGGCAGATAAAATAAGGAGCAATGAGAAGGATAAAACCACCAAAAATCTCACCACCCTTGGGACTTTTTCTCCTATAGGACAACCAACAGCCTAATGAACTATCAACTTTTCTGAAATGGGAACTGATCCTCAGCCTGTTTAAACTGACACAATTCCATAGGCTAAGCCAATTTGCACCAGCGGAGGATGTGGTCCCAGAGGAATACAGCTAGGATGTGAGGATGATCCCTACCTAAACTAGAAAGAAAGGTGTTTAAAAAGCATTTCACAACTCACCATGACCCTGCCAAAGCAGACATGAATGCAGTTTAGCCCTGTGCATACCAGCAGCTAATTTAGAAACAGTTTTCAATCCCCCTCAGCAGCCGCTAAATGTAATGAAATAGTAGGTAGCCCCCTAAGCAGTGGTTAGCATAGCTGCATCAAGTCTAAGCAAGGATCCCACAGAACTCATCTTTTTGCTACAGTCAGCTGTGCTCCGTCTGCTATTGTTTTGCTGCAGCTATGTCCCCAGGGCGTCGGCGTAAGGTGCTGCTTCTGCGTCTGCCTCCCCTTGCTGGGTCTGGATTGTGTTGTTTGTGCAGCACAGTCAGAGACTATGAGACAACACGCTTCTCTTGCATTCCCCTCTTGTGGTGGAGTGGCAGGGAGCCAAGGAAATACTTTAACCCTGTCTCATTCTCGTAATGTTGTGTCCCACGCTTAATGCTGCACCATGAACCGCAAGATCCTCTTTAGCGACTAGCCTCTCACCGTTAAAAAGAAGAATGCACATAAATAAAAACATGGGTGAGGTGAATACACTGCTGAAGTCTAGTGCACGGAGACAAAAAGAAATGAAAAATCTACCTCTTTACTCCAAACCCATCTGCATAAACAGAAAGCTACAGAGCTATGCAAGGGACAGCGTGGTCCAGTGGATAGGACACTGGGCCAGGACACAGGAGGCCTGGATTCTATTCCTGTCTCCCTGTGCCTGTATTTCCCTTCTCCTCTTTGTTTGTCTTGTCTATTTGGATTGCTTCGGATGTGCATAAGGACCACAGTGGGGGGAGGGTGTTAATCCAGCCCCAGAGTTTTAAACAGTAGTTGTAGGTATAGTTCTACAGTTTAGGGGTTGAGGAGAAAGGATTTCTCCCAGCCCAGCTGACCACTGTTATCACATAAATATACAACCTGTATATTGACGACTTAGGTCAGTAGGGAAAAAACAAAATCACCAGCTAAGGGGATACAGTACAGTCTGAATGGACCTGAAAGAGAACAGGATGCTGTGTAGAATTTTGACTGTAAATTCTCTCGGCAGAGGGACACTGCTTAGTCCATTTGTCCTGTTGTGCAGTATTCTACCACCTACCACATGGTGTTAATAATACATGATTTAACATTGAAAGCCTTCTTATAATTGTACGGGTTAAATTAGCACTAATATGTACCCTTAAAATTACACAGACGAATGCTCTGCTGGCTGATCGAAAGAAAGAGTAGCAGTGACTTGCTATCTGGTTTCATTCTTACACATGGAATTAATTTTCATATCCCATAGGAGCAGCTTTGTTCTTTTGCTCTCCACTCTAAGCCGCGTCTTACAGAGGAAAACATTTAATATGTTCCTGCATTCTAATAAAAAAAAACCCACATGTGTTACAAGTGACAGGATGTGCAGCTGTCTTTATTATGCCTCCAAGCCATATAGACCCTACGCTTACCGATAAATACTCATAAATTTTATCTCGGGTGTAGAATGTTGCAAAATGTAACTGATGCATTACATTTTTAAGTAAGAGAAGCAGAGAATGTTGTATCAGCCAGTACAGCCAGGAGATGAGATATTTTGTTCTCAGTGACATGAACAGATCTCAAATATTGCTTGAATTTTCTTGCTACTTTAGAAACATATGTGTTTTTAATATTCAGCTGTGTCACTAAGTCTTCTTAGGTAACAACACTCTCAAATTTGTCAGAGTGCCCTTCTCAATATTCAAAGAAAAATGCTATATTCACACATGCAGTTTTCAAACTGCAAAATGGTTTTGTGAAACTGAAGTCAGAAATTTAAGATGGAAAAGCTTTGCAGATCACAGAGTCCAACAACCAGAACAGAACACTGCTCATTCGCACAATTCTTCTCCCACAGAGAGGATAACAGAAACCACATAAGTGATTCACTAAATGCAAAGTACTAAACACTCTGGGCCAATCCAGCAAAGCACTTAAATAAATACATGCATTGCCCAAAAATGTTAGTAATGCGGAATCAAGGATGACTAGCAGTGCCTGTACCCTTCAAGAACATTGAGTACACCTGTACTTAAACCTTGGAAAACCAGGAAATATTGGGTTACTCTACACACCAAGAACTGTATTACTGCTTAAATGCCTCAAGGATTCCCACTTAAAAATGAGTCTTTAGCCAAATTAATTTAGCAGATTTGCACAGGAAAAGCAGGGTGTTCTTATTCCTGCATGGTTATCTTATTCCTCCAAACTTGAATTACAGAAGACCACCCCAATCGTATCACTGACCCAAGTAACCCTTACTCACAGGCTAGGCTGACCATACGTCCCGTTTTGAACGGGACAGTCCCGTTTTTTTAATGTTTTTTAACCGTCCCGTCTTTTTGTCCAAAATATCAATTTTGTCCCATTTTTGGGGCAGGACTCATAAAACAGGACTCGTAAAACATGGAGTCATAAAACGTCCCGACCCCCCCCCCCCCCCGCCGCTGCCGCCGGCGCGCTCGGCCCCCGGCTGCAGCTCCGGACAGCTCCAATCTGCCGCCTCCTCCAGCCCGCCGCCCGCTGCCACCTCCTCCTCTCTATTCCTCCTTCCCTCCTTCTCTCCATCCCTCCCTTCTCCATCCCTCCCTTCCTCCCTGCTCTCTCCCTCCGTCCACTGCCTCCTCTCACTCCCTCCATCCCTTCTCTCTATCCCCTTCTCCATCCCTCCATCCCTTCCTTCTTCCCTTCTCTCTATCCCTCCATCCCTCTCTTCCTTCTCTCCATCCCCCTTCTCCATCCCTCCCTTCCTCCCTGCTCTCTCCCTCCGTCCACTGCCTCCTCTCGCTCCCTCCATCCCTTCTCTCTATCCCCTTCTCCATCCCTCCATCCCTTCCTTCTCCCTTCTCTCTATCCCTCCATCCCTCTCTTCCTTCTCTCCATCCCCCTTCTGCATCCCTCCCTTCCTCCCTGCTCTCTCCCTCCGTCCGCTGCCTCCTCTCGCTCCCTCCATCCCTTCTCTCTATCCCCTTCTCCATCCCTCCATCCCTTCCTTCTCCCTTCTCTCTATCCCTCCATCCCTCTCTTCCGTCTCTCTATCCCCCTTCTCCATCCCTCCCTTCCTCCCTTCTCTCTCTCCCTCCGTCCACTGCCTCCTCTTCCATCTGCCTTCTTTCCATCCCTCCTTCTCGCTGTCCCTTGCCTCCTCCATCCCCCCTGCTCCCTACCCCCATCTCTTCTCTCATCCATCCATCCTCTCCCTTCTCACCTTCGTGCCCTCTCTCCCTCCATCCCCTCCATCTTCATCCCTCATCCCCCCTTCTCTCTCTCCCTCCATCCTCTTCATCCCCCATCCCTGTTCTGCTTATTCCTCCATCCATCCTCCCCGACCCCCTCTGCCTCCTCCCCACCCGGCGCTGGGGGGCCCAGGTGGGACCATGCCCCCCCCCCACACACACACCCTGTCCCGTTTTTGCCATCCCAATGTCCCGTTTTTGTCTAAAGGAAATATGGTCAGCCTATCACAGGCATAGTGCACTGATTAAGATTTAAAGACTTTTGCTGGTGAGAAATTGACTTAACTGAGTAAGTAACTTTTATGTGAGTCCCAGTTGCTGGACTGGGCCTGTCCAGTATTGTATTTTTGACCATCACTACTGGATATTATTATATCGGATAAATCCAAATGACTAGGCGACTTCTTTATTGTGCCACACAGATAAAATAACTATCGATCCAAATCAAACCACACAGTAAGTACCATACTCACTGAAACCAAATGATGCACTAACTAAATAATAATGCTCCGTGCTCTATTTCATAGAACTAATCCAAAAATTTTCATTTTTCACAATATTTTTGACCAGCTCTAACATTTTACATTTATTTCAAAGTCAAGTAAAGAGCGTATCATTCCCACCACCACTTCAAACCCCAAACCACAATTCCACAACTCCTTTGCAATCTTGCCTCGAGCTCTTATCTGATTTTCCGAGAGATTAAGAAATCTTGACATAGTATTTATTGCCCTAGATAAATTCCCCCACAAGACTACATATTCTCTCCGTCACCTATTTGCAGCAGGTTATAAAACATCTATACACACTAGTTCCAGCCAGTTTACCTTAGAAGGATTAGAGATTATGAATATGATTATTCTGTTTTGTTTTTAAATGGTACCGTTTATGCTCCCCCAGTTAAAGATGGCTTGGATTTATTTTCTATATTCCCAAGTTATGATGGTTTATACAGCAATGTATTCGATTTTAATACATCAGTGAGATACATATTGTAACAACACATCTTGTCTCCTCAGCACCCACACTCACTGCCTCTCTCCAATCCATTCAATTAGTCCATGTCACCCCTGGCTCCTTTCGGCTCCTCCACTGCCTTCCCATTTCCCACTGCAGTAAATGCAGGTTGCTTCTCTTCCCCTTTAATTCCCTTCCTTGCTTATCTGCTCCAGTCTCTCGTTGCATCACTCCCATCTCTCCCACGGATGCCAGCCATGAGCGCTCCATTTGCCTGCATCTCACCCAAACATCCCCAGGCTTCCTTCCACACTGCCCTTTACACGTGAAATGGTCTCCCTGAACTATTCCATAGGTCCACTCATCTTCCATATCCCTACTCAAGACCGACTGCCCCTGTGATGCCTACAAGACACCAGTCTTAGAGTAATGCCTCAGAGGAGCAGCGGTCAGGGATAGCAGACTGATTTATTTGAAATCATCAAGTTTGAAATTAACCCGTGTACCCACATGTTCTTTTTAATCTTGCCTTTGTTAAATCTCATAAAGACTGAGTTTGTTTTGTCCTACATAGATAACCTTCAAGGTTATAGCTTTACAAATAACACACACCACCTCCTGACCCTCAAAATATTAGAATGTATGGAAATGTTGCTATTCTCACATTTTTATTGAGACTCTCAGGATATGGGGTGTTCTTCTTAAAGCCCCAGTCCCTGGAGTCACGTGATTACATGAGACTCAGCTTTTTTTTAAAAAAAAGTAGGCTACTAGCTCTCATGGTTGTGGAGAAAAGTTTTAAAATGTTACCCACAAACACACTAATGGCTGAAAAACCAGAAGGCAAATAAAGATTAGCCCCCCCAAAAAATGTTTTGTATTTTGGAGCCTGACTTGTGAGTTTTGAATGCTTGGAGCCAGTCATACTGATCTGAGGCCGCCCCAATTACCTAAATTCTGCCCCTTTGGCCCTGTGCTCACAAGGACTGAGAGCCCATGAGTTCTGAAGTCAATAAGAATCTTTCCATTGGCTTCAACAGGTTTCGGCTCAGACTCTGAGTAAAATCTTGGCCCACGGAAGTCAGCGGCAAAACTTCCATTGACTTAAATGGAGTCAGGATTTTACCTTTAGCATGCAAGATGGGGATAGCTGATGGAGGACTTTTAAATGAAGTAGGACCTCAGGAAGATTTTAAGGAGATTGTAGCCTGTGACTACAGACCTATTAAATCCCCTCCTTTGCAGGGTTTACCTGTGGAGCCAAGACTGGAGTACTTGGCTTTGATACTAAACTAAAGCAAAATGAATAACTCATAGGGAACAATTTATTTAATTAATTGAAGGCCTGAGACTAGTTGGCAAATCAGCTTAGCTCCATTGGAGTGATGTTGATCTTTACAGGTAGGATCTGCCCTTACGATATTTGCAAATCATTCACAACTGGCTTCTACATTTTTCAGATTCATTCATTATTCAGAGTTATCTGGCAAATATTTCTTACCTTGTATTATTTGGCAAATACTACTATCATAGCTTGCTTAGAAGACGGTTATTGTGGTTATCTAATATTTTAAACTCAAAATATATTTGTTAATTTTGATTGGCTAGATGGGGTCACATGACATTGTTTTTGCTTCCTGACTGGTGAGGTGTAACTCTCATATTTCAATGCATGTGGCTCTCTCTGTTCTGCTCTTCTGAATGCCAGTCCACTCCTCTCTCCCCTATGTGGTTTCCCTTTGCCTCTCCCCACGTGGCAGCCATCCAGAGTTTATAAACTCCACAGAGTTGTTAAGCTATAACCAAACTGCTTCAAATAACTGTACAATTCCATCCACAAAACTACTCCAAGGTACCAGTCCTTGCCAACACCAACAGATTAAAACAAATTTGGAGTTTTTAGGCCAAACCATTTTGGAGTTTTGGTGTCCCCAAAATATATATGAACATGGTCCCAAATAACTTAGAAGCTAAGTAACAAAGAGTCCCGTGGCACCTTAAAGACTAACTAAAGTATTGAAGCATAAGCTTTCGTGGGCTAACACCCACTTCGTCGGATGCATCCGACGAAGTGGGTATTAGCCTACGAAAGCTTATGCTTCAATACTTTAGTTAGTCTTTAAGGTGCCACAGGACTCTTTGTTACCTCTGCTATTCTAGAGTCTAGACTAACACGGCTACCTCTCTGATTCTTAGAAGCTAGGGTTGCCCAAAAAAATTCCTACACTTGCATTAAGAAAAAAAATCAGATCTATAACATTTCAGCTAATTTGGTTTAGTTCTGAGGAAGTCTGCTGGAGGGACAAAACTGTGTTTAAAATGAAAAGCTATTTTAACCTCAATTACGGCAAGACCAGCATTTCTCCAATGTTCAGATGGATTTACAAGGCCTAGATAAAATTGATTAAACCACACGTCAATGATAAGTGCCTTAAAATGCTGTGTACCCCCAGTCAGCTCCGAACATAAACCAATTCTATTTTTCAGGCAATTTTAAAATAATACTTTCCTACAACACAGAAGCTAAAAAACAACAAAATTGTATCCTAAATACCAGCAGTAAGTGGTAAATAAAGGTGGATTTTGGTTGAGTTATGTTTAAAACTTAACGGTACAACCTCCAATTCTTCTCTTTGAACAAAGAGCTTTGTGAAAAATCTGATTAGAAACAGGGCAGGAATCTCAGGGGAAGAGCTGATGAAAGAAAAAGTTGAAATTCATTTGCATGGCTAGACCGTGCAAGGCAAAGAGAGACTATTAAACATGTATCTGCAGCAGCCCTGTTGGTAATAAAGCCAAGAAACTGACCTGAATAAAATAAACAAGCAGCTAGGGTATCAAATCCTTCTAAGAGAGAAGTCTTCCCAAAGCCTTATTGGCCATGATATTTACATCCTCCGTCCCACATTCCCTAGATGTCTTGGGTATTCTTCTCTGTTACCACAACCACTCTCCCAAAGCTTCACCGTATTTTATATACGTGTATTTTCTGTCTTGTCAACCCATCCCCCAGGCTCTAGTCTCCCAATTCAGGCTTGTTGGGAAGTATTTTTTCCCCTCTCTCTGTACTGTTATAACAATAAAGCCAGCATATTTAGTACCTCAGATTTCCAAACACATTGCTGGAGATCATTAGAAGCTGTCAATATTTACATAAACCATGCTACTGCGTAGCTTTTAACTAGCTCTGCAGACCCAATATTGCACAGAAAGATCTGTCTGGACAAAGGATAAATCAAGCTTTTGGGTATCTTTCCATAACAAAAAAAGAAAAAGAAAACGTGTCTTACTCTCTAGGGAAACCTAAATTTTACTTCCCAACTAAATTAACAAGCTACTTCCCTCAAAGGATTTAAAGCTAAATCGCCAGGCAACAAATTTAACAATCAAAATAGAACAAATACACATACACACACACGTGTGTTTTAGATGTAACCTAATAAAAACATAACGATAAGTAACTGCTAACCAGTGATTTATGAGAGGAATATAATTATAGTTGGCTAGTGGTATATCTTGTCTCTACAACTGTCTTCCCAACTTATGCATGGAAGTCCCAGTTCATATACATAAGACCCAGTGAATTCAGATTGAACTTAAACACGTTTAACTGTTTGGATGAGTTGGGGCCTAAAAGATCTACAATAAAACTCAATTACTGTACAAAGTGTAATCAAGCTGGCAAAGGAGAGAATATATTTTTCATTTATTGCTAGGTGAGTCAATTAAATGTGCCTTTGATCACTATAACAGCAGCCACAAGATATGAGACAATGTGTAGTCTTACCAAAAAAAGTAGTGTATACGTGAACGTATTCCACCCTTACAATCACAGGTGACTTGGGTATCGTTAGTGAACTTCTTTCACGGCCCTTTCCGGAAATATTACACATTCATAAACCTCAGGTTTCAAATTAGTGTGAACAGCTGTGCAGAATATTATTATACTCATCTCTCCAGCTACATTTTCTGAATTTGACACACTCATAAGTATTTATACTATGACAGTTATTATTTTAACTTGGGTAACACCCAAAAAGTACCAGAAACCTTTCTAACAGAGGAAGGTGCAATTCCAGCCCCCAAAAATTTAGATTATACTGGTAGCCATGACACAAGAAGTGAAGGCCCACTTGTTTGAGGAAAAGAGGAGGGTGAGCACATGAGGGTTTTTCCAGAAATATAGTCATGAGGTCACTTAATTGTGAAGGACATCTTGTTACAAGATATGTTCACCATTGTGCACCAAACTTCCTCTCTCATCTCACCACCATCCCTCTATTATCCCATACGGATTCTACATTGCAAAATTGTATTGTGCTGGAACATCATTTTTAACAGTTGAATTAGCTGACAGGATGCTTTTGACCACATCTGGATGGTCTGTCTAGACCAGGACAAACGGTGTTTAGCTTCATATCAACTGACTGGTCATGAATCACATTTGGCTGACCTGATAACGATTCTGAATACAATTTGTCCACTTCCATGTGGTCAGAATCGTGTCAGCTAACTCATTTGTTCACAATCCTTTTCAAACACTATACAATTCTGCAATGGAGGTAAGTCCTTGTAAAGGAAAATGCCCCATTACCCAACCACCCTGCCCAATCTCCCTCATAATACTATTGGACTTTTTTTCCCTGTGGTCTTCCCCAACCAACACACCCTTTACTTTCCAATCCTCCTTGCTGCTCTATTTTAATATACAGGCAGCTGCATACTTTGCACTTCTACTAAGATTTTCATCTACTGAGGCCAAAGTCTTATTTAACTAGAGGGACACTCCGGTCATTTCCCCCCCTAAATTTAGGTTTTGTAAAAACCCATCTTTAGAAACCCTACCACCAACAAAAATATTTCCAGAAATGTTTACAATTTAATTCCAATGGCAACCGTTTTTGTAATTGTTTTAATATCCATTTCCCTGAAATGTCTGCAACCCATACACTGCAGCGTTGTGCTAGAACTGGAGAGTAAAACAGACTACAAACTGGGCTCATAAACAGAAATGAAATTGACTGGACTATTTTCCAAGGTAAAAGGGGTGGAAAGTAAACAAACAGCAAAAATGATCAGAACTCAGTTCAGTTTTAAAATTTAAGCCAAAAATGTTATTTCTAATACACACAGGAGATGCTTTCCCCAAAAAATATGGGCCATGATTTTCAAAAATGGCTAATGATTTTGGGTGCCCAGCCTGAGATACCTGAACCCCCAGAAATGCTAAGAATTCACCTTCTGGAAATCAGGTCCCCTTTAAGGCACCTCAAATGAGGCCCCCCGAAAATGGAGCCAACCAGAATGACCAGTCACATTGGACAAATATTGGCCTTAAATTTTAACCTGACAGCTCAACAGAGAGTATAAGACTTGGGGGAAACTATAAACCAACCGTGAATCTGCAACTTTCCCCAGTGACCTGAGCGGTGGGAAGGGAAGAGCTCGTGTCCATGTCAGAGGGTGGAAGAAGAGTTTAACTGAGGGCCTCCCCCCAAAACGCACTGGAAGAATAATGGGGACGGGGGCTGTTTGCACCGAGTCCCCAGATCTCTTTCATTCCCGGGGCGGGGGTCGTCTCTGGGCCGCCCCTTAGAAGGGCTTTTTCCCCTTCACCCCCCCCCCTCCCTCCAGTCCTCACAGCTGCTGCGAGACCCGTCAACCTGCCCCCACCCCCGCACCTCGGCTCCCCCACGTGTTGGGGGGGGTCCTCCGGCTTTGTCCGCAGCATGCACCGGGAGCGCTAACAATAGAGGGGCAGAGCCGGGGGGGGGTTGTCTGTGCCCCCCCCCAGTGTCATGGGATCCCCCCAAAGCCGGAGGGGGGATCCCTTAGGGGACCCCCCAGACGCCTTCCCATGCCCCCCCCCCCGCCGGCTCCGCTCCCCACCTCGATCTTGTCCACGCTGCGGGCGCAGCCCACCACCTTCATGCCCCGCTGCACCAGCGCCCGGGCCACCGCCGCCCCGATGCCCACCGAGGCGCCGGTCACCAGCGCCACCCGGTCCTTCCAGCGCTCCATGGCCCCGGGCTCCCCCCGCCCAAGGCAGCGCCTCCCGCTGCCCGGCCGAGCCGCCTTCCCCAGCCAACCTCCTGCCCGCGGAGGATGGATCCCGCCCCCTCCCGCCTCTCTCCTCCCTCCCCTGCTCCAAGCCCAGCCTCTCCCCTGCCCCTTCACGAGTCCGCCGCCTGCCTGACATGCACCGAGTTCCTTCGGCCTCAGCCCGGCTGCTGGGGGGGAGGTGGGGGGCGGGAGAGGAAGGGGGGACCAGACAGCCAGGGTGAAAAAATCAGGACAGGGAGTGGGGCGGGGGGAGGGTAAGAGGAGCCTGTCTAAGAAAAAGACCCAAAAATCAGGACTGGTCCCTATAAAATCAGGACATCTGGTCACTCAAGGCACCCAGAGCAGGCAGAACCCTTCCAGACTCAGTGCACCTAATGCGGGGATGGGGAGACAGCGTTAAAATGAAATGCCCCTGAAATATGTTATGTATAGTACAGGAGCTCTGAGGAGCCCCCCTCATCAACCGGCACCTCAGGGTGCTGGGTGTGAACACCACACACACACACACACACACACACGTGTCTCTCTGACCCCAGGGGAGTAGAAGCTACAGGTCTCCTTTGCTCTGCTATCTACTCTTCGCTCCTTTGATAAGCATATTGATTTAGGCCTTTGTAAAGCACTCCTGCACTCTCAGAAGATAAAAATGAGGGAATGCAGAACAGAGGAGAAAAATCCATTCAACTCTTGGGGGGGCAGAGATTGTCTCGAAGTTGCATTTGTACAATGTCTAACACAACACAGTGGGCTCCTAGTCCAGGAGTGGTGGGCCTCCCTGCTACCACAATGCAGATCATAAAGGAGATCAGTGATAAGATACAGTAATATCGCAGAGTTATGAACTGAGCAGTCAACCACAACCCTCACTTGGAACTGGAAGGACTCAGACAGCGGCAGAGGCAAAAAAAATAAAAGCAAATAGAGGACCGTACGGTGTTAGATGTAAACTACTACAAAAAATAAAAGGAAAGCAGCATTTTTCTTCTACATAGTAAAGTTTCAAAGCCAACGTTCAGTTGTAAACTTTTGAAAGAACAGCCGTAGCGTTTGATCACAGCCACGAACCAACTCCATTCCTGCAGTGTTCGTAACTCTGAAGTTTGGTGGTAACCAGGTTAAGGAGATGAGGGGGAGAGATAGCCTAGGCACCCCACTGAGCGTCCAGAATTCATGGTCCTCCCTTTGCAAAAGACTTGAAGCACTCACTTCAAGGAGCCTAAGGCGGGTTAGACTGCTGGCTCATTGAATAATCCCAGCTTTCATTTCTCTGTGCCTGGGCTCCCCGGCTGTAAACCTACAATAATAAAATACTTCTTTTCTCTTACCTGGTCTGTCTTGTCTATTTAGACTGTAACCTCTACAGAGCAGGGACTCTCACATACATGTACAGCAATAATTACAGTAAGTCCCCAATCTTGGAGGGGGGGCTCTAGGGCTACCCTTATAAAAGAAGGATGGATTTAGGGTTAAGACACAGGACAGAGTCAGGACAGCTGGGCTGTAGTCTCAGCTCTGCCTCAGACTGGCTACGACCCTGTGCAACTCAGTTAACCGCCCTGAAGCCGCCCCTGTAAAATAGGGATAACACTTCCCTGCCTCACAGGGGGAAAAGGGTTGTCAGGATAAATTCACTAATATTTGTGAAGAGCTCGACATTACAGACGGCATAGAAATGCCTCTACATTAAAAGGGATAGACAGCTGTATATATGCTGCTATATTTTGATTGATACGCTATAACAAATGAAAAAAAAATCAATAAATATACAGAATATTAGTGTCAAACTCACTGCTCAAAAACTGTGACCTACAGACGTGAGGGCCTGACTCTACACCCAAGGAGCTTTTGTATCAATGGAAGCAACATTGGGCTCTGAGATTACCTAGTTCAAAGAAGGGGCCTGATTCTTACCTACCGTCGGCTTCAGCACCACAGCATTTCACCCAAAGACCTGGATGAATAGATGAGCTTTGCATCCAGGGTTCTGTAACCGACTTCCTCCCAAGTCTGACAACGCCTGACTGTGCTATTACCGCAGCAGGCCCACTAGGTTTACCTATACACTGAGGGTTTCCTAGGAGGCTAGAGCTGGTTGAAGTTTTCTTTGTGAGCTGAAGGGCATTTCTGAGGTGTGTTTTTTGTCCCTTGCACTAAAGATTAGGAGAGGTGCCTATTTAACAATATATTATGTAACAAATCAATCCAAGTCTTCAGACTCTGGGTCCCTTGACACAGAATAAAAACAATTGATCAACCAGGCGGCAGTCAACTTGCTTCCCAACTCTCGTCCTTTGGAAAACCAACTTTTAAGCTAATGCTTGAGCAAATAAATGAACCTTGCCTTCGTTGAAAGATTCTGAATGTGCAGTATCTATCTACAAGGCTTGAAATGTATAGAAAACCTGAGAAACTGGGTGAGGCTGGGATTTAAATTTCCTTCTCATTAAGCATTTCTGAGCGAGAGAGAGAGAATCCTTTAGAAGGAATGTATTCCTACCAGACAACAGAGGTCATAAATGATGTCATTTAGCAGTATTATGGTTAATTCAACTTCTGAGCTATCAAGTCTCCAATGACTACTTGTTACTATTTGTACAGCACTTACACCTCGTAAGAAAACAAGGTCATGCGCCACAGACCTTTAAAGTTAAGGACCCAATCATTTATTTGCTCAAAATGATGCAAGTCAAGCCTTGGTCCTCTTTGAGCTCAGTGAGTGCTGAGGGCACTCAACAGGTTGCAGGAGTTGCCCCGCACTTCCCAGGATGAGGACCTAAATAAACAACCCGAGCAATGCAAGCTACAAAAACTGCTTACAATGCGCTAGGCTGGAAAAGGGGCCTTTGTCAGTGACACTCATGCAAAACAGAAGCAGCACATGTCATCATTGGGACTAGTGAAGCCTTACTTGGTTTCAGACATGGACTAGAATACAAAATTATCAGGTGGTGTAAACCTGAACAGAAAGAAAAAGCCCAGTAGGACACAAGGCAACCAACGCTACCCAGGAGATTGACACTAATGGACCTGATCCTCCTGCTGTCAATGGAAGTTTGTCAGTGGGTCCTTAACTGGCCCAATTCATCCCTGCCTGTAACTCTGTTGATTTCCATGGAATGGCACCAAGAATGAATTTGTTGCATGGTGGAAATGGTAGTGTTTTTAAGGAAGTTCATTTTCCAGCTAATCATGATGGCAGGTGATTTTGAATTTAGATAATAATTCTATACAAAAGTACAGTACAGAAACCATCATCGACTTCAAGGGCAACTTCCCCCGAAAAGTCAGAAAGTTTTTGCCATGAAGATAAGAGTTCTATAAAATACAGTAAACTGAGTAGGATTTCACTTGCATGCTGATATCTACAGGAATAATAGCTGTGGAGTGATTAATATCAATGTCTTACTTCTCTATCATGCTTCAATTGAAATCAATGGACATTTCACCATTCACTTAACTGGGATCAAGATTTGGACCTTAATTTGGTTGATAATCAGCAAAATCAGAAACTACATTGTACTTAGTACCGGGAAATGACCTAAGTATGATAAATAAGATACGAGTTGATGGTGCACCTGGGGTCACGGGATAATTATAGCAGCAGTCTCTTGTGTGCTATAATTAGAACTGTGCCAGTGTTTCCATTTTAAGTTCATCGTTATGGGATTTAAACAGTCACACACTGGACTGGAACATCACATACAAACTGCTTGAAAAAATGTACACAATTAAAAAGAGAAATCATGTGACTGGTTTTGCAGCAAACAAAAACAACCACCGGGCTAAATTTGCGGTGTAATTCTAATGAAAGCAAATGAGTTACAAGAGGAATGAATATAGCTCAATATAATCGAAGTTTCAAGATTACTTTTTTTTTTTTTTTTAAAGTGTACTGGGGAATGGAGGACAATATTTTTAAAACATTTCAGTGATTTTGAAGTTACAAAAGCAAACACTTTACAGGAGGGAAGTACACATTTTTCACAACATTTTTGTTTTAAACCACAATTACATGGACTCCTGTTTACAAGAGACTAAATGGAAAGATTGCAAAGCCAAGATGGAGTGTTACAAAAATCTACTAGCCACCCTCTTGAAACTGGAGATATTCTGGATGAAACCCACACAGAAGCACACGATAGAGCTTATCAGAAGGTTGGACCAACTGATGAGTGTTAAACAGTGATGGGAAGAGGTTACTAACCATATAGTAAGTGTGCTGAGCCTAAAAAGGAAAGTGGTAAGAAAAGATAATTACATGGACTAATTCTGTAATTACACATTAATTTAATAACATAATTATACAATAATCAATATGAGGTGGGGGGGGGGAACCCTGCCTAATTACATATTTAACAGAGACAAGAAATCATCCAAAGGGAACACTGAACCTCTCAGATAAACAACAGGGATATTTGCAGCTGAGTTTTGCTGTAATCCTATTTATCCCTAGACACGCCTAATATGCCCAAGTAGCCAAGATGGCTTATTTAGATCCTTACATTGTGACTAACTAGATATAGGTTCTCCAGCAATAGAGCTGCTGCAAGTGTCTGCCCATACTGCTTATGGATGCCAGCTGTGGGTAACATCTGAATGAAAGTCAAGCCCATTATCTTAATGTGTAGAACAAACAAGGTCCCCCAATCCTGCAAAGAGTTATCATTGTACTGAACTTTACACTCTATAATGGGACTACCCAGTGTGTAAAGTTAAGCTCACACAAGATTTTGTTGTGAATAGACAATTAATGAACCAAAAGCACCTGGTGAACAGAAAAAGTGGGAGGTTTTTGTGAAAGTCCCTTTTCTTTAGACTGGGGGGGGGGGGGAGGAGAAACACACCTCAAGGAGATTTTTACCTCGCCGACTTTCCTGTGCTGTTTACTTTGTTGTCCATGAATGCAGAGCTGGCTAGCTTTTGAAAAATCTCTCCCTTCTTCACCTTCCCCACATCATAGAATTGTAGAAACAGATGAAAAAGCTCCCTTATGTCATCCTGCCAATGCAGGATTGTTCCTTGGCACATATTTACTAGCATGTTGTCCAGTCTGGTGTACATGTTTCAAGCAAAGGGCCTTACAACACCTCCTTGTGGAACTATCAGATCAGTCTACCCTGGGCAGAACTTTTCCTGATATGCAGCTTAAGCTTTCCTTTAGCACCACCCCACTTCTCCTAATCATATTCCATTTTATTATCTCAACTAGTTCTCATATGGTTAGGTATCACTCTAAAAATCATTTACGGATATTGATGCCACACATTAAATAGAATTTTAAAACTGGGAATTCATACACACAGACCTGAAACTAAGAAAATGTTGCCCACTCAGAAGAGTACCAACTTTCTCCAAAACCTAAGCTGGATCCTAAGTGGCATGTTAATTTTAAAAAGTAAGTGCTGCCTCTTGAAGGTTGGAAGCCTTTAAAATTGATCAGGCACCAAACCAAACTGAATGCAAATACACTGCAAATGTTGAAAAAGCAGTTTTCAGACATTTTTACAAGTTCACTCAATTTAGGAAGCATCCCAGAAGACTAGGAAGGGGCAGTATTTCCATTTCCAACATGTAAGAATGAAATTATAGAAGGCTGTAGGAAACATTCGAGAGTTGCAAGTATAGTAGTATTCAGCATTTCACTGAAGTAAGAAGATACAGAATATTACAAAAAATGAAATGTTGGGTTAATATAGTTTTTTAAAATACAAAGTAGCACTTCTTTAGCTCATTTGAGAGGCCAGTGAACTAAAGAGAGCTCGCCCTCCCCTTAAAAGCTGAAGCTTCCTCAGTGTTTTTCAACAAAGGCAACATGAAACCGGAAAAGCGCCATCAAGTGGACAATAGTGCTACGCGCACATACTCCTTTGGTTTGCAACTGTTTTTTTGTTTTTGTTTTAGCTTAATAAAGAGCTGACAAACGAAATTTGTCATACCAAAAACAGAAGTCTCGAAACACTTTCTTATTATTTCAAAGGAGGTGCTTTAAAGAGAAAGGAGCAATTTTTACAAGGGCATGTCATTAAAGCAGCATGAAGATTTTAGGACAAATGGTTTATTACACCCCCCCCAAAAAAAAAAAAAAAAAAAAAAAAAAAAAGCAGTTTCCAGGTTGAGACCACTTGCAAATTTGGGTCTAATTCCGTGAATAGTTTCAGCTTTTTTTTCAAAGTCACATTTCAACCTTTTTAAAATAATTTTTTTTTTGACATTCAGCTAGATTAAAAAACAAAAAACATAGCACTTCCAAAAAGAAAAATCTCCTTTGGGGCTGAATGAGATGTTTGGCTCAACCCAGAACAATATAGTTTGGGTTGAATAAAATGTTTAATTCAACTTGAAATTATTTTTTTTGTTTCAAGGAGCAACTGTCCAAAACATTTGGGTGAAACTGAGCCAGAAATGGCCAAACCAAAAAATCAATTAATTTGTTCAGGTCTCCATGTCCTGTCCATTTTGTTTTCCAAACATATTCTCTTTCCCTTTATATAGCCCTCCATAAAAAGGGCAAGCTTCTATTTTCTTACAGCCCACCTCTGCAAGTTCTTGATCTATCCAACTAATTCTACTTTACAAACTTGGTTATTCAAAGTTTGGGTTAAGGGGAGACTAAGCCCGCCTAACTAAAGATTTTGGTTAAATATAAATTTTTCATGCAATTAGTAATATTGTGAACTCCCTTAAATAGATGTCAAAGGAACATGACCGGGTTTCAGATAGTTGGGAGTTATAGATAATTGGGTTACATTGTATACTGACGACTACCTGTGTTGCTCAGGTTGTCTTTCACCAACAGAAGTTGGTCCAATAGAAGATATTACCTTACCCGTCTTGTGTCTCTAATATCCTGATAACAATATGGCTGAACACAACACTGAAAACTTTTGCCACATGAATCAGTTGCCCTGATAAAGAATGGTTACTTACACCTTATGAACAACGCATCTTGATGGATTACAGTTGTTATAGGAATCCTGCTGTGAGCACGAGATCGGATTCTTTTATTGAGCAGTATTTTTGGGACTGCACAACATATGCCATGCATGCCCTCACACCCCTACCTGAGGATATAAAGGCAATGAATGGCCAACACCATTTTCCGTCACCATTACAGAATCAAGACTATAGGACTCCACAGTAGCAGGAAAGTACAATGGGTTGTTAAAATTCATTGTCTAGGTATACTTAATTCTGTGTCTCCATGTGGGCAGATGAACTAGACTTCCTGAGGCCGCTTTCAGTCCTACATTCTTATGATTCTGATTGTTCATTTGTGCCCCATTTACCAGCCCATCCAGGTTGTTCTCAGAGATCCTTCATTATTTACCATTCTTCTACTATGTGTCATCTGCAAGCTTTATCACTAATGATTTTGTTTTATTCAGGTCATTAATAAAAGTGTTAAATGGCATAGGGCCTAGAACAGATTACTAATAGAAATGGGATCCTAATAGAAATAATTGACAATGAAGATTCCCTATTTACCATTCCATTGAGACTCATCAGTGGCCAGTTTTTAAACCCACCTAACATGTACCATGTTGCTGTTGTGAAATAACTGATTTAACACTCCCATGTTACAAGTCAAACAGATAATCCACAAAAATTGTTTCAGTAATACATAGCTAATTAAGACTCTTTCTTTGTACTTGCACAAAACAGTTGCATTCAGCTGTGTGGTTTGGCACCTATGCTTGAAAAAAAGTGACATTTTTACTATATTTAAGTTATACATTAGTATTTTACTTTTAATTAGTGAGAGGAGCTAAAGCAAGAAAAGATTCCTTCCCAGCCTGTTCCCATTCTAGCCAAATAAATGCAACTTTGATCTAGACTTCAGACATATGAACCTGCTTTGTAAAAACAAAGAAAGCCAACTAAGCCCTTGAGATGATTAGAGCATTTCTATTTCTGAAGTCTCTAATCAATAGAAATAAGAGGTGGAAGCCACATGAGGAAAATTTCATGCCAATCCAAAAATAAATAAATTGACTTTTATGGTAGAGGACTTCAATTCAAAGGTGTGTAAAGACTGTGTAATCACATGCATCTCTTTCCCAGCAAAGGTAGTTGCATCACAAGCAAATTGATTATTGGCTACAGAATTATATTCTTTTGACTAGATTGTTCTCTCCTGCCTACTTAGTAGGCCAGCAGCGTGATCAGAGATCTACCTGTGTTTTTCCATCAGAGATTTAGTCTTACTAAATTTAGATTTTTCCATGTTAACCAGCAAGAGAACCATTTCCACATTAAGCGAGAATGTGTGTTCAAGACCACCACATTTTACCAAAAGTGTTTTTTAAATATTAGTCTACAAAAATGAAGTGAGACTCTGAATCGGTGGGGTGCAAGCCAATTTCATTGTACAAAACAAATGTGGAAGCTTCTGCGCTAAGTACCAATAATTTTAAGTGAGTTTTGCATGTTGATTAATTTGTGCACTTTGGGGTTTGTTTGTTTTTAAAGCTACTTCCCATAGCGTCACCCCATGAAGTACATAGATGATTCCATTCCCCGCACACAGCCTTTGGAAAAAGCACTGGTATTAACACCAAGTTCTGAGTGATGTGAGAGGTAAAAGCAGGACATTAAGTTCCCAACAACTTCAACACCAGTTGTATCAATTTACTTCAGTTGAATTTAGCCTATCGCACACAACCTGTGTAATCCATGGCTACCTAGAATCAGAAGGCTAATCATTTTTCAAGATGGCATACATTTCCCACCCCTCCTATCCTGAGCACTGAACAAATAATCCCATGAGACTAATACAGTAACATATAATGTTGCAGCCTATTTTTACACTAACCAAGGCTGAATGTACATTGGTGCAAAAGTACCTGTAGTCACCTACTCAAAACCATCTTCCAGGCTTCCACCAGCCAAGACACTCCACCACTCCACTAAGCACCCCACCCGATATGTTGAAATACGGTCTGCTTTTCCATTTGTTCAAATAAAGCTTCCAGTCTATTCTCTGAGTACCAGCATTTGTCTTGGGGATGCTACTGACTTGGCTTTCAGACATATAAACTGAATCAGTGCTACAGAAGAGAGCTCTAGATCAACTCAACTCAGTTCTGCTATCAAAACCTACAAACACGGACCGATGGTACAGTAGTTTAGCTGCACTGAAAAGACTTGGAAATACTTATGTCCACAATGTTTTGAAAAGTAGAAAAATCTAAACCAACTTTTACTATGCATATTAATAAATATTCTTTATTTAAATTTTGCACATTGCGCTTTAACATATTACATCCAAAACATTTTGCCAATGGATGTCTATTTGTAAAATCTTATATTCAGCTCATTGTCATTCTGTACAGAATTATAGGTACAACATTACTTTGCCACTAGGTTGCTTTTTGTAAGTCTCACAGTAAGAGAAACATGTAATGAAAAGAGATGGCATAAATTATAAGAGGCTTGGACAGCTAACTCAACTAAAGAAACAAGCCTGAAGAAAGATCAAAATTAACAAAATCACCTCCACCAATCTCCCCACCAAAAAAAAAAAAGAAAGAAAGAAAAGAAAGAAAAAGAAAAGAAAAAGAAAAAAGAATCACATTGATTTTAAGATAAAATTTTGCCATAAGTCACTAAATTAAGTTTTTGAAAGAGAAGGCGCAGTAGTCATCTTGAGGATTTCAATGAAAGACAGAGCTATTTTATTGTATTTAGTTCGCTCCAGCCGTTGTCAACCAACCACTACAAATGGGCCTCTTGTGATCATTTAAGCGGCAGTATTTATTAAATTTCTCCTTCAGATGCTGTCGGTACTGTTCTCTATTGCTGTAAAAAGACTTGTTGTTTGCCATAAATGACTGTATTTCGTCTTGTGAGATAAAGATTTCCTCATCAGAAGTGCATTCAGATTCATCCTACAAAGGAAAAAAAGGTAGTTAAAAACATGAACGTTGCTCTTCCAACTTGCACATTAAGTTTTCAAATTAATGTCTCCAGTTCAAGTTTCATACCTGTGTACAGCTGCTCTGAACAAAGAATAATTGTCACATGGTGGCAACATGCAAGTCCTAATTAGCTAGCCCCAGTGATCTGGGTTTGCTTCACAATGCTTTGCTACACTCTGGGTTAGATATAGTCTACTCAGCAGTGAACTCTGGCAAAATTAAGCAGCAGCACTGTTTCACTTTGAGTATTATTCTATTTTCAGTTGAAAGATAATGGCAGTCATTTGGAACTTTCAAAATATGGAGAGATGCGTATCAATGAAAAGAAAGGGCAAAATTGTCTGAGGAAAATCTGTGCTGGCACTAGCATGCTACATAACAGCACACATGGTACACACATCTTCATTACAAGATTGTCATTCTGCCACTATTATTCCACTGACTCAACTTTTACTCAAAAATTAGAATTACAGATCTAATAAGGCTGTCTCACCAGCATTTCAACATAAATCAACCAGAAACACAAAAACACCAGAAACAAGGTATGAGGAGCATCTTCAATTACCTCTGCACTGTACCAAGTCTTAACATCTCACATACAGATTCTGAATTCCTCAGAATCTATCCCTAACACCAAAGATTCAAAGCAGCAGGCTACCAACCTATGCCTTCAAATAAACTGTTACTTACAAGGAGTTCCACTAAGCTCTTGGCACCTTTTCCAGAATCAGGAACAAGTGATGTTTCTGTAGATTCTGCAAATTGTGACACATTTTTCCTGGGGTCAAACCAAGGCAGCTGCTGCCCATTTTTTTCTGAGTTACAGCAGCTTTCAGCATGGGTGTCTTTGGTCTTGTCAAGGTGAAACTCTGTGCACACAATATTTCCTGAGGTCTCATGGTTACTCGGATCTGCAATACAACTTCCAAGTTTCTGAATCTAAGAGTTAAGATAATTTACAGTGAATTACTGGAAGATTTTTTTTTTTTTTTTTAAGACTAATATTGAGTTGATTTCATGATTGGGATACTAAAATTTGGCAAAGACACCAGACAATATTTCCTCACAAAACAGTTCAACAAAGCAATATTTAGAAAGGTGATAGAGAAGACATTCAAATGCTGAATATTTCAGGTGACTGGAAGTGGGCATTTGGTATGCTAGTTTACTGTCTTCACCCAAGTACTGTTGATTATGGGACCTTGGAGATAATTAGCCTATCACAGTGTCTCCCAGCTGAACAGGGGTGAGGTATACAGAAAGAGGAGAGGGCACAAGGGCAAAATGCACTACTAAAGTCTATAGGTAGGTGATGAAGAATCAATCTTTTTGCAGGACTTAACCAGATACTTGCTTCAAACAAAGATTTTTTTGAATGAGAAAGTGGGAGGAAATGAAAAACCTCACACCATCTCACTTATACTGTAGCATTAGCCACAATCCAGATTGGGTAATCTGCAATAAATATTTTACAATACATGCATAACTAAGTTAGAATTTGAAAGTAAGCAATTGTCCTTACATGCTCATTCTCACACTTCAAAGTTTTGCTTTTCTTTTTCTTCTTTTTGTTTTTGCCTTTTGTGTTATTCTCTTCAGAATTAGCCCAACATTCCACACAACTATCCCCATCCTCCTCTTTATCCTCACAGCGGTGGACACATGACTCATCACCTGTGAAAGACATTGGATTTCCTCTCTCAAACACGTTTTCTATGCTTTCTATACACGAAGATAATGTTAACATTAAGTTCTTGCTGAACCTACCATTTTCATCATGGTTACAAATGCCTTCAGTGCAGGCTACATCTGAACCCTCCCGAGATCCCGTTTCACTGCCCTCCATGCTAGATGAATAGCCGCAATCACTACCATTACAATGTGGAGATAAACCTGAGATGAAATGAGACGTTACTGTAATCTACAGAAGAAAATTACAGGTTCCTTAGTTAGGGCTCTACAAACAAGAAGCTCTTAATTTTTTTATTCATATTCTCTTACTTCTTCCAGCTGTATTTTTAAAAAAAGAGTATCTGAAAATTTCTTCCCTCGCTCTACATTAAATGTTTTCAGAATAAACAGTTATGAAAAAGAAGTTTAACATACCTTTCTTTATTTTAGGTGAACCCAAAAGAGTGCCACTACTAGGACAGGTACATGAAGTGCTTTCATTGGTAACAATTACTTCTACACAACTGCTAGTATCTTCTGTGCTACCACAGGCTTTGCAACTATTGTCCATGAAGTCTGAGTTTTCCTTAAAACAAAACCAAGAGAGGTACGCAAGTATTGAAACAACAGCCAGCTGATAATGTTGGTCTATAACCTCTAGAAAGGATATTCCTACCACAAGAGAAACTACTGTTGTTAGATAAGGCTGTTAAATATCACATAGCTTGTAGCACTTCAAAAAGCAAAATATCCACCTTATGTAAGACGCATCCTTTCTTACCCAGAATGTGGCCATAGAGAACCCTGTTCCAACAATTCAAAGAACTTACTTCAATAATAGATACATTTACTGATAGCTAGATTCAGCAGCACAGGTCTTGAAACCACTGTAAAGGAAGAGTACTTTATGGTATATCTACACTGCAATTAAACACCTGTGGCTAGCCTATGTCAGCTGATTTGGGACTGCAGCTCAGGCTGCAAGGCTGTGAAACTGAAGTGCATGGGCTGGGGTCCCAGTGCATGGGCTTGAGCACAAGCCCAAAACATCTACACCGCAATTTCACAGTCCATCAGCCCAAACCCTGCAAGCTCAAGTCAGCTGACATTAGCTAGCTATGAGTGGCTAATTAAAGTGTAGGCATATCCTTAGTCTCCTTGGTGGCACTTGTCTTTGAGTAGCATGCAAATCCAATGTTCTCTTTAGTTAAGTGATCTTTTAACAAAAATTATGTTATCATTACCTATTCAAATGACCAGAGTTAGATTAAGTAATTCCACAAATCAGGAGTTTTTGTTGGAAAACAGATTCCTTTTGAAGAAGCAAAACTATTCTAAAAAGAGGTATCAAGTTTCCTTATGGAGATGCTGAAAAAGTTAAGTCTCCATCAAAAATAAATAAATAAATAAATAAGACCACTGTACAGTCCAACACCACGATGAACAAGAGAACACAGTGTTATTAACTCAAAATTAGTTATTCAATAGCAACATAAACTGTGATCAGCAATACTTACCTTCTCCTGACTTATTTCTTTCTCTTCTGCTGCCTGTAAGGGAGCAGGAATCTCACACACACACTTATTTTTCCGCCTATTCTTCCGTTTTTGGCGCTTCTTCTCTTGTTTAAGTTCTCGTACTCTTTCCTCTTCTGAAAACTCTTCACAGAGTTGTTCCAGACGACTAATTCCCTGCACTTTTTCCACAGCCATCTGTTAATAAAATTCAAAGCCTGTTTAAAGGAACTAAAGCTAACCTCTAACTTCTCCATTTATAAAAAAAAAGAAAGGGCAGTGAAATGGGTATACTGGTAAGTAGTTTGTTCAAAGTGCCTTTGAGTCAATCACTTTGAATGCTTAAGGAAAATTGTCAATTAAAAATGTGGCCCCAAACTTAGATTTTTGGGAAGACTGCTCCTATAAGACTTATGAATAAAAATGCATCAATATAAATTTTATTAAATGGTTTAATTATTTCAAGAAATGTAAGTGGAAAGACTTCATAAGTTTAGCTTTGCAGAACTGAAAACCTGAAAAGAAAGATTAGTGAAAATTCACAAATCTGTTTCATTGTCCAAAGCGAAAAGTGGAAGAATAAAGCAAGAAAACTGATTAGGAAAATGTTCTGTTTAAATAATTACGGTACTATTGCAATACAGATAAAGAGGTGGTAGTGTTTTCATGGGTAAAGCTGCCTGGAGCATCAGCAAGATAAGAAATCTAAAGCCTTAAAAAACAACATCAGAATCTTTCATTATGTATTCAGAGTTAGGAATATCCCAGTAAGGGCTTGCCTATATGGGAATTTAGACAAGCATAACTTCCTATGTGGACACTCATCTTGGAATAACAGTGGCTTTTCTTGGTTAAGCGTTAACCACTTCAAAGCAACGCAAGTTTGGGGGAGTTACACCAGTCTCACTGTAATGGTTTATATTTACATCCTATCTTATACTGCTATAACTTGCCCTGGTAGACAGCCTTTTTTTTTTGGGGGGGGGGGGGGAAATCACAGGAAGATCTTAATTTTCAACCGTGTAAAACGAAGATGTTGCAATTAAAAACAAAAAAACAACCTGCAGTGTTCGTTGTGACTAAAAATCAGGCTCCCCTCGAGCTGTGTTTTTTAAAGCAGTCCCCTCAACAGGGAATTGGAAACGCAAGGCACTAGTCATTTAGAACCACATCTATAACAAAAAAAAATTCTTACAAAATGCTTTGTAAGATAAGGTGGGCCTTAATCTGGTTATAACTTCACCCAATAGGGATTTTATCCTTCTTTATTTAAATTATAAAGATTTTGGACACAGAGCAGTCATGAAAAGGAATCAGCATAAAAGAAAAACACACATAATAGAAGTCCTTGGAAGTACTCAGTGAATGCAGTTTAGTTTGAAATTAGGCATTTTGCTATAGCAGTTATAAAGTCTTCCCCATCCTTCCAATTCTTCACCATATTTAAAACTAAATAAGGCAACCTTATTACAGCATAGCTAAAACCGATAGTATAGAGAACTATGTCCCTGTGACCCAGTTCACTGGTGAGAGTCCAGTGTACAGCAGGACTGGAAAATTAATGGGGTGTTTCTCTCCCATTGTTCAAGCTGCATTTCACATCAGAATGAAAACAATCATAAACTGTGAAGAATTAAATTATTTTTGTAAGTTAATAGTTAATGTAAAATACCTTTAGTTTAACTGCTCAGACATAAGACTTTAAATAGCCACCTATTTTTACCTCAAAACTCTTGCGTAAAGCATCAACACCAAGGTAAAAAAGCATCTGCCATGTTTGCTCTTCAGCCCGTAGCTTTTGCCAGATTCGGTGTAGTCTTTCATAAAGATGAATACCCAGGCAGGTCAAAACCTCTTCTTGGGCTATGTCTATTGTCTTAGCATGCCTTTCCCTTCGTCTGGAACAAGATTATACTGAGTTGGTTTGGAATATTATGAATATAGTATTATGAACAATATATGCACAGTATTAAACTATTCCTTTCATTAAGAAAGTCAACAAATCTATTTACTGTACATGTAAGGCAGTTGAATGTGAACATTTCTATAGAAGATAGAACAGTCTGAAGAGACATTTGCATAATCACAGTAAAGACTGTATAGAGTTCTGCTGTACTGCATGCAAATGCAAAATAGAAGGGACCAGAACAAAAATCTGAAGCTGCATCAATTGCTCTCATAACATGTTCATCTGTGCACAGCAACTTAAGGCTACACTGCATCTTTCATTCTGTGGCTTTGGAGGGGAGTTATCCCACCAGTACGTGATTTCAACTGGTGGAAGGATATCCCAAGAGCTTTGTTATCATTCTAAATGTCAGTAGGACACAGTTAAGCATTTGATTTTCCAGGATATATCATCTAGTTTATAGTCTAGTGAGAATTTTAGTTGCACCTTTAAGAGACACAAAGTAGGAAATAAAATGTTTATGACATCTTTCAAAAAAGGTGAATGCAAGTTTACGAATTGCCTACCTTGCCATAAAGCAACTGAATCCCAGTACCAGTTTATAAACCATTATCTATTAAGAACAAGTATTTGTAACAGAATTCTTCTGCTTTTCTCACAATGCACACAGTGAAGAAATGTCCAAGTTATTCAAGTTCAGAACTATAGTAACAGTGGAAGATTTTAGCACAGTGGCTAAATTTATATATTAAATTATGGATTTTATCAGTAAAATTTTCAGCATTCCCGTTCTATTTCACATATCTTGAACACCTCAATGGGAAAGCAAGCGAGCCCTAGCGAGTGAACAAATTAATTTCAAGGCATTTAACAATTTCTTACAATTTTGCTTGCAGATTTCAATGAGACAAGAGATTAATGAAATGTTCACTGCTTTGAAACATCATCATAAAGGTATAGATCAAATACAAATGGTTACATCTAAAAATCCATTATGCAGCAGAGGCAGAAAATATTAATCACTCTTGCAACATATGTTCAGAAATAAAATAAAGAAGCAAAGCGCTAGATAGCCCATTCTAGCAAATTACATACTCATACCCTCCTGCGAACTCTGGTTCAGCTCGACCCAAGAGATGCGCAATGAAGTCTGTTTCACAGCATACATGTATATGACGTTCATGTGGACAACAACGCAACCCCTCATAAAGTGCAGCACAATAGCCCTTTTCTTTGCTGCAGTCTAGTTCACCAATAAGAATATTGTATGCCCGAAGCACTTTATTTTTGCAGTCAGTGCAAAACCTAAATTAAAAGAGTAGAAGTGAGTATTCTTATTGAAGTAGCAATTTAGAACAGAGTTTAATACAAGTATAAGAGTCATTTAGGAATATAACAGTGCATATTACATTTATTAAACTAGACCACTACAAGTTAAGATATTTCAAACAAAAAAGTCCAAGACTTACATGGGTAACACCCAAAGTATATAGTATATCTATATATATATAAAAGTCAAATGGTGTGTGCGTCCGTGCATGTATGCTCCCTTACTCCTTCCACACCGTTTGAGCTAGAGACTTGAAATTTGGTACAGTTATAGGCTTTAGGGTCCTAATCAGGGTAAGAATAAAAAAAAATTCAAATCTCATCTCTGACACCCCCTAGGGGTGAAATTCTTTAAAGCCCATTCACATCAGCTGGGCAGCAGGTTAACACCTGCTGTTCTCTGTGACATAGTTATGATGTAATACCACCCCCCTCCAACGGACCCGGCACTCGCTCAGCTCTCTGCCCCCCCCCCCCCCCACACACACACACACACTCAGCTCTCTCCCTCCTCAGGTAAGAATTGAAATTTTTTAAAATCTCCCCACCCCCCCACTCCAACACACACCCCCACTCGCTCAGCTCTCTTCCCCCCCCTCCAATGCCCCCCCACTCGCTCAGCTCTCTCCCTCCTCCCCCTCTCTACCGGCCCCCGCACTCACTCAGCTCTCTCCCCCCTCCAACGCCCCCCCACCACTCATTCACTCTCCCCCCCCTCCTCCCCTCCAACAGCCCCCGCACTCGCTCAGCTCTCTCCCCCCTCCCACCCGCCGACGGACCCGAGCAACGCTGGGTATTTTTGCTAGTCTCATAATATAATAAAGTTAATATGACTTTTCATACTTCAGGGAATAAACCTGACTGGTAGCATTAGGAAGAAACTTCTACTATGGACAGATTATTCCACATTGTCTATTACTGAGATACCTGCAAGATATTGGACGAGGTGAATCAATGGTCCAAGCCAGCACAATTCCTATACCTATAAAATTATTCTTTCCATCTATGGCACATCAAGTGACTTTGTAAGGGGACTTCAGAATATTTTAAGTAACTACAGTGAGTAATGGGAGACAGCAGAGTACATTCTTACCTGGTATCTGCTGCATAAGATCAGCATTTCCATTAAAAACTACTTTAGTGCCTTAGATTTTACTACAGCTAAGTGTACATATTAAACAAATAAAATGTGTGCAAGTAGCCGCACAAGATGTGTAGTTATACAAGATATCTAATTCACTATAAGTGAATTGCGTAAAGCAATGAAGCGTAAAGAACATTTTAAATTTCCTCAACTTACCTGTGTTTTCGCAGATATGTTTCTAATGTTTCTAAAAGACAACTAGAATCAATTAAAACTACTTCATCCCTGCATTCTTGGGACATGAGTTCCCACACATCCATCCAACAACCCCTGCAAAAAGAAACAACATACCAATTAAAAACAAAAATTGCACATTAGTTTGTTTTGAGAGAGAGAGAGAAAGAAAGAAAGGAAAGCAGTAGTGTTATTTTTCTTTAATTATTTTACCTGGCAGTTCCCTGGAAAGGTCCATAGTGGAAAGTGATCCTACATTTGCTCTCCTTCCTGTTGTCTTCACTATTTTTCTTATCTGCACCTAATTTCTCTGTACTGAGTGTGCTATTGCTCCCTTCGCTGTAGCATAGTATTAAAAAAGAATTAGCTATATAATGTCTAGAGTAAACTAAAATGTTTTCCTGAAACATGCTATCAAAATCCTACAGTTAGCTAATTTATTTTGAATCCAGTATATTCAAAGATACAGGAAAGCATTGCACCTCCCAGATAAATTATTCTTCCAGAAAATTAGTGACAAGGACTATCAAATGGATTTGTTTTCCGCAAGAATCATGATCTTAATGCCAAGTCGAAGGTAACATCCCTTCCTCCTTCCCCGCCAAAATCAAGTACTACCTTTGATGTAGAGTATCTACAAATCTTTATTTCCACAGCAAATTGATATTTACTTTGCAATCTGAAATTAAGAAATGCTTCAATACCATCAACTACTTCAAATTCAAAGAAAAACATCATATTTCAGTTTTCTTAAACAGAATACATTTGCTGAAATAGTCAGCATCTGTATAGCAGAGAAGAAACTTAAACAATTCACTTTTACTCAAGGGTTTGCTCACTCTTGGAAGTTTACCAAAATAGCTATTTGGGAAAAATTTTGGAAAATGTATTTCTGTCTAAATTCCAGCATTAATACTCCTATGGATGAAAAAGAATAATCTAAATCAATAAAGGACATGCTTTATTCCAGAACAAGGCTATGTTAAAACTACACAAGCACTACAGCAGCACAACTGCAGCTATGCTACTGTAGTACGGACACTCACTACAACAATGGAAAGGATTTTCAGTCACCGTAGTAAATCCACCCAGTTGAGAGGTGGTAACTACGTCAACAGAAAAAATTCTTCCATCAAAATGGGACAACCTAACTATGTCACATAAGGAGTGAATTTTTTTTCCATAGCCCTAAGAGATGTAGCTAGGTCAACCTAAGTTTTAGATGTAGACAGACCTACAAATGTCCACACTGGGACTTTTGTCTTAGAGCAGTTCTTTTGATAAATTTCTAAGTGTAAATAATCCTTAAAATTGGAAAAAGAATCTAAGTTATCTTCTGAGCCCCAAAGGGAATGCAGTAATGATATGCCTTTTACAATTCAATAGATGGTATGACTATAGACTCCCTAACTACTTGTCAACCAATAACCAAAATAGTGGACTACTTGCAATTATAAGTACAAATTTATTATGTTACTGAAAACAAATTAAAACTCCAAGTTAAATCTTATATACAATATGTATCATGCAAAGCTGTGATTATCTTATTTAAAGGCAAAGCCTCCTTTAAAAGGAAAAATAAAATCAGTCAGAAGTCACTAAAGATCATTCACAACTATTTATTCTGGGAGAGAGATGTACATTCTATCCCACCTTCTCAATTAGGCTATTAATACATTTGCCTTCATTCAAAACTGCTGATTCAAGTTGGCTTGATAGCAATACTGCTAGTATCAGATGATTTCTGCAGTATATAATAGTATATGCAGTACTATATTGAGCACTATATTTTAAGAAAACTGCAAGCCGTGTAATTTAAACAGCCTACACAGGCTGTCTACATACAGCATTATCTGACGGAGTTGGAAGCCTCAATTTGCATACTATGGATTATATAGTATGCATATATATAATAAAAAAGTGAGTTGTGAGAGCTAAGGCAAAATTTTAATGATGTTCAGGTATGAACCATTCTGTTTCATAATCCTCTTTGGTTTAAACTCAGCCCAAGAAGATATATATTTATTAGAGAAAAAGCTGCTTGTGAGGATTCATCTTACAGAAATCAATGTGTACAAGACTCAAGTTAACAAAGTCCTGTGGCACCTTAAAGACTAACTATAAAGTTTTGAAGCATGAGCTTTCGTGGGCTAATACCCACTTCGTCGGATGCAAGCAGTGACCTTGCATCCGACGAAGTGGGTATTAGCCCACGAAAGCTCATGCTTCAAAACTTTATAGTTAGTCTTTAAGGTGCCACAGGACTTTGTTACCTCTGCTATTCCAGACTAACACGGCTACCTCTCTGATTCAAGACTCAAGTTGTTTTCATATTCCCTTGGAGTTGCTATATTACTCTCACTTTGAAACCTCTGCTTATGCAACAAAACAGTATGTACCACCAATTATGTTTCTCTTTATTGAAATATTTAATCTGGTCATAGATGGAACTAATGACTAGTTATTATCTCAAGTTCAAGACACAGGGTTTAAAAAAAACAAACACAAAAAAACCAACAGTATCCATTTTATTTCCCTCCTCCCACCCAGCCTCTCAGAGAATGGACATAATAATTGAAAGACAAGGTTGTCCGTCAATCTGAAACGGTCTGACATGTTGTTTAATCTGCTAAAGACAGAACACAACTGATACTGACAAGATTCCAATACATTCGAATGAGGAATAACATTCTCATAGACTTTATAAGGCCAGAAGAGACCATCATGATCATATAGCCTAACTTTCTGCACATTGCAGGCCCCATAACTCATCGACCCACTCCTATAAGAGGCCCATAACCTCTGGATGAATTGATGAAATCCTCACACCATGATCTTATCTTCAAGTTACAAAGAGTCTATCATCATTTACTCTAGTTCAAACAAGCAAGCTTCCAAACTGTAGAGGAAAACAAAACAACAGTCTCTGACAGTCTAACCCAGGGAAAATTCCTTTCTGACCTCAAATAGGGTGATCAGTTAGATCTTGAGCATGTGGGAAAGACCCACCAAACAGACACCCTGTGAAAGAATTCTCTAGGAACTCAAAGTTCTCCCCATTTACTATCCCATTTCTATCAACCAGAGTTATTTACTACTACCAGTAATTGCACATGATCCACGTGCCATTTTGGGGAACTGCATCATATCATCCCCTCCATTAATTTAACAATTTTAATCTTGAAAAAAGTTAGGGTTTTTTGCCTCCTGACTAATCCTCAGTTATTGCCTCCGAAACCAACAGAGATCATATAAATTTATGCTTTCATTTGGACTTCTGAAGGAAAAGCTAAAATGGAGTAATTTCTCCAGCTCCCTATACATATTTGTAACACATTTTCCTTTTCCTTAACACATGCTGCAGTATTCTGTAGAGTATGTTCTGCAACTCTAGCAGTGACCATATTGGATCTTTGTTTCACTTTAGTCTTATACTTTTGATCACAAAATTTTCAAAGAATTTCTCTTTTACTAATTAAGGGCTTATCTACACTTGCAGCACTGCAGCTGCGCCACTGTAGTGTTTTGAAGATGCTACCTATGCCAACATATCCCAGGGATGCAGTAACTATATCAATGGGAGAAGACTTCCTATCAACATAGTGCTTGCAAAGGTAACAGAAATAATGTAAGAGCGCTATAAATTTCACTGTTTAAGTGAAAGATGGACTTTGCTCTATTCTCTAAAAGTGTTAATCTGTCCTGGCTTTCCAACCATATTTAAGAACAGTTGCATGCTGTAATTTAGCTCCATGCACAGTGCTATATATGTTTTAATATATATACACACACTTTTAAAAATATGGTTTGAAAGCCAATATAGATGGGGCCAATTCAGAAAACAGAATGCCACCTTCAAAATAGTTTTACAGCTATAAAATTTTGCTTTTGCTAGGCTGCTAAAATTGTTTTGGACCTATGCATGCAGTTCCATACTGTATATTGCTGGTCTCCCACCTCCCTGCCTACAAATTTCAGATAAACCTACAGAATTTTCAGAATTTCTTCATAACAAATTGTGGAAAAAATACTCATATATAATTTTCTTTGAACATTTTTAGATTTTAATGTACACAACATACTTTACCGACATAGTATTCAAGTTCTTTTAACTTACCCCAAAGGTTTTGGTTTGTGCGTGTCTAGGGAGTGCAATTGACATCTCTTGTTCTTCTTACTTTTTGGAATTGCATCTATCATATCATTTAATTTGGACCTATGTAGACACATTTCAGAAACTAGTTTTAAAATTAAAGTTACAATTTTGCGAACAAATCCTTACAAGATTATCCAACAAAAATCAAATGAAGACAGCCTGTTACAGACACTATCAGATATACAAATACTGCGCCACTCCTTTATTGACTCAAACTTTTCTTCTTCCTGCTTTCATTACTACCTTTGCCTATATAATATTTCAGGGTAAAGGAGGGGAGGGCAGTAGGCATTTTCCCAACCAACAATTCTATGAAGCAATACGAATCACAGTCCAATATGCCATCCAGACACACCTATGCCTTTACCGATAGGAGGCATAGAAAAGGTTTTGTTTTCAAAATCCAATCTTTCCTACACTAAAGGATTCCTTCCTTTCACACCACCCTCAAACTTACTGTAGTATAAAATGGCAAGAAAATAGCATTTGTTTTGTTTACAATCTAGAGAAAAAGGAAAATTCTCTACCACTGCAAACACTTTTCCTCTAGATATGCCAACAAAAGTCACATTTGGCCATTTGGAAGCCACTGGCTAAGAATCTTAATACTAATCCTGAATTCTTTTCGCAATTGGAAAGAGCAACAAATTCAACTGGTCATCTGAAAGATTAGCTAGTTTAAACTTTAAAAGCTTAACAGGTCACACATTTTCCAGTTCAGCTTTGCTTTAGAGTTAATTAGCATCTGATCACAGTGCCAATAATACATTAGTGCCTGCACCAAGAAAACTGGAAGAAATAAGCTTATGTTTTGCATAAAGGGAATGAAAAGAATAAGCTGACTGACTGCACTTGGATATATCACTAAGAAGTGTAACTTACCCATGCACATAAAAGAGAGTATAAAGCTTCTTTGCATCAGTCATACAACTTCGAGTTACAGAAAGGACTCCCTTTGGTCCTACTGTAAGAGGCTCAAGTGCTGGATTTCCAGACTCAACAAGCTGGGAAAACAGACGTTCCACACTACGACGACAGCCAACACATGGGACAAGCTGAGAAAGTGCACTCAAGACTTCACGCGATGTCACCATCATGGCAATATTTAGATCCTGCTGTTTAAGCATACTATGTCGCTGAGAGAGAAAGAGAGAGATGCAATGAATTAAGATTTCTAAAGAGTTGATTTTAAGTTGTTTATTATAGAATTCTAGACTTTCACAGAGTTTTTATTTCAAAATACTGTCTGCAGCCCCAACATGTCAGGTCACCAGCTCACTATTAGCAAGTTAAATAGCCTCTTTTTTCCCCCCCTTTGGGGGATAAGGGGAGACAGGGAGAAAAGTCCAGTGCAACATGTGACTAGAAGCATGCCTTTTATTGCCATTGATGCGACTTCTGTCACCAACAGCACTGCTTTAAGTCTTATGGCCCAGCCTTGGAAAAGATAAGGAGGCAATTCTCTCCCCAGTCCCTCTCCCCACATTTTTTTTTTTGCCAAGAGAGGAGAATTCACATCTTCACCCAGCCTTATTTCCAAAGGCAAAGACCCATTCCTCTATAAAAAATATTGGGGGATGAGGGAGAGAAAAATCCGGATTGGCAAAAGCTCTCTCATTGTGGGATTACTACATCAGCCTGAGGCCTGCAAGACAACTTTACACTAACAAGTTATAATTTACTATTTGACCACCTAGTATTTACATTGAAAAAAATGTACATTAGTTTTGATGTAAATACAATAGTACAGGTATTTTCTGGTCTCTTAAGCTATAGCAAGTGATTTTCACTTATGGTGAAAGAGTTGAGATTTGAAATCCTCCTATTAAGAATTCAGGACACCTAAGGATTTTTTTTCTTGAAAGCTACATGCAATAACTTAAATGAAGAGTACATAACATTTCTTAGAAACAAATATTTTTGCTTAATAATCATTTACTGAATGTGGAATAAAACTTTCAGCTTTTGATTTTGATACCTATAACATTAAAGAGCCCCTCAACTTTCAACTACATTTATATCATTTCAGGAGCCTGAACACCTGCTTAAGAAAAACAAAAATACACCAACATGTTTCTCTCTTCTCTCTGGTCAGTGAACTGACAAAAAGGATCTCCTAACTTTTGATTTGATGAGGGTGAATGAGGGAAAGCATTTTTAATAAAATGTTACTAATCTTATATTGTTACTTGAAACAAAATAACAAAATGCAGACAGAAGTCTTTAAAGGAATAACCAACATAAAAATATCACCAAAATGTCAGAGATAAAGCTGTCTAGCAGTGATGATGCTATGCTACAACTCTCTCAATGCTTGACTAACAGCGGCAGAAACAATTATCCTGCATATAAATACTTTACATGCAGCACTTGTGTCAGAAACACCTCTGTTAAAACTCAAGTACAATACTGCAAGAAGTTACTTTGTCTACTGCTGACAACCCCAGCATAAAGGTGATAGAATAAAGAGGGAGATACAGGATATTCCCCGCCCCCAACCAACTTCATTAACATACATTCTCACCAAAAATGGGGAGAACCACAAATTTACTTTTTAGATTACGACTAGCAACCATATTATAAATTAGTGCATTCACCCATGCTTTGGAACTAGTTGCAGGCACCTTACGTTCAGAAGTGACAAACGTATTTCTAATTGAACAAACAGATTAGCAGAATCCTAAAACCAAATAATGGATTAAAATAGAATTAGGAATCACAGTTTCTGTAAAGTATAATATACAAATGCACACGGACAACCAGATGTCACTGTTTTAAACAACATGGTACTTCATCTTTGGAAAGAACAGTGTAAATAAAGGAGCAACAACTGCAATAGGACAAAAGTATAACATGTCCAGTGTCTTCTGGTGCTAGTGCCTAAGAGGCATTTTTACTGCACATCAAGCTAGCAATGTGCTTTATTAACATGGTGACTGATAGCTTTAAAGTACCATAAAGCAAGTAATCATAGAAAGTAAAATCTGGCAAATGGATTTTTCAGACTGACAGAAAGTTAAGGATTGTGTCTTACCTGAATGAACTGCTTTAATTGTGCACCATTATTCTGATGTCCATCAAGGTTTAGCACATTATCCGGAAATTCCATCACCATCTAAACAAGAAAAAATAACCTCTCAGAACACAAAAATTCAAACATAATCCAGACATAACTTTATTCTACTTCCTTTAAAAAAAAAAAAAAAAAAAAAGCCTGTTGAATCCTCATTCTTCTCACATTACAATACTGGAAGCTTTAAACGCAAGAGTACTCCATATAGAGGCATCAGAATGGTCAGCAAAGCATTCAACTTTGTCTTGCTGTTCTAGAAGACCCTTCAGAACATGTGCTTTTCTAAAACATTTATTTAGGAAATGGCAACAGTCATTAGGTTAGACAGCAATATTGCTGTTACTAATATGATCTACAACAGTGGTTCTCAACCAGGGATCTGGAACCCCAGGGAGCCACGAGCAGGTTTCAGAAGGTCCACCAATCATAGCCAGTGTTAGACACACCGGGGCCCAGGGCAGAAAGCTGAAGCCCCACCACATGGGGTGGAAGTCCAAGGCCTTGAGCCGTGCCATCTGAGGCTGAAGTCAAACTTAGCTTCGAGGGGGGCCCTAGGAAACTGTCCTTCTTGCTACCCACCAGCTCTGGCTTTTATATGCAGAAAACCAGCTGTGGCACAGGTGGGCTGTGGAGTTTTTATAGCATGTTGGGGGGGCTTTGGGGTTCTCAATCTTTTTCTTTCCGATCTACAATTTTTGAAGTGCTTGAATTAAAAACAAAACAAACAAAAAAAACCCACTACGCATTATTTCAAGGCATTATATAAAGTGTTCACTACGGGGAAAAAATTATGGAAGCACCTGTATGACAGTTTAATCACGTCAGTGTCTGTTCTTAGAAAGTACCAATTTTAAGAACATACTAATTTAACCAGGTATTCCAAAGGCATTTACATTGCTTTGGATGACTGTAGCTACAATTCTCAAGTGGTTCAAAGCAAAGTTAAACACACAGAGCTATGTGATAACTGGTACAATATTTCATACTATTTCTTGCCTTATTACTTATGCATCATGAAAGGCAAAAGATGGAAAAATAAGGTGATGTGGCATTCACTTATGGTGCCATTTGCTAATGGAGAGCCAAACAACATTACTTTGATTAAATAGTGAAAGGCACTAAAATCTATTTTGCACCCAAAACCCCAGCAAAATATTTTCTTGTTTACAAAGTGCACATTCCCTCAATCCAGTTAGTATTATTTTAAATTTTGGTATCACATCATGGATTGGGAGTTTCAAGAGGCAATTTTGTTCTACCATTTTAACAAGGGTGCATAAATATTTTGTCTGGAACAATAAAAAAAAATAATTTTACCAGCTGCAGTTAAAAGAACACAAATCACTTCCTTTAGTATTCAAATTGCTATTCCCTGCCTTCATCCATTCCACAAGACAGAGAGAACTGGACTCCTTCATTTTTAAGATAGGTCTCTTAACAGTTCCTCCAATGAGTATCACAAAGAGCAGAGGAAACACAGGAGAAATAGAAGAGATCTAGAGAACTAACAAATGCTTAGAAGCAGGAAGATCCTTCCATATGAAGAGATTGAACTATTTAGTTCAGAGAGGAGAAACGAGTACACAAAATACTTATCAGGCACTCCTATTCATTACCTCATAATAAAAGTCAGGATAATCAACAAAAAAACAGAAATTTAACACAGATAAAAAGAAACTTTTTACATAATGCATAATTAACATACATCATCCACTGTCACCAGATATATCAAGGCCAACAACTTAATAGGATTAAAACAGAGGACATTAATATGGATGAGACTATCCACAGTTCCATTAGATTGGACAAAAATAAAATTAGGGATAAAGTTTCATGCTTCAGAGCTAAGGCAAATACTAACCAACTAGGGTTAGAAAGACGCTTCCTCTAGTCTGTAGGCATGTGTGCCATAGTTTTTTATTATGGGTTTTCTTGCACCTCCCACTGAAATATCCAATACAAAGTCAGAGAGGGGATCCCAAACCACAGCCCCCAAATTGCAGTCAGTTAATTTTACTGCATTCAGCAATAGGGGAGAAGGGGTGTGTGTGGAAATCACACAACTGTAGATTTTGAACCTCAGAAGAGTGCAATGAGAGACAGGACAACCAAACCATCAAACAATTACAAGGAGAACTTTACAAAGGACAGTCTTCTGATGCAGGACCTAAACAACATCAACATACCTAAATTGTTTTATTTTAAACACAAATTTACCTCCAATCTACTTAATCCTCTTACTTATTTTAAAATATGACTTATTTGGCCAGTCTCATTTGTTACCTTAGTTTCATAATTCACTAATTATATGAATCCTATATAACTTAAAGATGGCTTTGCCTTACTTTTGGGTAGACTGAGACGCATGCCTACCACTTCTTGGAAATTGTACATACGTAGGCCCCAAATAAGCAACAAATATTTTCTGATTTTGTCATCTATATTTTTCTACAGAAGGCAGGTGAAAAATGCATTACTACTGTAAGCGCATAAGTAGCTCAAAGCGTTATCAATTCCCCAAAGATTACCGCATTGAGAGAAGTCAAAGGAGGAGCCTTTGAAGAGAAAGGCCTCGCCTAGGAATTGCAACATATCGTCTGTCTATGTTGTAACTGCTAGCTGCTCAGCTAGATACATGGAGATTAGGTGCTACTTGTAGAACAGACACTCACTGTAAGGGTGTCATCTATGTAGAGGGGGATCTGCCTCTTTTCGAAGGGAAATTCCTCCTCCCCGTCTCTGCAAACTGCAGCCAGCCGCGCCATCTCTGCTCTTGCTGCTTCCTCCTAGCTTCAGCCTGCAAACAGCCAAGCCCCAGAGAGGTAAATAAGGGCTCTGGTTCCACAAAACACTTTCACCAGCAGGGAAAGGAGTCTGCTTGATCAGATCGCCCGATTCAACACACTTGAGTGTCCATGACAAATCTCAGCTTCCCCGGCACCACTACAAGAGACCCCCCCTGTCCGGCCCACCCCCCTTGTCTGTAGTCAGGGCACCGTTTCTGGGGCTGGAAGACGCTCAGAGGGATTCGAGGATGGGACTGGGAAATGCGACACAGCCTGAGGGAGGGGCCAGCAGGGCGAGGGAGGAGTCAAACCTTGACCCTGGACTGGGGTGGCACCAAACCATCGGGGGGGGGGGGGGGGGGCTGAACATGGACAGTCTGCCCAGGCCTATCAAGATGCCCCGTCCCGGGGGATCCCTATGACCGGGGGGGGGGGGAAGAGAAGGATCCGCTCGGGCCTTAACCCTCAAGTCTCGACACACACACCCGGGGGGGGGGGGATCTTCTCTGAGGGGGTCCCCGCCGCGCCTGGGCGCTCCCCTGCACGGCGGTTATGTAAGGAGGGACGAGGCGGTTCCTCGCGCCTAAGCCCGCCCCGCTCCCGGACGGGGACCCTTCCCCCCTCCTCAGACCCCGCCCCACATCAGCGGGGGAGGGGATGAACCCCCCCAGCAGGGACCCAGCCCCCCCACCAGCTCAGAGCAGCGCCCCCCCCCCCCCCCGCTTCCTCGGCCCCAGAGGCTGCCTGCGGCCCACGCCTCCCACCCACCCGCTCCCGGGCAACTCCCCGGCCCGGGCGCCGATGGGGGCAGCTCAGACCGGAGCCAGCCGGCGGGCCGGGATCCCGAGCGGGGGGGGGGGGGGGACGCTGCGCTTCCTTTCCCCGCCACCTTGCTCCCGCCCCCCGCGGGCCCCGTCCCCCTCCGCGGGCCCGGGCCGGCCGCCCCGCTCGTCCCCCCGGGGGCCTTTACCGGCTCCTCAGCGAGTCCGCAGCCTGAGGCGCGGTGACAAGCCAGCGGACGGCCCGGGCCCCAGCCACAGCGTCTCCTCAGAGCCACCCCCTCCCCGCAGGCAGCGGCACCGCCTACCTCTCGCGAGAGACCGCGGCCCAACCGCTCCCCACCACCCCGCCCTGGCCTCAGGAGACCCTCACCCGGGCCTCGCCCCCCGCCTCCTCCGCCCCAAGGGAGGCCCCACCCTGTTGCCCACTAAGGACCCAGGCTGCTCCTGCCTCCAGGGCGGTGGAGCGAGTGACCCGCCTAGGCCGCGCCCCCCCGACCTCTACCTTCCGCCACCGCCTTCTCCTCGGGCCTCCGAGCCGGGTTCGGCCTGCACGAGGGGAAGAGGGAGCCTCGGAGGTGTCACAAATACCCGCGGGGCCCAGCGCCCGGCTCCCTCCGCCGCCTCGGGAAATAGTCCGGCGGGAAGTGCGGGCTCCGCTCGCGGGAGGCGGGGCGGTCTGGGGGCCGGTGTGGCCCGCTGAGCCGGAGTGTGAGGGGACTCGGGGCCGCCCCGGGTCATGGAGAGGCGCGGGGGGGCAAGGATCAGTCCGCCCCTCCCTGCCCCCCTGGGGTGCTAGCTGAGGAGACGCGCTCTCTGCGGGTAAGGGGGGGGCACCTCCCTCATGGGGGGACCCTCTGGGAGGAGAGAGGGTGGGGGCACCCCCCTCCAAGGGGCTCACCTGAAGAGGGGTGCACACCCTGTGAAGGGTCCTTATGGAGAGTCAGCTACGTCTCCGCCCTCTGGGGGAACATAGTACCAGACACCCCCTCAGAGACACCCCTAACTTGGAGGCTTTGCTGGCTCTGCCAATAAAACTACTAGCAACTAGCATGGGCTCAGGTACATGAGTATGAAGACTGGTGTCATTTATGTCATTCCTCTGGCTATAGCAGTTATGCTGGTAGAACTGTCTACACTCAGACTTCTGGGGACATAGTCATGTTGGTAAAAAAAATAATCACACCCTTTTTGACCAACGTAGCTATGTCAGTGAAACCTTTATGTGTAGAGTGGGTCAAAGGCCCTGGCTTGAGGGGTTAAAGGGTGGCAGGGGGTTTCCTCTCATGTTTGCTGAAGCAGGTTGGCTTAACATAGTTGAAAAATTTTCTTAATGCCAGTGAGGACATAAACTAACATACCTGAAGCTGTGCTGTAGACTGAGCTTTCCCTTGAGTAGCTTATCATGGGTTACCATGTGCTTAGATTTTTCTAGCATGTGCCAAGATCACACCTTTGAAACCCAGCTGTAGATGAGGTACTGGGCTATGCCATCATGCACTTACAGGGCTCTTATATAAGTATTAACAGGGCTTCTCAGCCAGGTTAAGCTAACACAATTGAAAAACTCCTTTTCTCAAAACACGGCCTAAGGGTTAAGGAAGGGCTGCCTCTCAAATACCCAGTCCTTGAAAAAAGACAAATAAGGCCAGGGTAGTGAGGTCCACCCCAAGATGATAGTGCTGTGCCTCTGGACTTGCAGCAGCGGTTATGAAAGTAAAAAAATTGCTTGAGCCCTGACACCTCTTCCATTACAAATTAAGCACTGAGTGAGACCCTGCCTCTTAGGGGATATAAAGAGGAAGAAGGTAAGGTGAAAAATTAGAAAGCTAGTAAAAGAAGAAGAGAGTTGGGAACTAAAAAGGCAATCCCTGTATTTTATATGAATGCTGATAAAGGTAGAGGTGAAAATGGAAGTGTGGGATGGGGTTGAAATAAGGACTAGATTTAATTCCCACCTGACACCTATTTGCAGTGTTACCTGGGACTTATCTAGCCTTGTGTACATCATGAAAAACAGCTGTTGCTGCTAACATATTACAATAGTTGCTGCAGAACATGATTTGACCACACATGTAGGCAGCAGAAAATTTGTTCAGAACCATTTCTGAAGCCATGACTAAAACTCATACCAACATCAAAATGTAATCAGATTCTCCTACCATGATTATCAAGGCCCTGTGTACTCTGGTCTAAATTCCCCAGCAATGTCTTTGGATTCTGCAGTATGCTAGTGTTATAGCCTGGACACATTTAATTTCTCCTTAGAAAGCTATGAGCAAAAAAAAAATAAAAAAATGACCCAATGTCTTGTTCACATTGTGCCAGCTTCTCTTGCATCTTCTTAAATCATCACTTAGAAGTGAATGGGAACAATTTTTTTGATCAAAGAACTGCTTCGCATTTATTGGTTTTTTTTTTAAGCCTTCTGAAATATGATTAGCTATCTGTAACTATTCATGGACTAAACATTCTGTCCTAAAAACTATGCCAGTTGCCTCAGGCCACAAGTTATTATGCTTGTTATTGTAACAGAGTCCTGTGGCACCTTAAAGACTAACTAAAGTATTGAAGCATAAGCTTTTGTGGGCTTATACCCACTTATCTATGCCCCTGGACACTTCCACTGCTTGCATCCGACGAAGTGGGTATTAGCCCACAAAAGCTTATGCTTCAATACTTTAGTTAGTCTTTAAGGTGCCACAGGACTCTCTGTTACTTCTGCTATTCCAGACTAACACGGCTACCTCTCTGATGCTTGTTATTGACAGTAAGTAACATGAATTAATTGGCACTCTCACTAATTCAGTGGTGAATGACTTACTTTATATAGCTTTAAATAGGGGTGACTGACCCATGATGTGGAGTTCTGCCATCTTCCACCTACTGTGAATAGTTCATTGTTGGGACTGTGACATCAGAGATAAAAGAGCCAACCCCATCCCCTATTTCATAATTTATTTGCATACTACAATCCTATTGGTTTACAGGGCTCAATTGTTAATCTTTTTCATTACAAACCATGCCTCCAGTCCTGCAATCAACAGCATGTTCCTGGACCTGAACCCATATAGAGTCAATGGGATGCTGTATAGATACAGCAGGCCTCTAGGGTACATCTACTCAGCAGTTACTCAAGCTGCAGGGCTGTAATACTGCTGTGTAGATTTTTGGGCTTGGGCTGGAGCCTGAGTTTGGCAACCCCACAAAGCGGGAAGGTCTGAGTTAGCTGATCTGGGCCAGCTGTGGCTATGCTCAGAGTCTTTTATTCCTGCATAGACCTACTCCTACACAGGAGACCTACTCCTACATAAACCTGCATAGATGCATATAATTACACCCACTAAAGTGAAAGGTCTATAAAGCTATGCAGCGACAGATTTTAAAATATTCAAAATATTTTACCTTCTTACATAAATTTATTATTTCTAATACCTTATTCATACTAAGGCCTTAAATCGATAAATTGCAGATGTCTATATTTAGAATATTTATTTTCTCACTTATCCAGGAATAACTGTTAATGTATGTACAGTGGCCCCAATCCTACAAAAACTTGCACATGTGAATAGTACTATTGAATCCAATGTGTAAAGTTACTCTTGTGCATAGGTGTTTGCAAGATCAAGACAAAGGTCAATAGTTTGTTGAGAATTATTTAAAAAAATACATTTAAAAGTAAGAGATCCAGAAATGTAAATAAGGTGTTTATTTTTTTTTTTAAAAAGTGTTAAAATTTCCCATAAATTTCACTGGGTAGTGATATCATTTGGTAAAAATAGGCCTGAAGGATTAGGGGTTTTTTTGGTAAATGTCAATTTCATGGTCACCATACAAAACAAAAAAATATTTCCATCAATAATATTTGAAATTAACAGAATGGCAAAATAAGAAAAATGCTGCTTGAAAACAGAGTTTGATTTAAGGGTATTAACTTACTATATTCTGATGTGATGTTGATAATTTGTGCATTAATAGTTATAAAGCTTTAACTTCCTGAATCTCAACATCTACTGTAATGAAATGATTCTGACCTTCCCCAATGTCTGATCTCTATAATTTCCCACAACTGTGAAACTTTAAATAATTTTTTTTTAAAAAAATGCTTAAACCCCATAATTTTGCACACTTGAACATTTAAATTGGTAAACATAGGAAAATGCTTAAAAATAAACACTGACATTAGCTGTAAAAAAAAAACTTATTTTCAAACAGAATCCTGCCACACCTAGATATAAATCACAAATATACTATACTACAAACCAATGTGTTTGCACAGAAATAAATCTATGACAAAACTTGTATTTTCCATTAAAACAATCACGTGAGCATGGACTACAATTATGTTTAACAAAATATAAATTTTACTTGTACATATAAGATAAAGTACTAGAATAGTTTCATTTGTCACCAGCATTTTAATATTATATGTTTTGCGTGCAATATATACATAATTAAACAGTTAGTAAACATATACAAGTGTAGCACCCATAAGGTAAATGAGGTACTGCTGTGGATTGTATCTATCATCATATTCACTATGCCAGTCATAACATTTGCTAGTAAGAAAAAAACTAACTGATTTTTATCAATAGCATTAATTATGCAAATACTTAGCCACTTTCTCTCTTGTTTGATAGATGTGGAGTCCAAATCATGCTTTGTATTTGTATTAGGTGGTTGTGTAAAATTCCCACAACAAGGCACTCTAGCCCCATTTACCAGAAGTTTTGTAAACACCAAAATAAGATCAGTCACTAAAAAACAGATTAAAAATGTCAGGCACTGAGCAACTATCCAGATGCAAAAAGACAGATTAGCCATCCTGCGGGACACAGGCTCTACATAAACTTGAGACACATGAAGAAATACAAAGAGTATAAAAACTGTTAGCAGAAAGAAACATATTACTTCAATCCAGTCCTTGACTAAAGTTCTCCTCTTTAACAAATATAACCCCACTTGCACACTAGCCATATAGATAGCCAGATACCCACAGAGAGAAAACACTCCTTCTCTGTTAGCATTTAAAAATCCAACCCTTGTATCTTTGCCATCACTCCCATATAAAACAAACATCTTCAGATGGGTACTGTCAAGAATAAGCTGATAAAATACAGCAAGAAGCATAGCAGAAATCCATGATTTGTTGGTTGGAAAGAGAGTTAAAAGTAGTGATGCTGTCATTCTCACAATTGCTAAAGTAAAAAAAAAATTCCAGTGCACCCCATACTCTGAAAAATGTTCATGATACTCTAGAGCTTTAACACTGATCAGTCGTCCCAAGCCAAGAAAAACTAATGGCCAAACAGATAACAACTGTCTTGCTAGACAGGAGAATTTGGATCGGACCACACCCGTTTTTTGTCTAACTTCAGGACAAACAAGAGCATTACCAAAAATAAAAGCTCCCACTCCAAAATCCATAACTCCTGTTCCATAGGTCTCAGTTTTAGCATACCGTCTGGGGTATTGTGGAAAATCCACTGCTAGAATGTTGATTGCAGTTAACACGTTGACATAAACACGAAACACAGTTATTGATGGAATGTAGTCTGGTTCTAAGCTACTCTTCAGGAAATCATATATGATTTGCTTAGGAGGAGTCCTGATATAATGAGTTCGTCTGTTGTATATTTTATAGAATAATCCTGCACAGAAGGCCCCAATAGTTATTGGCAAAAGAGGGAGGACAGGGGACAAAACTGTACAGCCAAGCACAAAAGGAACTACTAGCACTGTAAAGTCTAGTAGTAGATGATATTTCCTTGAACGTAAAGGTCTTCCATTGTGTAGATTATACAAAATTAACAGCAAACCTCTGCAAGCTATGCACAGTGGGGCTAGAATTAAACCTACTAAAATTTCCAGCAAACTTGTTCCATTTAAGTTACTGATAAAAGCTTCTTTCAGGAGCTTTTGTGACATTCTTCTTCCTATGCAATTAAAAATGAAAAGTAGAATTAATTTTTGTAAAGCAAGAATGTTTTTAGAGTGTGTGTTTAATTTAGGCTTTGCTTCCTTTTACATATGGAAACATAAGACATTAAATAAAAATGATTTTTCGTAAGTACCAACTTAATTATAGTTACAGGTGAATTCTTTTTCCCTCCCAAAACATATGCTTTCCATAAGAAGTTTTGAACATCTTGTTGGTTTTTAACTATTAAAATATCTATTAATAAAAATAAAAAATGAACCCCCCCCCCCAATAACAGGCCCACTTCTGCAAGCATTTATGTATGTGCTTAACTTGGTACTACTCACAGTAGTAAAGTTAAGCGCATGTGTAAGTGTCTGCAGGATTTATGCCCAAGGTTTAGCATTACAAATTTTGCTTTGTTATACTGAGACATTTAGAAGCAGTATTTCTAAACATAATTTTGTTATACCAAAGGATTTTTTCTGAAAATTATGTTAAAATATATGTAACTAGTCTCATAGCATTTATTGTTTTAGAGAATACATTTAGAGGTATTAAATATGCTGCAATAAAAGAGAAAAGGTTGTTACTATCTGTTGGACAGCTGTTTGGTGGCATGTGTGGATTAAACTAGCGGCCTTCATGGAGTTCTTAATGGGGAAGACTCCAATCCTGTACGTTACTCCACACAGGGGCAGTGATCTGCCAACACAGAACAATCTGGAAGACTGTGGCCTCAGTGTCCACATCAGAAACAACACCATCACTTAAAAACAACTTCCTTACAAAATCAGGCACAAAAAGTGTCACAGCACACTATTATTGAAACATTGCTTAAGTTCTCATTTTTACCATTAGAAAATAAACCAATTGGAATATAAATATTGTACTTACATTTCCGTGTAATATACAGAGAGCAGTATAAACTAGTTATTGATTGTATTAAATTTTAGTTTGTACTGACTTCACTAGTGCTTTTTATGTAGTCTGTTGTAAAACTAGGAAAATCATAGATGAATTGTTATACCACCCAGAAAACCTCTGCATACATACATTTCCCAAAACATTGTATCCTATAACATTCTTAAGTCAATGAAATAAAATGAGTTCATAGACTGTTTTAAGCAATGGTTCCATCTAGTACTTTCATTTCTTTACACTTTTGTCACATCCCACAAGAGATGAGAGAGCTCTTCAGAAATTACTTGGTATCTGAGGCATTGGACAGCATATGAAAATAATAAAACGGTTTATTTTAATAATTTCAGTAACATCTGCGACTTTGAGATTTACTATACAGGAGATTCTCACCATGAGCGTTCTCTGTGCAGAAGGGAATTTGCTTGTTAAATGAAGTTCTTCCTCCCTAGTTCTGCAACCTACCATTAGCTTCACACTCTCTCTCTTCTGCTTGCTTTTACTTCCGATAGTAGCCTGCCCAAACCCAAATCTAGAGAGGTAAATGAGGACTGTGTTTCCTTCCAACATTTTCACCAGTGAGGGAACCAGTCTGCATTACTTCATTGCCTGATTCAACACACAGTTGGCTCATAACCTACAGTATAAAAGCTGCCACCATGGAAAACAAATGGAGAGGGGGGAGGAGCCATGCCTTACTTTCTACTCATATAAAGACCAATACCTGATTATTTGCCACTACGTAAAGGTTTTTTGATTAGAGTGCACACATCTGGAATATATCTCTACTATCCCTCTTTAGTGCAACCCAAATATTTACCACTTTTCCACTCTTCTCTTCCAGAAATCTCTTCCAATCCAATCTAGTGGTTTCTTCATCTACATCAGGATTTTCTGCTGCATAAATTATTTAAAGATTGTAAAATATTTTAAGATCTTTGCATTTCTCGAGTATCTTGCATCCCAAGTGTTGTTATTAAAAGACACATTCCTATTTTTCCTCTTTAAATATCCCTTTTATACTTCCCAAATGTTGGTAGGGAAGTAGAGAATATGAGAGTTGCCTAAATCCCCACACACTTGTAAATACAAGTTCACTTGCTTTTTATAGGCCAAATGTGACCCTCAACATCTACCTTCAATTTCCATTGAAGTCAGCTTTCCTTAAGCAGACCCCCACATGCCCTCCCCCTTAGCTTATGTACATGACCGATACAGGCACATATAAGTTTGGGAGGAGGAAGTGGGAGAAAATGTTGCTCTCAACTCTGCACTAGGGGCTGCACCCCTCGATTTGCCAGCCCCTACTTCAGAGATCGCTACTAGCAACCCCCCCTCCCCCCCTCTGCCTTTAAACCCACAGCAGGGAGGGAGAGCGTTGTAACCAGAGACACGTGTGTTCTTGGCGCCACGTGGTTCTAGGTGCTGGTGAATCAGCCCCGCTGGGAGAAGCATTGGGCTGAGGCTTGTTCGTTGTTCTTTCCAGAGTCGCGTTGGGCGCTGTCTGCGGGCGGGGTGGCGCCGGGCCAGGGCCTGGGACCGTCCTCTTCTCCGGATTCAAACTGCAGCCTCCGCCCCTGCTGCTCCTTCAACTCCTCCTCCCTTGTCTGGTTGCAGTCTCATGTCCGCGCCCTATGGAACGGGTGAGTCCTAAATCAGGGATATTTATTGTATTCCAGCTCATCTCCACCCCATTTCACGTCCGCGGCGCTCTGCCACGTTCCCCGCCCCCCCTCTCCAAAAATCTCATCTGCTCTTGTCCCCCGCCCCTTATCTCTAAGGATCGGAGCGTTTGGGTTAAATTCTCGCGGCCCCCCCCCCCCCCCCCCCGCCGCTGCACAAACTCGCCCTTATTCCCTCCACTTCTGCACAGTCCCCTCCACTTTATGCATTCCGAGATTAGGAAGAGCTCGGTGAAGTGTGAGGGATGGGTGGTATAGACATCTACTTTAAACTTTTCTGTTCTAGACCTTTCTAGATCTGTGTGTTTTTCCTAGGTCGACAGAGTGTAAACTCTCTGTTTCAGCCCAATCCACAGAATTAACCACTGACGGCATTTAAAGACAGCTTTCAGCTTCAGAAGGATTTTGGGTGCTCCTGAAAGCCTAAAACACATTAAAAATAAGGTTGATTTTAAATGAAAGGCATTATTGTGAATTGTTTTACTATAAGGCATGTAGGATACAGTTGTAGGTAAGTGTTTCAAATATGTACTACAGAAATAGATTTAACTTTATATAGACACTAGAAATGGAGTTTCCTTCATAAATGTCTTCTAGTAGCAAATCTGGATTAGAGGGGGTTGTCTGCTTATTTTACATGTCCTTTTGCTTATGGGAAGATTAACACTAAACTAGATGCTTTTTAAAAATCACTTGCTAATAGATGTCTTTAGTGTAGTCAGGAAAAGCTATTGTTTGGTGTTGTGATTGGGTGGAAATATAGTGTAATTAAAATGTAGGATTGGGAATCAGATCTGGATTCTATTTTTGGTTCTGTCACAGATTTGCTGTGTGACCTTGGGCAGTTTGGTTGATATCTGTAAACTGGAGCTGTTTTCTCCTACCCTGTTTCAACAGCTTACAAGATTTAAATCTGTAGTCTGTAAAGGACTTACATATTTTACTATTGGAAAAAGGTAGAGAAGTGCACAGTGGAGTATAATAATTACATACATAACTGTTAGTAACATGTGTTGCTCTCTAGATCAGGGGTCGGGAACCTTTTTGACTCAGAGCCATGAAAGCAAAATATTTGGAAATTTATTTCAGTAAGAGCCATATAATATGAACAGGACATGAGCCCAGTCTCTCCCCCCCCCAAACCTCCTTCCCTCCCACCCACCCCCCAAATGACCCACCCAGCCCGGTCTCTCCCCCCCCCAAACCTCCTTTCCTCCAACCCCCCCCCCCCAAATGACCCACCCAGACCGGTCTCTCCCCCCCCCCCCAAAACCTCCTTTCCTCCAACCCCCCAACTGACCCCACCCAGCCAGGTCTCTCCCCCCCAAACCTCCTTTCCTCCAACCCCCCCCCCCAACTGACCCAGCCAGGTCTCTCCCCCCCCCCCCCAAACCTCCTTTCCTCCCCCCCCCCCAACTGACCCACCCAGCCAGGTCTCTTCCCCCCCCCCCAAACCTCCTTTCCTCCAACCCCCCAACTGACCCACCCAGCCCGGTCTCTCCCCCACACCGCTTACTCCCAGCCCAGCCTCCCCCCCACACCCCCTTGCACACCACTCCCCCCCCCCCCCCCCACAGCCGGTCTCCCGCCGCCCGCGCTTACTTGTTCGCTGGGTCACGCTGCTGGGACCCGACTCCAGCGAGGGAAGGAGAAGAGCGACACGCCCCCCAGCCTCGCGGACAGAGCAGCGCCGCGCCACACCGCCTCCCCCGCCCCCCAGCCTCGCGGACAGAGCAGCGCCGCGCCACACCGCCTCCCCCGCCCCCCAGCCTCGCGGACAGAGCAGCGCCGCGCCACACCGCCTCCCCCGCCCCCCAGCCTCGCGGACAGAGCAGCGCCGCGCCACACCGCCTCCCCCGCCCCCCAGCCTCGCGGACAGAGCAGCGCTGCGCCACACCGCCTCCCCCGCCCCCCAGCCTCGCGGACAGAGCAGCGCCGCGCAAGCCAGATGCAATTCTCAAAAGAGCCACACCTGGCTCGCGAGCCCTACGTTCCCGACCCCTGCTCTAGATCTTTCAAGTTAAGTATCAGTGTGGAGCTAAACAAGCCTTATCTTTAAACACCACTTACATGAAACTAAAATCAGGGCAGCTCACTCATTTAGGATGTATGGTAGGACAGATACAGTTATTGAAGCCTAGACAAATCACTCCTTTTTCATTACTAGGCTAAGAACAAGAAAGCAAAAAAATAGGGCTTAAACTTATTTCAACTGAAGTAAATGGGAACACTCCCTTTGATTTCAGCTGAAGCCAAATAAAGTCAGTAAGAGCAAGTATGTCTTGTTTTTACTGTAGGATGTAACTTTCAAGAGTCACACCCTATCCAGAAATGCTCTGACATCACTGATGCTACCACTAACTTTTCCTATCTGATATAACAGCAGGAATGAAGATAAACAAAATTTTTCATTGTGAGGAATTTACAATATGCTTTATTCCTCTTAATCCAAGAGAAACCAAGTAACTGATTTCACAATAAATAGATGTTCACACAACTCTTTCCTAAAGAAGCTTTATTTCATTGTTTTTCTTCAGGGAGTACAAAAATTAGAGGAGATGCACCTAAATAAATGTACTCAGTCAGGTCACAAACCTACTTCCACTCAAGTAAACAGCAAAGATTCTATTATTTCCAGTAGGAGTAGAATTTAATTCCTTGATCCTGAATTCCTAGGACAGCTCCACAAAGGCACTGCGGGGCCTAACTCCTATTTAAATCAATGGGAGCTATGTGTCTAGATACCAAAATGACTTGTGCATACCAGTTCAAGAGCATAATACAATCAAGTTATTCACTTGGATTTCTGAGACTTACACACAATGAAAGTCTAATTGAACTGGTTAAAAATAGGACACTTTGGTCTGGTATTCTAGCATTCTGCAACTTTAAAGACCTTGATTCTGAACCTGTTGGCGAATCCTAAGAGCTTAACAAGTTCATGTTCACTGGAAAGTTTGAGTGAAGGACAGGATGCCACTTGCAACTTAGTTCAGTACAAAGGTGTCTTTGAGGGCAGCTCTTGTCTGGTCTTCTGGCTGGATGAAATGGATTAGAAGTGATCAAACAGTAGCTGTAGGTCTAAATTGTAAAGAACACATTAAAATATTCCTGCAAACAGAATTGTAAGAATAATTTGGGACAATGGAACAAGATGCCAGGACAGGTAGTTAGAATCTCCTTTGCTGGAAATAGTCAAGATTAGATTTGACACTCCTCTATTGGTAATGAATGATTTAATGATGATGGACCAAATTGATCATTATCATATGTCAATGAACCTCTGAAATTACACTAGCAATAAATTTAGCCCAATTAAAGCAACAAAGGGGAGTTTAAGTAGTTAAAATAAAAAAAGTATTTAACAGGCTAACTCTTTTGAAAGCTAAGTGAGGAGTGCATATAAACCCAAGTAGTTCTTCATTCTGAATATTTCCTAATTAGGACACTTGATACTAATTCAGTTTGCTACTTTCAACCACATGGCCGAAAATATTTTCTGTCCCCTCTTTGGTAGTATAATTTAGTGGAGCTCATATGTTGGAAGTATATTTTTTTTTAAATCCCTCTACAGATCAAGCTGCTTAAACTTGGTTGGCTGAGGGCAAACCAAGTATATTTTATTGTTTGTGTAATAACAACATGTATAAACTAGCTAGCCCCATTAACTAATTTCTTATTCTGGTGGAGCTGGCTTCTCTAGAGAAGAAAATTAAATCTGGATTAGAGTTCAGGCTTGAGTCTCCTCTCCAGGAAAGCGGTACAGAATAGTGTGGTTTGCTTTCTGAAATAAAGCTGATTTCTTTTAGGAGCTTCAGTTTGACTTGAGCAAGGTCCCCCAGTCCGAAGGCTGCTACCCAGGAGTCCTGTTTGTAGAGCTTTACAAACTCACCCATACACCGCATCAGACAACTGAATAATATGCCAAAACAGGTAAAATCAAGCCCCAATATTGTCTGCCTTCACTAAACGTTTTGTCGGGAAATACTGCTGGGCTGAGGTTCAGTTGATTGTAATCCACAATAGGAGACTGTTAAAGTATTCTCTCCCTCTTTTCCTCTCCCTTGTTGCCCAGCAGCTGCTCCATAAATTTGCCAGTAACCTCTGGGTAATATCAAATCTAGTGGTGCGATAAGTTTAAGGTTTTGATCAGTTTTAGTTGATTGTTTTTATATATGGCTGATAAAATGAGTAAAACTAGTGAGTCCTGGCAATTCATTAATTTAGGTAAGCCTGCATTCAGAGATGTAGCCCACTACCACTAGAAATTGTAGGATTACAATAGACTGTCACTATTTTAATCCTCAAATTAATTTTTCAATAATTGTTAAAATGTGCACTTTTTTCTTCCTGCCTGGGTTTTTAAGACTTGATCCTATTCTTGAATATTTTTGCTTTTATCCATACACACCAATAGATGAAAGTGAATGTGGGGAAGTTGGGCTAACTAATACAAGTCATCAAAAAGGAGCCTCCTTTTCCAGGACTTATTACAGCCAGCTTTGCAATGGAGTTTGTAACAATTTATCTACCTTAAACATTAAAGAGTAAACAAATGAGGGCAGGGGGAGAACAATGCATATTGTTCCACAGATGGGGGAAATCCACAACAGCAAAGCTCTATCGCTTCTCGGCCTTTTGGCTAAGAAAGCATTATCTAAAATTTTATCTGAAGAGCAGTATTTGGCATTGTGTAGTTCGCCTGTCTAGCTGTGAACTCATTGTGTCCCTTAATGCTCATACATGGTATAATGAAAACCATGTTCATGTCAGCATCTGGCCTAGTCTCCTCTCCTTCAACTTTACTGGTAAGCTAATTTTTATTGGTATGCTATATTATTGTGCATGACTTCAAATCCAGTTATATCCAGTCTGGAAATAAATTGGAGATCCCCAAGGGCATATATTGTGAGGAATTATTAGTCTCACTTTGCATATTATTCCTGCAAAGCCTTATGTGCACGTCATGTTTAGAGGATGTTATTTGTCCAATTGAATGTTGCTGAGGTCAGTTAAATTGTATTTAACTATTCAGCAGCTTATTGGTATAAATAAAAATAGTGTTAAGACATGATCAGTATGTAAGTTACATAATTTGGAGGGAGGAAAATAATGTTTGCAGGAAGGAATGCAAAAAATCAGCATTTGCCAAAAAAACCAACAAAACCCAGCACCTGAAACCGGTCTGTACTGACTGGCTTCACTTTCCATTATGTATGCTTAGCAAACAAATGGACCTTCCAAACAGTGTTCTCAAGGACACTGGAGCCCAGAGGCTCAGATTACAGTATTTAAATACATTCTATGTGGAGGGCCAAATTCTGGTTTGATGCAGACAAAAGTAGTATAACCTCTCCATTCACCTCTCCAAATGGGCACATTACATATGTATACACATTGCAAAACCCTACTTGGGGAGCACCATGCAAAAAATGCAAGCCTGGGGAACCTCCATTAGCCTTAGTACTTTTGACAACTAATATTATCTGTGCACCAGCCATTAAGGCCAATAGGCCAGCTCCTTGAAATGGTAACCCCTTTGTAATGCACCCCCACATTTTCTGTGATCCAATTTTTTGGACCCTAGTTGTTGCATTATAACAGGGTTTCACGGTATCGGTTTTTAAAAGAACCACAAAGTTTCCAACATCAAGTAGTGTACAGCTAGGGACACATTTATCCATGGTGTCATTCCTGTTGAGTCAGAATTACAGCAGGGATGAATTCAGCCCATAAAAGTTGTCATTAGTTCACAATTTCTCATGCATCAAATTAACACCTTCTAAAGCATGTCTAAAGATTGAAACACAACCTTCCAAGGTACTGATATATTTTTCAATATTTCCTGGGCAGAGAGGTCAGACCAGTAGTAAAAATGTGCTGAATTTGTTTCTTGCTAAGTCAAATCTGCTTTATTTGGAAACTGGAAAGGTACTCTAAACTACAGTTGAAAAGGTGAAAGTCCAACCTGGACTTCAGTCTATTACAGGTGTTATCTTTTATCTGTGCTTTCCAGGTGAGTGTCCCAAAGAGAGATCCTGCCACCCAGAATGAGCTCAATGACTCATTCAAAGAAGAGGTTAAAGCTTTTCTGAGTGATGAAAATAAATTGCATCTCTTAGATGACCTTACCAAAATTAATCCTATAACCACAACAACAGGTTAGTATTTGTGTCCATCAGAGGCATCTCTTGAAAGGTGATTACTTCACTTCACATAACAAATAACTGTCAACATATACTGTGACAAGGTGGATGAGGCAATATCTTTTATTGGATCAATTTTAATATATTCTAATATATTTAAAATATTCCCTCATCCATCTTGCCTCTCTAATATCCTGGGACCAACATGGCTAAAACAATACTGCATACAAAATACATTGTGGTCAGCTATTCTGATCCCTGTAATACTACCATTAAAATAGTATCTGCGGACATGATCCAGAATCTGAAATCAATGGAAAGATTCCTGTTAACTTGAGATCAGTCTTTAAACTTGGCTTGATCAATATTCTTTAGCATTGTTTTGAACCTACACTGGTCTCAGCAATATGGAACTAAGTTTTAAACAAAAAACCTATGTCACTGGTTCAAATGCACCTTGAATTGGTAGTGGTTGGCACGTGTTATTGGATGTCTCTTACATGGCTATGTGAAAGGACTTTGTGCTCCGAGCCCAGTTTCTGTTAACGGATTTCTTTATCTCAAGACACCATCAGAAACAGTAGAGCCTTCTTACTCTTATAGTCTTGGAGAAGACAAGGATTGAAATCAGGCTTGGAAACTACAGTCTTCACTTAACTTTAAAAATGATACTTTGTACCACCAATATGCCCCAATCTCAGTCTACTATGTGGAGAATTCTCCATTGCTTTTTTCTGGGAATGAATAGATGATTCAATCTCCAGGGTGGTGTATGTGGAACCTATAATGAATGAGTTGAATTTGGTGTTCTTTAAATTCTTGTTTTAAAGACAAAAGAACCTGCAAGAGGAATATTTATTGATGGTAGACATGCTAGAAATTCTTATTTGACTATTCTCAGACACTGTAAAAAAATCAGATTTAAATCAATCTGAATAGGCAACAAACATAGCATTTGCCTGAAGTTTTCTTATACAAATAGGACTTTGTTTCCAATAATTGCTAATAGAACATATGTTTATTTCAGTACTGAAATGTCTGCAAGCAAGGTACACAGTAGATGTGTTTTATACATATGCTGGCTGCAGTCTTGTGGCCGTAAATCCATTTCAACCTATGTGTCGCCTCTATTTGCCTGAGCTTATGAAAGAGTACCACACTGCATTTCGCCCTCAGGTAATGGTGGTGACTGTTCTTACAAAGCAAAAGAGATTAAAAGTAATCCAAATCTGAACTAATAAGACAGCTATGTTAGAACCACTTCTAGCAAAACGATGCGCTTTTCAGCCAGGGCTCTTTTACAAACCTGTGCATTTTTGCCTTCTCTTTTCCCCCCTCCTCCCATTTGTCATTTCTACAGTGTGGAGTTAAGTGTGTGTGTCTAAATTTAATTTTATAAACCAAGATAGAGATGTATGTAGAAGAAAAAATGTGGTTGATATTAGTGTTCAAATTCTTAAATCGATTAGAGGAAGAGACAGAATATTCTAGTGACCTGAGCAAGAGGCTTAGTCAGAAACTCCTGAGTTCTAGTGCCACACAACAAGAATTCGGTTATATAGCTTATCCTTCTGCTTGTTTCCTGGGCCCAAATTCTTCTGTTCAGTTATTTCCTTATCTCACTGGTCTGTTGAGGATTAAGAGAATCTGCTTTGTTTCAAACAAACATCACGGTTTTCCTTTTCAACACTATGTATACTCTGTTTATTGTTAGGAGTTGAAACCTCATCTCTTTGCTGTGGCTGAACAGACCTACAGAAATGTTGAAAGCCAGATTGAACCAATAAACCAGTCTATAATTGTTAGTGGTGAAAGCGGTGCTGGAAAGGTAAGCATAGGATGTGGTGTGTGTGTGTGTGGTTTTTAGGGTCTCCTTTTTAATTAGGACACTGATCAGAACATGCTAGCAATGTCCGATGTTAATGTGGTACAAAGCATTTCAGCTAGCTCTTAATTTGAAGGAGAAACACAGATGCAATTGGTACAAAATACAGTGGGCAATCATAAGCCATTTTAGTAAGGGGTGGGAGGAATGCACTCTGGTTAGATTCAAATGGGCAATGCTCAATAAAAACTGTTCTCTGGACCCAGGTAAGGAGAGCTGAGTTTGGCCCTTTGTTCAGGCTAGATACGATCGTGTAAGCCCCACATGTCAAAACACCCACAAGATTTGAGTTCAGCTTTTAACTCTGACCCTGATCCCTGCTCAGCACAGCACTTAAGCAAAGCTGTCTTAACAGAATAGCTGTCAATTCTGTCTGTTTCTGAATAGCTGTACCTTCACTTTTCTTACAAGAACTGAGTCCAGGAAGGCACTTCAGCTTGTGCCATAAACTTGGGGGGAGGGGATCACTTTCCTTAACACACTAAGTAGCTTCACAATGTTATTTTCCAATAGCCAAAGCTCGTCAGACTTGCTTCTAATTAATAATGTGAGAGCAGACAAAGGCCTATTGTCAAGGTTCTCTCTTTAGACTTGGACTTCCCGATGTCTTATGAAATTTTATGCTACTGTTGCTGCATCATCTACCTCTCCTAAAGGCACTGAAACAGTGGAGAGAATAGAGAAGAGAGTGCTGGACTCCAACCCTGTTATGGAAGCTTTTGGTAAGGACATTTTTTTACGTCAGTATTAAGGGAAAACAAAACCATAACCACATTGCAAGTTTTGTACAATCGCCCATTATTCCTCTTAAATAAATAACCTCTGAAATACTCAAGCAGCATGCAAATCACCCTTTCTCCCTAGAAGAAGAATAAAACTAGCTCTTTTTTGTTTTGTTTTCCCCATTATTGGAGAATAATTATGCTTTGTGTATCCCCACTCCTGGTAATTTCACAGGAAATGCATGTACTCTTCGGAACAACAACAGTAGCCGTTTTGGAAAATATATCCAGCTTCAATTAAACAGGTATTAATTATGTAAAATGCTCACGCTGTGTGGTGGGTTTTTGTTGTGTTGACCTTCAAAACTTTCTCTTCTTGCAAACGTGTTTTGATTCTTCCAGAGAACATGGAACAGAGTGTGTTTTTGTAACACACCTTAGTATATTGGGATGAATTCATGTTTCTTGGATTTACCTAGTACATTGTCAACACAAAAGGACATCTATCTTGCAAAGATAGTTTTTCAGTCCAGAAGACCGTACAAATGAACTACTCTGCACTTGCATGGCTAATCAATTTAGGAACTCTGTCATAGTATCAGAAGCTTAAAACAGTATTCAAAGATATGGGGCACCTTGCAAGCTGGGTGACAACAGGCTGTCCATAGGATTTTTTTTAAAGGCATATACTAACATGTTTTATTATTTCTCTAGATCACTACATCTGACTAGTGCTTCCATCCAAACATTTCTATTGGAGAAAACCAGAGTTGCTTATCAGGCCCCATGTGAAAGGAACTTTCATATTTTTTATCAGGTTTGTTATAGATTGATTAATCTAGATATGTCTCAAGTACATTAGTGATAGATCTTCTGCCAGATCTAATGGTTCTGCTTGCTACTTCCCATTGTTTAGAACACTTCAGCATTCATGGTTTAATTCTGTTTTCTGGATCTGGCATTATCCTCCCATAAGTATGTTCACAGTTTGCTAATCATCACTCTGCCCTTTGTTTCATACATTAGGATTCAATAGTTTCTTCTGTTTTTGTTGCAAGATCACAAAAGGTGCCACAAAGGATGAAAGACTGGCGTGGAACCTGCCTGAGGGTGCCAGTTTCTTCTGGCTGCCAAATTCTGAAAGAACGCTGGAAGGTAAGATTTAAGGTTGACTACTGAGACTGTTATATGTAAAATATTTATGGCCCATGGGAGTATGGTCTTACGGAAGAAAAATCGCTTGAGCAAGAGACCTCTGGCTCGGATACATTGGATTGATGATCCATTTTCACAAAGCCACCTGCCTGACTTTGCACTGTTAAGAATTTTGTATATGCCATAGAATAGCAAGTCCTGATCCAAGGCCCCTGCATCTCTCTGAGGCAAAGTTGACAAACCTCGTGTGATCTCTCCCTGCTTCCACAGCTTGCTACCTAACCTCGAGGGCCCACAAAGGCTCAATATTAAGTCACTCGGTGACAATAGTATAATTAATAGTATGACTTCTGCTCCTCTGGTTTGGCAAAGCAGATATTCTTGTGCTTGTAGCTGGTATTTTCAAAGGGGAGCCTGTGGTGGGATTTGCACCTTGTCCACCCCTTGAGTGTGGGAGGATGAGTGGTAACCCCACCTCTCTATGCCTCCCTCTATTTCTACCCTTCCCAGCTCTGTGTGGCTCAGTGGTCAGGTTCTGGGTGATAGCCCCTATGGGAGGGGCAAACACAGCCTAGCAGCCAAAGCCCAAACTTCCCCTTTGGATCCTGTAACTGGGGCCAGCGGCAGGGCGGTTTGCCATGGAGTCAGCAGGGACTCCTATTGCAACCCACTGACCTCAATATGGTGGAAGGTACCATTCCCTTACCTGGGTCACTTCCTCCCAGTTCTCCATATGGCTTCAGAGTCTCCACGGTCCCCAACTCTAGGCACTCCCCTGGGTTCTTTGCTGCAAACCTTCGGTCCCAATTTCTGTCTCCTCAGCCCTCCTAAGTAAAGACTATAGCTGCTCTTGGGCTGGAGTCTCTGCCGAGCATCCTGCCCCCCCAGCAGCCAGTCCTGACTGAGCGGCTCTGGAGGCCTTTATACCTGGCTTCAGTTGGAGCATGCCCAACAGTGCCTCGGGGCGGGGCTTCATTTGCAAGGAGGGAAGGGTTAACCCTCTCTGTGCCAGTGTCAGGCCAATCCACCCCATCACAGTGCCCAAAACCACCTTAGGCTCCTTTGAAAACTTCAACTGTCCTGTCTATACTGCCCTTTTGAAGGGATGAGAGTGGTGATGGGTTTTTTTTAACAACACCTGTTTGGCTTTCCAGAAGACTGCTTTGAGGTGACCAGAGAGGCAATGTTTCACTTGGGCATTGACAGCTCCACACAGAACAATATTTTTAAGGTCAGATAAAAACACTCTGCAATATTTGTAAACTCATCTTTGAAACTAATGATCTGGACTTTGGATTTGGCTGGTTGGTGTGTGTGATCAGTCTTCGTACCAAATAATGCAGTCCTTGCCTTGCCAGGCAAATCTCCTACTGATTTCTCAGGCAAAGTTCCTATTAGTAAGGACTACAGGGTTTGACTCATTAGCAGCAAATCCTAACCCTGAGTGAGAATCCTGGGTAAGGAATCCTACCCTGCTTCCCCTAGACTGTGGAACCTGTTTGGCTATTGTTGCAGTAGTCCCCACAACTTCTTCATTTGCCTACGGGTGCAGAAAATGGCTCTCTTCTGGCATTCCCCAAGATCTTTTGGAGGATCTTGCCCACTCTTGGCATCTGTTCAGCTGCATTTAGAGCCCTTGCTAGCAGCAAAGTAGACTGGTAAGACGATGGGGAGGATGTGCTTCTAATTCTTAATTTCAGCAGATGACTGAACACCGTGGAACAAATGCAATGTAATTTTGTAGACAGATGTTAAACTAACAGTAGTTCAGTATAGCACCTGTAAAAGTTAACTTTCAAGGGTTCAGTTCTGCTCTCATTGAAGTAAATGGTAGAATTTTCATTACTCAAATAGCACAGGAGCAGGAATTAAATTAGTGGCTCAAAAAAAATATAAGATGCTTCTTTCAAATGATTTATGGCTTGCATATTTACGCAAATGTTTCAGCTGTTGTCCTGTTCATCTTGGGTAGCTGGAACCCAGATGTAAAGATGACGGGTGAATCTGAACTCAGTTCAAGTGCCTGTTTATGTTGCAGATATTAGCAGGACTTCTACACCTTGGTAACATTCAGTTCTCTGATTCAGTGGATGAATCCCAGCCTTGTGAACCAGAGGATAATGCCAAAGGTGAGGCCCCAAACATATATAACTTCAGTGTTTACTTTCCTGTTAGATAACTACTATTGAAAGAGTGGCACCAGAAAGACCTAATGATGTCAGAAGTACATAATCTCCTATACTGTACTCTTCCTTTCATTGAGACTAAAGTGGGGAGAGCAATGACAAGAGCTCTGAGTTAATTGTATCTTCTCCATCATTACTTGTATCTGTTCTTATAAAACATCAGAATGCTGCACAAACACTAATGTCAAGAATCAGAGAGGTAGCAGTGTTAGTCTGGAATAGCAGAGGTAACAGAGTCCTGTGGCACCTTAAAGACTAACACTAAAGTATTGAAGCATAAGCTTTCGTGGGCTACTACCCACTTCGTCGGATGCAACTGACGAAGTGAGTATTAGCCCACGAAAGCATATGCTTCAATGCTTTATAGTTAGTCTTTAAGGTGCCACAGGACTCTTTGTTACAAACACTAATGTAATCGTCCCACCCCTGTGAGAGAGCCCCGTATTTCAGATCAGGGGAACTGAGTGATTTGCAGAGTGAGTTGTTGGCAGAATCATGATCCTTGTTCCTAGTCATATACTTACACCACGTAGCCCCCAGAGACGGAGATCTAGACTGAAGGTTTTATGTATGTTTATGTGCTTAAATATTCGGGTTGTAATTCCATTTTGAGATTCCAATCTGAGCAAATCTGTCAAATTGCAGCCTTTTATATACCTTCGATACTTTAAAAGGGAGAACATCTATTGACCATATTCCATGACATCAGTGGGCTATCCAAAGGCCACTTTTTAATGTAGATTAAATTTTGGAAGGTACTTGGATTTTAAGAAACAGGTTATATTCATGAGATACTTTTTTGGCTGTTTGAACAAGGTTTTGTGAAGACCACTGCAAACTTGCTAAAAGTATCTGTAGAGGAGCTGCTGGAAACACTACGAATTCGCACTATAACTGCTGGAAAACAGCAACAAGTCTTCAAGAAGCCATGCTCCAGATCAGAATGTGAAACAAGAAGGGACTGCCTGGCTAAAGTGATCTATGCTAAGTAAGTTTCATCAGCAGTGTTGCCACAACTGTCTATACGAGGTTTAGCTAAAGTGTCAACGTGACCAACAGGGTTTTATCCTAGTCCAGTCGGTCATTTTTACTTATTTATCTGCAGCCTATCTAGCATGACTACATGTACTTGTCCTTGGAAAGCTTGCCATGTGATGTCTGTTCAAGAACATTTCTAATCAGTTACGTTTTATCTTCTACATGTTTAAACATTTGAGGATTTTTTTAGCATTTTCAACTTGCTAATAGCTTCATGTATATAAACATTTTTTTAAAATAGCATAATGTGCCAGCAGTTTCTAAACTCCTATTTCATGGCTCTGGCTTCCTCAGTTTCATCTGTGAAATTGCATTAAGACAACTAAAAACGACTACTCTTCCCCCTCTTTTTTGCAAATACAGCAATTGCTTACATGGATGTTACACAGTTACAAATGGGGAGTAGAAGTGGTCTGTGCAATAACTAATGGGATTTAAATGCATTTAAAATCTGTCTTACATCATGAAAAAGCTTAAGAATATGTGATGTGAGGTAAGGCAGAATACGGCCCTGTGTCCTTAACTGAATCAAGCCCTTTTTAGGTCCACAGGGTTTTTTAGGTGCCATTTTCAAAAGGGTCTTAGTCATTGCAGTGCTGTGCAGAACAATGCCTAAATAAATCTGCCAAACTCCCTCTGTTCTCATGGAGTTTGGTGGGAGAAAGAGAAGAAATCTGGTAGAATCGGGTCTGACCTTGTACTCGCATGTTAGACACAATTAAGTGAATTAGTGGCAAGGGTGGTGTATGGGCTCTTCATTTGTTTCAGGAGATCTCTTAACTTTTATTCAAACATTCATGGCATACCTCCGACTTCATAAAAAGTCAGGTAAAGTGTGAGACTATTAAAATATTGTGGTATTGGCAGTAAAGGTAGGAGTCAGAAACGATCACTGGCAAACCTAAATCAACACTTATTTTTGTAAATATAAATCTTCTGAGCTAATCAGGGTTCTGTTTACAGATTATTTGACTGGCTGGTTTCAGTGATAAATGGAAGCATCTATGCAGATTCTCTTGTGTGGACCAACTTTATAGGTATGGTTTCTAGTCCCTTTTAATTCAAGAGTAGAAAGTAAATCTTCTGTAGACCCAAACACACCAGATCTGATAGAAAATAAATATTTTCCCATATTTCTCTAGGTTTGTTAGACGTTTATGGTTTTGAATCTTTTCCTGAAAACAACTTGGAACAACTCTGTATTAACTATGCCAATGAGAAACTCCAGCAGCACTTTGTAGCACACTATCTGAAGGCACAACAGGTACTATTCCTCTACGAGATGTCTAACACAAAGCCATTGTATTTATTCCTACGTTTTACACTGTTAAATTCCTAATTACAAAACCGTGTGTGCTGTAAGAATGCTGAACTCTGCAGCACAACTACAGTACTTTAATCAGTTGCATTGATTTCTAACTGCAGTGCAGTCATTTCCCCTTTCCTTTTGGATCTAATATAGTTTTCAACCTAGTACTATTAGTGGATGCGTGTTGAGCTCTTGCTTAGGGCTAAATTCTACCCTAGAAATGATCATGTGGGACGTTCTTTCCCTTTAAGGGAAACCCAAAGGGGCATCTGAGTCACAACTTGGCTTTAACCTTGTGTGATCACTCTAACTAAAGCATCTTTGCAGTTTTGTGAAAAACTGCACAATTCCCACATATAGATGGCCCTATGGGGATCTGTTGCTACTTAACCAAAGATTGAGACCACTTAAGTGAGAAGCAACTTCCAAACATTTACAGTTCTGAAAATGATAACAAAGCAGCTAATGTTTAAGGATATGAACTGACTTGTTCTTCAAAAAGCCAACATGAAACAACTATGTCAAGTGATAAAAGCCCTAAGTGAAATTCTTGACTAAGTATACTGTGAAATACTGGTGCCCTGAGGAGCAGAACATTCGCCACATTTCTCTTGTATTAGGAAGAATATGCAGCAGAAGGTATAGACTGGTCTTTCATAAACTACCAGGATAACCAGACCTGTCTAGATCTGATAGAAGGAAGCCCTGTCAGCATCTTTTCTTTGCTGAATGAGGTAAGTTTTTAAGAGCTGAACCAATAATACTGTCCAGTCTGCTTTTCTTCCTTTGCACAACTGTCTCCCAAAATGACCAAAGAAAACAGGTCTAATAGCACATATACAGTGTGCACATTCTATTTAGCATGAAACGTGCCAACGATGAGCTTCTTAGTAGATTCACTTAAAGGCATCCTTAAAGGCAAAAGAGCCAGCTGTTTCCATAATACTGTAAGAGTGCTGCTTTTTCCACATCCCTCCCTCCATCTTGCCGGGTATCCCATGTAAATGCACTCCATTGATGTCAAACGTGGACTGAGTCACTCCTTTAATGTACTTTAACATTAAAGGACTTGAATACCAAATGCAGCACAGACAAATAAAATGCCTTAAGGTCTACATATACTAATGTCTGAAAGATTTTAATTGCTGTGCAGGTCAAGTTTGCCTATTTCAAATGGGACTTACTGCAATTCTACCTTGTTTTCATTACACAGGAATGTCGTCTGAACAGATCCTCTAACGTCAGCCAATTGCAAACCCGAATTGAGACCGCTTTGTCTAATAACCGGTGCATAAGCCGGGACAAATTCAGTAAGAAGCCCAACTTTGTTGTTTCCCATTATGCTGGCAAAGTCTGTTACCAAGTGGAAGGTATGGTGGAGAAAAACAGGGTATGTATTTTAAAAATAAACTATAAAATAAGCACATGGCTCCTGAAAGAAGCTAGCCTTAAAATAGTCTTTAACTGCTGTTAACACGGTGCATGTGTCCACTACTAGTACCTTGTGAAAGGGGTTGATCATCTGAACAATCACCAACACAGGTAGTACATTTGGTAGCAGGCTCAGAGGCCCAAGGATTAAGGGAGCCATGCAGACTCTGTGACCTAAACATGTTCTCTCCAGGGTTTGCAGTGTAGAGGCGTTTGCACTGCTGTTGCATATTGTGTGACTGGGGCTGAAGTCCTCTAGAACTGTCATTGTGGCGTTTAAAGTCTGAACTTAATATTCCTAATTAAACTTCCATGTGATCAGGGAAACAGCAGCATGGACTTACCTTTGGCCATTTACTAATATCACATGGAAACTTAAAACTTTAGCCTCTCTCTGCACCATGCCTACCAGGAAGTTAATGAGGTGATCTGTGAACATTGGAATCTATTTTATAGTATGTCATTTCTGATAGTCACTTCTTTTGCAGGGAACTTTAAGAAATGTTATTGTGTGATGCAGTGAATATCCTCTCTTATTAAGCATAGGAAAGTGTTCTAATGTCCATTATGAGGACTGTCCTACCATTAGTTAACTAGCCCTAGGACAACTTAACTAAAAGTAAACTCCCTGATGAGTGCCCTAATCTTACTGTGCCCTGCCTAAGAAAATGCTAGTAATTTTTACTAAATATGGTAGTAGTCTAACTCAAACATTTTCCTATATTTGTGAATTCATATTAAGTACATGTGGTCAGATCTGAAGTGGTCTCTAAACCATTGCTTTTGTTGAGTAATAAAATTTTGATACAGCTTATTTGCTAACCTTATTGACTCCAAATGTGATGAATATTTAGTTACATCTTTAAGGGTGCCTTACCTATCCAAGTAACTCCACCAAATCCTAGTGACATTTACTTGTCTATATAGGACCCAGTTCCACTGGAGTTACTCCAGCTTCTAAAGAATTCCCAAGACTGCTTGCTTCAGAAGTTCTTTCCCATGACAGAAAAGAGTCAAAATGATACCACAACTCAGAACAGAGCAGCAGTTGTTACAGTGGTCTCCAAGTTCAAGGTTTGTCCTGTTTGAGTGTCTGATGTTACTTAGATACTACATCCTTCTGCATGACTACTTCTGTGGTCTTCAAGTAACTTGATGGTAAAATCCTTCCATTTATTTCCTGACTCTGTTCCAAATAATGTTTAGTATGCTGGTATAACATTATAAAAACTCCACACTGTTCAGTGGAGAGCCTCTGTATTTAAACAAGTAGATGTTGGAGTCTGTTGTACTTCCTTTGTGCTTTTTAACCTATGTCTTGTGGCTGCCTGTCAAACCACTATCTCCCTCTCAGGACTTGCCACAACCCCAGACATAGAGCAATCAATCCAGCACACTTAGGAGCATTGAATTACCCATAGAATAAAAAAAATGCCAGAAAGAATCTTTAAAGGGAACACTGATAATTTGTTCTAACTGTCCTAAAAAGAGCAACTGTGCCAGTTATGCTGAAATTAAGCAGTTCTGCTTTTGTGGGCCTGTAAACACTGCCATGAATAAACATCAAAAATTTTTATAAACATAAGTATTGATTAGTCAAATTACTCTGGAAAAACAAAAGGGCCTCAATCTGGCATGGTACTAAATAATTGCTGTTTGGTTTTTTTTAGGGTTCACTTGAACGTCTGATGCAGATCTTGCATAGCACTACACCTCATTACATCAGATGCATCAAGCCTAATGCTGATTGCAAGGCAATGACTTTTAAAAAAGAAGAGGTAACTCTACCAAGACTTTTCCTCGTGGAGTCCAGGTCTTTCCATTGATTTTTATACTGAGCTTTGCATCAGGCTCTGTATGATACAGATTGTAAAGCACTTTTCTTAGCAAATATCTTGAGTTTCATTTGAGCAAAGGGAACTTACCAGCAGTATCCTAGATGATGCTTAAACTTCTCCAAACTAGGATGAATCTTCAGTGAGGTGCTCTTCACTGCAGCTTCATTGATAAATACTGTATATGTGACACATCAGTTTCTCTTAAAAGATGCTGTTGAGTACAAGTTTGGATTTGGGGGGAGGGGGGAGGGTGTTGGATCTCACTAAACCTAGCACAGTCTACACACCTTTATTAAAGCTTTGCCTACTCCTAGTTTCTATACAGGGAGGTCTGCCAACTCTGATGAGAACAGCTGACCTGCATGCTGAGTGGGAGGTTCCTTGGGAGCAGGGCAATTTGTAGTTAATTTGGAGCTTCTCAGCTGGTGTAAAATCAAAAGCTCTGTTGAAAGGAGCTATGCTGATCCTTATATCTACAAAGGATCTATCTTGATGGTCTTTGACATTTAAAAACAAGAATATGGCTTGAAAATTCAGGATAAATTTCTTGCCACTTTAAGTGTGGTGAGGCACATAGCTGACAAATCTTCAGTTCAAATTGCAGGTAGGAGTTTAGCTTGGGGTTGGAGCAAAACCACCTACTTCACAAAGTAAAGGAACTTCTGCCACTAATGAATGAGCTGAATGTGTGAGGGGGTGGAAATCAGACCCGTAGTGAAACTGAGCCTCTAGACTTCTGACAGTCTGGGACAGGACAGTCCTCTAACTGCTCTACAGAGTTGGATGTAATGTAGCATTTGTTTTAACACACACACTCACCCTCTAGTACTTAGGCTAAACTCCCATTGTAGCAAGTGAGAGATGAGAACTGTAGCTTTGCCATGTTTCAAAGAATCAACAGGTGAATGTTAATTGCTCTTGGTAACTATTTGAATAGAAAGGCTCAAGTCTTTTGAAAAACTTGTAGGTTAACAAAAGCAGTTTGCATTGATAGAAACCCTGAAACAGAATTAAAGTGTTTTGTTTTATGCTATAGGTTCTCAAGCAGCTTGAAGCATGTGGCATCGTAGAAACTATCAGCATCAGTGCAGCTGGATTTCCTATTAGGTAAGTCCTAATGAATTTTAAGTTGCTCATGTTTACTTTTTCAGAATATAGTTCATTAGACTTCATGAGCCAAATTTGTCTAGTGCAACTCCATTGGCTTTCACAGAGATGGACCAGGGATAACTTCTTCCCTCTCTCTACATTTATATTACAACATAATTATTGAGTACTTGTTACTACAGAGATTGAGTGGGTAGATGTAAATTGGCAGGAAACCTATATATTCTGCTGTCTGACTTTAGACAAAAACACTGTGGTGAAGAATTTCAAAACAGTGTAGGGAATTTAGATGCATATTCTGCTTATTTAAACAGAAGATGCCTAAATTCCCTACCTTTCTTTTAAAATCTCTGTGCTGAAAGGCAACAGCCCTATGACCTCTTGGCTCAAGAAATACGGGTATAAAATTGTCACCTAAACTCTAAAATATCCATTTTTCCACCCCCATGTTGTAGTGGTTCATTATGCTGCCACTAGATCAGGTCAGCCCTTGTGCATGACTATTTTGAAATCGACAAGAGTCACTTAATCTATTCTGTTTTTATTAAGGAATTCTGTATTCCGAGACCAAGATTTGGAGAACCAATCAGGGATTTAGCAACACAATTTTAGTGAGCTTGTGTCTAAATCCCCTCGCTTTTGGTGGATATTTTTGAAAACTAGCTATCATGAGTGCTGTCTCTGGATTTTTCTCATTGAAAGTTTTTACAGCCATCTGAGCAATTCTTTTGCAGGGTTGTCCTCTATGTAAGAGCCAAGATTTAAACCAGCAGAATAGCTTTGTGATGTAGTACATCACCGTGATCTCTCTGGGCAACGATCGCTTGCCTCCAGTAGTAAAACTGTGTGAGTTTAACCAGCTAAAAGTGCAATAATCCTGTTAAACAAGGGCATGGAATGTCTGCTGTTGTAGTGTAGCATTCCCTAAACAAAACTTAAGTCTATACCTGTGTGTAGTGGAACCTGGCTCATCCCTTACCTTTAATCCACACCAAAAATTAGTCTTTTTTTTCCATTAAAAGGTAAATTTTAAGCATTTGAGTCATACAGTAAATGGTACTCATGTAGGATTGATTTTTATTTTGGCTGTCAGGGTCTCCTTCCAAAGTTTTATTGAGCGTTATAAAGTGCTGAGAAAATCACGTACATCGAATATAGTGCCGGATGAAAACTGTTTTTCTCCCGCTAAGAAGATAAGAGGTAGGTTTTATTCAGCTCACTGTAGTGCACAGAATTTCTTGATACTGCATACATCAAATACAGCTACTGTATTATCCCATTCAGTTTTGGGGAAGTTCCTAATTTTTGAGCTTTCATAGTATTCTTACATTCTAGTCATTAATGTTAATTTCCATACAATCTGGCATGTAAGAGAGGCTTTTAAAACTGTTTAAATAAAGTTACCTCCATGCTAAACCCTCCATCTTTATGCAGATGTCTGTATTCTCCTCTGGAGTAGAATACGATTTTTCAAATGATCCTGTTTTCTTTTGTGAATATTTTGCATTAGATAAGTAAAGTGAAAAATGTTAGGGTTTTGTTTTGTTTGCTTATTTTCCTTTCTCTGTTTCTTGTATCTGTTGCCAAATACACAATTGGCCTCTAGCTTTACTGGAGTCTGCTGCTGCTATTATACTGCTTCTTCTGCCTTTTGCAAACTTCTCTGTGTATTTCAAAGCAACAATTGAGGATGCATTTTAAAAAGTAATCATATTCACAAGGTAATACGTTTGCTATGTATTTCTGAAAGAGGGGCTATAAGGAGAGGGTACCAGCTCATTCATTGTTAAATTTGGCATGGAAAGTGTCTGTAATATGCACCACATTAATCCATTTTTTAACCTTAATCTAATATTAACATGAAAAAGGAAGCCCAGTAAGATAAGACATTGGTCATTGGTGCAAGATGTTCTATCTGGGTAAATGCTGATTGCTTTGCTTTGGTTAGTTCTATGCAGCAAAGTATAGGCAGATACAAATATTTTGATTATGGCTCAAAATAACAAATTTATTGGATGAAGGCATTTCTCATGCCAGCTCCTGACTAGCTGCTGTCCCTGCTTTATTATGCTAGGTAACAGGTTGAGAATGAAGAGGAAACTTATTTCCTGTTGGTGGGAATAAGCAACACTGCTATTGGCTCCCAGTGATGCCCAATGGAAGCACTACTCATCCCCAGGTGTTCTCCTGTTGGCAAGAAAAGCAAAACTTCAGCAGTCAGCCTAAATATATTGCTTTTTCCAACTCTTCCATCTCCTAGAGAGAAATAAGTATTGCAATGCAAAAATAAACACATGCATTGTTAGGGGTAGAAAGATGCAGAAATCTTCAGCTTCTTATATTTGACATTCAGAATTGCCATTCAGCACTATTTTATATTCTCTGAAAGAGATCTGTAGTTGTAGCAGTCTGAATTGTCTATCTTCCAAGTCTTCCTTCTTCCAAAAGAAAAAAACTCATGAAACCTTTTCTCAACCAATTTCCCTCATTCTCCCACTTACTCTGCTGTCCCTTCTTTATTTTTTTTTTGGCAATTTCCTAATGTGACTAGAACTGTGTCCATTCATTCTCAAAAGTGGCCAGAATAATCCCTCATTTGTTGATAGGAGATTATCCTATGTAGATATCTCAGAAATGTTTCCCTTTTAAAACAACAATCGAAAGCACTGTGGGGAAGTCCTGCTCAGTGCTTTTGCTTTTTTACAGAACATTGTCATTGAGAGTCTAAATTCCTTGCCGCTTGCTCCTGTTCAGTTGTTTTCTAAATTGCATAGGATCTGTTTATCTGTTCAAATCAAGTCTGATTGTTTAGTTTCTAGATAGGTGGATTTTCCAGTCTTTAATTAGATGCTTAATTTTCCCTTGCTTTAACATCTTGTATTTTGCAGGTTTGCCTCCAACAACAGATAATGATGAAGCGTTGTGCTTTGTCATCCATGATATTCTCCGGAAAGTGACCATGGGTCAAAGTGCTGTTTCCCTTAAGCAAACTGAGACCAAATCAAACAGCTCTTTGATGTATTGTGGAAAAAACAAAATCTTTATGACCAATTCCATGGTAAGCATGTTACATCCATCTCCTGAAAGAACAAGGGGGTGTTTCTGCAATATGGGTCAAAGCCCAGTTCCATTATAGACGACAAAACTGCTGACTTCGGGGGAAGCAGAATTTCGCACCCTGTTCACATTATTTCCCAAAAAACCCCACAAGAAGTGCTTTGGTACATGATTAAAACAATCCAATGGGAGTAGGAATTTAGTCTTTTAAAAACTCCATCTCCATTGTGTAAGGGACATGAGGCATTCACCAGCTCTGTACCTGTTTCCATGCCCCCTCATTTGCTATTGCTTGTCTCAGGTGCACTAAAGATTATATTCCCTTTCAGGCTGATATATTTCATTCCCTGGGTCAAATCTCCCCTGTTCACAATGGGCTTAACATGCAGCTGATTTGTAACTACAAGCTTTGTTGAATTAGGCCTAAGCTAATGAAGCAGACCACTTTAAATAAGCTTCTTGTATTGGTTTTGATAGAAAGCATCTTTCTAGGCACTTTCCCACCCCTAGGTCTCTTTCCCCCTCACTTTAGGAGTAGCAGACTGTTTTTAGCATGTATTTTCTTAGGCTCTTAAAAATATGATCTACAGTTCTATAAACTGAAATATTTTCATGTCTTGATGGATACATGAACCCACCCCTGTTTAATAGTTTCCTAAAACTTGTTCATGCAAAATACCAAAGGACCCAGGTTATAAATTAATGACAAATGAGAGGTCAATCGCAGCTTTTTCCTAAATGACTGACTGAATATGCAGTCTACTAACGGCAATATTTTTTTCCTTGACACAGCTAGAACAACTGGAAGCTAGAAGAGCAGCCATACTGTCTGAGAAAGCATTTTGTATTCAGTGTTGCTGGAGAAGATTTAAGCAGAGGACGCTAACAAAGCAGAGATGGTCTGCTACCATCATCCAAGCTGGTAGGTGAAAGCCGATATTTTCCAAATGGGTTACATATTCAGTGTGCTACAGTCTGGGTATCATAATTGAACATTGGCACAAAGTTTACAGTTAGGAAATCTATTCCACTGGCTTTGCTATAGATAAGTGCTTTGAGATCCTCTATGTGGCAGTTCCTTTATTCTTGACTCTTTTTTTATTTAAATCTTCAGCTGTTCGCTCCTGGTTAGCAAAGAAATATTTCCAAAGAATGCGCAGGGCTGCTACTGTTATAAAGCATGCCTGGAGGAAATGGAAAGTAAGTACCATACTAACTGCATTGAGTCAGTGTCTGATTGCCTGTTTCTTTTTATGTTTAGGAATATTCTCCTTTAGGTAGTCATAAAGAAAACCTAAAAGTACATTGCTGTGACTTGCTGTTTTCCTTCCTTCCTTCCTTCCTTCCTTCCCATTACTATGAATATGCCTTCCCTGTTTCTCTTAAATGGGAAAGGAGAAAACCACACTCTGTAGTCTCCTCTCCTGGGATCAGAGTTAGTTTCCTCAAGCTGAAGGATGGGGGGAAAGGCAAGAATTCAGAGTTCAGTCCTGCAGTTGATCCGTATGCCCCCAAAGGGGACTAACTCTTCAGTTGCTCTTCAGCTTCACTCAATGGGGAGTTAGTGTTTTAACCAGGCACCTAGACTTGCTGGGTTCTGCAGAATTCAACCCGTTGGTCAAATTGCCCATATTGTTTTTGGACGACTCTAATAATTTAGGAGGCTACTTCAGAACTAGCTACAGCTGCACCTTTCAGTCTCAGGAATATTGTTTTGTCTCTCTTCCCTAAGGCAAGAATGGATGCGCTAGCAGCAGAGGAGCTGGATTACACTGAAGAAAAACTCTGTTCCCCTGTTCCTGGTGCTACTGTTTCCTTAGATCTGCCACCTAGTCAAATGGAAAAGACTTGGCCTCTGAGTGCAATAATCCAGTTCTGGCCTCTTGGACTAGTTCTATCTACTGCACCTGTTACAGTGATTGGGTTTCGAAGAGACCTGTCCCTTCTGGCATGCTTGAAAATACTTCATCAGAACAATGGTTACAAAATGGAGAGCAATCTGTTCGGCTGTGGCATCGCTTCCATTAGAGCACTCCCACAGGTAACATACCTAACACTGAGCACACTTCAAAGTCAGCAGTATGACCTGACATACAGCAAGCTCTGGGAATTGCATAACGGCATAGCTAGTAAGATTTACTGTCCAAACTTGGGCCTCTGGTGCTTGAGACACAGCTTCGTGCCAAGACGCCCAAGGCTGAGGGAGATTTCCTGGCTCAGCCAGATGTCCTATGGCCTTAGGCATGTCTTAACTTCTAATTATCTGTGCGGTTTCCACCAGGACGCTGAAGGTCAATATAGTGTCAGAGGCATTTGAGACTGAGATGGAACATGCTTGCAGAAGTGCTAAGTATGGGCATATAGCAGATGCTAAAGAATCTGCAACACCAGGGCTTTTGAGAATTCTGAGGGCAACACTGAACTCTCTCTCCTCTCCCACTTCTCCGTTTCCAGAAGAGATCAAATTGGGGAAAGAGTCCATTAGTTAAAACCACCCCCAGAGGCTCAAGTCCTAACCCCACACTTGCTTCTCTATAAACTGCTCTTTATTTAAAGGCCTAGCTTTTTTTTTATTTATTTCTCTCCGCATGAGACCCTGGTGCCTTCATAGGATGCTAAGCATGAAGGAACAATTGTGTAAGGTGATAAATGTGCTCAGCACACTGGGGGCCCTAAATTCCAACTACTGGTTGCACATGGGCATTCAAAACCAAAATCTCCTATTGAAAAAAGTTGTAGCCCCTGCTGGTTTTAATGGCTTATTGTACAAATTCTCCTCTGCTGTAATTCCCTGAAGTCTGAGGGACAGATTTAATCACCCTTACTTAGTGAGTTGTATTTACTCACTCCCTAGGTAGTCTAACTTCAGTGAGCTGCTGACTGAACAAGGTACTATTTGGTGACTGTTAGTAGCAAATCTAGCCCAGTGTGTGACTGATTTCTTTTCTCCAGCAACTAAAAACTATTGATTTTTCTTCCTAGGGCTCTGTCAAGTTTCACTGCAAGAAGTCTCCCCTGCCTCATGCAAACATCAGTCCACATAGCCAAGCCTGTATGATCACTGGATTCAACCAAATCTTACTAGATAAGAAACTGCTCACTACATAATGTGGACTTTTGGCCACATTAAATATTTATTGCACTTTTTCCTTCAACGAAGGACTTCTTTCAAGCTGCTGCTTCTAAATGTTTTAAACTATCTATAATATTCCTGCATGAGACTGATCAATTTAAAAATACCTGCTGCTACCCTGGACTCTTGATTTCCACCCCCCAGTAGTTGCATATACAGGTATATTGGTCATTAGCATAGGTTTCTTACTTTCTCCTATAGGTAATCGAGGAAATAATACCAAGAACACACTACAGAAGAACTACAACCAAAATCACAACCTTTAATAGAACTAAAATATTTTTGGGAAGATAATTGAACAAATTGCTCTATGATCTAATGTAAAATATCTTTTCAGCATTCCACCATACAGGGAAAAGTAAGAGGTCAACAATGAGTTGGGTTTTTTTTCCAAAAACTCTGAACACTACTAATGCGTATGAATCAAATGCAAGAATTGGTGGAGCTTAGTGCTGGACAGTTGTCTCAGAAAGTGGGACCATAAGACTGGGCTCAATGTTTCTGACCAGCTAAAAGAAAAATTTAACATGCTGCTTTTAAGCAGTTTGATTGTCTTGATTCAAACTTAGATACAGTATAGAATGAGTTTCACCCTCTTGATATACCCATGGTCCAGAGCCCTTCACTGTTGCATCCATATCCAGCCTTTAGGCTCAGACATTGTGTAGGGGCAGAAGTGTTTCTTGGCATGGGAACCTTTAGAGGGAGAGAGAAAAATGGCTCTTTTTTCCTCTTACTTGACCCAAGGCAGGGAAATGTTTTCTTAATCTTATGTATATGGCATTTTAATAAACTTGAATATCTTATGCAGCTCTCTGAACTCTAATTTCACAGCAAGGTTTGTCAAATGCTTGAAAGGATAAAGTTCAACACTAGTGAACTTAATCTAGTCTTTCTCCTTCCTTACACAATTGACAGCAGAAATGCCTGGCACAGCCACTGTTGGCAATGGAACATGTACTAAGGCAAAGTCACAGCACTAAAGCACTCTAACTTTCAATTACACCTAGTAGGTGCATACATATTCTTCTCTTCAACCATCAGTCACAAAGCTTACCTTGTGATAACACTGAAGGTGAGAATTCAAGTGCTGACATTCAGGAGTTAAATGTTTTATTGAGAACACAGACCTGAAGCTGATTCAGCAAAGCAAATGGTAATAAAATGTTTCTTCCAGGTTTAGAAAAATCCATGATTAGTTCTGTTCCTGAAGAGGCTCTCACTCCAGAAGACAATTCTCTTTCTCTGGAGGTTCAACAACTCTCAAGCAGCAGTCTGCGAACTCCACAAATAATGGCTCTTGCATATATGTTTTCATGAGGGAATCTTTTTCTTTAGCTTGATCTACAGTTAGCAGCAGTTGCTGCAGATGGGGGTTGAGGAGTAAGCTTCTCAGTTTTTTAGATTCCCCTATTTAAAAAATAAATACGTTTCAAGGAGGAAGAGTATCACATCTGGAATTAAAACTGGTGGGGATTAATCATGGAGTTGAACGTGTTTTTTAAATCAACTCAATGCTTCATCTGCTTGAAGAAAGCAGAAAAACTTAGTATGCAGGAGGGATAACTAAAAACAGTAACAAGCCCAACCTTTCCCCTTACCTGTTGTCTAAGAGGACTTAAACTATCCCCACCCCCTAAATCTTAGCAGGTGCTACTTTTGTAAATACCTGTTTTCTACAATTGAAGAAGTCCAGCTCAAAGGCCAGGCAGTAGAGTCAAAGAATGTGTTGCTTATTTATCCTTTGTGGATGTGCTTGTGTTATAGTACTCCCAATTCAGTTTATCCAGAAATTATCTTTGTACAAAGACTAACAACTTAATACACACCTTACTAACCCACCCACTGGCATAATAAAGATGTCCATGAAGAACTAAAGACTGAGCACTGGATTTAGCTTTTGAGAGAATTCTTAGGTATGGTGACTATAGCAGAACTATTGTGAGCTCTTACCATAGACCTCACAGATTAATCTTAAAGGTTACCTAAGAGTTTGAGTTTCTGCAGTGGGACTCTGTCCCCCTCCTCATCTTCTGCCAGGATATCATCCACAGCCCAATGGCTTCCTAAGGCAAACAGAAAGGTTATTTAACTGATAAATAGGTTATGTCCAAAAGTCACAGCAATAACACAAACATTTCTATCTATTCCCCCTCTTTTAGAACTCAGATGCTTTGCATCACACACTGGCAATAAATTAAACCTCGCATGAACTAGCTAGACTCCTTGGAACAATACCCCTTCATCCCACCTTCCTGTAACCTTGAGTACCATTCAATGTGGAGATCTTCTAGACAAGACCTTACACTGTGAACACTGAATAAGTATTCACTCACATGCCACCTTCCAAAGAGAAAGGACTTGGCCCTTCTGCTTTTGGTATCAATTTATAGGACTCGTTTGAAAATCTGGGAAACTACACCCACAAGTTTATTCTTAGCTACATATTTAATATTCAAAATTACATTCTAGAGTTATAGGGAGGGAAAGTTTTTCTTACATAAACAATAGCAGGCATTTGGTAAAACAGGCAAGTATTTGGCAAAAGGTAGGAACAGTTAAGATTATTATAATTGCTGTCATTTGAAACAATGTGCTTTAATTTTATGTATTAAAAGCCCTGTCAATATTTATGGGTTTTTAAAAAATGTATTTTGGTAGTTTTAACAGGTTTACAAATCACTGCATTTAACAAAATTACAATCATTACAACAATGAGCTTTTGTTTAGAAAAACATTATACAGTAATCAAATCATTAGATCTAACTATATTATAAAGGAAACCTCTTTACCATGGGCAGGATGTGGTGTTTCTGGTACTTTTATTGGACAGAGAAACTTTTGATTACATATTTATTAAATCAGGCATGTCTATCAACTGTTAATATAAAAAAAGTGGACAGATGTCCTTTTTCTTTAGCAGACAAATGTTTGTTTTTTCCCCTGAATCTATGTATATAAAAGACAAATGGTGTATGCGTGTATGTATGTGCACTTACTCCTTCCAAACCGTTTGAGCTAGAGACTTTAAATTTGGTACAGTTATAGGTCTCAGGGTCCTAATCAGGGTAAGAGTCAAAAAAAATTTCAAATCTCACCTCTGACGCCCCCCAAGGGTGCAATTATTTAAAGGCCAATCACATCAGCTGGGCAGCTGCTGTTCTCTGGGACATAGTTATGATGTCATAATACCCCCTCCAACGGACCCTGCATTCGCTCAGCTCTCTGCCACCTCCCCCCCCCAACGGACCCCGCACTCGCTCAGCTCTCTGCCCCCTCCCCACCTCCGACGGACCCGAGTTGGGTTTGGTCAGAGGGTAAGTGAGGTAGGGATGTCGGGTTTGGTCGGGGGGTGAGGTGGGGGGGTCGGGTTTGGTCTGGGGGTGTCGGGTTTGGTCGGGGGGTAAGTGAACTGGGGGTGTTGGGTTTAGTTTGGGGGGGTGGGAAGGTGTCGGGGTGGGTGAGGAGTGAGGTGTGGGTGTTGTGGTTGGTCAGGGGGTGTTGGGTTTGGTGGGGGGGTAAGGTGGGGGTGTTGGGTTTGGTGGGGGGGTGAAGAAGGGGGTCGGGGTTGGTCGAGGGGTAAGTGAGGTATGGCTGTCGGGTTTGTTTGTGGTGGTAGGTAGGGGTGTCGGGTTTGGTTGGGGGGGGAAGTGAGGTGGGTGTGTCAGGTTTGGTCTACGGGGGGGGTGAGGTGTGGGTGTTGGTCAGGGGGTGTTGGGGTTGGTAGGGGGGTGACATGGGGGTGTTGTGTTTGGATGGGGGGGTGAATGAGTCGGGGTTGGTCGAGGGGTAAGTGAGGTGGGGGTGTCGGGTTTGGTGGGGGGGGTGTGAGGTGGGGGTGTCAGGTTTTCTCTCTGCCCCCTCCCCCCTCCAACAGACCCCGCACTCGCTCAGCTCTCTGCCCCCTCCCCACCTCCGACGGACCCGAGCAACGCCGGGTATTTTCACTAGTACTGAATAAATGGGAACTCAATACCTATTTGTTCTCTATTTTTCTGGGTACATAATGGGTGTGTTTGTTTCCGAGGCCCTAGGTTTGGGGCTATATTTCTCCAATGAGAAGCTAGCAGTAGCCGAGCAGATGAAAGATTAACTCTTTGGTTCTTTGTGACCATTTCTGCTAAGAACGCTCATTTGGTAATAGATATCCAAAATTTATGCATTTCATATATTGATAAAGGAAGCAAACATACCTTCGTCTTGCACTGGTTTAACTCTTCGGAAAGATGAGAACCTGTCTGTAACTGGTGTCCTTACAACCTGATCCTGTTTTGGGATACACTGTTCTATGGAAAATTCAAAGTTACGTTAAATCTCAAAAGTCAGAGAGGTCGCCGTGTTAGTCTGAAAGTGCAGAAGTGACAAAGAGTCCGGGGGCACCTTAAAGACCAACTAAACCGGGCCCAGCTCCGAGTGAGCGGTATCTAAACATTGGTTTATAACCAACTCTAACTCGGAGACCAAGTCATCTTCTTACCTTTATGCTTCTTGTAGCAGGGGACGGAACAACTGCAACAAAGAGAAGAGCCGTGGTTTAAAACACACCCGTCCAAGGGGGCCCCTGCTGCACCCCAGCCCAACAGCGCCTCGCGCAAGCCAGCTGTGGGCTCGGTGGGGGGGCTCCCCTAAATCCCAGCGGGGGGGGCTCCCCTAAGACCCAGCGCGGGGGGGCTCCCCTAAATCCCAGCGGGGGGGCTCCTCTAAGACCCAGCGGGGGGGAGGCTCCCCTAAATCCCAGCGGGGGGGCTCCCCTAAGACCCAGCGCGGGGGGGCTCCCCTAAATCCCAGCGGGGGGCTCCCCTAAGTCCCAGCGGGGGGGCTCCTCTAAGACCCAGCGGGGGGGAGGCTCCCCTAAGACCCAGCGCGGGGGGGGGAGGCTCCCCTAAGTAAGTCCCAGCGCGGGGGGGGGCTCCTCTAAGACCCAGCGGGGGGGGGGGGGGGCTCCCCTAAGTCCCAGCCCGGGGTCCGGGCCCAGCAGCACGTGCGAACAGAGGGTCTCCAGGACAAAGCGGGGGGGGGGGGCACCGGCCGTGCCCGGGAACGGTCCTGCAGGGAGGGGGGGGACGGCGACCCCCCCGCCGCACTCACTATCTGGCCCTGCAGCCCGGGCAGCGGTACCGGGGGGCGCCGGGCCCCGCGCACACGCAGCAGCCGCTCCCCTCCTGCATGCTGCGCCCGCCGCCGCCCGCGTGTGGCCGGCCCCGGGACCAGGCTCCGCCCCAAGCCCCGCTCAGCCGCGCGCCCATCGCCTCCGCCAGGCGCTACTAATCCATCGCCGGCTGGGTGGGGGGGGTGATTGGAGGCTCTGGGGACACTGGGGCGGGGATCCGAGCCAGCCCCTCCCCCCCCCCGCTGGACTGGGGGGGCTTGGGCACTGGGGACCCCCCCCAGGGAACAGTGGGGCACAAGATGGGGATGGGGGGGGCAGTGAGGAGACTCCCAGGGCCAGGCGCTTAGCTTGCTGGGTCTGGTCTTGTCTTCAGTGCAATCACGTCCAGAAACAAGGACTGTGCAGAGCCTCCCTCCCCCCAAACACGGGAGGAACCCAAAGGAACCGGAGCCAGTTCTTAGCTTACAGCTGCCAGCAGCTTTCCAGACTCAAAAGCCCTCGCGCTAAGTTTTTTCCAGGCTCAGACACCCCAGGCTTCAGCGCCCAAGATCTCGGAGCTGTTTTTTAGGACTGTAGGGGAAGCTTAAAGTGTCTCAACCTGGACTCTGAGCTCACAGGCTGTGTAGACATAGGCTTAGTTACACTTTAAGCCATGAAAGTTTGATTTTATGATAAACGGTTGTTCCAGAATAATTTTTTTTCTCCTCCTTTTTGAGTCAATCTCGTCCCCTCTCCCCTTCCCACCCATCTCTTTTAGATGGTTGAATTGAGGTGGATGCATCCAGACTGGATATTTTTGTTGACTACAATGACACCTGGTGGAAGGAACCTTTCAATGCTCTATAAACTCAACTCAGGGGGAGATTTTCTAAGGCATAAACAGGAGTCAGGTGACCAATAAAAATCCTTATAAAAAAATAAGGATTCTGGAGGGGAAAAAAAGTCTAGTAAGGGAGAGACCACAAGAGAACCACTCTGGCTCTTTACTGTAACGATGATAATAATCTGCTACATGGAGTGACATATTTCTGAAAGGAATCCCCTTATAAGCCAAGTCAAAGGGGTGGACGCTTTATAGCACATTATGCATTCTCCAAGTGATAATAGCATCCAGGAGGTTACTACTGGTTGATCAACAAGTCTCAGTTCCATGCAAGGTGATCAGGAGTTATGACTTGAAACCTAGTGTCCATGGGTTTTGATTTGAAAATAAGTAGAGGGAGAAGGGACCCCCCCCTAAATGGTCACACAGTAATCTAAAGCAAACATTTACTGCTTTGCAGAGTTAATGGTTAAACTGAGTGAATGTTAGTTACCAGAATTCATCTTACAGTCTGAGTGGTACAAAGCACAAGAACAACACCCACGTGATCAGTCACGAACAGCAGCCTGGAAAAGGGCAGTTTGAGTTTCGGTGCCCTTGAATTTATGATTTGCATTTGTTTCGCAGCACAAATGATCAACAGAAGTGACAGGCAGCAGTGCAAGTTTATCAGGCATGGATGAGGAAAATGCCATACTCACTCAGGGACCACAGTGATGAACATATTTTAAATATCCAGAGAATTTTGCTTCATATTTTCAGCACTGGATCTACTGTTTCTATGAAACTAGAGGACCACTTGCAAATCCTGCTTTCCTTATAAGTTTACAGCGTGGTATGCAGCTGCCTTCTTGTGGGGTTCCATGCAGAACACAAAATTCACATGTGAGCTCTCTCTAGCTTTCTGATTTCTGGATGGATCTTAAGATATTAACGCTGCCCTATAAAAGCCAACAAAGCCTGCATACAATGAACCTGGACTATGCCATAAGGGTCTTCTGTTTTACCAGGCTTTTATGGGGTAGCAATGAGGAGGGGGCTGAATAACATTATGGAGTGGGGAGGAGGAGGACCTTATATAGATGAGTTGGAAGCTCTTATTTAAGGTCAATAATCTAATATACTTCTGGGTGTATATTTTATCGACTGTATCTTAGACAAAAGGCTTTTAAATTTTGAAAAAAATAGCCAAATCTGGATTCCTATTTACAGGACCTTCTCCTGCTTCTTACTGTTATTACTGATGCACTATTTGTACACCCTAAACCAAATCAGTGCCCCATTGTGTGAGGCACTGAACACACACACACAGAGCAGGAGGCAGTTCCTGTTGTGACAAGTTTACAGTCTAAATAGACAAAGCTTGAGAGGGGAAGTAGAGGCACAGATAAGTGAAGTGACTTGTTCAAAGTCACACATCAGTGACAATACCAGAACCCCAGTCTTCTAGATCCCAGCCCACACTTCCTTCAAGTTAAATCAATGCGAGTTTTGCTATTGACTTTAGTAGGACCAGCACTGTGCCTGAACAAGAGGTGTTGTAGCAGTACTATGTTTTATTTGCAAATTGATAGAAAAGTTAATCTCAAACCTCTCTCTGGCTAGGGTCCAATTGTTTGTTATATTGCTTTTAAAAGAATTTCAATATCTTTTACAATCACCAGCATCGATAAATGGTAAATGAAATATTCTGGTTGCTACATTTCAACTTGCCAAGGTCAACATGTCTGTTAGTGCAGCTAAGCAAAATAAATATCACCCCCCACTTTTATCTTTACAATCTGCCATTTAGTGGGTTTTGGTTTTAATCTCCTGATTTTCAACTCAGGTTGAAATATAATTAGCAAGAAACAGATGTTGAGATGTTTGCAGATAATTTCTGAAATACAATTAAGAATACAGTAATATTTAAAAGAAATGGAAGATAATTTGTCCTACTTGACCTATAGGACATCATTTATTTTAATGCATTTTCATTATTGTTTACCTGGTACTGTCATTTCCTTAAAAGTAATGGATGGCTTTGAAATGCTTGCTTAAAAAAATATTAAAACACCTCCCAGATTTTCCATATTTAGCGTCACAGTCAAGTCGGCTTTTGTTACCAATATCCATAAAACACTAAATTGCCAGTATGTAAATGTTGAATTTACCTATGTATTAATTTAACTGATGCATGTTACCAACATATTAAACTAAACATGCGGTTTCAGACCCTCTGAACAAAAGGTTGAGGATATTTATGGAAAATTTCACCTAAGTTTTTAGAGATTTCAGAGTACCGGTAATAATTAAAAGCAAACAAACAAAACCACCCAAAGCACAAACAAAACCCACCTTGAAATGTGTAAAACCATAGCTTTGTTTTCAAAACTCCAAACCAGAAATTCAAGGGCTGATTTTCAAATGATGATTTTGTTTGGTTTATGTGATGTGTTTGTTTGTTTTGTGACTATGAATCCATATTAATTTATCTTTTCTATCAAAAAGGTAAGCTTGTGTAATGAGGATTTCTAAATGCAGATATTCACAACCATATATGTAGTGCTTTGGGACTACCTCAGATCACTCAAAACTTCTATCCCAAAAATTTATCTCAAAAGTTTATTTTGAACAATAAAGGGCACAGTTGAAAAATTAGTTTTTCATATTCTAGTCTCTGTAAGGAAATATGAAAAAATAAACTATTTGAGTATTCAATTGGGGGGGAACACCCTCCCTCTTTTTAATTAGATGCAGATGGACAAAATTTAATACCAATTATAAAATGTTTGCTCTTTTTATTTAAAAACCCCAACAATTTTCTTGGTACACGATTAACTCCATTGCAGTCTTGCTATTGTAAAAATGAAGTGTGTGTTTTTAATGGACATTATAGTTCAAGTGTTAAAGTGGGTACAGTGTGAAAAGTAGAAACACAAAGAAATAAAAAGGTAGAAAGTACAGAATCACAAACGTTTCACAAAAAAGACACAATTCATCTATATTTTGCAATTAAAAGGGCTACAGTAAACTATGGTGAGTGCTATGTTACTAGGAAAAGAGAAATTTTTGCACACAGAAAAGATGGATTATAAATAGATAGCTAAAACTATTTTTTTCTACTATTTCTGAAAATTTTCATGCATATGAACACAACGTCTCCTTTAAAAACATGAAACAATACAAAAAGAAAGTAAGTTTGGTAGTAATGCAAGCACAGCAGAAGCACATTTCCAAATGACAAGTGAATAGTATCCATGGATCTATTTTTATCTCTTAATGCAAAATAAATATTATGTTTCCAATAAAGGGACAGACAAATCAGGCATACACAGATTTGTCAGCAGACAGATAACTGCTACTCACAATTCCTGTGCTCAGGATCAAGGATTAACTGAATAATCAAGTAAAATTAAAATAATGTAAAGAAAATTAATTTAACTCACAAAACTCGTTCCTTTCAAAACATCAGCACTGCTATTTTATCACAGCAAGACAAACAGGGATGCATCCAGAGAAGCAGCTAACAGACCATTTGGATGATTACATTTCTATAGTCAACAACTGAAGTAGGCTAATGTTCATAACCAGTTTTTGCTCATTAAAAAAAAATCTCTCCTTGTCTAGGTTTTTTGCTCCCCCATGCACTCAGTATGAATTTCTCCACAGGTGCATTACAAAGCAAGGATCTTAAGCTCTCAGATCAGTGATGTTGGTGCCTATGGAAGAGTTAAGCAGTTCCTGCACAGCCTCCACCAAAGTAGCAACAGGGAGCTGTCCATTTGCCCTAGTTCTGAAATTGACCCATGGTTGTAGGTCAATCTTTGGCATACAAAAACGGAGTGTAGCTTTGCAAGACAGAATCATAGTCCATCTGAAGAAATACATGCAGACACACACACACACAGAGAGAGAGAGAGAGAGAGAGAGAGAGACAGACAGACAGACAGACAGACAGACAGACAGACAGACAGACAGACAGACAGACAGACAGACACTGAATGTGTTATGTTAGTCATATGCAATTCCAGACGAGGTCAGATATTCCGAATGACTTGCACCCGGTTGGTGGCAGGGCGCTTCAAAAACTTGAGCTTACTCCCCAATGTTTTGACTTGGAGTGTGTATATGATGGGGTTCCCCAAAGAGTTCATGGTTATCATCACAGCAGTACAGTTTCGAAACACATAGACACTTGGATACAGGTCAGTGGGGCACAGACGGTTGGCTGCATCTAACACGACTCCTACAACGAAAGGTGCATAGGAAACCAGTGCCAGAAGCCAGATAAAGACACTAGTTTTGGCAACCTGGACTTCAGCAGATTTGTAGATGCCATTGGCTTGTCCTTGCGCTCCCATTGTGAACTTCTGTTTCCTCAATATGGCAATGATGCTAATGTAGGTGAACAGAGGCAAGATAAAGGCCACCACACAGTTGGGGATGGTGATTAAGATGAGGTAGTCAACACAAAAGGGGCTGTAGAGAGCAGAGATGTTTTCTTTGTTGTGCAAGCAGTTCCACCCCAGTAGAGGTATGCAACCCAAAAAGAAGGCAAGTCCCCAATTAATTAGAGCTGCTGTCAGCGTCTGGTTTCGGGAAACCCTGCATCTCATCCTGAGACTTTCTGCGACAGCCAAGTAGCGCTCAATTCCAATGCTGACTAAGTTATAGATGGTGGACAGAATAGACGTAGTGTAAAAGGCATAAGCTATGAGGATATCCATGGAGCCAAAGATTGTGCTTTCTGGGTTAGTGATGAACAGCATTGAAATCCAAAAGCCTGAAGAGCTGGTGAGGAGATCTGAAAAAGCCAAATTGCAGAAAAGAATAAAAATGGGCTTATGAAGATCCTTTGTAGACAATATGGTAACGATGACTGCACAGTTGAAGATCACAGATATGATGTTAATGATCAGTTGAGGGATACCCAGTGCAAGGACTAGATGCGAGCTCCAAATTTCAGTGCTGTTGACAGAACAGTTCAGGTATTTAATGGTCATGGTGGAAAATCCAATTTTAAACTGCTAAAAAACCCTGCTTTGAATATCCTATATCCCGTGAGAGCGAATAGTACAAGATGTATTACTGCCCCCCTGCTCTGCAGTTCAAAAATTTATCTTTTTGTTGGAGTTTCTGTTGCCATGATATCATCCTAATACTGGATTAAACTTCAATGCTTAGTGCACTTAAGCACTTTGGTTATCAGTTCAGGGGCATGGCTAAACCCCTTCAGGTTGCTAGGATAATCAAGGTGGCAAACATATTTAATAAACTATCATTCATCTGCCTATGGCAACCTTCCTCTGCCTACAGCAACCTTTATCAAGCAGTAAATATTCACTGCCTACAGTGGCATTATATGATCAGATTAGTAATTAAAATATAATATGAGTAATTATAATATTAGTGACAGGTTGAAGAATAGCAGCCGTGTTAGTCTGTATCCGTAAAGAAAGCCAGGAATACTTATAGCACCTTAGAGACTAACTAGTTTATTTCATAAAGAAAGTGAGGAATACTTGTAGCACCTTAAAGACTAACTCGTTTATTTCAGCATAAGCTTTCGTGAGCTATAGCTCACTTAATCAGATGCACAGAATGGAACAGAAGTAAAATGCATTTATACACACAGAAAGAAAGAAAAAGAAAAAAAATTGTGCATTAGCATACCAATTCTAAGAGGGCTGTGACAACGGATCTCCATTTCAAAAGGTGTTTTTTTTCTCCTAGTGATAATGGACCATCTACATTTAACAGCCCTCTTAGATTTGGTATGCTAATGCACATTTTTTTTTCCTTTTTCTTTCTGTGTGTGTATAAATGCATTTTACTTCTCTTCCATTCTATGCATCCGATGAAGTGAGCTATAGCTCACGAAAGCTTATGCTGAAATAAACTAGTTAGTCTCTAAGGTGCTATAAGTATTCCTGGCTTTCTTTATAATATTAGTATTATATAGATCTCTGATGGGATCCAAAAAAACACCTAATGTGGATTCAGGCCCTAATTCAAGTATAGATTAGGCAGAGATAAATATGCTAGTATGGTAATATTTAGCGGAGCAAGTCATTGGGTGGAAATTAAATGTGGAAAACAACATTTTAGCTTAACTGTCTTGAGCCCCAATCCAGCAAAGCACTTAAAAACATGCTTAAAGTTAAATTTGTGAGTAGGCCCATTGATTTCTCTGGAATTATCATGTGCTTCTATTTAAGCATGTGCTTACATCCTTTTGCTGTCTCAAGACCCTGGTCTTCAATTCAATTTCTTTGTAGAAAAAGATGTCAATTTATTGCCCAGCTTTCATTTCAGAGCTAATCTTAAAGCCTCTCATATCCTGGATGATTTACAGACCTCTAGTATTACATTCTTAACCGAGATCAGCCATTTTCTGCCTTTCTCTAGAGCTGATAGGAGTCAGGGCTGATAATTTCTGAATCCAGCCTCTCACACAGAGTTGTGAGCTGTAATTTCATCTCAGAATCATTCTCAAGGGCTTACACCTACCAGAAATGCCACTAGCCATTAAAGCTTCCATACAACACAGAATTAAAAAGTAATTGTATTATGCACAAAAACATATATAGTTCATGTGTGCCTAATACATTATATAGGGAATACATCGGAATCTCTAACAGCAATTTGATAGACAGAACCAACAATCTAGTAGCTAAATGCCTGTTGTGCTCACAGCTGCAATTGGTCTGAAAAGTAGCAGTTCAATTTTTCTAAGCACAGTACAGACATAGTAAGACAAAAGATTCCCAAGCCTGCAATCAAATCCCTTTGCAATGTCCCAGAGAGGCTCCATGAAGGTGGGAGGGCCTGCTCACACAGAACCGATTACAGAACTGAAGCCTATATTTGCAGAAACATCATTTTCAGCAGGACATTCAAAAATGCTTCATGACCAAGAGCTAAATATAAGGGCCTGCGTCTCATCTTTCTTACAATGGTGTAAATCCTAAGCACCTCCCGCTGTTTTCTTTTTGAAGTTAAAACATGTATTGAGTAAGAGGGTCTATTAGCAGGATTTGCAAAAGCAGCCAAGCAGGTTAGGCACCTTAATTAAATCAGTGGAAGTTAAGCACATAAACTACTGAGGTGCTTTTGAAATCCCATTGTATGTATTTATCTAGTCCTGATGAGTTTGTAGTAGGCATCTGTATTTGTATTTATTCATTATGGGATATTCCATGTGGTACCAGTATAATTCATGACTATTTTCTGATCTATTTTTTTTAAAAAGCTACAGGAGTTTCAAGAACCAGGTTTAAAGTACTTCAGCCTAGTTGGAAAAAGACTGGTGTTGGAACACACTTTATAACAATGCATGTTAGACAGTAGAGGTCACTGTTGTTACAAAAAATATGTCCTACAGCTATGTACATTGTGAGTGGGAAAAATGAAGAAATTGGGACAGTTTCAGAGCTCTCTGGGAGTATCACAAAAGAGCAAATATTCACAAAATTACCCCTCAGAAAGGTTTTGCTGATGGCTCTTTTTTAACATCGTATCAGCCAATGCAAACAGTAAACCAATATGTGAATTTGCATTGGTGCACAGGTATCTTTTCTACACCCAAACAGCTGCTTTTGGTCCATAAATTATATATTTTTATACACCGCCCTTTCTTTTTATTACAAGAAAATCTTCTGGACAGAGACCTGCTGAAATATTTATGCTGTTATTTGGATGTCCAAAATGAGGACCTAGTGGTGAAAGTTTCCTGTGAGCAAAATGACCAACCTGGGTTATACTGAAAACTTTATAGAACAGAATAATTACAGAATAATTTTAAATTAGATGATGCACAAAGTCATGAGTTTGCATCATTATTTCTATAATCATAGGATTGATTTTTATTAAAAATAAGCATCTGACTACAGTTAAATGGTAATATCGCTACGCTGTAACTCCAAAGGCAGTTTTGGACTTCATGCAGGAATTACTAGCATGGGTGAATTTCTATAGACTGTTATATGGGAGGTCAGAAACTAAATTATCAAAATTGTCCCTTCTGTCCTTAAAAATCTATTAATCTGTTAATCTCATAATAGTTCTGCCAGCATTTTACAACATTCAGCCAACTGGAAACCCAGAGTAAGAAATCCATATGAAAATGCTGGATGGACATGAAAAGAAAACTAAAAATAATCCCATTTTATATTAAGGATGCCTTTCTAAAATTGGCTTAGCAGGTGTTGTAAGCATATTATAAATGTAAATAGTGTGCATTATAGAGGGTTATAAGAACCAAGGTGTTAAGAATGGTTATAAGCAAACTATTGACCTATTTGACTCTACAACAGTAGATCAACCCTTTATTAAAAATCTATTTGTGATATATTAATCCTTTAAAAACATGCTCACTGCAAAGTGTGACCAACAAAAAGTTGTGTGTTAATACTTTTCTACACAGTCTTTGTTTGTCCTCTTACTATTTCATCATCCCTGCAGTTGGCGTGTTGTTTTGCTGAGTTCTCTTTTACTATCTCTGCCACTATCACTACCTCCCTGGCAGTACCACTGGGGCAGGCGTGGGAAAATATTTTTGCCCAAGGGCCACATGGGAGTTGGAATATTGTAGAGAGGGCCAGGTAGGGAAGGCTGTCTCTCCCCAAACATCCTGGCCTTGCCCCTATCTGACCACCTCCCACTTCCTGCTGCCCCCCTCAGAATCTCAACCCATCCAACCCCCCCTGCTCCTTGTCCCCTGATCGCCCCTCCAGAGACCTCCAGCCCCTAACCACTACCCCCTCCAGGACCGCACATCCTATCTAAGCCCCCCACTCCTTGTCCCCTCACTGCCCCTCCTGACACCCCACACCCTAACTGCCCCCCCAGAATCCCACCCCCACCCAATCCCCCTGGTTCTTGTCCCAGCTGCCCCCTCCAGAGATCCCTGCCCCTAACTGCCCCCCCAGACCTCACCCCCTATCTAAGTTCTGCCTCTTATCCAATCCCCTGGCCTCAGCTCCCTTACCACACTGCTCAGAGCAGCAGCCCCGATGAAGCTAGACATGCTGCAGCACAGCCCCGCCCACCAGAGCACTGCCCATGTGGTGGCATGGCTCCAGAGGAGGGAGGGAAAGCAAGGTCGTGGGAGGGGCCAAGGGGAACTCAGGGGCTGGACAGGACAGTCCCACGGGCCGGATGTGGTCCGTGGGCCGTTTGCCCACCCCTGCACTAGAGGAAGCAGTTCCTGTCAGCATCTAGCTAGATCCACTGATGTACATGTCAGACAAAAGGGGAGACTAGTTGGTCAGTTATGAAGAGTACATTTTTCAAAGCACCTAGGTTCAATGGAACTGAGGCTCCAAAGTGAAGCAGACACTTTTAAAAATGTTACCTTAAGTCTCTTGGGAATCTAGTGTTCTGGGGGGAAATACCATGTGAAGTGGTAGCCTAATTAAAGAGTAATATCACACAGAGCAAAAATAGCTCCTCTGTGAAAAGCTTAGGGATCTTCTTAATTCTCTAATGGATTTGCCAAATAAAATAAAATTTAAAAAACCTCACCCAATTTTACTAGATTAAAGCAGGTATTAGTGAAGTAGTAGAGAGTGGTTACTTGGACTAGCTATGGGCATAATTTGCAGCTTTCAATCTTTTTTAAAATATGAACATGAATAGGAGATTGAATTGATCTCTAACAGGCCACTTGCACAGTCATCAATCAACCTGCATTTTGTTTAGTTTTAAATGCCACATTTTATGTTGCAGAAATATATTATAACATGCAGAAGATATATGACACGAGAAAGATCATCTTGTGACTTTAACCATTCTTACTGTCAATAAACAGATATAAAGAGATGGGAAATTACTGCCGTTTTATTGCTGATAGACTAGAGCTCAGGAATGCTTGCAGGAAGTTCACAGATAAAAACCAGTCCCAATAAACTATAATTTTTTTAGCTTGGCAAATGAGAATGTGAAGTGGCACTGGGTGTGAGAGGTCACTTCCAACACTTCAAACCCTTCAGCTCCATAACATCACATGACTTAAGCGCTACGTTCTAGTAGACATGAGTCTAGATGTTAGAATATTAAGCCACCCGGCACTGAATAATTTAAAGGGACCCCTTAAGTCTTGGTCTTACATTGAAACATTTACTTTGAAACTGTGACACCCCCCCGCCCCCCGCAACTGTGGAAGGCCAATGCTCTTAAAATGCCCAATGGCACCAAGAAAGAGCTGGTACTATAGAGCAGGGGCTTGCAACCTTTCAAAAGTGGTGTGCAAAGTCTTCATTTATTCACGCTAATTTAAGGTTTTGCATGCCAGTAATACATTTTAATGTTTTTTGAAGTTCTCTTTCTATGTCTGTAATATAGAAATAAACTATTGTTGTATATAAAATAAATAAGGTTTTCAAAATGTTTAAGATGATTCATTTGAAATTAAATTAAAATGCAGAGCCCTCCGGACCAGTGGCCAGGACCCGGGCAGTGTGAGTGCCACTGAAAATCAGCTTGTGTGCTGCCTTTGGCACGCATGCCATAGGTTGCCTACCTCTGCTATAGAGGTTTGAACAGCATGGACACATGTCTCTGGGGCCAAGCTTGCAGGAAGTATGCAAGGGAGCTAAGCTTGCTCACTTTCCCCTGGAAGACACCTCCTTTTCTTTCTGTGCAGATGGAGGTGCAGGACACATGCACAACTAGCCACTCACACCTCATATGGAAACGCCTTGGGACAGGGATCATTCCCTACTCTAAATCTGTACAATGTCAAGCATCATATTACAGAGTCTCCCTTGTGGCCTTTACCTGTTGCTGTAATACAAATAATTAGTGAGAGAAACACTATCTGCTGGGATCTGGGTAGAATCACACTTAGTCAGGCTCCCTGAAAGGAGTTCACTTTATGGGGAAGTCGTGCACAGTTCTGTCCATATACATTAGCATAAGGCATCTCAGAATCTGTCCTATGGGGGAGCATCATGCATCCTGGGTTTTGTGTTGAAACCAAAAAGTAGTTTGTAAAATATCGAAGACAAATTCTGCAAGTCCTTACGCAGGCAAAACTTCCAGTGACACCAACGGGTGACTTGCCTGTTTGAAGACTGCAGAGTTGCACCCCGTGAGTTTAAATAAATGCGCAAAAACTGTTTCTGAAGTTATGGGAAAAGATGCTGCTCTGAAATTTGACGCGTAAGATAATATTTTGTGCCTCTATTGCACCTCACATCACGCAGTGTTATCCCTCCAGTTGTTTATGCTAATTTTACATATATGGAAAGTGAAACAGTGAGAGGTTAAGAGATTTGCCCAATGAAACAGAGGAAGACAGTGGCAGGAATCAGAACAGAATCCAGGTCTGACTCACCATTCTATGCTTGAACCCCAAGACCTTTCTTTCTATGAAACGCCACAGTCCCAACGTACAATAACTATTTTTCCCAACCATCCCCTAAGTCTATTAAAAATATGTTTTAACAAACTATGGACAGAAAATATCCTGTCCCAAATTATGAAAGGCAAAAAGAGCAGGCTGGGTCTTATACAGGAAGAACATACCATTCCTTCTTGTCATGACCTCCAGCATGGTGCTGACACAAGAATACATATCTACTCAGCGTTTCAATCTAGATCCAGCAGGCCTGCCAAGAAGGAACATTCAGCAAAGGGGGCAGTAAAAACAAGGAGCCTATTTACCCAATTTTTGTTTTAATTAATGTGGATTAAAGCCTTCCTCTTTGGATAGGAAGACAACAGTCGAGTGTATAATCTCTTTCCAAGATTTTCGCTGAGACTCTTTCAAAACAGATGGTTTTGCCCCTCCCACACTTCTTCCCACTGAATAATTTTTATATCCTAGATTTTCAGTTAACTGAAAATGTTCTGGGCATAAATGTGTGGCCCTCAGCAGGCATTGGAGTCCAAGATGATTATCAGGCTTTAATGTCTCAGGTCATTGTTCAGCAGCCAGTTCACAGAACTATATTAGCTACAAGCCACAGCTGGAGAATCAAAAGAAGGAAGTAAAAACCGTGTGCAAAGTAGCACATGACCCGAGGCTATACTAATCTAGTTCTCAGATGTAACATTTTCTAAGTTACTTAGGAATTCAAGTTCCATTTTTAAAAGGGATGTAGGAACACATGAACCAAAGGGCTTGTCTATACGTGGAATTATTTCTGATTAACTAGATCTGATTAACCCAGTGGATTAATCCAAACAGGAGCCAGGTAGTCTTGTTACAGCATAGGAGTGTCCACACACAGAGCTAACTGGGGATAACACCATGTGTAGAAAAACCCTTCATCTGAAAGTTAGTAGGACCTAAAGCCACACTTACAATGATATTTAGGCACCTAAAGACACAGATAGGTGAGATTGTCAAAAGAAACTGTGAATTAGGTGCCTGATTTCCATTGATTTTCAGAAGGAGTTAGATGCCTAAATTGTACAAGCGGTTTTGTCATTCTCTCTAGGCACCTATCTGCACCGTTAGTCATTTACAAGGCTAAGGTCCAGATTGACAGCCACTTTTGAGAAATGGTACTTAAGGTCCTAAGTCACTTAGGCTGGGCACTTCTGAAAATTCTACCCCAAGTCTGACTAGATCGAGGGCCCAATCTTGCAAAATTCCCACTGATTAAAATGGGAGCCAATGCAGACCTCATGTCTTTACCGATCAAACAACTGTGTTTCCATTAAGCAACAGGAAATCCCTATTTTAACTGCATATTTCTGTTCTGAAGACTACAAGGTAGGATTGCACAGAGTCAACTGGAGTAAGACAACACTAAAAACTATTGTGCGAGTGAAGGTTAAATTTCCAGGGCCAAAGACTCCTACTGAAAAAATCTTCTCCCAGCTCTGCACATACACTAATATGGCCTTGGCAGGCCCTAAGAATAAACTCCTTTTGCCTTTTGATCTCCTGGACATGGACAGCCTTAAAGGGAAAAAAAATCAACACTTTTTTGGACTATTACAGTTTGCAAGCATTATACTACCTCCATCATGTTCTGTATAGCAGGCTATCACTCATCAGCACTCAATAAATAATAGTAGTTAGTATAACTGACAAGAATCATACTTATACTTCATCAAGAATTTTCTCTAAAAATAGATTTAGAGATCAAAAGAAGGAAAACTTACAATACATCTATCTAATTTAGGTACTTATAGGATTCTTATTATTGCTATATCAGAGCATCTCAAAATCTTGCACGTATCTTTCACATATCCTCACGGCACCCCTGTAAGAGAAGGAAGTACTGTACCATTATTCCCATTTTCAAGATGAGGAACTGAAGCAGAGAGAGACTAAAGCTCAAATTTTTAAAGGTATTTAGTCATGGTACAACTTGTACAATTCACTCAGATGCAGGGCTGTAATTTTTAACCTGTGTAGAATTTATGAGGTTATCTAAAAAGAGAAAGACATTGATGTACACAGCACTGAAAAGGGGAACTTAGTGTCATGCAACAAAGTCCCCTACCTATAACTTAACTCTAAAAAAGACTGAATGCTTCCTGTATTTGCAGTCATAAACCCATCTGTCTCAACATCACTGCGTTTTGAAACTAGTGTCTGAATCAAAATACCCACGTTCACACTAGAGGCATGATTGGCACAAGGGACTGGTCTTTAGAAGCAAAAGGCCGACACAATGTCTGGATAAACCAGCTGCTCACACCTGAGGAGCTAGGAATAGAAGCCTTGTCCTTTAGTTTCAAAAACATGGGCCTCTAGCACTTAAGCTAAAGGAGAAGTTTTCTGTTACAGCTCCCTCATTATCTATGAGAAGGAAAGATCCCCCATTCATACACATGCAGTCAAGCTCTAGACCAGAAAGACAGATGGAGGTGGGTATAGAATCAGAGTAGTTGATGGTAAAGACCTATTGGAGCACATAATGTAGCTCTCAGATATAACATAGAACAGATATTAAGCAGGTAACACATAAGAACTGAGACAAAAGGCTTAAGACGCCAACCCCCTCAGCCCCCAATCTCTCTGGATGCCCCACTTAAAATGATCTGTTCCTGGGATAAGCTCCCCCACCCCACAGTGAAAAGGGCTTTGCTGCTAATGTTCATCACCCATTCAAATCTGGCAGAGTAGGGAATCTAGCTGGTTCGGCCATTAACAGGTCTTAGTTCTGTTCTTGGGGAAGGTATGTGCATATTGCAAAAGCCAGCTCTAAAACTGGCACATCTGTTGGCCATCTAAGATTGGGAGGACAGGTTTAAGGTGCAGCCTTGGGAATGTGTGGTCTTTTACTGCCACCACCTTTGCTGTACCTGTTTCTGTAGATCGAGGACTTCAGCCTCTAGGGAAGTCAATTTGGCACATTCCACCAGCACTAAAAACTCACTTCCCTTAAAAAAGAAATGATCAGACAAACAACTCCCCACCCCAAACCCCACGTTCATGAGCAAATTTGGAAACATCTTGTTTCAAACCAGCAAGGGGACACTCTACCAGCATCACATTTCAGCACATTAATGTATTTGGCACAATCTAGAGGGAACTGTTTGCCAGCCTTCCTCACCCCAGAACAAGTACTGTGAATGCAGCAGCACTGCAGAGCGGACTTGCTGAGAAGGATCAGAGCTAACTCAATGGAGAGACAAGAGGCCTTGGGAGCTTGGCTCTCTCCAGGTTTTCCCACACCTACCTAGGGATATTCAGCTTTCCCAGCCAGTAGGCAGAAAGCCTTCACACAGTGTAATCAGGGGCAATGCAATATGTTCCCTCACTCTTGAGGGCAGGTTTCCCAACTGCAGAGTCACTGGTTGATCAAGGGTTAATCTTCCAGTATTTTTACTCCCTCTAAATGCCCCCAGTTCTCCCAGATGGACTCATGTCACTCTCCTCTGATCTCCAGCTGAAGTGAGACAGGTGCTGACCAAAGCAGGTAGCTGACTGGCGCACGGTGCCTGCTACCCGCTACTCTGTCTTGATTCCAACTGGTCCCCCCCCCCCGCCCACAGCTGCGGGACTCTGATCCAAAGGATCCTGCTTTAATCCTCCCTTGGCTGCTTTCCTCAGATATCCATGGGGCCTCCAGCCGTTCATCTGGAGAGGATGCAAAATTGCTCTGATTTCCTGTCTCCGGGCTTCTGCTGAAACAGCCTGGCTTAGTCATAGGCAAACAGTCCTCAGGAACGCTACAAAAAGCATCACACCAGTTCTTGCAGCACATCCTTTGAAGCATGGTGCGGAGTGGGTGGCTAAGGTCAGATCTCTTGGAGGGCAGGATCCAGGCCCCAGCAGGAGATCCCCAGAAGTCTTTGCTGCTGAGCCAAGCACAATGGCACAGTTTTTAGGATGCTTGCCACTCAGGTTACCAGGCGGTACAGGATTTATCCTTGTCTTGTAGGGGTTCACAAGAGTGTGGAAGGGCTAGTCTGGACTTAAAATGTCTTCTGAGGCCAGGGTTTGGGGTAAAAAGAATCTCTGCAGAGAGACCACAGAGCATGGTGGGATCCCACTGTTCTGAATGTCCCCAGTTTTTACCCCACCCATGGCCAGGAAAAGATTCTGCAGAGGAACAGCTGTGGAAGGGGATGAATGGCCGCGGGGTTAAAGGTCAGGAACCCCAATTCATTTTCCAACTCAGCCGCAGACTTCTTGTGTGAGACTGGGCAAGTCACTGAGTTTCTCTAGGCCTAAATTCCACTATCACAATACTTCAGTTCTCCTTCCCTCTGCCTATCTTCTCTGTTTAGACTGTAAGCTCTCTCTCTCTATATACTCTATACTCTATATATAGCTCTCTCTCTCTATATATATATATACACAGTACCTAGCACAACATGGGGCTTCTAAGGCTATGTCTGCACTGCAACTAGGAGCAAGGGTCCCAGCCCAGGCAGACAGACTCGTGCTAGCTCAGCATGCTAAAAGCCCACCCAGCCTCCTGGGTCTGAACCTGGGTGACTAGCTTGTCTCCCTGCTGGAGCCATCACGTCCACACTACTATTGTTAGCAATGCTGATCTAGCATGAGCCGGTCTACCTGTGTTGGGAAGCTCGCTCCCTGCTGCAGAGTAGACATACCCTACTGTAATGTAAATTACCCTACTGTAATGTAAATTACCCTCCTGTAATGTAAATTACCCTACTGTAATGTAAATTAAATAATAATGAGAGGACGAACATGGGTACATAGAAGAAGAAAAAAAAGACAGAGTCCGATTTAAAGGCCAAAGTTTCTCAACCTCGGATTCTTTGATCCTAAAGGAGGACTAGGGGGTGGAATTTAGCTCTTGGCTTTCAGGGAGTGCAGGCAGAACAGTGTGAGAAAATTGTCCTGGAAGAGCCATAGCTCTGTTCCCCACCAAAGACCTTATTCCTGCATCTAGCAAACTGAAAAGAGCTCAAACAAACTTTGGTGCACATCCTTCAAGGCCTTCGCTTGACACTGACCCATTCCCTCCCTCCAACGCCCCCATCTCTGACTACGTGCCTAGCAGACTCTGCCCTCGGAAAACTCCACAGAGGCTGCCAAATTAGGAAGTTCCAAACTCCAACGACCCCACCCCTTTTTGTTATTGTTACTGCAGTAACAATTCAGCTCAGCACCAGGTGCTGGGTTCATTATTGTCCGTTCATGTTTCTAAAATCTACCTAATCCGGGATGGAAAAATAGCACTCAACAACCGTTCATTGTTACCACTTTATTTATAGTCATCATCTCTCGGGGGGGGGAGGGGGGGGGAACAAAGGCCTGTGCATCATAGATCAGCTGGGAGATATTAAAATTGTTATTATTGGCCCCAAACCTTATTCAGGAAAGACACCAACTGAAAGCAAAGGGAGATCTGCCTAAGTACAGACTAAGAGGAGTCTGCGGGATCTGGCCTGTTATTATTGTTTACTATGTATTGCCCCAATACGGCTGATCCCTGCACAAGGGGCTTTCAGTGTAAAGGCTCCATTCATACGGGCTGATTCTGGGGCAAGTAATTGCACCGGGAGGTGCCTGGGGAGAAATGAATTGCAGAGGTAACCCTCACTGTTCTCTTCAAACCAGCTCAGTTCTGATGGACGGCACTTTAGGGGGGCAGAGCCACGGTATACTCATCTCCAGCTGGATGGAGCAAGCAGCGGGCAGACAATTCCTACTCTTCTCCTTGCATCCAAGCTAGGATGTACAATGCACTAACAGGAAGGATCATCTCTCCTTTACCCCTGTATTTTCATGCACGGCTGGGTCACAATCTGGCCCTAACTCAGATGCATACCACACAGTGAACAGATACACTCTACGAAGGTAAATGCCACTTGCTCATAAGTTTATTCATCAGACCTCTGTTGGTGGAGCATAAAGCCTGCCTGTGAATCAGGCACCTTGAATCAGGGCACTCCAACACTAGTGCTGAGGGCAGTAGAAGAACCCGCATTGCATGGCACAGCAATCAGAAGAGTTGCAGCATTTTTCTTATAGTTGAAAAAGGGACCACCAAGTTAAAATATTTCACTCTCATTTAACTGTGCCAAGTTCAAACTATACACGTAAGATGCCTGGCAAAATGCATGAAAGCCACATGGCACTTGATAAAACATGGACTGTAATTGCACAAAGAGATCCTGTTTTTTCAGTCCTTTAACCCTACTCCAAGTCTGAGTAGCTTCTTATTTTTACAAAGCACCGACCATAATGGACATACTCTCACTTAATCTGAAGGTCATGTGCACTATCAGAGAATCGGCTATTTTTCAGTGGATAGAAACGACACACTAAACCAATAGGCTACAAGACATCTGCCCAGTCAGTAAAATAGCTGTCATTTAGCCCCAGACACTTTAGTGCTGGAAAAATCTCAGCCCTTCTACAATTCCAGTGTGGGAGACATTAATATATTTAAGGAAATCAGGAGTAGTGTATACCTGGAGAAATTAAAAAGGGGAGGAGTTCACCTTCCTGACTATGGTTATCAGGACTGACCACGACTACTTACTCCTGTATAAAAACTCCCAGAGCAGAAATATGATCACATACTAATTGATTCTAGCTCCTCACTGATCTTATCTAAAATAGGAGATAGATAATGGAATTGCTTTTCCTTGTTCTGCTCTCTCTGCACACTGCCAAGACAGCAACAGAAGGTAAGACCACGCTGTTTTTCCCACCCCTGGGTATCAAGGTTACTCATATCTGATTATTTGAATTTTGAGTACCACCTCATCCTGTTCAAACTCTTTAATCCTGCTATATGATAAATCTGAGTATCTATTTGTTTCTCTCTGATTATTTATGATTTGGTATCACAAGTGGATTTATTCTGTTTTGTTTTCTTTTACCTTTATTGTTCTAATATTTTTTTCATTCCCGAAAAAAACCACAGGTTTTACTTTATCTCTATATGTAATTATAAATTCCAAAGATTCAGTAAAAATGTATTTTCTTTGCCTGTGTACTATGCTGATTTAAAATGGCATACAACTATAGGTAGCCTAATTATTTTATTTTTCTTCTAATAATGCTATGGTCTCTCTAGAATGTAAGAAATGAAAGAATTCAGGTTTTTCTCTTTCTGTTATGCTACTTTTGCTTGATAGAGCCTTATATTTGTTTAAAAATTAACAGACATTTATAATTTTTTCTGTTTTTTTAAATGTAATTACATTTTACTATCCATTGAGGAAGACTGTGTTAATACCAGATAATGATCTATAATCAGCACTTAAAAAATTTCAGATAGCTTTTGTATGCTTATATTGGATCAGGAATGCAGTACTATTCAATAGTATCCTTTCCCATGTAAATATCCAAGTTAAAAATAAACACAACAGTTCTTAGGTAGTGATGAAGGCTCAGAGTTTCTGTCCTAAAAAGGAGCAGGTTGAATCATGAAGAAGAAAGATTCAATATTATCCGATGCCTCTAATGTATTGCTGCACTGTGACTGCAAGTTTGTTAAAGGGATACACCTTTCAACAAGATAACCCATCTCAACATCCACTGGCAAAAGTAGTTGAAAGCAGCAAATGTTGAATGTGATGAGGACAGTGTTAAAACCTGAATAGAACACTACTGAAACACACGGGTTTAACCCCAATGAGGGTTTTTTTAATTCTCCAAATCAACAATCCAGTAGTTTACCTTTTCCACATCCGTCCTTTGAGAATGACATTGCAGTACAGTTGCAGCTGCTTAATCAGACGGGTGTGGATCATCTGTCACTTAAGGCTTCCTATAAACCTCCCCATCCACGTCCATACAGGTGCGCACACACAACAAGCCTCTCCCTTTTCAAATTATTCCGCAACTATATATCTCCCTCTTGGCTCAAAGTCCACAGTTACTTACACACATCTCTCTGACTGAACCCTTGCGGGGCTGTTTTTATAAAAAGAGATTTGTGCTTTTAAATAAGAGAGACAATCTATAACAGTTTGCTATATTCACAAGACAGAGCTTAAATTACTGGGGCTCTCTTTATACTCTTAGGGGGTCTCCCTAAACATGAATGATTGAATTAATAGCAGTTTGATGGGGCCATAGCTTGGGAACCTCAAGTTGTAGGAAGCCTTGACCTTTGGTAATAGAAAAACAACACCCCCAAGCTCTTTTCATGCATACATCTTAAAGTGCTTTATAGAGTAGGTACATTAAGTATTATTATCCCCATTTTATGAATGGGGAAACTGAGGCACAGAGCTGAAGCAACTTTCCCTAGGTCATCCAGAAGCCAGGAGCAGATCCAAGGATAAAACCCAGCAGTCCTAGCCCTCCGGCAAACATCCTACCCCTAGCCCATGTTGTCTCTCAGCATCTCATGAAACATCAGAAGTAATTTAATGATGTTAATCAGCTCCTACATACCTATCATTAGTCCATCATCAACAGCAGCAGCATAATGTTCCCCCAGAGCACCCCATCTCAGAGCCTCCCAGGGATCAGTGGATGGGGCAAGACTGAACCTGACAGACCTGGGTGAGATCTGGGAAGCTCCAAGAGACATTCAAAACCTTTAGAGAGAGGATTGTTTAAAACCATCTGTAGTACCATCACCATTGTTAGCACATTATGGTTCAGATGTTACGTAACAAGAATACAACAACTGCCAAAGTGGGGAAAGGGAAATAATTTCTCCTCAGGGAATATTAGCAGGGACTTTGGAGTGTTTTCACATTCCCCTTGAGCACTGAACAGGAATCAACCATTTACAGATTTTCCACCCCACACTATTAGTTTCTGGAACTTCAAATAATACACATATGGTGGACCTTGTTCCTCTCATTTCCTATACTTCTACCTTGTGTATTTTTGATTCTCAGGGAGGTAAAACTTTGTAATCTACAAGGACACTGATGGGGTCTGCATGAACTGCTAGCCTAGTCTCTCTCTGGGGCCTGTAAAGGCATAGTATGAGCTGCTCATAGCAATGCAATGCAGAGTTTCAAGGGAAAACAAAATATAAGAACAGAACAGAACAGAACAAATGAAGGCAGAATAATTCTTTAACTTCTTCCATTTTCACTTACAGTGGCAAGAACTCTTTATGGACACATATTACTATTTCAGATCCAGCTCAGAACCATGACGCTGTCACCTTAAGATTTAGTCTAAAACTAAGAACAGTGGGAGGTACATGAAAAGAACACACAGACAGGATAGCACTGGAGAGCCAAGGAGAAAAGAAATCACTGATACCCCCTCCCTGCCTATCCTCCCCATCCAATGCAAGATTAAATATCACTAACAAATTATCAAAAACAAGATCTTCTCCCAGTAGTTACCTTGGCCATTACAACACAGGCAGACTTTTGATCTTAAGTTTATATTCTTAAGCAGGATACGTTCTTTGGTGCTTCCTTTTCTTTCTTCCTTGTAAGCATTCAGCAAGCGGCTGCCAGCACACTCTCAAAGCCTCATCTGAGTTGGCCTGTGACCGTTCATACATACCCTGACAAACTCGTGCTCAACAGACCTACTGTAAACATGTAGGTAGGAAAGCTCACGTTCTTCAGGTTACTGAGCATGGTGGCAAGAACCAGAGATACTCAGCCCAATATTTTACTGTCCTCACTATTCTTCTCATGGCCCTTTGAGCCCGAAATGTAAGACTTCAGGCATCATGGGAATTGATGGCTCCACAATCTACGCTGTGACAATGAGAATATTTAACATTTATATAGTGCTTTACAGCATCAAAGTGCTGTAAATATATTAACACATCAACCCTCTCATTAAACATCTATCCTGCAACTAATCATTAACTAATAGGAGTGGTTATTAAGGGAGTAATAACTGAGCTTTGGACAAGCCCACAGAACAGGCAGCAGCGTACCCCACTTGGGATGGAGGATCTGGCCCACAACTGAGGGTTTCTGTGAGCAAGAGAAAGGCATGGACGGACTGCAAGGCAAAGAGACAGAAGAGGGATATGAGGGGAGGAATATAGGGGACTTTAGAACATGTTCGTTCATCTTTTTAGGATTATGGTAAGGTTGGAGGCTAAGGAAGTGCAGCAACTTCAGTCTAATTAATTCCTTAATACTAAAAATCCAACAAAAGATAAAACAAAGCCTCACAGGCATTACAGTGCTTCATACTGGGGAGACAGAGACCTAGACTGTTTGTTCTTACTTAGTCACTTCCAAGTTTATAAGACAAGCTAACTGTGGCAGCCAGGAGACAACACTACGCACTATCTGGTGTATCTGAAGTTGTCCCCACTTATAACCATTACAAGGTGTACCACATATTCAGGCACAATATGGCCTTTTGAATGAATATACTTTCAGGGTACTGAACTAAAATGTAACAGGCTACGGCAAGATCTGCATGGTTAGGAGCCCCAGTTGCTCTTCAGTTAAGGAGTGTTTTGTGTGTTCTTACCGGTAGTACGGCAGGAAGCCTCTTCACAGGTGTCTGAAGGATATTATAGCCATGTACGAAACAAACCTTGAACTGTTTTAATCCTTTACAAGCTCTAGCCAGACAGACATGGCTTCCTTGCATATGGCAGAGAAGGAAGAAAATGTAATGAAGGAATGAAAATATAATCCAGGGATTATAAATCCACTGTATATCCCTCTTTGGCAGTCTTCTTGGAAGAGGATTTCAAAGCAGCATGTTCAACAGTACGTGGATCCCAATACACAATCTTCCAGATACCCCGGTCCCCATCAAACTTTAGGAGTGAATTCAGAGTCCAGTTCTGCAAACCTTAAACAATGGGCGCTCGTCTACACATGGGGTTATTTATGAACAACTCCATGTGCAGATGTTCTTATTCTGAAGTACCTTGTTCCTGCTTATCTTATTAATTAATTCATTAAGCTAAATGGGAATAAGGTACTCTGATTCCAGAAAGAATATCCACACTTGGAGTTGTTCTGGAATCGCAATGGTACTTTAAATTCACACTGCACCTTAATCTGAATTAATTTTCAAATGTAGACAAGCACTTAAAAGATGACACAGGATCAGTTCCTTAGCCTCCCTCACAGTATGAAACAAGTGCTGCTATACCAGCAGCTCTGGAACATTCACGTCTATAACCGCTCAACAAATATTGCTGATAGTGCAACAGCAGATGCCTGACCCCACAGTCAATGAACCAATACAAATTCCCCCTTGCTGGATAACACTTTACCTCCTGAGCCTATAAAGGGGTTAAGGATCGCGAGAGAGTGCATTCTTTGCTGTGCCAATGCAACCAAGGGCATCACAGTTTAAAGTTCGCAGGTTATTTTTCACTACTTTGCAGTTTGCCTCTGGTAATATTTAGTGACTAGGCAGAATTTCTTCTCGTACAAAGCAGAGTCAACATAATTAATAATACTATTTTTTTAAGGATCAGCTTTTGTGTTGTCAGTCCAATGCATGGTCAGCATTTTGTATTAACTCACCCTGTTTATCTCCCTCTCGTCTAGCAGTGTAGCTGCAGCACATAACGTGCTTCTCCAGCATCCACAATGGGGTGTCTTCCCCAGGTTCTTCAATCCAGTATGCTCACCCTGCAGGAGGAAAGTGAACCTCAGATTAGCCATTCAGGGGGGAAATGACATTTCCCATTGCTTTCATTTCAAAGATTATTCCCCCTGAAAACACCTTCTGCTACAGCAAAGGGTGCCAATGCCAAGACAAGAACCTGGCTAGACAGATGCACAGTTTGTAGGAAGCATCGTTTCAAAAGAGAGAGAGAGAGAGAGAGCATACACTGTCATGATAGCTATAGAAATCAGAGGCATTTCTGCTCACAATCCCTAGATTTAAATTCCGGAGGCAAAAGGGCATGTGAAAATCACTCCCTTTGACTGTTCACAAAGCCCAAATATTCAGGCCTTCAGCACACATTGCAAGGTTCATCTTCCCAGTAAACAAGTCCAAGACTTTGGGCTATGTATTTGGGGTTTGTTTTTTTTAAAGTTGGAGTGGGAGTCAGTAATAATAGTCATTCTCCATATACGGGCTATCCTGTATATTTGGCTTTTAAAGGCTACAATATGCCCAGAGGCCCCTTCTTAGGTTTTTCACTCACGTTTCTATGCAAGTTACCAACATGTACATAAATTAACTGCAAAACTAGGCAAATGTTACAAAAAAAAATTGTATTCCTTTTTTAATGTTAGCAGTAATAGTACTGAATAGGGTTCCCAAACTTTATCTTTACCTAGTACTATCCCTAAATAAAGGAAGAGAAGCAAGATATTGTAGAAAAGCAATTCACCTTAGCCCTGCATATCTATTTAAAACCAGCTTCCTTCTTTGATAAGCCAATCAACCTCACCACAATAGCTTATCATCAAAGGAATTTTATTGATGGGACAAGATCATAGGTCATGGCTGGAAAACAGATTTTTCCCTCGGCCCTCACACAAAGGCAAACATTTTCCAATATTTAAAGTTATAATTTAGAAACTTTCCTTCCTGCTAAAGTGACAAGATGATTTGGTTCTTTCTTCACCTGGCAGGGAGTTAAGGGCTTACAGTTCTTATAGGTCACATGAGATAAGTATTGTATATGGGTGTGTATGGGGATATACATACATATATATATATAATGATTAGCTAGCTAGACCAATTGTACAGCTAAACCACCCTGAACACGCCCAATCCCATCTGATCTCGGAAGCTAAGTAGGGTTGGGCCTGGCTAGTAATTGGATGGGAGACCTCCTAGGAATACCAGGTGCTGTTGGCTTAACATGGGTGTGGGGCTAGCAACTCCACCCTGTAGGGAACCACCTTATTACTCAAATGCCAACAACAGAGTTGGAGTGCTGTGTGGTTGGTGGCCCATACCCTGCCTGGGGGGTGACGGGCAGAGAGAGAGAGATAGACCAATTAGATAAATGTATGTAAAGCTCCACCATTATGATAACATTTTTCTTCAGGCACCCACTTCTTAATGATCTGGAAGGCATGTAAATAACTTTCTGCCACTGGGTATCTGATGCCCTTTAAAAACAGCTCCTTGTGCTCGAATGGATGCTCCCAGTTTGATCACTTAAGAAGGCAAGGAAGCAGCTGTGGGAATGAAGAACCAGGCTGTCAATAAGGAAGGAGGAGCTGGAGCTGCGGGGAATTCAAGGGACTTGCCCAAGGTCCTATAGTAGTTCACTGGCAAGGACAGGGAATAGAATCTAGGTATTCGGCTAGGGTGGGGTTCTACCTAAAGGGAGCTGCCCTCTTCCCTGTGCCTTCCTTGGTAGCTAAACAAATGATAATGTTCACAATTAAAAAAAAAATAATAAACAACGGTATTGTTTCATGGCTGCATCGGAGCCAAGAAATACTTTTAGTCAGGAAACTAGTGACAAACTGGACAGAGTAGAAACAGAGATAAGTGAGCACTTATTTGCCAAATGCACAAACCAGACCCCCTGAATTTAAGGGATGCTGCTACCTTGAACTTTGTGTAGGAAAAAGAGGCCCTGAGACACAATACACTCTGGTGTAAAACACCAGGGAAGTGAATGGAGTTACACCCTATACGTGTTGCATCACAGTTTGATAGCCAAAATGCAGCACAAGGGCCTAATACACTTCACTTGGCTGTTCTGAGCCCCAGTCTCTTACACACATACAAGGCATGCATGCACACACTTGCCAACACAGAGACACTTTTTCATACACTTTTCCCGGGGCTGCCTAAATGACCCAGCTGGCAAGGGAGAAGAGTGGGCTGGAGGGGAAAAGATGGGGCTGGGGGTGGAGCAGAGAGGATGTTGGAGGGAAAGAGCCATGGATGAGAACAGGGATTATTAACACTGTCCCTTGTGATACCTTTTTTGCTCTCATTCCCTCTGTCTCTTTATGACCCTATTTTCATGGCTTTTGTCCCCATAGTCTCAAAGCTCCATTGAGGCGGGGAGGGGCAGGATAGACTTGGGAAATCGGGATCACAAGAGAAACCAGAATGAGATTGCTTAAACAGGATTAGGAATTGGAAACCAGGGAGACAGCATTTGAGGGCTGTGTACACCAGGGAAGGAAAGGAATTGTTTAGCGTGTTACTAGGAGTGAGGGATACAGATAAGAAAAGGGAAAATGTAAACTGTACACCAGGAAATGTTTCCTGACAGTGAAGTGGGAGGAGACACTGCTTTAGACATTTAAAACTGAACTAGCCAATACACTCTAGGGGATAATTGCACTGTAGTCCAGGAGTAACCGGCTGGATGTAACCTCCATCATCATTTCCATCTTATTCAATGAAAGATTCAGAAACTGAATCCAGTGGGTGAAGGGGACTTTACAACTCAAAGTCCACATACACAGGGAGAAATCATGCACTTTAGCAAATACTGCTTCAGAATGCAAATTTTTCGCTAACCTAGGCGGGGTTCTAGCTAAGTCAAACACAGTAAACATCCTGGTTCTCAACTTTTCTTAAGAAAACAAAGAAGAAAAGTCTAATTCACAACCGATATTAATTCAGCGCTAAGTACTAAAATTACTGTTTACTAAAGAACCCTTGTCACCCATTCATTGTGAAACCCACATTCAGATTCCTTGACTCTTCTTTCCTGAAGAATTCCTGAGAATTTAGCCTGTAATATGATCTGTCATTCTAAACCACAGCTGTGATAGGAGAAAGCTTCTAGAAGGTTAATAGAAAATCCTCCCAAGGTCAGATGTGAATCCAAATTGTACAAACAAATTATACAATTCATATACAAATTATACTAATCTAAATGATATGACTCAGTGCATTCTACGTGTAGTAGATTTAAAGCAGCAGGGCCTGCCTGAGGCCTGGAGTTTCTCTCGTCTTCTCTAGTTATTTTTCAGCATCTGGACATGCAGGTTCCTTGGTAAAGATCCAAGGTCTTTCTGATGCCTACTGGGAACTGGATGGAGACCCTCAAATTCTTTTGACACAGGCCACCAAACAGGGGGTCAGGAGACATTTGTGAACTGGGCTGGATTCAGACAGGTGATGGAAGGATCCATACATATCCCACTACCCATTTCCAGAGGCATTTACTCCTCTGGCTTAGGGATGTGGGGATAGTGGATTGTGATTATTAACACTATCCCCCTTGATACCTTTTTGCTCCCAAGGGGATTCCCCATGTCCCTCTATGACTATTTTCATGGCTTTTGTCCCTATAGTCTCAAAGCTCCATGGAGCAACCTCTGCATTTCTAGCCAATGAAATATGCATTTGATACCATGTGTCCCTCAGATCTAAATTATTTTATATATTATTATTTAGACTGCAGCAATACCTAGGAGCCCCAGCTATGAACCGAGATCCTACAGTGCTAGGTGCTATATAAACACAGAACAAAGTCACCATACCTCACAATACACGAACTGTTATGTGTTAGAGAGTACCACTTTTGTTTGACAAGTTACCTTCCCAGCTGTCACTATCTAACATGTATGTTGGCCTTAATCAAATCATTTTTGGAAAGATAAAGGGGAAATAGTCATTTAACGTCTGAACCAAGGTTGCTCTCAAGGTGTGGTAGTTCTTTTCCAGCAGTTGCTAGGAAAAAACAGTCTCAAGGAAGCGGCTACTGCAGCACACTTCAGTTCACTGCACTATGCAACGCTGGTGCAGTAATTGATAAAACACATGCTGTGCTAGCTGGAGATGCCAAAAATACATTGGCAGCCATTCATATCGGCAACAGTAATGAATATTAAAAGCCATGATTGTCAAATGCCATACAGGTTGACTTGCTCAGCATCTGCTAGGCATTTATTAATTAAGCTTCTTCTGATTAAGTTAGCCAGACATCCCATCTCATACTTATTGCATCACATTTTAGAGTCTCATAATAGAGAAGACGTGTTGGTTATCAAATGTGGACGTGTGTTAATTCTTTCAATGGAGACGAGCCTGAATCAAAACCCTAGATACACTCAGTTTGGAGAAAGCCAGAGCTAAACATTTTGGGGCTCTGCTAATTTTTAAAAGTGTGGTAGAACTGGTCAAACATTTTTATGCAGAAAGTCTTCCTGGTAAAAAATTAAGATTTAGTTAAAACCCCAATTGTTCATGAAAAATGTCAATGCAAAATATTATAAAAGCACTCATTAAAATGTATTCTTATAACATCATTTTTATTTAATTAATTAGCTGTGACATTCTAAATTTCCCAGGCCTGAAAAACTTGTCTCTCTGACCAACAGAAGTTGGTCCAATAAATGATATTACCTCACCTGCCATTGTCTAGCTACTATCCTCGGACTGACATGACTATAACAACACTGCATTCATTCCCCTAAGGTCATCTAGATCCCTTATTTTCACACCTCAGTGATTTGAGCATTGGCTTGCTAAACCCAGGGTTGTGAGTTCAATCCTTGAGGGGGCCACTTAGGGATATGAGGCAAAAATCTGTTGGTGATTTAATTGGGGATTGGTCCTGCTTTGAGGAGGGGGTTGGACTAGATGATCTCCTGAGGTCCCTTCCAACCCTGATATTCTGTGATAGACCAAACCTATTCCACAGTTTGGAATAGGTGAATCCAAGTTTGAAAAGATTCACTCTATGCTTGTCGGACACTGATGCAATTATTTCCCCCTGTTTCCCAGGGTAAACCAGTTTACCAGTGCTCTGTCCTAAACTAGATTTTCCTGGGAAATTGCCAACCCTGCCATAAGAAAAACCAAATCTGCAGGGAACATGACAATTTCTTGGAGGGCCAGTGTATGTGGAGCTGGGGTTGTCCTTAATGTTGGAAGGGAGTGGTGAAATGAGTTGCTATACTGGGGTTCTTGCAAACGGAGACAAGCCCGAGGCTCACAAGAGTTTGCAACATCTGCATTTGCTGGCAGAGAAACTCCATTATGTCCCCGTGCATCTTCCTCTGCTTTTCCTGCTGGAATTCCTGGGCTGGTCTCCTGTCCATTCTTTCCTTCTCCAAGCTGTCTGTGATGTTCACCCCCCTCCAGGTCCTTTGCTCCCAATGTCATGCAGCACCATTTTGCAGGATCTCATTGAATGTCATCCCGAGTGCTTGTCTTTCTCCTCATCTGGCTCAGGAGTTCCGCAGATGTGGAGACAAATTTAAGTGTTGACAACATTTGTGTGTGTCATCAGCCAGGGGTTCTCTCATACTGTGGAGAGCAGGACACATTTTAATACAGCGATTGTCTTGTGGACACCTTCTCTCCCCAAGAGACCACCTCTTTTGACAGCTATAACAGTTGCTTTCAGTGGGAAAGTACCTGTGCACTTCTAGCTTTCTTTTAAAGCAATTTAGCAGCTGAAATAAGGAGCAGGAGGTGTTAAAGCTGTGGGGTCAGCTAGCCCTCGCCTCAGATCGCCATACCAGAGCCAACGTCTGTATCTGGTCATTCTGAAGTTAATCAATGAATCATACAGCTTCTCATTTTAATGCAATTTTGTAAAGTTTGTCTGAAATGTTAATTTCTCCACTGCAGGTGACAAAGAATGGTGCTATCTATCACAAAAATGCAGTCACCCCGGCTGTGAAGGTAATTCTAAGCCGTTAATTTCTGAAATCATTTTAGTGCTGTGCTGTTTTACAAAGGGCCTACTTGTAGCAGCGATTCAAATCTTCCCACAAACAGCTTCAGATATCACATGCCACTCCATTACACTCAGAGATTATATCTTGTGCCTCCATTCTAGGGCCAAATTCATCATTGTGGTAAACAGGTGCAAGAACATTGATGTCAATGTAGAGGTAACAAGGTGCCACAGGACTCTTTGTTACCTCCTGCTATTCCAGACTAACACGGCTACTTCTCTGATTGATGTCAATGTAGTCAATCTGATTGACTATGTCATCAGAAAGAGGAAAACCCAGTCCAATTAAGTTAAATGATTATTAGGATAGTTAAGAGAAAGGGACAAAGATATGTTAATGACTCCAATGTTTGTTCTGGCTACCAATTTTGTTTTGGCTGAAGAAAACGCTGCCAATATAGGAAGTGGATCTGAAGAAGTGGGTTTTTTACCCACAAAAGCTTATGTCCAAATAAATCTATTAGTCTTTAAGACCCCCCGGACTCCTCGTCATTTTCCTGCCTATGTAAAAGGAACTTACAACATACCCGAAAGAGAACCATCAAGGCAGGTCACAGACACCAGCCATGCAATTCCACATAAATACTTGAGGCCTACATTTATATTTTAACTGGAAATGTACCCTGTGTTTTACTTCAGCCCAGCGATACAACAGCCAGCTGTGCCCCATTCACTCCTTTGCTTCTACACTAGCCATAGCGTCTAGTCTTACCTCGGCAGAGATGTCACATACTGGGAATAAAACTCAGGCATTCCTGGCTCCCAGCGCTGCCTTCAGCAAAACACTAGAACATGGAGCTGCAATTTAGACCTGTCTCATCCCCCCTTTTTAAATACATTCCAAGATACACCTTCCGAATGTTTACTGTTTATGATCAGCTAGCTAAGTCCGACACAGGCATGCTTCCTGTTTAATAGGGCATTGTTACAGACTTCATCTGCTTACATTTTCCAGTTGCACCAGTCAGTCATTGCTGGGCGTGTTTCACTGTTTTCCCTTTTTAAATATTTTGTAAACATGACAAAGAACCTCCCTAATAAACTCTGCCATTGAAAGAATTTTCCCAACCTCTGAAGCAAATGTAGATCTACCAAGGAGTAGTTTGGCCTTATCGGAATGACGTCACGTAGTCCTTCAATGAAAGCCATTTTTCCTTTCTCTTAAACAGAACCCCGTCTCTGGAATACAGTGAATGAGGAGTGTGGAAAAGAGAAACAATCACCTATCAATATTGTCACCAACAAAGTGAAGTACAAAGGGGACTTGAAACCATTTACTTTTGAAGGCTATGATATCAAGCAGTCCTCCGACTGGATCATAGAAAATAATGGGCATACTGGTAAGCTATGGCAATGAACAGGGTTCACCTATTTGCTGGGTTTTATTAGCTCCCTAAATGTTGCGATCAGAAACATTTTTAGTGTTGAGATTATTTTCTTCATACGCTGAAGTTAATTGGCAAGAGCTGATTAAGTAGCTATTTACTGATTCAGCTTTGATATTCTTCCAGGTTGTCTGTCTATTGGGAAGAAATATTATTGGGGATACTCTGTGACAGTGCTGTGTTGTGTCAGGTTATTAAGTGTACAAAAACTGTTTGTACTAAGGACATACAGCCAGTCTTTGGGAGCGGGGTACGGAACGAATATCTCCCAAGTCTCGATCCAGGGTCTTATCTACCAGACCAACCTTCCTCTCAGAGGTCCTAATTCCATCTCCTGGAGAGCACAAAGACTGCCATTTTTAAATGCATCACCCATCTCTCAGGCAGAGAAGGGTTAAGGGAAATCATCACTAGAAAATATTTTTACTCTTCCCAGAGATCCCTTTTATTCTCCCACTAATACCGGACCCAAACTCTGCTCTTACACAGGCTTTGCTTACCTAGTTTTACTCGATAGAATTGGTTTTAACCTTTTTTCATTTGCAGACACTTAAAACATTTCAAGTGGAGGTGCAGCCCCTTTTAGAAATCTTTGACATAGTTTGGAGACCCCTCGGGATCCACAAACCACAGGTTGAAAACCATAGCTCTATAGTTAGACTGGTATAAAGTGAAAGTGAGTCCTATAGTTGAGACACAGTAACAGTGTCTAACGCTAAACCCTGCAAGGCCCTCAAAGCAAATAAATACGGCAACACACACAATAGGAGACAAAAATAGAAACCTACAACTAAACCTCTTGGGACCAAGTTCACCTTCTAGAACGCAGATCTGTACATTTAAAGGGAAAAATCCCTGTTCCAACCATCTCCTTTCTAGATAACGGAGGAAGAAACCTAGTGTTTGTCTTAAAAATGAGAGAAGCTCTTGCTTCTCTCCTGGCAACAAACCAATCACTTAAATTCTCCCAACAAGGAAGTGTTTGTCTATTAACCTTACCCTGCACTGAAAAGCTACTATTGATTTATTTAAAAATTAAATTGATGAGAACAGTTGATTGATTAAAAGAAAGGCAGATGAAGATGCTACCACAAAATCTCATTTAACTGGCTTTCACCAACATAAATACAAGTGTCATCCATATATTGCAGAGGTAACAAAGTCCTGTGGCACCTTAAAGACTAACTATAAAGTTTTGAAGACTTTGTTACCTCTGCTATTCCAGACTAACACGGCTACCTCTCTGATTCTTGACACCATATATTGCAGTACCCAATTCTCGTCTGTTATGTAGTATTTTTCATCCATAGGTCTCCCCTTTACAAAGAGAGGTAAGTATCATTATCACCATTTTACAGATGAGAGAACTGAGGTACAGAGAGGCTAATAGCTTGAGCTGTAGAAGTACTCAGTATTTTGGCAAATCAGACCGTAGAGTGACTGGCACAAGGTCCTGTAGCAAATCAGAAACTCAAGTATCTGAACTCCTAGTCCCATGCCCTGGATAAAGGATTGGACTGTTCCCTACGTTAATCCCATTTGAAGCAGTACTCGGGAGTGTTCAGACTCAGATCTGGATCTCAAGTTCATTAATCTAGGTCACCCAATATAAAGGGCTGAGCCAAAACATTGAATCCAAAACACAGTAAACTTCTGGGAAGCCCCTCACTAGTTTCAACTATTTTTAAAATAAGAGCCAAATATTTTTTTTTCTTTTTACCTACTTGTTTCTACCAGTTAAAGTATCTCTTAGCGAGTCAGCAAAGATTGGAGGTGGAGGTCTTCAAAATAAATATAAGGCTATCGAGTTTCATTTCCACTGGGGCACTAAGCTAAGCAACAGATACAGCCCTGGATCAGAGCACAGCATAGACGGAGAGAGATATGCTATGGAGGTAGGTGAGATTCTATCTCTGTTAACGCAGCCGGGGCCAAGAACTCAGATGTCTTAACCTAATGTTGAATGAAATAAACCAACAGATTTTTTCCCAAGACTCCAGGAAGGGAATAAATTCTCAGTTCTTTAATTGTTTGTTGAGCCCTGTGGAGAACAGAGAGGGGAATGATCAGGATCTGGACGTTTTGTATGGCAACGGCAAATGAGGAGAGGCAGTAAAATCTAGGATTATTTAGCCTTCAGGGGAGGCAATAGCATTTCAGGCTATCAAACCCGTATCTCCTGGTCTCACTTATTCAGACACTTATTCAGACACTTCTGTTGTGACCGTGCGGTGACATGTATAAATTCCTCCACTAGCAGAGAGGGCAAATCCTACCCTCCGTAGACAAACCAGGTGGGTTTGATGCAGGAGGGTCCCAAGCAGGGTGACCAGACAGCAAGTGTGAAAAATCGGGATGGGAGTTGGAGGTAATAGGAACCTCTATAAGAAAAAGAGCCAAAAATCGGGACTGTCCCTATCGAATAGGGACATCTGGTCACCCTAGTCCTAAGTGAGTTGGTGGGAGAAAATCACCCTCCACCTCAGGTCACAGAGTAACAGTGAAACCACTGCAGATTCAGGGCGGCAGGAGCCCATATGCTTCTCTTATACAGGTGCAGGGAAGGGGAGGGGAAGGTGGAACTGCCTTTGGAAGCATGTCTTTGCAAATTCACCAGCCCCCTATCTTGCGCAGTGCCCTGCCCAACCTTCACAGTAGAACAGCAGTGGTTTCTCCACCCTCAGGGCACAGGAAAGGGGCCAGGATTTGCAGATGATAAATGGCTGTAAAGAAAAGGGAGTAATAATGGACCTTCCATGCCTGTATTACAGCTTCATATAGTCCACATGAAAGAGGGTTTCTCCACAATAGGGGAGGCAGTGAAAGATGAAGATGGTCTAGCCGTGCTGGGGTTCTTCATAACGGTAAGTTGCCAGCTTTTATTTTTTTTTAAATTGGCCAGACTGGCACCTACCAAAGTTTGGCCCGAGTTGCAGGGTTTGGCTGCAGAACTGGCCAGTACCCAAAGTTCCCCAATGTTTTCAGGGGGGTCCAGATCTACCATTTAAGTCTGGCCTCACCTCTAATGCGTCACCTGCCCTGCAATCAGAGTGATGGGGGGGGGGCAGCAGAGCTCCTGTAGATGCATCTGAGTTAGCTTCACTGCTGCTGTTATTCAAGCTGCCTAGATCAAAGCTAGCTCGGGAATGTCCACACTTGCAGCCGTCCCACCTCTGACCGTAGAGTGGACATACCCGCAGCCACTCTGTTATGTGCAGCTAATGATTTTTGTTCTGCTTCCTTTCCCACTTCTTTTCTGTTTCATTAATGATCAAATTCAAAGTCACGTGTGGGGCGGGGCACGTGGCTGAGGAAATGGATACATTTTCTGACTCAAAATATTGTTTCAGATTGGTGCAGAAAATGAAAACTATAAATCTCTAATAAGCATGTTAGAGGAAGTTGCTGTCAAAGGTAAGGAGCTTGGATTTATCAGTGGGCAAGTTGAGTTTATTTAACAATTATACGTAGGAGTTATAAAGCAGCCAGTCCTTCTCCTGGTACTCAAGTGAGATCTACACCTGACTTCACAGACAGGAGCATCAAGCCTAAGGTCTGGGCTACACAACAGGGCTATAATCGATAAAACTGTGTCACTCCGGGGTATGGGAAATCCACGACCCCTCCCTGCCACGTTGACAGTGCTGCGTTGGCGGGAGAGCTTCTCCTGCCCACATGGCTACTGCCTCTTGCGAGGTGGATTAACCAAGCCAACGGGAGAGCTTTCTCTGTTGGCTTAGAGCATCTTGATTCAAGCGCTATAGAGGTGCAGCTGCGCCCAGGCCGTGTTTTAAGTGTGGACTCGCCCTCAGTTCAGAAGACACTTTGAAGTGATTTTTAGCAAGGAAGACGGGCGTGGAGAGCTCACACAAGGTGCCAGTGCAGCACAGCTGTGCTCTGCAGGGGCTCTTGAGGAGGGCAGGCGCAGTGGATCCCTGGCTATGTTCATCCGGTAGCCCCCCCCCCCCCCACAACTAGCAATGGGGGACTACATAGGTGGCATTGCAACAGAGTTGGTGGTAGCAGCCAGAGCTGAAGGGAGCTGTAAACAGTGAACCTGTAACCATGCCCATTCTAGCTGATATTTCTCCATTGTTTTCCTAGGGTCTAAAAAAAATATGACATCTTTGCCACTGAAATCGCTCATTCCACCTGCAATGAATCTCACACGCTATTATCGGTACAGCGGCTCCCTGACCACTCCCAATTGCAACCAGGCTGTCATCTGGACAATATTTCAGGAGCCAATCACACTGAGTGAAAGTCAGGTAATCCATAGAGTCACAGACTGAAAGGAGCAGTGAACTCAATTTGTCTCTCTCACTCACACTCCCCTCCCAACCGTCTTTTCTACACACACACACACACACACACACACACACACACTCCAGTGTAGGACTGTCCCCCTTCTCCATTACCTGCTGCAGTCCAATCTTAAGAGACTCCAAACCAATGTGCCCATAACAGATTGTACATTGCAGAGCATGTTTGCCATCTCCCCCACCACTCATTTTGGTGGAAAAAACCCACCAAAACTCAGAATCCTTGCCCACTCCAAAAAAAGGGGATGGGCATATACTATAACTCATATGGCATTTTGCATACAAAGATCTCAGAGCAATTCTCAAAGGAAATTTAATATCGCCGTTTTAAAGCACGTTGTAATTAAGTGACTTGCCAACGGCCATACAGTGAATTAGTGGCAGAAGTGGGAACAGAATTCAGATGAATAATAGTTCAGTGCTCTATGCAGTGCCCCATAGTGCCTCTAAATGAGGGTCTGAATCATCTCCTAACTTTAGATGTCTTGAAATGTGTCTCTGAATTGTTTCTGAGAACTGAGTGATGGGTGACTGGCCTTCTTCCTCTAGTCCCATTTAGAATTTTATTTTATAGAACTTATCTTTTCATCCATCAAATCAAAAACACCATTCTGTCCTGCTTCCACTTCAACCTGAACCAATTTATTTCTGCCCAAGCTGCTATGAAGGTACTTACCACTAGGATACCTTATAGAGACAGAGTGGTCTGTTGACGCTCCCATCTCAGCTCTACCACAAACTCATTGAGTGGGCTTGGACAAGTCACAACCCTCTGGGTCAGTTCCTCCTCGGCGAACAGTGACCATGATCAGTATGTCCACAGTGTGATACCCCATCAGACTGAGTCCATAAGATTAATGATAGTTGCTCTGTGTTTCCTGAGAACCCAACACCCAGCCAGATGTGAACCAGTGTAATGGGGGATATGAGAAATTGGGGATGTGCCTCGCAGCTGGCAGCTGCTGGCTAAATTCCTGCTGCAAATAGCCAGGAGTTAGACTCTAGAGAAGAACCAGAGGAGGAGGCATGTAATCTTGACCCTTGCGAGTTGTCTTACAGGGACCCAAAGGATGGGGGCAGAAGCTGGACATAGAGAAAGGACTGGTCTCTCCAGGGTGGCTTGTGCTAGACAGGACGAGGATGTTTAGCTGGGGGGAAGTTTAAAGAGTCTGCCTGGGCTAGACGGAAGCATTTGTCAATGATCTAGGGACAAGTTTTGGTGGTACTGGTTCCATTTAAGCTTTAATCTACTCTTGTGCTTCAGAGCACCACCACGGTGTGAGGAACTATAGACTTGAGATAGGACACTTCCCTTTTCTTTCCCTCAAAAAATAAAACCCAACTCTTTTTGGATGGTTATGTGCAGGTGGAGAAGTTCTCGGATGAGCTTCACTTCAGTGAGAATACCTCATTACGCATGACCGACAACTTCCGACCTGTTCAACCTCTCAATGGCAGAATCGTGTACCGCTCTGCTGTCAGTGTCATGCAGCCTCCTGCAAAGGCTTTACTGGTGGTCCCAACACTTCTCTACATCACGAGTCTTCTTTTCCAATGAACACTTGCCATCCAACACCAGGTTTCCGGGGTTTTAATTTTTTGTTTCAAGAACTTCTCTCCAGTTGAGAAGCCCGACTACAGCTGATTGTACAACATAGCCTTGGTGCTTTTTCCAATGCTTATTAATAGGAATATTATTATATTATATATATATATATATATATATATATATATATATATATATATATATATATATATATATATATATATAAAAATAGGGCTGTCAATCACAGTTAACTCATGATTAACAAAAATTAATTGCTGTTAAAAATTAATCATGATTAATCACAGTTTTAATCACACTGTTAAACATTATTAAAATACCAATTGAAATTTATTATAAATATTTTTGGATTTTTTCTACATTTTCAACTATGTTGATTTCAATTATGATACAGAACAAAGTGTAGAGTTCACTTTATATTATCTTTATTACAAATATTTGCAATGTAAAGCTGATAAAAGAAATAATATTTTTCAATTCACCACATACAAGTACTGTAGTGCAATCTCTTTACCGTGAAAGTGCAATTTAAAAATGTAGGTTTTTTGTGTGTTACATAACTGCACTCAAAAATAAAACAATGTAAAACTTTAGACCACTCAGTGCTACCTCTTGTGCAGCCAATCGCTAAGACAAATCAGTTTGTTTACATATATGGGCGATAATGCTGCCCACTTCTTATTTACAATGTCACCAGAAAGTGAGAACAGGCGTTCACATGGCACTTTTGTAGCTGGCATTGCAAGGTATTTACGTGCCACGCTTTCTGCTGTTGGCATCTGACTCAGATGATAAAAATGAATATGCATCAGTCCGCCCTGCTTTGGATCGTTATTGAGCAGAACCCGTCATCAGCATGGAAGTATGTCCTCTGGAATGGTGAAGCATGAAGGGACATGTGAATTATTAGCACATCTTGCATGCAAATATCTTGCAATGCCGACTACAACTGTGCCATGTGAATGTCTGTTCTCACTTTCAGGTGACACTGTAAACAAGAAGCAGGCAGCATTATCTCCCGCAAATGTGAACAAACCTGTTTGTCTGAGTGACCGGCTGGCTGAACAAGAAGTGGGACTGAGTGGACTGGTAGGCTCTAAAGTTTTACATTGTTTTATTTTTGAATGCAGTTATTTTTTGTACATAAATTCTACATTTATAAGTGATACTTTCATGATAAAGTGATTGCACTGAAGTAGCTGTATTAGGTGAATTGAAAAATACTATTTCTATTTTTTACAATGCAAATATTTGTAATAAAAATATAAAGCACTGTGCACTTTGTATTCTGCATTCTAATTGAAATCAACATATTTGAAAATGTAGAAAACATCCAAATATATTTAAATAAATTATATGCTATTGTTATTTAACAGCGTGATTAATTGGGATTATATTTTTAATGACTTGACAGCCCTAATATATAATATAAAAATTAATTTCAGGGAACATCCTCAGTGCTTATGATAAATATAATACAAAGCTATAGAGAAGCCCTTTTAAAAATGACTTAAGACTTTTCTTTTGAAAGCAACAAAATGTATTAATTGCAACCGTATAATTTTAAAACATCACTGCAAGTGTGCTTAATGAGTCATCCAGAGAACTTATAGGGATTTGTACTCAGAGTGCCAAAGTGAGGTTCTGGATGCCATATATTTATATGCTACACCACAAATGAGGGACAAGAAACTGCTTTGATCACACACAGAATCCTCTATATCCTCCAACACTAAGGCACAACATAATCTGTTTTTTGTTTTAATCAATCAATCAGTAAGCAACACAGGGCTCATCCTACATATTGCAGGATACATGCTTTAGCCAGAAGGGAACATTTTCTTGCCTCTCTTTCCTTAACATTAATTTTAAAAAATAATCAAATCCTTCTTTAAAATCTACTGCTTTTGGATTTTAGAACATAGAAGTTACTATCCCAGGTCAGACTGTTAGTCCAATCTAGTCCAGCATCCTGCCTCCGGCAGTAGCCAATATTGGATGCTACAGAGGAAAAGGAAGACTCCACCCAATACATCTAGCTTCACACACGGAAATTCCTTCCTGATTCCCATTGGAGGCTTAAATCTGAAGACAAAAATCTTTTATAGTCTCCTATTGAATAATAAAATACTAGAACTGTTCAGATAGTGAAATTTCTCCCGGTGGAATTTTTCTTTTAATTTTTTTCCCCAGGTTTTCATCAAAACCCTTCCGTTTTTTGGTTTAGAATTGATATTTTGTGAACATTTCCATTTTGTTGAAAAAAAATGTTCTGATGAAAACATTTTGACCAGTTCCATAAAATACTCCAACACTTGTATGATACGCGAGACATATAGGATATATCCTATATAATAAAAGGCCAGAGGATGTTTGTCCAAAGCCGTCATGCGCAGTAGAGAGGGCCCGGACAAACAGCATGCTGGGAGTTGTAGTTCGGCGGCACCAAATGGCCGTCACGCGTGCACCACCGCGAGCCATAGAGATGGCCCGGACAAACAGCATTAAGCACTTTGGCCCGTGTACACGGGCTGTTACACTAGTGTATATATTATATAAATAAAAATAAATAAAGGGGTTGTTCTGTGATTTGTGTTGATATCGTCAGAGTTTATCCAGTCACACACTGGAAAGTCAATACACTGCAAAGATGGGTTTCTCCTGTTAAATTCAGATCACCTCAACAAGCAGAGAGAGGCAGTGTCTTCGAATTAAACCAACTGATTTAATCCTTTGAGCCAATGTAACGTAACATGTTGCAGCCTCTTAATGAATTTTAAATCTTGGCTATCTCAAAAAAGGGATTTTATACTGGGAGTGGGGAATGATACCTTTTTTTAGGGCTATGTTTGTGTACATGACACTTTAATATCACAACCAGATACTCACTCATGTGAAAGATTTACAAGGGTGCCTGGACACATTTTACTGAGGGCGAATGGCAGGGTGGGAAATTATTTTCTTCTCTACTGTATCAATTTACCAGCAAGTTATGAAGACTTGAAAACCACAGTGGTAAAGCAGATTGATATTTATACCTTTAGGAGAATATCCAAGACTGTAATTGTATTTTTATATTATTTAAGAGATTTCAAGAACTGAATATAAATAAAAGCTTGTGATTGAATGGTCTGAATCTTTCATCAGCCTGGTGTTTCTCCCCCTTTCTGCCCTCACAGCAAGTGCTAACAGGAGGAAGATATTTTCTGCATCTCTTCTAGACAATTTGGTTGCATCTTTGGAGGTGTTCCCCATTCCATTTGTGCATTATGATGTCAATGGTCTCTGAGGTCTTTGGGAGGCGGGAGCTCAGGGCAGGGGGTCGGGGTGCAGGAGGGGGTCGTTATGTGGGCTGCGACCCGGCACTGCTTACTTGGAGCATCTCCGGGGTGGCAGCGGGGCCAGGGCTTGTGCCGCTCCAGAAAGCGGCCACTGTAGTGTAGGATACTGCTCGTCCCTGCGCAAAGATGAGACCAGGTCTGGTACAAATGAGTGCATGGTGGGGGGGAGGGAGGTGTTCAGGAGGAAAAGAGACCCTAGAAGCCAAACTCTTGGCTGCTCAGCACAAATACTTGGGACAAAAACGGACTAAGCACCGGGGTTTGCCTCCAGACACACCGTAGGGACCTCGGCCCCATTGGCATTCTGAGGTGATTCTCTTCCATTCGGTCCTCCACAGGAGTCGACACAAACATGAGAGACCCACAATGACCGTAACACCGGCTAAAACAAACGAGATGTTAAACATCAGCCGGAAAGGGACAAACAGGGCATCCCTTCACGCACCTTGGGCACGACATCGCTCCCAACCAGGCCCCCTCTGTAGCTCCCACTCCCTGAAGCTCCGCTCACCACGCAGCTTCTGGTCCCTCTAGCTCCTCTTCCCACGCAGCCACTAACTCCCCCAAGCCGGTTCCCATGTCTGCTTCCCCTCTCCTCATGCAAGCCCCAGGCCCATCCCAAGTTGCTTCCCAGCAGGCTCTAGGACAATGCGGAGGTTCCCTACCCAGTGGGGTCCCCTTCTTACCTGCTTTGTGCACCGTTGCAGAGGGGATGAGGCCTTGGGCTTCCTGGCCAGCCGCCTTATAGGCTCTCCTGGGCTCTGGTCTGGGGGGGGGGGGGGGGAGGGGAGAGGAGTGTCTCACACCTGGAACAGAAGATCTCAAACAGCTGAACGAGTCCTATAACGAGTCCTATAAGGACCTCTAGCCACCACAGCCAGCATTTCAGGCAGTTTAGCCCACAGGCATGGGGACAAGATAGAAGGACGTCCAAATTAGCAAATGCTAATTAGCTCCCCTGCTGCAGCCAACTCCTGTTCCAACCCTGCACTGTGGTTCTCAGGAGCCAGGTGGTGTGGTAAAAAGAAATATGATCAAAAGGAGACTGGAGTGCAAAACCACAAACAGTTTTAACACGTTTTGAACATCTCCTCAAACGAATGAGCTGCTCTTGGGAGAAAAGCAGAAGCTGGAAACTCCTCAAGCACAAGAAGTCGATGCCAACTTCGATTGCCCTTCTCAAACCGGTAAAGGCTGGTTTCCCTGTCAGACCGAGGATGCAGAAAGCTGGGAAAATGGTAAACGGGGGCTAACCAGTTAATGTGGGGAGCATGGACTAGCAGTTGTATTCCTTGTATGTCAGACTGTGCTTGTGACTGACTTCTCAAATGTTAATTGATGGGAACCTTTACATGTGTAGCAAGAAATATATTGGAAACCTGTGTAACTGCAAAGCAAGGGATTAAGAATACCTTTTCAAACCCTGATCTGCTAGAAGCAGATTCTATTGCTGGAGAATCACAATCAGACACCACCTTTAAATAGGGATCATGTTTGTGCTGCAGGGACACTGAGGGCTTGTACTTGGGTTGCTAACCCTTGCTTCCACATATATAGGGATATGATCATCCATGCTACCTAGATTAAAGCCAACAGGTATGGAACAATCACAATGTCACTCGGCAATGTAGACATACTGTTAGTGGCTTCTCTGGCATGCCTGGCTGAAACCTCAGAGCTGCAACCTTTACTGGCTGCTATTCATCCCACCAGTGGCTGCATTTATCTAGATTTACAAAATGTGACTCTCAGTGGTGGTCTCTGCATTATCTGCAATTCCATGTTCCCTACAATTTCCAAATCCGTTTCAGAAGATTTAAAAGTTATTCTAATTCTAGTTATACTCTTTCAACTTTGGTGAAACAGTCTAATGGCACAGTAAACGGTGTGCTATTTGTCACAGCTAGCTCAGGAATTGCCCATCCATGGCACCCCTCAGCAGCTGCCCACGCAACCGTCCTCAACTTTTTCCCGCCTAAACCTTCTCCCTCAGTTACCTCAAGATTCTATCCCTGCTCTAGTCCAAGTCACCACCTTAATGCAGGAAACTCCTCTGATTTTCCACCTCTGTTCTTTCCATACTAAATAGCTATGGTTTTCCTTGCTGTCCCTTCCTTCTTTTGCAGCATCCTCCCCCTCAAAATCAAGTTAATCTAACAGCACACTGGCCTGTTCTGCAGCAGATTTAATGCCTCATTTGCTGTATTAAGACTTCTAACCAATTTAACCCCGCAAAGGAGGCACCACTGTAAATTTACCACACAAGTTATCATTGTTCTGTTCCCGGAGGTTTAGCACCACTGCTCCTGGTGCTTTAACCATTTTAACACTGTGTGATGCCACTATTTTGTGCCCAACCCAATGAAATGCCCTGTAGATTGATATTTTGTACCAGAGTACAGTGGTCCAAAGTTTATGCCGAGGAAAGTTTCAACACAAAAATGTTCCCTACAACTAAAGAACTGCAGTGAATTGTTATTGAAGTCAGATGCTTATTAATTACTATTTATTATTGCATAGTCGTCTAGCCAAGCAATGGCATCTTCCGTTGCGTGATGCAGTTCTTTTATTTAACATTCATAGAATATTTTCAACACCAATACTACTGTTCCCAGTTTTAACTAATAGGGTTGTAATTTTACCTCATGTTCTCCTTCATTTTTAAGTCTCTCACCAGTACAAAAGATACACAACAAAATGCAGTGTTGCCAACCCATTATGGGTTATACACATTTATATACACATACAAGAATGAAAAGCTACACAATTTAAGCCTTGAGCCTTAAAATTGCAACCATCCTTCCTCAACAGAGGGAGTTTTATAGGAACTGTGAATAAATAGGCAGTAGAAAATGTTTGAGTCCAGATCCACTGCATGAATCTGACGAAGTGGGCATTAGCCCACGAAAGCTTATGCTTCCATACTTTTGTTAGTCTTTCAGGTGCCACAGGACTCTCTGTCACTTCTGTATAAAGAAGGATCTTCCTTCATTTAAGTTTGACTGTATGCCTTTTCCTATGGGTCAGTGACTACATGTGGCATTTTTCCAGCAAGTAGTTTAGATTTAAACCATGGGACAGAGAACCCAGCTAAGAATACATTCAGGGTGTTTATTTTTTTATGAAAATAAACTTCCTTTTCTTTGCTCTTTGGTTATCTTACTGGCATCATTCAGAGCTTATGCTGTATGCATGTCAGTTTTTTCACTGATAACTTTGTTTCCTTCTGGTTGTTTTTAAGAATTATACATAAAGGTGAAAAATAGTGTTCATGTCCACCTTCCAATGGCAGTCAGGGAAAGAGTTAACACTTTCCCCTTGAACAAAGAATATACCACAGGTATCTGGCCTCCGCAGTTGAGCCCAAAGTTGATAAGAGGCCAAACTCAGCTAAAGTGAATTACTCAGACACGAATGCTTGTGTCTGTGGGCCTCCCTTTTATTTCATAAGATGAACTCCAACTTAGGAAGACACTTTTGCCTGCATTTATTTTAACTCTAGATTTGTGGGCTATTTACACTTCATTCTCCTCTCTTCTTAATCAGCCTATGCCATTTGTTGTATGAAATAATATAATCATAGAGATGTAAGGCTGGAAAGAACTCCTAGAAGGCTTTTAGTCCATCCTCTTTTCCTGCCCCTCCCTAAGGCAGAGCTAAGAATACTAGACAATCCCTGACAGGTATTGTCTTACCTGTTTTTGAAAACCTCCAGTGACAGGGATTCCACAACCTCCATTAGTAATGTATTCAATCACTTAACTATCCTTATACCAAGGAAGTTTTCCCTAATATCTAGCATAAATCTCCCTTGATTCAGATTAAGCGGATTACTTTTTGTCCTACCCAGGCCTGTTGTTTAAGTGAAAGCAGAAGTCACATTTTCAAGTCTAACTTGTATTTTTATCCCATATCATTGTTTAAACTTCAACCATTTGACTACTCTAAGGGCAGACTTTCGACACTGGGAGACAAAAGAAACTCATCTAAAAAGATGACCTTATGATAGATTTCAGCCAGTAGTACAGCACCAAGCAGAATAAATGAGAAAAAAAATGACCACTTGGAGACCCTTAAAATGCTCTTGATGTGTTTGGGATTTGCTTTTCAAAGATCTTAGCTGCCTGTTCTGTCTTCCTCCAAACTCTTACTCAGACCCTTTTGTACATTCACTAGTCCAATCACTAAAGCTGCATTATGTGATTTGGACTCCTTTTTGTGGATCCTAGACGGATGTCAGATGTTTTTAGAGAGACTGTTTAAAATAGCAAATGCTAAAGAATTCTCTCTGGTAATTTGCATATACAATTTCTGGAAAAAGGGAACCACACAAAAACCTCAAAGCTGCAAATGGTACTAAACAGCCTGTCATAAGTGTATACATTATTTACAAACATATACAGAGACTGCAGATAGATTCTCAGCCAAGGAAACAGACTGTTTAGAACTAGAGAGGTTGTTTTCTTAGCTTTCATCTACAACTAAAATCATTAAATACATCTTTACTCTCATCTCTGTTAACCTGCAATACTTCATTCTGCCTCTTTGTTAATGCATATTATAGTCATTGCTGGAACAACGTTCATGCAGAATATTAAAAAACAAAACAACCAATAGAAAAACAAAAACCACCGCACTTCAGTGTGTGTAAAATCCTCAGGAAACCAGCTCATCTGAGAACTGAATATGTATCTTTCTATCTGCCATACACCCTCCAGAACTGCGAGAGCAACTTACATAGACTAGCAAAGCTCATTTATATTATACTGTACTCTATCTCTAGTTTTCTTGTGTAAAACTAAGGTATACCAAGCATTAAGTTGTTTGAGATAGAATTGTTGTAGCTATTAAGTATTTATTAGAGAATTAAATAATTTTCCTCAATTTTATTTTTGGGAGGAAAAATATATTTAGAGGCATGAGTTTTTTTTAAAATCACTCCATTATTTCATATTCCTTCAAATTTGGTCCCAAGATCCCACCTCATATTCTTCTGGTTATTGATAATCCTCATTACATGTCCACACACCACTGCCAGTTTTCTTTGCCTCGTGTATCTTGTTGAGTAATCAAATCCCTGGAACATTATGAAAGCAATCCTTCATTATTTCTCTAATTGGTGAACTCCATCTGAAAACATTATGTACTCCAAAGGCTACTTTTTCCCATGGTTCATATTTCACTAGTAGTAACTTAAATTAAAAATAAATAAAAGTGGAAAGATGGGTAAGGAATCTAATACTCCATGTGATACCCTCAATCCCATTTTGGGCCAATGGCCAAGAATAGTTGGATCTGTGCAGGGACATGCTGCCAATATTTTATCAAGGGGATCTTACAAAAATCCTCCTTGTGATAAATTACATTCTAGGGATGCAAGTGTTTGCAGTAAGTACTGGTGGGAGGCTGAGGGACTTATTCTGCTTTTGTCCTTTAAACAGGAACACGCTGTTATAGTTGCAACCGAGGAACAATGAAAGACCACTTGGCAAACAAATGTCTATTAATTGTACTAGCTGGAAATGCTTAAACTTTAAGTAACAAATATGCTGAATAGATTGAGTGGAACACAATGATCAGATTGTATCGTGTGAGTGTGTGTGCACGCATATGTGCAAGCCTTCCCCATATCTTTTTTTAAAATGCTGATATGGAGCAATAAAATATCTGCATAGGGACCAGGGGATAAGTGATTTCTGCCATGGGTGATTTAGCAGTAAAGGCTAAACCCTTTCATCCAACTTTCTGGTCAGTTTGCTGGTGAAATTTTAACCAGCAGCTGCTTAACTCAATGTGAAAGATGTTTAGTTCAATGCATTAAAACAGAAAAATCTGAGCAGCTGCAGCTATAACTACTCAGAGGGAGAGACAAAGAAGTTATACTTACCTAGAAAGAAAAACAAAGTGTGTGTTACGTTTGTGTGTGCAATGTTTGTGTGTGCAAGACAAAGAATTTTCTGCCTACTCATGTTAACTGCCCACTCAGCAGTGGTTAGCTTTGCATTGTAAGCCCCATGGGGAATTGCTAGCTGGAGGTCAGAGGAAATATTGCATATACTGTAGCTTTTTATATAGTATTAGGAGTGACATGTGATACAAGGCTGCAGCTGCTGATGTTACTGTAGCAGTTACTTCCTTAGAAGTAAAAATAGCGTCAGGTCTCCTTGTTCTTCACCTTGTCTCTCTCATTGCTCTTTTTTCACAAGCGCTCTCCCTGGTTTATTTTAATGTCGGCTTTATTAGGAAGTGGGGGTGCTGGATCCTCTCCCTGGCATCAGAGGAAAGGCTTCCCCTCCCTCTTCTTCCCCACATCTTGAGAGCGGAGGCAGGAGGTTCTTCAGGTTTTCCTGTAGCCTCTTTTTCGGAGGTCTCCATTGATCCATTTTTGTTTCTCCACCACGTCCTTGCCTTCACCTCTTTGTAGGCAAGTCGTCACATAGACCAGCCAGTTGGGGGTAGTAAAAGAGTCAAAGGGTCATTTCTGTATCATGTCAGAGCTCCTCTTACACAAGGAAGGCCTGAGGATTTCTGTGTAACTGTACAGCCAACCCCCTCAATTTTTTTCTTTTAATATAAATTTAAGATCTGCTATTCTTTTAACTTCAGACAGCAAACAGCACTGAATCCACCACCCACCCGGTCACTTAAATTCTTTTCTATTCAGTTCAATTTGTTCTCTACTCAATTCAATAGGGCCCTAGGCCAGAGAGAGTACTCTAGATTTCCCCGAGTTCAGGGGGAAAGTATAAGCATTATATCTGATTTCACTATGAAGATTGGTTACAAATGCTACTGATGCATGGAGTTTTTGTGTAGCAGCTATTTACACCCATGGAAAGAGCAGCATGACTTTGAACTTTAAAGTGCTGAAATCTGACTGGGTAAGTCATTTAACCTCTTGGATCCAGAAGGATCATTTAGTTTGCAAGTTACCTTGAAGATACAAGCGCTATGTACATTCCAATGAAGGGAGAAAAGACATGCTTTCAGATATGCAAGGTAGATGAGATTTTAAAGAAATTGAACTGGAAAGAGTTTCTTCTAAGTTATAAGGGCTTCAGCAGCTGACATACCAAACAGAGTATTTTTAGAATGCAGAGAGAGGTCCTATGGTAGACAGAGTGTACAATATTCCAGTGCCATAATGCCAATGGATGGTCAGTTATTGCAAGAGAAGATAGTCGGTGAGTGATCCAACTTTTATATCAAACTAAACTTGCAGTTATTAGAGCATGTTTAAAAAAAAGTAGTTACTATTTCACTTTTACAAGCCCTATGTTTCATTTAGTTAACTACAAAGAGGCGCTATGACAGTATATTACTCAGAAAAGAGGGGTCAGGATTGGAAGGGGGTAGAGAGAGACCTGATAAAAAGGTGGTCTTGCTTCTTTCACCAGAGAAAATTGAGATCTGCTTCCTGGAAGCCCCTTTCTGCTCCCCAAAGAGAATAAAGACCTCACTGAATCCCAGGAAGCACGTAATTTGAACCCAATACATTTCCAGATATGTTAGATGTGGTTAGAAAATAACCAGTAGAAAATACTAAAAATCAGCTGTAAGCCCTGACCAGCTGTAACGGATGATAATAGTTTATACTGTGTATTACTGGGGCAGAAGCCAATGCTACTTTTACAAAACTTCATTGCCTAGTTGTTACACGTGAAGAATTATATAACCGCTCTCTATTTCACTTCAACTCTGCACCCCATAAAAATACAGCACACTGAAAAAGTAACATTAATGACACTTATGAAAAAGGTAAGATTGCTTAGGTGTTACAGGCAAGAGGTTGTGGCTTAAAATGTTGGGATGGCCTTTGAAAATAGAGATTATGAAAATTCACTGTGCATTGGTGTATTTTTCCTATGAGAGAAAATAACTTGAATTTTAATAAATCATCATGGGCTTGTTTTGCTTTATCAAAGGAGATTTGTTTGTTCTGTAACTCTATTTTTAAATGAGGTGTTTAAATCTAGCATACCAGGGTCAGTCAATAAATCACGTTGTGTGACATAGAAGCTCCGATTGATAGCTTTGTTTTCAGTTTCAATACTGACAGTAGAAAACAAATCACATGGTGAAGGCTGCATATAAAAGAAAACCCAGAATCTGAAATTGGCTCCAAAAGCTGCTAATATGCAACTACAGTCCACAGACATCAGTAATCAATAGGACATAAAAAAGCCTCTACTTTATATGATCACATTACTTTGTCCCAGAGGCTGAAGGGGAGACAAGTAATAACATGTACATGAAAGGTGTGTATGCTGTAAATCAGAAAGAAAATAAAAATAAGCAGGATGACAGTTATAGATGCACAGTAAACTATGAAATTCACATAATTAAAAAAGCATCTGACTTTTGAAAGTCTAACAGAGTATGAAAGCCATGAGAAGAGTAGAGTTTGATGTTGTGAAATGGCCCCAAAAGAAAATAATAATGGTTAACTATATGGTTTTTATATTCATATGCTCTGGGGTGTGTGGAAAAAAACACCCCCGCCCCCCCGGGCAACATAAGTTATACCAACAAAAGCACCACTAACTAGCTTTTATACTGGCCATCAGTTTATTAAGAAGAGCAGGAGATTTTTTTTGTTAATTAAGTGGGAAAAACCGAAGTGTTCATACAAACCTATAGTGAACAACAACAAAACTATAGAGAAGTATCCTGGAAAAATTCCAGAATAGCTAATTACATGCTGCCTAGCATAATGCCTCTTATATTCATGATTTCAATTGATCTTAGTTTTCATGTCCTGTCGTAATCTTTTGTAGTGTTGTTGGGGAAGCGAACACCATTAATTACCAGAGGTAGCTGCATTTCATTGGTAGTGAACTAACTCCTGAATATTTGTAGAGGCCCCTCTGGAATTCATTGAAATCAAATTTAAGGTAAAATAATATTACTATTATTAAAAAGCACTACATAAATTCACATACAAATCGTTACAAATTCAGGAGGCTTAATTTTTTAAAATAGTAATCAATATTTTAATTTCAATACAAAAAAGGCTTATCTGTGCAAATTCAAAGTGGAATTGACTGTGGTTTGCATTCTTTGGTTTAAACAATAGTACAATCACATTTTTCATTATTCACGATAACACAATGTTTATCTTGAGTATCACTGTGGAATTCTCCCACATCTAAAGAATGTACTGCTAAAGAGGATTGCACTGTGCAATATCTTTTAATAAAACATGGAAGTGCAAATTGCCAAATATTGATCTGTTATCTGAATCAAACACCTTGTGAAGGGACCTGCTCATCAAAAGGATTTACTTTCATATATTACTATAGAAGTTTTTCCATCAAGATACCAAAAGCTAAGTATTCTGTAATACTTTAATCCACATTATGAAATCATAAGGAAATTTCTTGAAGATCAATTTATTTTAGTGGATTAGCAACAAACCATTAACTCTTTTTCCTAAATAATCTTGGGGATTTGATATAGAGGTTCTGACTCCACATAGGAGAAGGAAGTTTTAAGATGCGATTAATCTGGCTGCTAAAAATTAGTAAGAAACATGTTTTTCAAAGCAGAAAGACTTGGGTTTGTCTACATTTATATTGCTGTAGTGACGTGGCTGCTCTCTTATAGTGCTTAGTAAAGACGCTACCTATGCCAACCAGAGAGTTTCTCCAGTTGACATAGATACTACCCCTTCCTGAGAGGTGGTAACTAGGTCAGAGGGAGAAGCCCACTCATCAGCATAGTGCTGTCTACACCAGGGGTTAGGTTGCTATAACTATGTCACTCAGGGGAATGGATTATATGGACACGCATTTCCATGCATGCTTTCGGCTAGTGATAAAAAGAGCATGAGGTTCCATGTGTCAATGGATAGACCAACTTCTTCTTTAAAAACTCCTTCGTGATGACGACGCACAATGATCCATGCAAAAACCATAAACAATGAACAACAGACTAAACTGATATGAAACACAACTACTCTTTTGTAGATAACATTTAAAACAAACGGACAGATGTAGAGATTCATCTGCTTATGCAAACCAGACTCTATAGAGGGGGACAAAGATCCAAGCAGGAGCAATGTGTGAACACTTAAGAAATGTGTTTCTTGGCACATTAATATGAGATGTCATGACAAATTTTTTCCCCTGATTCTCTTCTTGTTTTTGCATTTTATACCACGATGACCCCTTCCACAAGAAGGAAATGGGTACTTCACACGCTCTGAAGTGCATTCTTTTATCAATCATATGAAAAGCAATCAGATCAACACTTGAACCTGAAAGCAAATTGATACAGATCATTTATTTCAAACTGTACTATTAACATTAACTTCAGAAGTTCTGTGCTTCTTTTTGCTGTGGAAACCAGCTTTAATAAAGAAATAGAAGGCAGAAGATTTTTTTGTATCAGATAAAGAAAACTTGTTAGCGTCTCGAGTGAAATTCCTGTAAATAGAAGGATTATTTCCCATTCTTATTTAAAATTGTTGGTTAAAAAAAAAAAGGCCATGCTGGAAATCCTGACAATGTAGTATTTGGAATTTTGGTTTCTGGAATAAACTGCTTTTATTTGAACCCAGGGAAAACCAGTAGTAGTTAACACTGCCACTCAGTGGTTTTGAGCTCCACTGTACTGTTACACTTTCCAATTAAAAGAACAAGGACAGGTCAAATTATTAAGTTTGGTGAAAAAAAAAATATGAAAACTTGAACGGATAGAAAACTTTGCATAATTTTGTTAAAATTCTATTTATTCTAACACAAAGATTTTCAGCATAAATATTTCCCAACTTTGGGGGCAACCCAAACATCACATATTATGCTAGCTTCATGAGAACCTAAAAGTTAAATGACTAGAAACTATTAAATCTATTTTCATTGTCCAAAGCTGCAAGAAATGCAAAAAACAAAGAAACAAACAAAAAAAACCCAGAAAATTAGGTTTTTAATATTTTCACTTAATAGGTTAAGGTATTATTTGTAATTATAGGTATGTAAATTTACTTTTTAAAAATACAGTTAACCTGATACATTCAGAAAATAAAAGGAACATTGTCAGATTAAAATAATCCAAAATAATTAAAAGCAATAATTGAAAATAAATGGAGAAAGAATTTTTTTTAGCTCATTTTAACAGGTGTATTAACAATACTGCAAAGAATTTATAACATACCTACTCATTCCATTCAATCCTTTGGGTCCAAAAATGTACAGAAACTCTTTGAAGAAAGGTACTGAAACTTCAAAGTAAAAAAAATAAACTTGCATTAAAAATTAACTTTGACACAAAGAAATTATGACACGTGAGCTGCATCCACAGTATTTAATTTGTCTGAATAATATAGTTACAGATAAACAGGTTCACTCCATATACAATTACTGATACTTTATTTATACAGCTCATATTCCAATACATCAACACTTATTTACATGGTATTTATGTACATTAACATCTTTCTAAAGTCAGTGCATTGTCAATAAGTTTTATACAATAATTTACAAAGTGAATGTAGTTAACTTAATAAATTTCCTGCTAATTCATGAATTAATTTAATTTAAAAAATTAATTACAACCAATGTAACAAACACAGAAGATCAAACAACATTAGTAGATTGTGCTACCTGCTTAAATAAAACCTTTTAAAGTAAATAATTTGAAAACCTTTCAATTTTCATGGAGTTTGGCTAGGGAGAGATATAGACAAATGTGATCCCAAAATCCCAAAATGAGAAATTCCACAATTCATAACATTTGCTTTTCTTCAACCTCACTGTTTAGACCACTCTAAAGATAAAAGAACACACAGAATAGGGACCGACACCTTCGGTCAAAGACAATACTTATTTTGAAACTGGTCAATCCTTATAGAAGTACAACTTCCATTTAAGATTATGGGGGGTTTTGCCTGAGTAAACACAGCACGATCAACTTTATATAGTTTCTTAAATGGATAAAAACAGCCCCTTTCTGAAAAGTATTTACTTACCAGTTGATTTGGCATTGTTGTAGAACACATTGAAAGGAGGCTGAATATTATCTAATTTTACAGATCTACAATGCAAATGTAAATTTAATCAGTAATTATGCCAAGTCTAAAGAGGGATGCTTAAGGAAATGAATGATAAAATTACTAACTTGCTGAGGCTCAGTTGAAGAAAAGGCTGAAAAGAGTAAAACATTTACCTCAATTCAGATATGCTAACAATTTAACACAGCTAAAATACTAAAAGAAATGCCTACTCATAAATAACCTTTTCTCCAGTCTTGAACAAGCCCCAATCCTGCCTTCCTTGCTCAAGCCAAAGCCCCACTGACTTAAAAGGGAGTTCTAGATAGGCAAGGAAAGCAGAATCTAGCCAGTAAGTAATAAAATGAATGCCAAGTAGTAGCAAATTTGTTGACTAATGCTGTTAAAGGGGTGCCGGGGGGGGGACACGGGGGGGGGGGGGACACAGTTTTCCAAAAACCCTGCAAATTAATGCCTAGCCTGTTACAGTAAGAAAATTTGAAAATGCAAACCAATTAAAAAACCAAACCCAGTTTAAATTATGAAGTAAACAAAAATCCTTCTTGCCTCTTAACATAACTACCTGACAACCATCATTTCTGACATTTGTTTTAAAAGACATAGTAGATAATAGTAGATAACATCCATTCACTCTAGAGCCCTTACAGCAACAAAAATAAACAATGCTTCTGAATTGTACTGGTATGATTTTTTTTTTTAAAAAGTGCAAAATTTAAAAGCAACACTAGTAATAAAACATAACATTGTTCCTTCCTTAAGTTGGGAGCACTTTGTGCAAAGTGCACATTCAGACACAATGCATATAACCATAGAGTCTCTCTTTTTTTCTTTTTTTTTGTGGAGACTTTTCAGTGTCTAAAAGACAGAATTCCTCAGGCCAGATAGCCATACCTGAAACTTGCTGATCTGCACAACCAACATGTGGAGAAAACAAATTATAATAAACCATTCAAGTGCAGAAATCAATCTGCACTCAAATTAGGATTTCGTCATGCTCCCAACATATTGAAAGCAATGATACACATAAATAGTGGCAAAAATGGAAAAATTCCATAACTATTCTGTAAGCTTTGTGCACTTTTCATTTTCTTTCTTTCCCTGTCTTGCCAATAAAATGGGATGAAACTTCAGGAAAAAGGAGGTAGCAATATCATGTTGTCAACAGACAACACTACAATTTTTTCCCATCATCTTGGATCTAAGGAGAACCTTAGGATTTTGTTAGAATAATTGGTAAACTCTACACTACTCTGTTTAGCTCTTATTTGGACTATTTCATTTAGCTCTTATTTGGTCCTCGTTGGCTTTCATCAAACCATTTTATTTAAAGGCCAATGGCAGTTTTAATCTGATGTCTAACATCAGAATTGTTTAGAGCATGTAGTGAGATATTAGAACAAAAACTATGTTATGTTAACTGCTATCTAATTCGATTTTTCTTTTTGTGCTTTCTGACCACAGGATAAGACAACTGACATTTAGCTCGTTCACGTCAATAACACTGTAGCCAAATGTCAGTTTCATCCTGCATTCTCTCAAACTGTCCATGGAAGATCACTTGTTTACTGTAAAACACAGTACTTTTTATAATCAGACTCAAAATCTTCATCCATGCTGCTTGTGTCTGCCATCTTTTTGCCATCTATCTTTGGCAGAAACTGTGCATAGTCTACCCCCTGCTGCTCGTAGAAAAGAATGTAGGCAGAATCGGTGTCGATTTCATCAGGATGTAATTCCTGTAAAGCAGAACAAACGTTTACTAAAACTTGCTTTTGTACCACTGGGCTACCATCACTAAATTTAAATACATGCATTTATTGTAGAATCAATTATTTTAAATGGACAGGTAGAACAAGAACAGCCAAGCTTTCTCAATCTGACATTTTATTAATCAGGTTAAATCATTTACTTCAAAGCGAGTTGACTTTTATTATAATAAATGCAATTACTTAGAAAATATTCAAACCACAATTATCCAGTAGCTTCAGTTCAAAATGTCTAGCACAAATGACAAAATTTATTTTGTCTAGATTGTTATTGGGCAACTTTTTCATTTTGGTTCAAAATCAAGTATGTTTCCTTACTCTGTTCGCAGCTGATATGCAAATTTAAATGTTAAAAGTTTTCCAAGTACAATTTCAGGTCACATTTTAATGTTCATATGTTACTATTTTTCAAGCTATTCATATTTCTAAACAAACAGTTCACATAAAATTGGGTTTTAGCCTCCCAAAACTAATCTTCATGAAAATGAAATATTTACCTTACAGCTGCTGTCATTGTAACAGTACCACTTGCTATTTGGGTTTTTGGCATAAGTGACGTAATGACCTCCTCCCATAATTCCTGAATGGCACTAAAAAAAGATTTTTTTTGGTATTAAAAATATATCATTCATCGAGATTGAAACCAATCTGCCTTCTGTCACTGAGTGGCAATGGTTCAAGACATCCCTTGAAATCAACAGATCCTAAAATGCTCACCTACTGAATGCTTCAATGTTATAGGCTCTATTTGGTCAAAGATTTTTCCTCAGCTGTCAAGCAGAAAAGTGCTATGGAGAGATTAACTTTTCAGTTATATTCAGCTTTATGGTAAACTGAATTTACTGAGGATAACTCCATTTAACTCTTCTTTTTATTCTTCTTCTCAATAATGCACGTGTAATTCTAAACTTAACAAAATTTCAGTTTAAACATATTTTACTTATATAAAATGTCAACTTACCGAAATTGCATATAGATTGTAAATAGGGTTAAAACAGACTTCTCTTTGGTCATCTGTAATATCTTCCTCTCTGGGATTATCAATCACACCATTGATACTGCCATTACTATATGCATTCTGCTCACAAACATATCCATTGGCTAAAGTCATCTCGTCCTGAAAAATGAATAATTCACTCTGGCTACCACCCAAATTGTGTCCTTTGCTAATGGCATCTCCTTGGTCAGAAGTAAGTTTCTGTTCCTGGTCAGTACCATTCTCTTTACTTGCATCCAAATTTTCTTTGCTATTTGATAGTTTGTTTTTACCTATCTGTGGTAGACGCAGCCGCCCTTTACCTCTTCCTAAAGTCCTTGGGCTACTATTTGGGCTACTGTTTTTACTTGAAGGACAGCTGGTTCCACTTTTCCTCCCTGGTATTGGAGATGCTGTAAAAGAAAAAAGTTAAAACCTTATAAGGTAATCAAGCTGAAGGCCTAGATTTTCCAATATAAGAATTCTTCCAATAACCAGAGACACTACTGAACTAAACTTTTGGGATAGATAACTTTTTCTTTTTAGTGACCGATGCATACTTTATATAGTTAAAAGTCAGATTGAGACTATTCATTTTACATGAATTAACTGGCAGATCCTGCTAAGCAAAAACAGGTCACTTACTCCCCCGCCTCCCAAATCTACAATGGCACACACAGCAGTTGAATAACTTCAAGCCACAGAAAATTAGATATGCCAATATATATCAACCCTGAATAACTCAACTTCTTATTAAGGAATACTGTAGTAGGCTTACAATGGAAGACAGTGGCAGAAATCAGTGTTTCAGTATAAACACAAATAACCTCACTTTTACAATGAGTACCACTCTTCAATTGGCTTGTATTTTACAAATTCAAGGTAAAGATGATTTTGAAGGAGGAACTACTATACTACTTGCTATATGTTAATAATCAATAATTTCTACACTGCAATTTATAGAGACTGATTTCCACTATTTATTCCCTACCTTTGATATTATTCAAGATGCTACTAGTGTTAAATGAGGATGGACTCCTGTTTAGCACATCTCCTTCGCCTGATGTATAAGTATTCTGGAGATCTGTTTTTCTAGGTTCCCCTTGCAGAATCCGTGGCTCAGAAAGGTCATCCAGCTGAGGAGTTAGCTGCTTTCGTTGACAATGACTTGGATCCCTTTGTACCAGAAAGGCACTTGGGTCAAAATTTTCACGAGGAAATTTAACAATTTTCTGAGATTTTATCCAGCGGCCATTTACAAACTGAAATCGTTTCAGGTGAATTATCTAGGGTGAAACACATCAAAGAAAACAAAGTGATGGTTATATCAACAATGACCTAATCAAGTAATTTAAATGTTTATTTTATCCTTCCAGAGAAATACATACTATAAGATTAGAGCACAAATCAACTTGCACTGTACCATGTGTGTGGTATCTGGGTCTATGGAGGCAACATCTACCAACCAACGGTAGGTAGGAGATAAAGCTTTAGTAAATAAATAGCAAAGCATACTTTGTGTTCTTTAGAAAACTTATAAATTCAAAGGCAGCAAGTGTAGATGTTGCATAATTTAAAAAGAGAAAACAAGGCTGTGTTTTATACAGGTAACAGAACCAATGGCACTACAATAAATGCAATGAACATGTCAATCCTTTGCTGCAGCAGGACAAAGCATTAAAGCAGAGTTACAGCAGGTATTTTTTCATTTACATTATGTAAAACTGATACTACATGTGTAGCAGGTTCACATTGAGTCAACTATGATAGCCATGAGTCAGCTGTGACAAAAGGGAACATAGGTAGATATAAACCTTAGTTATTCTGTGTAAGTAGGAAGATGTACCCAGCAATCCGAACTCCTGTGATGAGTGTACATTTTTACTGTTGCCCAAAAGAAAAAGAAATATTATTCAAAGTTGTACCAAAATAGGGGGAAGCCTCCAAAGGTCCAGTTTTTTAGTGGCCAGGCAATGAGTCTTGCACTTGGAACAGTAATACATCTCATCTTCTCCCAGTTCCTCCTCACTGGTGAAAGCTCTTAGACAGCTATCCAGATTGATGGGCTCCGCCTGAGCCCGCCGGCTTTGTTCAACACTTTCGTGCTCTTCTATAATCTAAAGAGGTTACCAGATTAAGATGAACTTTGTATCTTGGCAACTTGCCTAATATAGTAGACCCTCAGAGTTATGATCACCAGTGTTACGAACTGCCCAGTCAACCAAAGACCTCATTTCAAATTGGGAGTACACAATGAGCTAGGAGCAGAATTGCCCAAAAGAAAAAAAAAAGAGAGCAAATATAGTACAGTATTGTGTTAAACAAATTACTAATAAAATAAAGGGAAAACAATATTTTTCTTCAGCATAGTAAAGTTTAAAAGCTGTATCGAATTAATGTTAAGTTGTAAATTTTTTAAAGAACCATAATGTGTTGTTCAGTTATGAACATTTCAGAGTTACAAACAGCCTCCATTCCCAAGATGTTCGTAACTTTGAGTTTTACTATACCTCAAAGACATACCAAGTTCTTCAGATTCATGTCCAGGGTTCTTAGAAGTACCTTGCAAACTTATTGGGAAGTAACTTATTTAACTTGTTTGCGAGGAACTTCAAAAGCAATTTTATGTAATAAAGTCACACGTATGTCATCTTAACATGAAGCTCAGGAACACAAATCTTTTAGGAAGTGGCTAAAAAAAGTCTAAAGTTTTTTATAAAAATAAAAATAAAATTAGCAGGGCCTGGAGCTTTACTATTTTCATATGTTTTATTTTACCCAGAATTTTTTTTAATCCCACACTTTTGTACATGTTGTAAAATTTAGAAGTTATTTATTTTAGCCAGTTCTACATCTCCTCCTTAGGATGATTAGGTAGAGAGATGTTACTATAGAATTTTGTTAAGACATTCCTATTTTTGTCCGATTCCTCCATTTCTAGTGTGCGGAAGGAAATAAATATAAGGTACATTTAGTGCCTTTCATCCGAGAATCTGAAAAAATCCTTTACAAATGTTAATTAAGCCTCAGACACTCACCTGAGGAACAATAAGTATTACAATTCAGTCTACATATAGGCAAATTGAGGAACACTATGATGGCTGCCATCAAATTGCCATGGACCCTAAAAACAGGATAACCTTAGGAGAGACAGTTATTTTATTAAGAATCAGAGAGATAGCCGTGTTAGCCTGGATCAGCAGAAGTGACAGAGAGTCCTGTGGCACCTTAAAGACTAACAAAAGTATTGAAGCATAAGCTTTCGTGGGCTAGTACCCACTTCGTCAGATGCCTGTTACTTTCACTGCCCTGGGAATGTGCACCTTTTGTGGTTATCAAAAGCTTTATCACCATGTAAAAGGCCTATGGATATACCAATGTCACACAAATTGCCCTTTACAGACAACCTTGGTTTTAGCTCTTCCCGTTATTGATTTTGTATTCATTATTTCACTAAAGGATGAAACACAAAAGCAATAATGCAAGTGCCCAAATACTGAGAATATCTCAACTTGCTCCTGCTGAAATGGACTAATGATGAGCACGCAACCACGGAAGTGATGTTAAAATGGGATACATTTCAGAGCTAATAAAATACAAGTAAATATTGCAACCTAATGATGTGCTGCTGGGTTTATTTTGTAAATGATTTTACCCGTTCCTGTGATGTCTGGTAACGGAGATGAAGGGCCGTAGGATCCCAGTCTACAGCGATGTAAGCATTTACAATATAAGCACTGTCTTCTGCACACTCGATTTTACACCCACGGCAAAACCTAAATGAAAAAAACAAACAAAAAGAACCCTTAGCCTCAATGATGACAGATGAATTATCCAATAACTTAGATTTCTGTTAATCAGAAGGATACTTTGTTCACCTTCTTTTCCCTGTTCTTAGACCAGGGCCATCACTGTGGTGTTTGAGACTTTGTCTTCAGTGCCATAAAGATGTGCTTTTACAGCAGGATAACTCAGGCACGTTAGTGATCATTTTGTAACATCCTAGCGGAGATAAGGCACTGTAGTTTTTACCACCAGGTAGCAAGGCAAAGTCAACACCATATCCCTACCCATAGTTGACCTTGCCTAGCTACCCGGTAGTTAAAAACCACAGTGCCTTGTCCCCACTAAGATGTTACAGCAGGATAGCTAATGTACATGCTTTTTTGTAATCATGATATAGCCTGAATACTTTCCAACTGTGCAACATGACTAGCATCTGTCGTGTGTGGCTCTCTTCCCCTCTCCAAATTATGTGTAGACCTTTAAATGTGAGAGAGATGCAGTGTGAATTATAAGGTAAGGCAAGGTCATCTTCTTCTGTGACAGTCTGTAACACAAATAGGCTTATTTTTTGTTTTGCTTCATCCATATTTTTTCCTGGGTATGAAGCCTACAGGCCCTTGTGAGGACAAGGCATCAAGAGGAATGTAATGGGTTAAAATATATTTGAAAACTTGGTGCTGGTCTCCTATGTTGAAGCTTGTGTGTCAGAATAGTTTTCTGCTCCCTAAGTCATAAAAGCAACTCTGCAGTGAAAGCCTGCCACTTGGGGGGTTTGGTTAAATTAAATTCCAAATTCTCATTGTTTGATATTACCTTAAAGTCCTGAAATCTATCAAAAATCCATTATCATAAATTTACATTTCTGCTTAAGTTATCCCCTGGTTCAGTTATAGAAAGAGCAATTCACCTGTACCATGGACACCAAGCACAAGAATTTCCATCCTTCTGAACCACCCTAAGGGTAAATGGATACTGGTACCCCATGCTGTCGTCGCTGAAACAGAACAGAATACAACAAGAAACATAAGTATTAATCTAGTCTGCTGAATTCCCTGCCATACACCACACACTGTTCACTCTACGTTTGATTTTTTGCTTGGAAGGAACGTTTAATAGAGCAAGCAAGCATGATGGTACATGAGATCACTGCTTAAGGGAGCCGATTCCAACCCATTAAGAGCTGCTTAACAAAAGAAGATGCCTCCCTGTGTCATCTAAATTCCAAATACACACACTGTAATGTTTGCTTTGTATGTCTGCTCAGCAGGACAGTCATATTGAGCTGCAACATATTTTTGAGGGAGGCATCCAAAGAGCAGCAGGCATAATTACAATACAAAAAAAAACAATCAATCATAACAATCATACTACAAGCCTAATTTTATCACACAGTAAAATAAAGCTACTGGACCATTTTCTGACAAGGACAGTAATAAACTGCAGAGATGGAAATTCATAAATACTTTTAAAGATCCTGCTGAGGTAACAGATCTCACATAAGACTCTATAGCAATAGAATTCTCTCCACATATGCTAGCGGATACATTCAGCCAATTAAGTAATAGTCCAGATTATCAGACGTTCACAGGAATACACTAAATTGGAAAATGGTCACTCACCTCATCTGAAATACATTAAAACATTTAATTCACTATGTTAAAGATAAGAGACTTGTTTAGCAGTCATAATGCAGCAAGAAAGCACCCTGATGTGAACAAAGGGACATAGAAAATTTGCCGGAGACCAGATCTACACACACAGTTGCACAGATACAACTAAAGAAGGTGTGCGTGTGTCAGAGAGAGAGAGAGAGACCGAGAGAGAAAATTTAATTAAATCCATACAAAACCCTGTGTGGACATATTTAATGCAATTTAAACCAGGCTTAAGTCGGTTAGTCCTGTATACTTGGCTCTTTTCTCTTTCAAGTCTCATTCCTCTTTGAATACATTTAATAATTTGCCACAAAGCCAAACCTGCATCCCATTCATGTCAAAAGCTAAATTCCCACTAACTTCACTGGGAGTAGGGTTGCCACTGACAGAGTATCCATTTACTCCCCGAGCTAACATGGAAACAGACTCACTTGTTTAAATTAACTCAGCTATAAATTAATTCACTGCACAAGCTACCTATGCAATTAATTACATTCCAGACCTTCTAAGATCGCGGCCACACAGTGAAAGACCTTATTAGTATCTAATACTTAAAATACATCAACTGTGCTCAGAGCCAAAAAAAAAAAAAAAAAAAAAAAAAGTGATTTATTTTCCTGCCCCATGGTGCATAATGAATTCTCAATCAATGATTCAAAAATACAAGGCATGTAAGAATAACTTAAATTGAAACCTAAAAGCATAAGATAGATAACTATATTAAAAGACACATAGCATCATTATTTAATTTGTAATACATGAAGATGACTTGGCTACAAAAATAACCCACCAGATGGAATCCACAGACAACAACACATTTGAGCTACAAATATATGCAATAGTTTCTAAAATAGTTGACATTTAAAGTTGAATTGGGCATTAAGACCATATCTTCATCTTATGGAATGTGTCTGTCAGCAATTAAATTGACAAAACAAGGCTAAGCACGAATACTTCTGAATCCTTATAAGGAAACCTGTACCATAGTATAGGGTGATCCCAAGCCACAGGTTAGCACATGCAACTCACCAGTCTTGTGCATGGTTACTAGCTTCCTGGGGAGGGAGAGGACTGGCGAGCCGGGAAACCTGAATCCATACTGCGTCATACAAGTCTTTTTTCCGAGTATGAACAGTACATGGAACAATTAATGGCATTCCAAAGAGACTGGGACGATTCTTCTGAGATGAAAGGAAATATAGTTCTGTCCGCATCTGTATTTACAAATTAAAGGAATGAACGTAAGGTATTTGTGTGTGCGCATTAACGGATATTATGACTATTAGAAAGCTGACTCTTTCCACTTGCCATTCACTTCAGTATTTTCCTGTGCTCTGTTTGATCTTGAAAGACTAATAATTCTACAATAAAATCACTGAATCATGCTAATAAGTCAACATTAAAAACTGGGTTTTTTTAAGAAGTCAAGTTACGGTCTGAAAGCTCTGTCATTGACTTTTTAATTACTATAGCAAGTGTCATAGACTCCAATTGCAAGGCTGTATCAGCATTTCCATCATAAACCTGTATTAAACTTCTAATTTCTATTTACTATTACTTATGTCTTTCCCTTCCTCACCAACTGGTAACCTTTAAAAACAAACGCGCACCTCTACGTACAAGTTATCAGTCCCATAGTGCAAACCCTGCCCAGTGTTTATCCCTTGAAATATAAGATGGTATCGTGACTAGAAAACACAACAGGAAATCAGATTTGGACTTTGTGTGATCTTAGACAAGTCATTTAACCTTCGTGCCTTATTCTCCTCATCTATAAGAATCTAATTCTTAAAATACATCAACTGTGCTCAGAGCACAATATGTCCTATGTAACAGATGTTGAGACTTAATACATTTGTGTTTGTAAAATATATTGAGATCCCTTGATAAAAAAAACACAAACTATTAGCCAGCTGACCCCTGCCATTAATAGAATGCCTACAAATAGAAAGCGCTAAGAATGAACTTTTGATGGAGTTTCTCCAGGCAATTTGCTTTGCCTTATGGGCTGCATAACTAGTTTGGATCTGCTAAAGAACATTACACCAATTCCCTAAAAGATCTCCTACCAACCCTTAAATGAGACCTCTGGTGGTGTTATTGGACAATGTTTTTTTTTTTTAAAAAAAAAGCCTGACACAAATATACTATGAAAAGGGAAGTTATGTAGCCTTCTAGCCCACAAACCACTGGCTGTAAATGTCAACCGCTTCTAAAGCCTGAAGGCTGAGCAAGTATACAGAGTGCAGAATTATCTCAGGCACTCAGTCAACCAGCCGTGACATTTATAGTTTAACTTGGCTACAGATGCATTGACAAAGAGCAGTTGACACTAATAGAATGACCTGGAAATGTACCATATGCCTTAACTCTATAGTGCTTATCTAAAGGAGATGATGCAGCTCCAGGTAAAGGGTAAGAAAGAGTTTCAAGTAGTCTCTCAAATCAGATTTCTTCTGATCAGAGTGGATGCCTGAAAGCAAGATAGATTGGACTACAAGGAACAGTAAAAATGCATCTTAGCACTAAGGAAATATGCTAAGTTACTGGGGAAAGTAAAACACCTACATTAGGCACTGGCTAAGGAAAACATAACACGTGCTCATAGAACTTCACGTTTGCCTACATAGCACGTGATTGTGCATATAAATGGGCACTTCCTAGGACTGCAAATATACATTCATTCATCACAGCTCCCTCCAAAAAAGTCACTGCCGTTTACAAGTAGCTTGCACCACACATTTGTAACTAGTGCAGAATAGACTAACCATTTTTCTGTGGACTGCAATGATGTAGCCTATAAATGGACTATCAGAAAGCAAGGGCATATGACCATTCATCATCCCATTGGCAATGTTCTCTGTTCCACATGGCACTACAGTATTTGGCATTCCATTTGGAATTAGTGTTGGTCTGGGAAAATCCCCATTCACCATTATGTTGAGCATTCCATTAGCTGATGACCCAGAGGAGAAATCTGAATTTAAGTACAAACACATGGTTACTGAATTATGATACTTGCACCACTGATATTTATAATTCAGCTGCTTTGGCTACAAATCAATCTGCTCAAACTTGCTTGCTAAATGCTATCTTGTATAGCAGCGACCCATGTTATTTACTGAATGTCAGGAATCTACACACCACAGTATACATGGACCATGGACAAACATTCATATCTATCCCGTAATACCACTTCTAAAACAATGAAGTCTTTGAGAAGCAGATGTAACCAGTCTCAGTCTCAATATACATCCCACTGTTAGCAGTCTGACTACTGTTCAAAATGAATCAGATTCTGTTCTCAGCTTGGCCAAAGATTCACTAGGTGACCTTCAGCAAATCATCTCTCTGTGCCTCTGTTACGCTTTTTTTAAAATGGGTAAATTAATGATTGTGATATATTATGAAGTTTAATCAATGTTTATAAAATGTACTAAGTCCTTGGATAAAACATATAGTACAGATATTGTTCCAGTACTGATGCCAAATCGAATTATAAATACACAATTAGCAACAGCAACCAGAACTGATAACAGTGTTGTGGGTTTTTTTTGAACATTTCCTGTTCCAGCCAAGTGAGTGTATAAAATATTCTTCCCCTCCTCCAAACAATACTACTTCTTTCACCTGGTCTCTTTCCCCATTATAAACAGTTGTTTTTTTCCTGTACTTTGCCATCTATACCTGATCAATACTCTTGGATCAATTAAACAGGAAAATGAATAATTTTGTTTTACCTGTTTGCACAGGACTAGAAGCTGACGTAGGGGATCCTGGGACCGGTATCTCAAACGCACACAAAAACCCACTCACTGATAACCGAACTTTCTGGTTGTCCTGAGGAAAGTTCTGTAGAGGAAAAACAGAATAAAAGGAAGAATAGTATAACATAATAGTATTTAGTATTCCCCACTGTGATCCCGCATATGTTTAATTTGTTGAAAATGTTAGAATCAGAGGTTATTTCTCATCAGGCTTCAGCCTTAAACTATTTGGTCGTGTCTAAACACATTATGTCACTGCTTGTCTGAGTTAGATCCGGTCAAAATGTGAAAGTTGCATCACTTTACCTAAAAATGTGATTTTTAAATAACTTTAGTTTAACTGGGCACAAATAACTTTGGGTTTATTTGGGTTCATCTTAGACCAATTCTAAATTAACCCTGGTTTAAAACCAAAATAAAAGCGTTCACATGAACTCACACTATTTAAACTAAATTGATTTAAAAATCACATCTTTAGTTAAAGTGGTGCAGTGTTCATGTAGACAAGTCTTATGTTGAAGAGATATTAAGGAATTTTAGTATGTTGATGTAGAGGCTTCGGTAATTACTCTAAGTACTGAAAGGATGCTGGTATCAATGAAAGCATGTTACCTTTATATTAGAGCTATGTACTTCTGCAAGAAGAATCTGTTCTGGTTTTAGCCCACAAAGTTCACTTAGCTGCTTTTTTAAACCTGTATACTTTTCATCCATGTTCAGTCTGAGCCCATATCGAACAGGGGTGGTACCATCTAATTTAATTACTTTAAGAGAAAGAAACACACTTTAGTCAGCAAAATGGCAGTGTTTTTTGTGAGAATAATACAGGTCACATTTCTCATTTATTAAAAAGATATTGTTGCTTCCATTCTAAGACTTGATCTTTTCGTTGACTACCAGACACTTTTCTAGCATTTCAAAGACAAAAATACTGTCTTAATACTGGACAAGAGAACCTTCATTACCTGCTTAAATGTGGGAGCAGCAGTTAAGAAAAAAAAACCCAAACCCTCTAGGTCTTTATTTTCATGTCTCAAGATCCAAGCATGAAAAATGATATTGCTTCAATAAAAGGTTTGAAGATCATGGTACAGTTCTGCACTTGGCAGACTCTCTCAAAGACTATCTGAATAATTAAATTGCTATTGACATGAAAATGGTCTAGAAGACCTCAAATTCTGAATATTATACATGTAAGGCATCAAATCTTTTAGTTGAGACAAAACAGATGGCAACACCTGACCTGTGCTCACTGCTATGTAAACATTTGATAGCTAAATCATTTTTTTGTTCTAGTGTAAATTAAGCCCACTGAAATGAGGTAGATTTTAGTAATGTAAAAGGGCACATTTAGACTAGGATATTTTACCTCAATTCCAAGAATGGTTCAGCTGCATTAGTGCTAAGTGCCAGTAGACAGGATATTTACCACTGTGCCCTGAAAACCTCTTCTGCATCACTGCTGGAATGCGAGTATGTTTTAGGACAGGCAAGACTAGAGTGATTTAAATTCGACTACTCACCTGTAATTTCTAAGTGCATATAGCTATCCATTGGAAGAGGCAAGGATAAAAAATTAAAAGGGTCAAATCGAACACTTATGTGCCCACACGTTTTGCATTTTACTTGGGACCTTAGCTGCCCATGAAATAACTCCACTACGATTGATTTGTTTCTTCTCAGATGATTTTCCCAGGCCTGAAACAAAGTGGAGAAAAAAAAGTTAGAAATGTAGCACAATTGCTTGGACTTGGCAGGGGGAAGTGTGTTATAAGATTCCAAGATATTTATAAACATATGGTGCTAATATATGCTGTACTAGAAGTTATTTGACCAGTATTGTAAACAAGCAGGAAACAATTTAGTTTCAATATTAGAAAAACGTTTGTGATTTAGGACAATCAACCAGGGTTACAGCTTCTATAAAGTAGTTGGGCACAATCACTGGGTATCTTTTCAAGTTTTGCTATACATTGCTTCTGAAAAATGACTTCCTTAAGATACTGTGAGGTTCCACATTTATGTTCTCATAATTTTTAGGTCCAATTTACTCATCTTACCAGTAACAGTGATTTTTCTAGCTTCCTTCAAATACAACATAATATATGAAAAATTCAAGCATGAAATCTGAAATTTAAGAGCAAATCGCAGACTCCAGACAGTGAAAGCCAACAAATATGACCAATGCAAAGGTCATGGTTAGGAATAAATTCTTGTTCACAAAAATATACTTTTGGAAGTTTAGATAATGTTACATTGCAATGTAATATTTATTTTAACCTTTTATTGCAGAATCAAGTATTCAAGACAAATTTCCTTTTGACTCCACTCAAATGTGGGCAGGTAAAACTCTTTACGCTATTGGGCAAAATATTCATATGCATAAACATTCATATGCAATGTGTTTCAGTGACGTCATACATTTTCATGGATCTTGTTGACATTAACAGATAAAATCATCATCACTTGCTAAAGGTATTGTGAGGAATTCTATATTGTATTTCAGTTGCATTAAATATTGCTTTAAAAAAAAATCTTTATTTCACTGGTTCTAGAGTGGTGTCAGAAAATTGTGTGTTAGTGCAAATTCTACTTCCAGTTCAGACACACCTCTGCTGCTACCTCCCAATCGGGTCGACCGTCACTGTCTTTCAGTTCTACATATGGCTTATCATGAACTCTGTTCAGATCCTCATGAAGACCATCCAGAAGAAAAGCCAGAAGCTCCTGAGAGTCCTGTTGCTGGAAACCATTAAATCTTGGAGCATATTTTGCGATCGTCCACTATATTAAAAAAAAAGTAAAAACCAAGAAGTTATTTGATGATAAACCACAGAAACCTTTACTTATAATAATAAATTAACCCGGTGAACATGTATGATGGTGACTAGTGTAATAAACTACATTTTTAAGTGTTAAAAATGACCACAAAGTTTCCAGGCAGGAGCAAGGCCAATTGTGAGTTGTGAATGGTCTTTCATCTCTAATAAAGGATCACGTTGTCAGCCTGAGCTGCACATAAGCCAGAACTCCCATTAACATTAGTGACCGTTCTGAATCTACAGCTTCTGCATTGGATTATGACATATCCAACAAAAAGTGTATTACAATGATCATGTGTCATATTCGTGACATACCAGCATGTGCTTGTACATCACATCCTAAATTGTAATTTAATTTCATAAGAGATTTCTAAATTAAAATTCCTTTAAGTGGGTACCAAACGGTACACTGAATATTCCAACTCCATACCAATCTTACATTTATACAATTCTATTTCTCCAAAGACTGCAAATAAAATTCACTACTGGTATCACTACCTATTTCAAAGACACTTATAAGCTGCACACCTAAAAAAATTTAGAGGGGTGAATATGAATCTTCTCTCAAACTGTCAATACAGGAACACTTATGGCAGTATGTTTATTAAGGAAACTTTACAAGAATATTATGGAACAGACAACATCAAAAAGCAGAAAAGGAAAATACATTCATAATTTTTTTGGACAATAAATTTTTTGTAATTGCACATCACTTTGCTACCTATAAATAATGCACATTAAATCCTTACCCGTAGCTTTAAAGGAGCTATGTTCTTTTGAGTCCCACTCCATAGTTCCTGAACCAAATCCCCATAGCACTTGGCCATATGTCCTTTCATTCCTATTGGATTTGTCCTAAAATTCATAAAGTATATTCACTGATGTTTAAATAAAATGAGCGCTTACAAAGTATGGTGGAGGAAAGTGTTTCAGGCTAGCTAGTATTAGTTTATCTCAAAGCAATAGATGTCTAATCTAGTGCCTGTTACCGGGGTGCCATTTCAGATTTAGGAGCACAACTTTAATCATGATTCCAGGGGTTACTTGGGCACCTGAAAACTCTAGGTTTTTTCCCTCCAGATAATGGGGGAAAGGGGCACAACCAAAAATTATAACTCATGGTAGGGAGCTTGGGGGAACCGCTCAGCTCGAAAAATTGCAAACTGCTCAGGGTGTAGGCAGGGATTAGCTAGGGACTGTGTGGCTTGGGGTGTGAGAAGAGAAGTAGCTGGGGGCTGAGTTCAAGCAGGGGTACTTCAGAGTGCAGGCAGGGGATAGCTAGGGGCTGTGTGCCGGGAGGGATGTGGCTCAGGGTTCAGGCAGGGAGTAGCTAGGGGCTGAGCGCAGGCAGGGGGTAGCTCAGAGTGGAGGCAGGGGGTATATGTGGGTGTGCTGCTGCTGTTACTGGGCAGTCCCTATTTGGCATGGTGGGAGAAGCTCTGCAGGGTAGGGGCTGGGGCAAGGTGTGCACTCTGCCCACTCAGGTACATGATGGCCGGGGGGAGGAGGACACATCGACATCAGCCCATGGCCAGCTCTGTGCAGCAGATGAGGCGGCAGGCTGCCGGTCCTCAGCAGTGGCAGCACAGCAGCTGCAGGCAGAAGTGGAGCAGGGCAAGGAGCAGGAGCATTTTTCCTCCTGCTGGGAACTTCACCCAAATCTTGTACAAAACCCACGGAGGGGCAGATCCCCTCACCGCCTGCCCTCACTAAATGGCACCCCTGGCCCGTTGGGAAGCTGACTGCTTATAATGTTGTGATTGAAAGGACATATTCATGCTGCCTTCTTTTGAAGGAAAGAAGAATTTTAAAAGGTTAAAACATTTAAATGCCCAAGTTCTCAAATAAGCGTTACCTGTTGAGTTCATAAAGATGTTTTCCTGAGATGAAATACTGTGTTAGAGGTTGTGTGTTACTGACACACTGGATACTAGAATTCATGAAACATGTATTACCCAGATTACTTAATCCCGTGGCACCCTTTTCAGTAGGAACTGAAGGGAAAGAGGTACAGTTATTTAACATGACCTATTTTAAACACACATAAGAAATACAATAGAAGAAAAATTAATCTATAGTGAGATTTCACTAGATTACAACCTCCTTCACCCTGTCCCCACTTACAAGATGTCAGTTAATGTGAAGACAACAGACCGCTGAGATACTCAATGCCCTAAATTTTCATTGAAGTCAACAGAAATTGAGGGTGTCTGGCAACTTGCTAGAATTTACTTTATTATAAACCATGGAAAAGATACTGGCAATCAGTGTAATCCGTGTTGTTTCTGCATCAATAAATAAATTATTTTCCTATTCTGCTGACAGCATTACCATATCATTGTAATTCTTTGTTGCGTAATTTTTATTCAATAATACTGAAGTCTTCCTTCAACTTAAAAAAATGTAAAACAGAAATATGGAAGTCTTATATTATAAATGAGATGAAAAGGAAAACTGAATTCAATTTCGAGATTAGCTGAATTCAGAGTTTGCTGAATGTTGCAGGACTTTATTATCTCTGAATTCAACCCCACAACAATTTGAGGAGCTAAATCTACACAGAACAAACAAGTAGAACAGTTGTAACAAGTCTGTACCACTATTTTCAATCTTTACGTTAAAAACAAAATGATTCCACAAAACAATATTTTATTGTGGTTTTTTTCCCTATCATAATTGATCACTGAAAACTTACCTTTATGTCTGTCTATTTTGCTACTGTTTGCTATAAATGACATCTCTTCTGGCCAGCTCATGTCTTTGTTTCGAACTTTAAAGAAACACAGTAAAACAAGTTTTATTTTACCTACTCCAGAGAGTTGATCATGTAGTTAAAGTGATTTCATTCATTTCCAACTGTTTATTAAAATGTAGAAACTGGTTTATTATTTCAAGTTCGTATTCATTCTCAATTTTGTTTTTACTTTATTAACCATACATAAAGACACCACTAGTAAGCTTGAGATTTCGTTCCCATTGTAAAAGCCAATTCTCAGGGTTTATTGACTTAATATTGTAAATGGCCTCAGAACTAGATAGATTGATTATAGGTCCAGATGCAATATCTTTCTATTTAATAAAAAGATAACTTTTAATTACAAAGGGACAATAAATTCAAATGTATTTAGATACCAGCCCGATGGGAAATGACGACATAAAACCATGCCTCAAGGTGAGAACAAGATTTAATTAGGTCACTTAGTCATCAAAATTTAAGCCACCAAACCCCACATTCATACCCACAAGTAAGTGAAACGTACAAAGAGGGTATGTCTACACTGCAACAAGACACCCACCGCTAGCCTGTGCCATCTGACTTGGGCTCAGGGGCTGTTTAATTGCAGTGTAGGCTTCCAGGTTTGGGCTGGAAACCAAGCTCTAGGACCCTGTGAGATGGGAGGGTTCCTGAGCTCGAAAGTCTACACCGGAATGAAACAGCCCCATTGTCTGAGTCCCAGGAGCCCGAGTCAGCTGGCATGGGGCAGCCAGTTTTTATCTGCACTGTAGACAGCCGAAGAGTGTAACCACCAGACATGTGGTTTTGTGAGTGTAACAACGCTACCGTCATTTTTGTTCAAACTTTTATTTTTAAAAAGATTTTCATTGCATTATAATCAGGACTAATGCAAGGCTTGAGGCCAATGGCAGCAAGGATTAAGTTTGTACTTAATTTGTTCCCAAATTTAAGGGGGTAGCTCAAAGGTCTGGCATTAAATTAGCTGAAAAGTCACAAATCTGTACGTCTCTCTGCTGGAAACAGCAGTTAAAAATGAGTGGACCTTTCTCAATAGCAGTGGTTAGTGTGATGCTGGCAGACCAGGTGCACATTCATGCCAAGGACACTAGGCCTCACTAAAGATTGAAAACGCATAGCCGGAAACCAGTCTGGCTCACCTGTGTGTTAGTATTGTTAGAACAGGAATTAGATTTAGAGAGGTGTTTAGTGTTTGGACTTTATGAAATGCTTGAGAGTCACTGGATGCATTAATCTCACTTATAGTATTTGTATCCCATGGTATAATGTAATATTTAAGTGTTTACTCTGTAACTATAAAAGTGTTTGCTAAGAACTGGAAACTCCCACAGTCACCACAGAAGCATCACCAAGTGTGAAATACTAATTAATACAATTGAGGTCATCTCCTCCCCACAAAAGAAGGCCTATGGACACCAGACAAACCATTGTGGAACATCAATGGACAAAAGACTTTGTTGATTGTTCTTCCCCCACCCTTGAAGCGGGGACATGTACAAACACATCCCATCACAGCTTGAAATCTGGGGGAGGGAATGACAATCCCTGTCAAAAAGCAATGGTCCTCACATGCTGGTTAGAATTTGGAGAAGGCAATATTTCTTAGCATAAGCAAGGGATTTCCCAAGCTGCCTAGCTTGTGTTCGTCCTAAAGGACATATAGAGCTTGCACATTACAGTAGCTTCTATTACCCTTTGAAACCTAAGACTAATTCATTTGTGTGTGTATGTTTACCTGCTTTAATCTTGTAAATAACTCATTTCTTTTTTCTAGTTCATAAATATTTAGTTAGCTTACTATAGGATTGGTTACAATCTTTGGTGAGAGATCTAAGGTACAATTGACCTGGGATAAGTGACTGGTCTGTTGAGAGTGGGTGTAACTGGAATATCGTTGTGATTTTTGGTGTAAGGGATGATCTATCAGAAAGGGAGGCAAGTTAGAGCAGAGTGCCCAAGGAGATGGTCTGGGACTCCATATTACGGTTCTTATAGTGCTTCTGGAGCTCACACTTGATACTTGGTTGGTGAAATCTAAAAATTGGGGTTTGCACTTTGGTTGTAACAACAGACAGCCTGGAGGCTGGCACACATTTGTGAGCCACTCCAGATACCCTGACACACAAAATGCGCCAGGTGCTTTTGAAAGGCAAGACGACACAATGCCGTCCCCCCAAAAGTTTAAAACCTAACTCATCAAGTACTGAGACATACAGTGCTATTTCATGATCTGCTGCTTTCGAAATATCTTCAAGTGTCACAGAGCGCATTCTTGCAAACCTTTGCAAATAAAAGCTTTTCTGTGTTTTTTCAAGTGGTGGTGTTGGAGGGGCTGCTTTGCTCTGAATTAGTACTTAAGCACTCTGAACCCTTCCTGAGATTTTCCTTGTAAGCCAATAATTATATAAAGGGATGCATGTGTTTTGCTCCCAAAGCACTGCATATGTTTGACATAGAAAAACCACATATTTGTCTAAAATATATCTGTTGATCTTAATGCAGAAACTAATAAATCTCCATTATCCATTTTTATACCTTCTATCACTAAGTGCTGCTCATCTTGGATTTTCAGGTATTCTAACATATGATCCTCATCATCCAGAAGAGTAAGATAGTTCTGCAAAGAAAAAATTAGTGTTTATTTCTAGTTTTTTAAAAAAAAAAATCGGAGGCTATTTTAAATTTTAATCTTAAAGTAACAGGATTCAAAGAGTATTAAATTATTTCAGGACAAAAGTTGGTTACCAGCTCCCTACTTGTATATGTTAATTAAACAGAGCTACTTACCGTATTTTTCGGCATATAAGACGCCCTTTTAACCCCCCAAAATAATCTCAAAATTAGGGGGGGGCGTCTTATATGCCGAATATATGAAACACTTACCGGGCAGCTGGAGCTGGGGCGGCTGCAGGTGGCCCGGCGGGCGGGGCGGGGCGGCGCTTCCCCCCCGAGCCCACCCGCATGTGTTCGGGGCCGGCGGGGAACGAGAGCAGCTCGGGCCCCGGGGCCCCTGGGAGCGCCCGCCCGCGCGGCGGGGACGGGAGAGCGGCACGCTCCCAGCAGCCCGCCCGCGCAGCGGGGACGGGAGAGCGGCGCGCTCCCAGCAGCCCGCCCGCGCAGCGGGGACGGGAGAGCGAGGCGCTTTTTTTTTTTTTTTTGTCCGGCTTTTTTATTGAAAAACTCGGGGGCGTCTTATAGGCCGGAGCGTCCTATAGGGCGAAAAATACGGTACTTGCATCTCCAAAAGTATCCACTGGCTTTTTAGATAAAACTTAAAGCTATGTATGGTTTTTCCTTATGAGGATAGCAGCATATTGGATGAAACACTAGCTAATTCATAATCAGGAGTCAGTTTTAAGAGACATGGGCAAGAACAACATTATCTATGAAAAAGGAAAGCAGAAAAGACATCTAGCTAACGTAAATTATGTCAAATTCCAAGTTGTAATCAAAGGTTAGTTTTTTACAAATTTCAGAGAACACCACTGACCATGAATGGGACTGGTGCTCCTAAATCCTTTCAGCGCTTTTCAAAATCTTCCCCTACCTTATCTATTCACTAATTTCCTGGCTTCCTAGAGCAGATTTGTCTTCAACATGTGGTCTCAGAAGTTCTATCATCTTCCATCCTCTCCTCCTTATTAGGACATAGGGAATCTCCATTTATACATCCACCCCTAAGGGATGTCCGAATCACATGCTCCTCCGCACAGTCGGCTTTCCCCCAGTGAGTAAATAGGTAAATTCTAAGGATATACTCTGGCAGCTTTGACTTACACAATCTCTTATTTAAGAAAATCTTTTTTCTTTTGAATATGAGCCATTATATTATGCTTTTTAAGAAAAGAAATGTTAATCTATTAAATTCTGACTGCCCCTCCATTTTTATCTTCCCTAGTTATCTGTGATTTACAAAACAGGACCAGCATGAAGCACATTTGGTTTTGGTCTGCTTTTATTTTTTCCAGTGAAATCTGGAAACAGAAGTAGTTCCATTCTATGCATCCGATGAAGTGAGCTACAGCCCACGAAAGCTTATGCTGAAATAAATTGATTAGTCTCTAAGGTGCTACAAGTATTCCACATTTTCTTTATGGATACAGACTAATACGTCTGCTATTCTTAAAGTTTTTAATCTACTTTTAAAGTAGGTGCTATGATGTTACAAATTAGCTCTAAAAAAAATCAATAAAAGAAGGCTGAGTTGTAATTACATCAGAAACAAAACCAGGATACATGTAAATTAACATCAGTCTTACAAAGAATGCGCCACATTTTTCACCAAGCAAATCCAAAGATTCCAATTTCACAGCTGGGAGCACGTATGAAAACTAACATGCAGGTGGTGGGTGAAAGTCTGTAGTGTCACACACATTCTGGCCCAAATTTTCAGACCAAAGTAAGTAGCAGCTACAGCACATGCATCTCTGACTGTGTGTTTAGCAGTTTTCTGAAGAGTTAAGATATTCACAGCATTGAAAGTCCTTAAAAGGTTAAGTTACCTCACTATTGTATAACCACAGCCGCATATCCTCCTCTTTTATACGTAGCCTCTGGGACAGATATTCATGTATCTCTTTAATAGTTTGCATCCGACTAAAGCAGCCTGTATAAGCCAACACTCGTTTTAAAGGGGCACTGGGAGAAGGTACATTCCCTGTGTCACAATCACAAGAAAAAGGTCAAGATGTTCAGAACACACATATCTGTACATACAGTAATAGGCAGATGAGTTTAATAAGGTTATTCTACAATATACACATTTGGAGAAAAAGGAGTACACAGAGCTACTTGTGTTGTGGTGTTAATACAGGCCATACTGTAATCTTAATAAATATTAACACTTGTTAAACTTGTCACACAAAATCCCACAGTATAACTTTGCTAACTTCCATCCAGAATTACCATAAGCAGCAATCTCTTGACTCCCTGATTGCTAATACCAGAGCATTCTAGAGGGGCTGTCATTGGCAAGACTTCATTACTTTTATAAAATATACTACAACAATTACCACCCTACTGTGACATAGCAAAACTGATCTGATCTGTTTCTTTAGAAGACAATATCTGGAAGGCAAAAGGTAGATGTTTTGTTTTGTTTTTTAGTTAAACTAAAAAAAAAATCCTTCATGAAACTTACTCTTAGAAAGCATATTATATGTAAAGGAAAAATGTGAAAAAAATCAGTTTGTTCTTTTCTGGGAAGCAGCACACTTCACTGCACCTCTTCTATGGAGATGAATGTTGATCTGTGAAGATTAAATCTGCCTGGAAAAGCTTCAGAACAGGATTACTCTCTAACATATAAGGGCTGCATAACACTTTTGGGAAGATGTTTAGGAATTCAACACAGTTTCTCAACATTCACTCAGATATGTCTGCAAAACGAACTGACTTTGTCAAGTCAAAAATGTTATTATTTGCAATATTCAAAATATCCAGCTCATCTTCGGATAATGTACTTGCAAATATCGGGTTTGAAAAAATGAGACCAGAGTGACATTTTTTATTTTTCTGGGGCTTTTTCATTTGAAAATTAAAATGATCTTCCTTCAGTGCACACCTTGACTGAGCAGCTGCATTACTTCAAGTAAACTGAAGGAGCAGCATAGTTGTCAGTTGTCAAAAGATTAAAAGAACTCAATAAACAGCATGATGATATGGAATGACACTACATGCTATGGCACTGAAAAGCAAAACTAAACCACAGTCATTTTATAAATCAGCAAAGCATCTGTTTTACCTTTAAATACCACCCAAAGGACTATAATTTCTTTAAAAAACCACAAGAAAGCATTTTCTGCCATTAAAGATGAGAGGATTAGTTGTAAGATTACAGCAAGAAAGCATATTTGAAAAAAACTCAAAGATTAATATTTGATTGAACAAATAATTAGTGCAGAGCAAAATAATTCCAAATCAAGATTAAATTTGGCATATCAGAAGAACCGATGTATTTGAATTAGAAATGTTTAGGTATCAAACAAAGCAATTTCCATTATATAAAATTAAGTAGTAAAAAATGTTTTTGGGTACTAGGCGGTTTCTATAGCGCAACTTGATCAAGCAGGCGGCCACTAATTATACAATAATTTGGGGATTGTAATATTTCCATATTTTACAGAATTTGTCAAAGCAGTGAAAAATCGAGCATCTGCATGAGGGTTAAGTAACATTGACTAAAAGGTCAATGTCCTTCCAGGTTCTGATTTCCAGTGATCAGTTCTGTTGGCATCTATACATACACTAATGCACCTGTGCATTCAAATCTCAATTTGTGCATCTCCTGCCACACGGCATGCCAACACTGGAGATTTGCTCGGACACAAATTGTAGGAGCTAGGAATTCAATTGCATATACAAACCTAATAATTGAAAATCAGACCTCTATAATGCCTTCTCAACCTATCTGTAACATATTATGAAACTAAAGGCTACACACTTAGGGTCCAGGACCACAGTAATCTTAAAATCAGAATAGAGATTGCAATGATGGGTGTTAGCTGAAATCTAGATTTTCCACTAATCTCACCTATATGTATTTTCATCCTCTTGCACAAATGTAGCTCTTGTTTGCAAACTATATCAAGTAGAAGATTTCACTTGCCCACTTATCAAGGGTGAAATGTATGTGTGTTAGAGACTAATTACCTGGTTAACTCAAAACCAGTCATAGTCCACTGTGAAGTGTGAATCAGCAGCTGGATGAACATAGCTGATTTATTACAATGTAGTGTAATAAAATAAATTCAGATATAAATATTATATTACTACACAGACTGCAGACAAGGAAAATAAGATGCCTTCGCCCCCCCCCAGTTGTTTGTTTTAACCAGTGCTCATTTCCTATTTCTCACATCAACAATCTGAAATGTGTTTAATAACTATGCAAGTGAACTCACTTAAAACCTGAAAATGCCCTTAGTCTCTCCTCTTTCCACAAGATCCTGAGAAAAGCTCTTTAAAGTTTTACCAATCACCCATTCTGCTTTACAATTGATTAGAAGATGTATAAGCACTGTGGCAGCAAGCTTTCATTAACTTGGGTCTCGCTTTTTAGAAACTGCGCAGTTGTGTTCTTGCTGCATTCTTAAGTTACCTCTAGGTAAATGATGAGGAAACATTCTCAGGCTCATCATACCCATATTCACCCAGATGTTCGATTGCTGCGTTCGAGTGGCAGGTTGCTGTCTCAGAAAGAGCAGATAGCGAGGAAATAACTCCAGCTCAGAGATGCCAGTTTTGCTGTTTTTGATCACCTAGTGAAGACATTTAAAGAACATTTCAGAGACTTCCCTTCTGAGTCTTCAGGAAGTCTAAAATGAACCTCTGTAGGGGGATACGAAGCCTGGGAGATCAAAGGACCATACTGCAAATGTGCCAGACAAGAATGGACTTTTGGGACTATCATAAATCATCAGAGAATTGTATAAATTATTACAACCAACCCTTCTCACCAGCCATAACACTAACTGAGTATTTAAAAAACATCCTGAAAGAAAACGGTTTAAAAATCTGGTCAGAAACAAAACATTTTAAATACTGAGTATTATTGTACATACTTGCTTTCCTCTAAATGGACCCCCAAATGCTATGAAATTTCCTAAATCAATTGTACACTATACACAAACAGCCCTTAAATTATAAAATTCCATCTGGCCAGCAGTTGGAGCAATACTGAGTTCCTATAAAAGAAAAATTCTTGAAAGAAAGGTGCCACTTTAAGGCTCCAGGGCTGCACAGGTCACCCACGAAATACAGCCATCTCTGTGGCGTAACCTAGTCAGCAATGCACAGCAATTTTAAAGAAGAGTTCAGAACCAGTAGTGACAGTGTATCCAACAGAAGTGGGAGGGCAGATTTTTAGATGTGAACGTCACAGAATGATTGAATTTGGGCAGGAGACAGGTTCACATCTCTGCTCTTGCATAATTTCCAACTCCATGGTCATGAGGTCAATTTTATGTCTTCTACAAAAGAGGAACTACAGCAACACAATGCCCTTTACAATACTTTTAGCTTTAATATCACTGACAGTTGAGCACTTGGCTTTGAAACCCTTTCCCTTAGAATGATCTACAGAAGCATAGCCCATGTGTCTGACTAGACGTGACTTAAAGATCACTGTAAGGAACCTGCAACGGCAACCAAATGTAAAGAAAGTTTCAAATTCATTCGAATTAATAAATTTTGCTTAATTTCTCTTGATCTTACTTTAATCAGTTTTTGATACATTCAGATTAATAATTAATGTATGCCATAGTTAGACTGCATAATGCAGCTCTAACAGTATGACCGGTTAAAAGTCATTTTGTAATGCCATATATATATTTACCCTGCAGTAGCTAAAGGAGACTTGTGAGACAATTGTATATTTTAACAGTAAATATCCTCATTCACTTTTGTTTCAGAAATACTCTGGCTGTGTAGCTAGTGCTAAGAAGTCACTCAGGAGGATAACAAGAGATGTCAACATAATCCACTTACACTCAATTCTATCTACGCTAGGCAGTTTTTGATAGCATGAGGCTGGACTTGAGGACTCAGGAGGTTGCTTCCAGTCCTACGTCCCTATTTACATTTGAAAGTAAAAGTGACCTTAAAAAACAAGCCAGAATTTAATTGTTTAGAAACTGCTATATTTGAATATAGTAAATGCCACTGATATTTACAAACACATCTTCACTTTCTGATCAGTTTAAGATTATATTTGAAAAACATTTAAAAAAGATACAGGAGCACCTTGCTGAGTAAGAGATCCATTACTAACGAACTTTTTACTGCAAGCTAGTAAGTGAACATATGCCATAAGAATTCCATGAGCACTGATTCATAAAAGACACTTTGTTTTCATCTAAGGAAGAATATCTTAGGTTTAATTATTTATAATGCTTTTTAATAATCATACTATAGTACATTTGTAAAGGTAACTGCCTAAGTAATGGAAAAGCTCACTAGATCCCTCGGCTATCAAGTCTTTGCTGAGAAACGGCTATGCTATCAGGCTTGATGGAAGAATGATTGAGGTTGTACGTTAGGAAGAGGGAGAATTAGGACAAGTAAAATTTTTGTGGTTATTAATTTAAAAGAAATAGGCGATTATTGTTCTGTAAGAATAAACATTGATGGAAAAAGCAACTTCTAGAATGTTAGCAGTTAACACAGCACAAAAGAAATTCAGGATCTGATAGTGAACATTGGGTTTATGATCTGTTCGAAATACAAAGCATTATTTATATTGAACCACCACCTAATGGCTCCAGTGAGGATTCAGAATCAGACTCTAATACACACAAAACAGTAGCTGTTAGGTGGTTTTATTTTTAATTAGATTCCATATAAAACCGGACATTCAGATTTTCACATTGCATAACACCGTGAACGTTCATGGGAACAAAAATAAAATAAAATCAGGAGTTGGACATATATTTTCTGTAGTTGCTGTTGACAAGAACAATGCGATTGCATTGGCTGGCTATCAAGGATTACAAACTCTTCAAGGCAGGGGCCATGTGTTCCCATGCATTTTACAGTGCCTTGCACAGTGGGGTCTCCTAACTCCAATGAGGATTTTTTGGGTGCTGCAGCAATATAAAACATCCCCAGGAGACCTAACTATAGACAACATGGATCACTGTAGAGAAGGTAGGTGGAGCCTCTGGAGTAAAAACAGCTTACACCCCTCTCCCATTTCACATCTCCTTGAAATAACTTATGGAAAGATAATTATATCCACAGATTGGCTGATGGAAGCAAGGTTGAAAGGCAGAGAAAATCGAGAGGGAATAACATTTCAGATTAACTCTGAAACTTTTCTTTAACCAATTAACATTGTGAGACTTGCCCCAAAGGAGTAGATCAATCAGTCCATGTTTAGGCACAGAAAGGATTGTTAGAATACATGATTTCAGAGTCTGTCCCAAATAAACAGTGGTTATATTCATTACTTACTGGTCTAGGTAATGCCAGGTTTGCCCCATACCAGTGGTAAAGGGCTCTCCATACTGGTTCTGGTACCATTTTATAATCCCTCCCTTCAATCAGATGTGGAGATCGTTTTAACCGTCCGCCTTCCAGTGTTAATGATGCAGCCTTTAAACAAAAAAGAGTGGCGACAGGTCTTAAATGGAGAAAATAGCCTACACCTGTAAAGATTTCAGCTTATGAATACTAGAACATGTTTTAATTATTTAAATATGCTCTCAAATGGCAATTACCACCTGTCTTTCATACTGAAATAAAGTATTTAATGTAACAATTATGTTTAATTTTTACTATTAAATACTTCTCCAAAACGACAAGATAAAATTCCTATTTTTCTACATTTCTTTATTACTACCATCAGGTTATTAATATTTATGTTTCAACATTTATACGGTTAACTGTTTGCATTTCACTCAACTTAACCAGTGAAACTAGACTGGTCAGTTTAATTTTCAATTTATACTCAACTTTACTTTCTCATTCATGTGCCCAAGTGCAACAATGTTATGTTTGGGTTGATCATGCTCCAAGAACATGTCAAAATTCAGAAGTGTTTTCAATATAATTTTTAAAATGTTATTTTCATGAAAACATTTCCACCTGTTTTACTATATTTTGGAAAGCCACTTAAACACAGTTGCACCTTTTCCCTCCTGGAAACTACTTCACAATGGCCCTTTAAATAAAAAGCAAAATAACTTCTGGAGTAAAAGTCAGAACACTGATTTCTACACTGCAAATGGTAGACAGTACTAAATTTTTTGTTTTTGTGGCTAACAAAATTGTGCCAAGCAATATTAAACTAGAAATTAAACGATAATTGAGTGCTAGTTTTGTCCTGTTGCCTAATTATAAATTAAATTTTTACAGCTAGAAAATTGAGATAAGGATTTATAAACATTTTCCTGAATTTCCATAGGTCAGTCACACTCACCTTTACTGGTTCTTGCGTTACTAGTGGTTGGTTATCAATAGCTCCTGGTCTTTGTGGATTAAGTTGTAGCAATATATTTCCACTGGATCCAAGCAAACACTGATTATTATTGTCCGAAGTGTTATGTTGCCTAGCAAAACACATATCAGCTGCTGGAGTGCTTGAGTAAAGGAAACCTGCAGGAAAAAAAAGAGTAATGTAATGCATCTCAATTTTAGTTTAATTTATATCCCATAAACATGAGCACATCAATCAAAAAACAAGAATAAACTTCTGTGTTAAGATTGTGGGAAAAGTTTTCTCCAAATAGTACTTGAATTGCACCAAAGATATATAAATGGATCCAGAAACCGATGCATGTTTTGGACTCTATCTGAAAATACAAGAAAACTGTATTCCCAAATTAATATTTGGGCATACAAATACCAGCTTCTAGGCACAATAGCTGGCAGTTCAGGTATGCTGTTACCTAGTTGTGTGAATGGTAACTAATATCTATGTTTCACAATTTATCCCTGTACATAAGGAGTAACAGGAACAGAGACATGCATAGTAATGCTGTTATATTCTTGGCCCCAGACAAGGCAAGTGTCTGTATTCATAAAGAACCACCTATTTCTGGGGTGGCCAAACTGTAGCCCTGGAGCCACATGCGGTCCTTCAGACACTAATATGCAGCTCCTCCTGCTTGGGAGGCAGGAGGAGCTGCATATTAACATATTAAGTGAATATTAACATATTCAGACGTTAATATGCAGCTGCTCCTGCTTGGGAGGCAGGGTCACACTAGCATGAAAAGATTTTGTTCAAGCTAGACAAAGGCTTACCTAACTCTGAAGAAAGCTGAGGAGACACATTATGCTATCACTACAGGAATTTTTGTAACTTAAATAATTTCAGTTCCCAGAGAACCTAAAATTAAGATATGTATCCTATATTTTTAATGCCTCTGAGTCTTTTTCTGCTTCTTTCCCCTTCACAGGGAAAGTGATCTCAGGGCAGATCACTGCATGATGGCAGACAGAACTTTATGGGAAACGGAAAAAAATATTTTGGAAAATTACAATAATGGGATGATGATGAAAACAATGTTGAGAATAATTAATAGCGTGTAGTGAGAAATAATTTAAGTAATTCTGTCCTCTTTTGCCCACCAAATAGACTCAAATGCACTATTCCATTAACAGTCCATACACAGCTCATTTTTTTTAACTTCAATCTTGCTACCTTTTAGTCTGGAGGAACCCATGTAATATTCAGATCCCTCGAGACCCATCCTAGATTAAACCTCTATGGGAACAAGATTTTATGCTTACTGCTGCTAGTAGTCTCTGAGGCTTCTGATGCAGTAGAAATATTATCTGAAAACTTTTCTTCTGTGACAGGGAAGTAATTTAGACCTCCTGTTTTGTCTTCTCCCTGTTCTGATGTATGGATTGCAGCAGCTACGAGTGAATTCTTACCTCCACTCAAGACAGATGAAGGTTCTATCACAACAGGGTTAGCATCCTATAATAGTTAGAGAAAAAGAAAGGTGAACTATTGGTCAACATAAAACTGGAAATTTAAAATCACTCATGTACGGAGTTAATACACCAGCATACACTGTAGCAACATTACTTTTAAGGATCTCAAAATGTTCTATAAAAGATATTTTCCCATCTACAGCATGAGGATAACAGAGCTATTCACTACCAAATCACCGGAATAAGTATTTATATACTATACTGATGCATGTTACAGACAATTATAAACAGATAAGACTGCTTTGTTCTGTCTAAGAACCTGGAAATGGCATGTTTTTAAGCAGCTACAGTTATCTACTATAAACATTTTAAGATCATCTGATTGATAATTGTAGAAGTCATCTCTGCTGCAGGGGTTGAGGGACTTGGTTTGTTAAAAGCTCTAAGCAGCAATGAAAAGTGCACTCCTACTAATATAAACAACTAAAGAAAATGTTCGGGAAAATTTAACTTCATTCCTTACTTGTCTGCATTACAGTTAGGCTAAAACTAAAACCATGGACATTATAAAATGTTGTTTCGTTAAAAGTTTCAACACCAAGCACTAGGAAAAGACCTTGTATTTGCTAAATAGAACTGTCATGCCTGGTAGCTCAGCTATACATCTTTTCAGTGCCAGCATGACATGAAGATTGGAAATTCCTTGTCTCGCTCTTTGGAGAAACAATACTGAAAAGGCAATCTGGCTCACCGTTGGGGCAAGGTGAAGGGGAGACCTCATGTCATCCAAAAGCAACACGTCTACCCACATAAGAAAAAAGTATTGACAAGGTTTGAAAAAAGTCCCATCAAGTTTAGAACAATAATAGCCACAAGAGGAAATCTCCAGAGGTTAGAAAGCAGAAGAAACAATGGGAAATAATCAGAGCTTAAGTGGGCCATGGAATGTCCTTACATCCTCAATAAAAAGAAACTGTATACAATCGAAACTATTGAGTGAAAAAAAGGGAAATCCCATTTAAAGTTGCATCTGAACAAGATTTACTTTCCAATTCTTGGCTTGTCTTATAGCAACGTCACTGAATAAAGTCAAACGAGCATAAAAAAGTAACACGTTCAACTGAATAATAGTGTCCATGACATAATCCTCCTGTATGTATCTGTAGAGTTCTGTGTAGTTCTTTAATATTTTCTTTACATCGCAGCAAAGTACAGATGCCTGTAAGCCACTATGTTGTATAAAGAATCTCACAAGTGCTGGAGTTAAGCAAGGTATTAGGTATGAAATCCTATATGCCTTTGAATAAATCATACTATAGCAAGGATCAAATTACCCAGCATGTCAAGAAAACCAAAATGTTCATTAAGTCAACATTTGTCCAACTTGTCATGTATGAACAACATCTATAATTAAATCACTAATTAACAGTACATACCTTCTAATCTTTGGACTATCTTTACATTTATAAAGCAAGTCACATTATTTATTTATACGACATCCTCTTCTAACTATTACCATACCTCCTCTTCTGAGGAGCAACTTATTTCATTTTCTAAAAAAAACCCACTATTTACTTTGGCTACTTCTTCTTTTCCATCATTGCTACTTATCACAATATTTGTATATTAACCAAATCATAATCAAACTCCCCCTCAATTCATTCAGAGAAGGCACTGTGCATTATTTTTAACATAACTAATTATAATAATGGATGTGATTTTTTTTGTTACAAGTGAAATGGATTGTGATATCCCCAAATATATCAGACAGAACAAGGAGGCTGTGTATTGGCAACAGGACACTTATTGGACAACTATCTTAAAAAGCAGCAATGATGAGAAAGAAAATGCAGACTAAGTATGACAGCCTGATGGGATCTGAGTGAAAAGTTGAGGGATATTTAATTTCTAGCATTCTTTTTTATTTATTCATTGGTTAATTGATTAAGCAATCATTTGCCCTTCCTTTCCTATTTTATCCACACATGCACAAATGGAACATCAAAATGTTGAAATCTGACACTACTGCCAAACTTACATATTTGACATATTCTTTCCATTGCTGCCACCATTGCATTGCGATGAGAAACCAGTTGTGCCCTGGCTGGAGACCATATCTGCTTTCCCGTTCTAACCAACCCCTACATACAAGAATTAAGAAAACAATACAATCAAAGATGTTACTTGAAAAGTGGCAGATGAAGAAAAAAAAGCCAAGTACTAAAATGGTGGTTAATGTAGAAACCTATAAAAACAATTTTTTCAACAAAATTCATACCTAATAATTTGTCCTTCCTCTTCTGGGGTAGCAGGTCTTAAACCCAAAACTATATGGCACACCTACAGAGAAAGAAAGGGAGGCAAATCTTACCATGAAGATGTAAGACTGTCAATGCGACAGTATGTAAGAAGTAATAAGAGCATCTTCCACACAGAGACATCTTTCAGAAACAGCATTTGGATGGTGATAGATGATTCCAAATGAAGACAAGATTCAGAGCCAAGTGGTTTTAGCCAAGCAAGTTACTAAAAGTTATATATTCAACTCCCAAACTCACATGATCCTGTTTGTACCACTTACCCGAAGCTAAGCCCCAGCTCGGAGAAAGAAAAAAAAAAGGAAGGGTTAAACTAAAAGGTTTTTTGAAACGGCCTCTCTCCTGACCTTCCTCTACACAATGAAAAATACTAAGGTTCCAGTCATTAACTACAATAATATTTACCCCTAAACTGTAAACAATTTTAATAAACGAATCCAGCCCAACTCCTGACAAAGGAAAAGACGACAGCTGGGTAAATACAGTATTTAGCCTAACACTTGTAGAGGTCTTTTCCTCTGCTGATCTGAAAGTGCTTTAGAAAGGGTGGGGAAATATTATCATGGGAAAACCAAGAACTTGCCCAAGGCCATTCAATGACAGTGCCAAAATTGGAATCTATGCCTCCAATTCCCAGCCCAGTGACTGGTTAGGGATTTAGACTATGCTGCCTCTCCTATAAAGTAAGAAAGGGGTGGCCACCCTGCTCCAAAGAAAGTTCACACTATTTGCAGTTTATCGGCTACTTCTGTACCTGCTCCTATAGGTTGGAACCTCTCTGCAGTTGCTCCCCAATACCACATGGGGAAAGAGAACACCTGAGGAAGGGGTGGATCATCCCCAATAAACTGTTTGGTCTTTCAGCCAGTTTCCAGATTGGTTGCTCCTCATTACATGTTTTTATAGCCTCTTTTCATGTGTCGTTTGAAGCTATCAATTTGAATCTCTGCTGGAGATGTCTAATGATTGGTGGAGCAACTGATTTAAATTGATATTACAGTGTGAGAGCTGGTATTCTAATAATCGGAACAAAATAAAGACCATTAGCTGCTGGGAAGTGACAGATTTCCCTACAACTGTAACACAGCTGGCTCTGATTTTAGTTTTTCTTTAAAACTAATGCTATAGCGTACTAGCATGAACTTCTTCAAAATAAGAAACCCTGCTGTTATCAAACCAATTTATTGAAAAGCTTGATTTAAAGTAATGAAGACTAAATAAATAACAAATACTTCACACTTTCATAGCACTTTCCATATGTACAGCCCACGGTCTTAAATAAGGCTGATAAGCATTATCACCATTTTACAGATGGGGAGCTGAGGCACAGAGAAGTTAAGTGACTGCACATATACGTTAGTGGCAGAATTACTATCCTCATCCCGTCTAATGTCTTGTGCAGTGAGCATGCTGGGCTGGAGATTGCTGTTTAGGTAGTAAGAGCTTGGGGGTCCTACTTGTAGTGGATTCATGAAGAGAACATGAGGAGGAACGAAAATGATGCTAAAAATATCACTATGAGAATGAGAGTTCTAAACACTTACTGAGGAACAAATACAACAATTAACGCATCAATGGAGAACACTTAGATTGCCAATTGTCACTAATTTTAGTGCTGATATACACATTTATGTATTAGTTAAGCATTGATAGTGTGTTAGTGCTATTCAGGCCATAAAAATAAAGACATCTGATTCTGATTACAATGCAAGAAAGAGCTAAAATGTACTATATAGCTAATTCTATAACATTTATTTAGGAAACAATCTTCCTAGCTTTAATTCTTTTTACCAACGAATACATATGATGGCTTCCAAAAATGGAGACTGCAACACTCCCACCCGCACCCAAATTTTGGCAGAAGTATCATCACAATACAATTTAAAGTTACTTTGGAATGAATATATACCTAAGAGATCTTGAAGAAAGGGCTGGCTCAGTAGCCTAGGGCTTGGGAGGAATCTGAAATCTTATCTTTTTCTTTGTTGCACCCACGGTAACTGCCTCCACACACTCAGCCTCTTTGGGAAGGAACATGCCTCTGCTCAACTCTGACCATGTACCTGATTAAGGAACTACACTGAGAAACTCAGAATGGAGCCCCATATGAATTTTTTTTCAGCTGGAAGAATGGTGGCTATGTGGGGCCTTACAGGAAGCTAAATTAGGGCAAGTCCTCAGGAGCTCTATTAGGGAAGAAAACTTCTTTATCCACTTCTCAGGATAAAAAGTTCTATGGAAAAGAGGTAGGGAATAAACAACAAAGATGAAAACAATCTTTGGGGTTTACATTTTACACAAGATGAGCCAACCTTGAACTGTGGCTGTGCTAAGTTTTTGAAATTGGGCCTGAAATTGGATTTTAAAAATTCAATACACATTTGATCCCAAGCTTCTGAATTCCAAGTTTACCTGCACTGTGAAAGGAATGTGATCCCGCTCTGTGCACTGTTAATAGCTATACATCAATAAAACGCTATTTAGATACTGTCTACAGAACATGGCAAAAAAAGACTGTAGGCTGCAGGAGCAGCCTCTCATTTCCTGTCACTTTCTGAGAGAAAAGTTTGAACACCACCATTTCTAAAGGGGAATGTAACTACTATTACATTTTAAATTTCTTTCCATTTTATACTTCACTTTTAACAGCTTGTGCTTCAGGCATCCCACACTTAAGTGAATAATAAGCAAGTACAGCATCACTCGGTCAAGGTAATGCAAGGTAATTGCTCCTACAAAATCACACTTTATTCAAATAGACAAAACTGTACGTGAACTGACACAAATGCTGATGCTGCACTTTGTGACTGCAAAAAGAAAAGCTGATTTAGTTAATTACCATACTGTTAAGGTTTAAATTTGCACTAAATGTACCTGAAAAAGTAGATTTAAAAATTCATTGGCAAGAGCACTCTTCACACTCCAGATCTGATAGTCTTCCAGAGTGAGGTGTCCAAGCTAAGTTAAAAAGAAGGGAAGGGAAATAATGAGCATTATCAATTTTACCTCATTTCTATGTCAACTGTAGATAAATCCATCATACAGAACATGAAAAGTAAGTGTCTGCGAAAGGATTAACATACATCATTACTGCTATAAAACTTCAACTGAGACAACAATAATGAAATTAAATCCAGATACCAGTTTTAGCTTATTTTAGTCAAAGCATATGAATGTGCCAAAAGAACTACAAAATACTGACCCAACACTGAACCTTTGTTCCATAATCCCGTAAATTTAGTTTCCAATACCCATCATAAACATGTTTTCTCAAGCCGTGATCAAAACTACATGGAAGGATCCAGATGAATGGTCAGGATAGTGATTTTTTAGGATACAAAGCCACACCGAGGCTATGTTTCTGCGAATGCTTCACAGAAATGCTCCAACATTCGAACAAATCTGCATGGAAGTCAACTGCAGGTTTAGGGTCTAACAGCTGTAAGATTCTAAAGCAGACTTTTTTCAAATATGTTCTTGTCATCTTAATTTACAATCTGCACTTCAAAAAGCTGATGGTACGAAAGTAGGTCCTCTGAGTTTAAAATAAACACTGCTCGTTTTTAAGTCAATGTATGTCCAGCTTGATATGTTTGCATGGTACATTTAATAACTACACTGCCATTTTGTAATGCTACACAGTTCTGCTTTGTTCCCCTCCCCCTTAAGTCTTTACTGTCAGTAACATTAATAAAGCTTCCTTTTTATGTCAAAATACTTCAAGCAAAGGTCAAGATGTAATACAGTTTTGCAAATGTCAGCTACACAAACTATATTTTAACTATTTGGCAACAGCATAAAGCATTGCTGGCCATAGGTGAATATAAAATACACCCAAGTCGAGACATCAGCAAGAATCCAGATTATAAATATAAACAAGAAATGATAAAGTAGTGTAATTTGACACTGCCCAGCTCTAGTAAACTTTCTAATTTTTTGAACTACCTTATAAAAGGTTCACTTCGATATTTTCATACTGGCATGCAACGGCATAAACACTTAGTCAACACTGATAGTTACTAAATCTCTGGTTACACCTACTTTGTTCACAGTTCAAAGGCAAAATGAGATAATGTGCATAGAAGTTCAATAACACAGCTAATTACTGCATCAGCTGCTTTTTCCAGCACTACTTTCATAATCTACTGGGAGGGACCATCATTTTACATATAATCTTTGTTGAGAAGGTAGGGTCTTTTCCCTTTTTCTTAACACTTTGGGAATGGGTCATCAACATGCTTAGCTACAGACTACCCTCACTGTGAAGCAAATGATAAAAATCTGACTGGATGAGGAAAAAGCATCTCAGAGGCTACCTTTCCTTCTATGATAATTGAAGAATCTTTCTACCAGAAGATGGGCCAGCAACTTTCTTGGAACACAGGTAGGTATGGTATACAATTGTTCAAGGTAATAAGCATTTCTAGGTATTCCTGATAACTTTTCAGAAGTAACTTTTGTTCCCATGAACTTCCCCACTTAAGGTTATACAGTAATGAATTAAATTGTGGAACCAAAGTCATTGTATATTGGAGGAGGTGGGATCATTCCGAACCAGTAAGATTAAAAAATACATTTCTCAAATACATTATTTATCTAGTATGAATATAAAAATGCCTAAAAGTGTTAGATATGAGCTAGATATTTTTATTATTAAAAGACTGAAGTGGTTCTGTATAAATCAAGATAGGTCACAACAACTGCCTCAAGAGTATGTTTCATGGATTCCTGCCTTGGCGGGGATAGAAACAATACTATAGTATATGTATTTCATTATATATGAAAATATTGTAGAAAAAAATTGATCTGAATGTAGTATATCTCAATAACTGAAGGAAAAATCTTATGCTTTTCAAAGTTGGAGCAGCACTTTATAAAATCTGCTCGGAAGCAGAAAGGTAGAATCAGAAAGTGAGCCATGTCAAATATACACACATCTGATTTTAGTATAACCACCTTCCTTCTTAAAGCATGAACCAATTACTAATCTAGTTTTCCTTCTTCGGTGGACAGCCATTTTGCTAGTCGTTACTCTTATAAGAAGAGTAATCATTTCAACGCTTTAGGCAAACTTTGTTTTACCAGTACAGATAAATAATTAAGAGGGTGATAAAATGTAAGTCTAACAGAATTGACTCAGATGTCATTTTGTAAAATTTAAGTACACAGACTTTTGCTAATAGATGTACCTGAAAAGTTGCAGTGAAAAATTGACATTTTCTTGGTAGAGAACCCACTACTGACAGATCTCTGCATTGAAGCCAAAAATGGTAAGTTTACTTTACCTTGCGTTACTTTTAAATAAGCTGAAATATTTGAGTACTACCTACCTGCCAAGTATTTTCATTTTTATCACAGCTAATCAGCTCCTACCCTTTCGGATTCAACCTATATCCTTCCCATATGCGTGAAAATACAGTTGAAAAATCTGATATCTGACAGACTCTCTTCAAGTTATCTACTAAAAACATTAAGGAAAGTTCAGCAAGTTCTCACCTTTGTGGTATCATGTGCATCCAAAATGTCTTCTACAATTTCAGACAAATTCATGCCCAATTCCTAGACAGATTAGAAAACACAGTGTTTAGGCCTATACATTATTCCAGAGCTATCCATGTCAAGAGTAAAGAGTAAACATTTAACTTTCAGTGATTTTTATTAAGTATCTGTGTAGTTTAAAATTTGGTGTCTTCATGTCAGTCGTATTTTTATATCTAAATATCACTTTGTACCATAAGAAGCAGCAGAAATTGCAGAGTAATTTTACTTTTTTTAGACTCAATATGGGGTAAATTACACAAGGTCAATTGCATACATCCCTTTCCTCAATTCAGACATTTCAAGAGGATGTTTTAGTGACATCTGTCACCAAATAACATTCACACCTTGAAACCTAAAATTGATCCCTATTTTTTCAAGGCCATTACAGAAAACAATAGCAGGTGACTTACAGGAATCTTATCAGTACGGTTGTCTTTCCAGACCTCTAAAAGTGCAACTACCATTTCTTTAAGTTCAGTGCGAGACAAAACTCCATCCCGGTCGACGTCAAAAACCTTAAAGCAAACTGAAGGGGGAGGAGGGAGGGAGAAAGAAAGGATTATTTTTGCATGTTAAAGCTAACTCAAAACTATGCTCTAATTAGGGTGGACAGTACCAATTTGGGGGTCTTTTTCTTATATAGGCTCCTGTTACTCCCCACCCCCTGTCCCAATTTTTCACACTTGCTGTCTGGTCACCCTAGTTCTAATTAGAGCTAATGCACTTGGTCACTTCACTGCAGGACAAAACCGTGCAGTGTCACAAGGATGTGACTTAACTCACTGTTTTGAAATTTCACAATATAAGCTGGGATTTCTTAGTTGTGGTAGTGGGAAAGAGGAGCTCTCTTTGCTGAACTGAAATTCAGATATTCCCAATTCCTTGATGTCTGATGTAACAGGGCATGGAACAAATGCATATTCAGAATCTGTACTTTTCCAGCTTGATGGCGATTTTTAAGCTACATAGATGCCATCATTTTTTCACCTACGATAGGTACATCACAAAACACAGGAAACTCAGAAGGAGCCAGTGGAATGAGATTGACTAAGAGCAAATTGGTTCATGCCAATGGTGTAGTTAAACACTGGAATAAATTGCTTAGGGAGGTTGTGCAATCTCTATTATTGAGGATTTTTAAGAGCAGGTTGGACAAACACCTGTCAGGGAAGGTCTAGATAATATTTAGTCCTGCCTTGAGTGCAGAAGACTAGATGACCTCTCAAGGTCCCTTCCAATTCTATGATTACAATAAAAAAGAAATTAGCATGAGCACAGTTTACTGAAAATGTCATAGGAAGTCCAAATGTTTACATCTCCCATTTTTCTCTATATAAAAGAGATGCAGACTTTAGCACCATGTATGTGCTAATACAGTTTATATGCATGAATAGTTAGCAAAATTAAACTACGAAAATAACTTAGTAAATACCAACTTTAAAAAAAATTCTGAAGAGGTCTATAGCTGGAATGAAGTCCGAGAATAACTCATAAGAATATACCAAATTAATAAAGGTTAACCGTGTTCGATAAAGTAAAGCCTTCAAATTTAAACTTATTCAAGATACAATTTCTAGCCCCTCTCCCCATCTTCTCAGATTCAGATTTAAAAATATGTAAATTAAATAAATGACAAAAAATTGAACAGATTTTTCAAAACTAGAAGTTTAATGGGCAATATTTTGCACACTCACATTTTTGCCTTTCTGCCAAGGGTCCCCTGCAACATGCCGACAGCCCACAGGAGATTTCCTTAAAGTCTATGTGATTGTCACGATTTTCATCAAAGGCATTAAACAAACCTACAAACCACAGAAGCATCACCACTCACTGAATGTGATCAGATGAACTCACAACCCGTATTTACCACTTACATAATGCTTTACATCTTCAACATTCGTTACAGTAATTAATCCTCAACACGTGCGAGGCAGATAATTAAGGATTATTATGCCCATTTTACAGAAAGGAGAACCAAAAAAAAGCATGTTTAGTGACTTACCCATGGTTAGATATTCACGGAATGTCAGGAAGACAAAAACCTCAAGAATTCCTGACCAACAGTCTCATTGTTAGACCATATTCTCTTCCTAATGATCAATAATTTACACAGATCTTTTATGCATTTGGGAAATAACTTTAGTAGCCAAGGCTGTAAGGGTAAATTTTTCAAAAGTGCTGAAGGGCCAGATTTTTAAAGGAGTTTAGGCACTTTGGGATACAGATAGGCCCCTAGTGGGATTTTCAAAAATACCTTGGTGCCTAACTCCTACTGATTTTCATTTGAATTAGACACACCTAGGTGCTTTGGAAAATCCCACTATGCACCTATTGGCATCTTCATGCACCTAAATATCTTTACAAATCTGATTTAGGATTATTAATGGTACCTTGGCATCTAAATCCTGAGACACCCCCTAAAAATTCTTCGCTCAATAAAATCTTTACTCTCAATGACTGAAGTGTACCATTCACAAAACAGATACAGCAGGTCCAATAATAGTTCAGGCTTCTCCACATCATTCCCAACTAACATGCACTTCCTGGGATACACACCACTTCTAGGAGAGGAATTAATTGAGTGGCCATGGTCCATTTAGGGAGCACATTCTAACATTATTTAAATTGTTTTTGCTTTGTCGGGGACTTAAACTAACATAATCCAGGTGTGGATGGGCCGCCCCTGTATTTAGCCCTTAATGACATTGCCAACAATGTTGTCAAATAGTGACAATTATGGTAGTTTTTGTGATATGGATACCAGTTCATAAGGAAGTGGAATGAGACCTGACTTATTCACATGGAGCACCCAACAGCTATTAAATGGTTACAACCTTCAGTCACTACCAACCTGGCTAGGACTTGGAAGGGCCAACCTAGTTATGAATGGCTCTATCCCATTACCAAGCTTCTGAGCCAACTAGTCGCTTTCACCCTCTTTATCTTGAGCTGTTATAAAGAAAGGTCTCTTTAATTGACTGTAGGACAACATTTGATCTGAGTACACTGAATATCCACTTTACAGATTAAACGACTTGGATTTTTAAAAAATAATTTTCATATTTTTGGCTAAAGACACCATGGAATAATTTCTCACATTAGCGAATTTCAATAATGACAATAAAGAAATGTCAAGGACTCATAAGGTAACTTACACAACACAGATCAGGATGTTTGCCAGTTTTCGTGATCGTTTAGATGTATGCATCTCAGAGGAATTACTTTCTTATGTCACAAGCATTCACAACTGCTTTCTACCCTTCTCTTGAGTATTTAGAGCAGAGAGAAAAATTCTATCTCAATATAAGCTTTAAAAAACAAATGAAAAACCTGATCTTCTGAACACTAAGAAAGCAATATTCCATCTATAGGAGGTCTTGGCTTTTTAGAGTTCTACAAATAAGCACCTTTGAGATGAAATTAGAGTAGAGTACCATAAGCCCCACACCAATATACCTTCATAGAATGAATATTTTTATCATACCTTCACTCAGAGATGGATGAATGGGAGGGGAAACTAAAGGGCCAAATGTCTCTAAATCAAAACGTCCAGTTCTTGACTGAGCCTTCAGAAGCCAATATCGTTTTTCAAGATCAATGATGTCTGATTCTTCCACTGTATATCCAAAAAAACAAAAAAAAAAAGGTAGTAGTAAATCTCTGACAAGAAGGTCTTTAAAGCAAACATTTAATTGATAGCAATACAAAGAAAATGCATACTCAAGACTGTTAAGATACTTGTAAAGAGACTACTAGAATTATAACATTCGCTTATGAATACATAAAAAGTTGTTTAAAAAATCATATGTAGTTTGTCTGCAAATGCAGGAATATTTTGGATCGATACATTTTTGCCACTCATGCAGGGAGTTAAAATACAGCACAATGAACACAGATTATTTCTTTAAAAAGAGAAACAATGAATTATTTTATGCCTGTTTCCTGCACATTCAAGTTCATAGTAACAATGAAGAAACAAGCTAAATTTAGTTTCCTCACTTACAGAATCACTGCACATCACCACAGTTACTCCAGAGAGTAAAATCAGCTACATTGTGATCTGTCTTGATATCACACATTCAAAGGTATCACAGAAGTGAATTTTTGCCAGCTGCTGAGTCTGCTGATGTATCTTGTTCTATTTGATAAATTTCCCCCCCTACACAGATGTCTACTTGCACAGAGAGCCTATTTTCTCCATGTTGGTCCTTACTAGGACATCACTCATTTGAATACTGAAATCAGGATGTAAAAGGAGCATTTATACACAAAGGATAATGAACATCCAAGAACAGGACTTGGCTACTTTATTGCAACATTCACGTTTGTAAGTTAAAGCTAAAACAAATTCCTATACCGAGTACTGTGAAATTAAAACTAACAGTTAATACAACTACAACAAACTTACATTTAGACATATCTTTCTATATTTAGTGATTATTTCTAACTATAAAATCATTTGCGCCTTTATTTTTTTTTTTTACTATTTATTGTTTCTATTAGAAAATCACCTGAAGACACAATGAGTAGCGGGGCCCCACTGGCCAAATTCAGATTTGGGCTCTTCAGGGCAGGGATTATACTAATTTGAAGGCAGGATACAGTCATGAATATAACAAGGAATGGGAAAGAGGTGAGGAGAAAACAGCCACAAGAATGTTCATTAACATAGGCCAGTAACATTCACAATTAGAACGTTCCTACTCTTTTTTAAAATTTTAAGATAATTGTCAGATGAATGAGAAAAATATGCTAAATCCCTAATAACCAATTAAATTTTAAAATAGCCAATGGGAAGAGTAAAATATTTTCACAAGAAAGCATGAGTAAAACTCCACATGCAAACAACAGCCTCTAGAAAACTGAAGTTTTAGATAAACGTCTGTGCTTGAAGAAATAACCTGTTCAAGGAATATTTTTCCCAAAGCATTTTACCCATGTGTTATACATATGCACGTCAACAGTGCTTTAGGTTGGTGTGAATTAAGTGTTTCTCAAATATCTATTTAATAACAAAGCTGTCTATATTAAGAAACACCATGTGTGATCTCATTCCCAGATGGTTCTAAGCCCTTAAAACCATGCTAGCTTTCTAATAGGATTTAACTTCAGCTTTGTGGCCTGGTTAGACTACAGAAACAAAACAATGTCACAAGGACTAAAAACAAGAAAAACAAAAAGAGGCAGTTTTTACATTTCACCTTTGCCTTAACTCCTGGTTTTAGTGGATCAATAGAGGCCAATATGTATTCCAGACATAAGAATCTGGTTGGCCTTAATGGTGGGGGGGGGGGGGGGGGAAAAGGTTATTTGAAGGGAACACTTCCTCACGCCAACCCTGGATTTTGACAGGCAACCTGCACTGCCCTATGAATGCAATCACCAGCTGCTTTTTGGTTTAACTACAACCATAAGCAGCATATAGATTTGGGAAAAATAAATAGTGGGATAAACTTGCCAACTTTTAAAAATAGTTATGGATCAAGGTTAACATTGCTAGTTTGTATTTCTTAAACACCACTCATTGGTCTTTTCATTACACTGTAAAGAGGTGAATGACAAGAAAAACATAGTTGTACTGAATTTAGTACCCAGTTCAGTTCACAAAGCTAACAATCACATTAAAATTAGTGTGAACACATTTTAACAGCACAGCAGGCATATTGTGTAATGTAGAGCAAGCTACTCAAAGCTACCTTCAACACTGCACATTTGTAGAAATTATTTTAAAAAAGATTACAGTTGAATCACAGAGTTTGGACTCCTGTCTTTTTCAGGTAGCCTTCAACAAAATATTTAAAGAAATTAATGAGAAAACTGAACTATTTTGTTTCTACCATCTTCATTGCGTGTTCAACAGAATCACAATATTCCAATCACAACAGTTAGAATTAGCAGTGCAGGAACCCATGACAATGGAGATGAAAACAGCTATTATATTAGCATTGTCATTACCCACAATAAATACTGCATTGATGCATCCACTAACAACCAGTCTAGTTATTCACTGTCCAAGGAGAGGGACGTGGAAAAAACAAAACAGCAGCATAAATCCTGTAAATGATTTTAAAAATTCTTTCACAGTTTTCATATTCTAGAGTGTGGCACTAACATATGTAAGGGGTTTTTTTTTTTTAAATGGGCCTTGATCCTGGACTGCTCTAGTTTACAGCATCTTCCCACAGCTGTCTCCAGGCCACTTTGTGACCTGCTGCATACTTCTATGTCTCAGGAAATTCCCTGCAGGGGCGAGAAGAAATTTTCCCACGTTCTGGCCCCAGTCTAGACTCAGGACCATGCTTTTTATCTTTATAGCTTTTTTCAGGCTTTCATTGCATACTCACCGTGCTGAAGCCTAGGTTTTCAAAAAGGTAAAATTTAAAAGAAGAATAGGTATTAAGCTCACAATTCTGATACTTAAAGAAAAATATGTTCAAAAATATGCAATTACAATGTTATCTAGGAACAACACGAACGGTGCCTCCTGGAGACTGCCGACACCATAGTCCTGGCTGCTAAGCTGGACGCATCCAGAGCCGGAAGTCCTGGCCACAGCCTTTCCCTCCTCTAGGATGGCCATGAACTCCTGCAACAGGAGGTTCTTAAATTCAAACGAGTCCCCAAGATGCAAAATCACACCTCCCCAGCAGGGCCTGCTGTTTGGAGATATGGAACTGGAGACATCCCATCTAATAAACCTTACATCTGGTCGGTCAGCTTAGCAGATCTGCCTCAAACAAACAAAAATCCTTGTGGATGTTAAACCACAAAATTGCAAAAAGATAACAATGTTTTGACAAAAGAGACACACAATTTATTTGCTTAAAGCAGTCACTCCAAAGATTAGTTTAAAAGCAAATTCCTTCATTTAATGTAGAATTATCCTTTCCCTTTAAAAACATGAATCAAAACTTTGTGTGGCACAAAAATTAAGCTCTCTGTAAAGAGCAAGAACTTCACACCCCAACATTGTGAAAGCATTTTGCATCCTGGGCATGAGCATGCAAAATGGCCGCACCTAGCGCCTAGAAGAAAAACAGGATGTTCTGCATGCCTGCTCTATGGCAACAGCCTAAATGTCCTTCCAGATCAGAAGAGTAGTAGAGTAGACTGGGTTTCTCTCTTCCATGATGGGAGATTTAGGTGGGCCTGTAAGTACAAGTTATTTTCCCTGTAATTTGCCAGTGAAAATTATAGCCACGCTTCCTTGTCTTTATTCTAGTTAAGAATCAAGAGGCCAAAAAAAAAAAAAAAGGTAAACTACATATTTTAAGACTATTATAGCTGCAAATAGTCTCCTGGGTTTACCTAGAGTACTCAACTGTGATGGAACAAAGAATTCAGGTCTGGGACATTCTAAAGAATGACATTATTGGATTGTCAGGCAGCTAACTCATCAAGATACATGTCTAAGATTATTTGAGATCAAACAGAATCTGTCAGGAGAGAAGACACAGCTGAGGGAAGGTGTATTTTTCTTACAGGGGTTTAAATGTGACAGTGTATTGAGAAGAGGTCTTGGAAAGTTTCCTGTAAGCAGTGGAGTATTAAATTTTTCTACATTTCTTACAGTTTCAAAACCAAAAATAAATGTTTGAAAGAAGAACAAGGTTAGCAGAAACGGGCTACCCTGTGTGAGAGAGTTTTGAGCAAGTATAGAAAATTGAAGAGTAACATCAATTTATCTGATTTTTATTTATATAATGTGAAAGACAAGTTTGTGCTTTCTATGGAAGTTTTTCTGCATGTACGGTATTTTGTGCCTACTTTTCTTTGGTTGCTAGAAATCATGCAAACACTATTTATTAAAGGAACTAAAACAGCACTTAAATTAGTTTCTTTTCTTTTAACCCAACCTTATTAGAAATAAGGAAATATAGAAGGATAGCAAGCAGGCCAGTTTTGATGCATGAACTAATGTGTGGCTGGTAACACTTGACAATTACATAAGAAAGGATCACTGAGTTAACACAATGTCTAAACATCTACCAACAGAGAATAGTAGGTAGTGGCAGCATAAACCTGTTTATTGAGACATCTGCAACATTATGTTTAATTAAGGACTACTGGGTAAATTGACTGACAAGATACAAAAATATATGAAACTTAAAATGCCTTGTGTTTCATTAAAAAAAACGTTTTGCATACTTGGTTTCTTTAAAGTTATCTTAATTACTTGTGTCAATCTAACCTTGGAAAAGAATGATTACCAACTAATGTTTTATCTGCATTTTTGTCAAGCAGTGCTTTGAATAGCAAGGTCATTGAAAAGACTGTTTTCAAACTGTCATTTTTTAAAGGATTACTAATAAAATGAATATGAAATCTTAATAAATTCAACTGCAATGCACAGGATATATTCCTTACTATATTTTTTACTTTATGTGGTAATCTCAAGTTATTTTTATTTATTTTTTTTTTTAACTTAAATGCCTCCCTTATTTTTTTCTAACTGGGTGGGTGCCCAATTTAAAAACCACTCTTTGCAATTAAGCATTTTTCCTCTGAAAACATGGCCGCTCTTCATGGAGTCTCAAGTTAAGCACCCAAAAATTGGGCACCAAAATCACCAGTAACCTCTGAAGATGCAGGCCTCAATATTTGTAGCCCTCTGTCATTAATTCAGCATTATGTACTTTTTGAGATTTTAATCCTTAGCACTGTTTCATATCTGCTATTTATTTTGTGCAATTTAGAGCAGTGGTCCCCAACCTTTTGATCACCGGGCTTGCGGCCCGGGGGCTCTGTGCGGTGCGGCGGACCATTGTATGTCCGCCGAAAACCCGCAGAATTCAGTAGCTCATCTTCCTTTTTTTAATTTCGGTGAGGCGGGATCTTGTATGTCCGCCGAAAAGCCGCAGGAAAACGGGGCGGGAGAGCCACAAAATGCGGAACTCTTGGAGGGGGGAAGGCGGCCGGATGCGGAAGGGAAGGCAGCCGGATGCAGAAGGGGCGGGCCGGAGGGGAACGCGGCCGCGGACTGGTACCAAATGCTCCACGGACCGGTATCGGTCCGCGGACCGGGGGTTGGGGACCACTGATTTAGAGTACGTCATCATTGTATTGTTAAAAGAGTTGGACCACCAAAGTAACAATGCTGTTAATGAGGCACAGCAACTATACAACATCTATATATATATAAAAGTCAAATGGTGTATGCGTGTATGTACGTTCGCTTACTCCTTCCACACCGTTTGAGCTAGAGACTTGAAATTTGGTAGTTATAGGCCTTAGGGTCCTAATCAGGGTAAGAGTAAAAAAAATTTCAAATCTGACCTCTGAGAGCCCCCGGGGTGAAATTCTTTAAAGCCCATTCACATCAGCTGGGCAGCAGGTTAACACCTGCTGTTCTCTGTGACATAGTTATGATGTAATAATACCCCCCTCCAACGGACCCCGCACTCGCTCAGCTCTCTGCCCCCTCCAATGGCCCCGGCACTCGCTCAGCTCTCTCCCCCCTCCCATGGACCCCACACTCGCTCAGCTCTCTTCCCCCTTAGGAAAGAATCAAAAATTTTTAAAATCTCACTCCCCTCCCTCTCTCCAACGCCCCCCCACTCGCTCAGCTCCCACCCCCTCCCACCCCCAACGGACCTTGCACTCGCTCAGCTCTCGCCCCTCAGGTAAGAATCGAAAATTTTTAAAATCTCCCCCTCCTCCCCCCACTCCAACGCCCCCCCACCCACTCGCTCAGCTCTCTCCCCCCTCCCACCCTCCAACGGACCCCGCACTCACTCAGCTCTCTGCCCCCGCTCCCCCTCCAACGGCCCCGGCACTCGCTCAGCTCTCTCCCCCCTCCTTCCCACCAAGGGACCCCACACTCGCTCAGCTCTCTTTGAGCAATGCTGGGTCCCCTTCCACCCCTCCGACGGACCTGAGCAATGCTGGGTATTTCTGCTAGTGCTGAATATTTTTAAACTTTATGTGTAAGTAACCACTCCATAAATGTTTGGAGATTCTAGCCTTATACGCCAAGGTACACATCTATTACACACTGAAGTTTAATACAATAGGTTGGTAGCCTAGGTCAAACAGCAATTATATATTTTGTAATGTATGAGACACTTATATCTGCGTTGAGAACCCATTGTACTAGATGCTGTACAAATATATAATAAATGGTAGTACCTGCCCCAAAGAGCTTTGGGTATCAGTCTCATAAAGAGGATGTCCCAAAGCATGTGATCTCAGTTCATTAGATACTTACCGAACTACTGAGGTCATCTAAATTCTTAGCTGGGGAATACATTTAAACCATGGTAAGGATAAAAAGCATAGTCATTGTTTTTCACAAAATTATAGTACATTGATAGTTTATAGCTCTAAATTCTTGTCTTAATGTTTTTGGATTTTTTGGCTAATTTTAAAGATGAACACCTTTTAGAGCTGTACAAAACCTTAAAATACAAGTAACAGCAGATCAACAACCACAATGAGCCATGTTTAAAATGTCAAGTGTATACAAAATTACAGCCTTCATAGAGTATAAACTGTATCACAGCTGATATGAGTTTAATAAGTCAAGGTCCTTGCCAGCCTTTATCTATTTTTCAAAGTATTAAATATCTTGCATTTACAGTAGTATACAATTATTTACAATACATATAATCAGAAGAAAGATTAACAGAATATTTTCTGCAGAAATATGGTACCTGTGGAGTTGTCAATCAACTACAGACAGTGAAATAGTTTGGAACTTTATGCACATTAATGCACAGAAAAAACCTAAGACCATACTCATACCCGTTTGTACTTGCTTTTTAAATATTGTATACAAGTAAACTAATGAGTCAGGGTTATGAGTATTTCAACACATCTCTTAAAAAAAATTCAATTAATTTTTACCCACCTAAAGGTACAATTCTCTCTGGTTCGCAACAATAGAAGCATACCATATTCCCAACATTTTTACTAACGCTCGTCTTGTGTTACAGTTCACCATTATATTCTTCAAGTAAAATCCAACTCTCATCCACATAAACAGCGCTTCATCTCCAAAGAACTGGGCTGCTACCCAAACAGTAGATGACTGAACAAAAGTATTTTTGTACAACGCAGTTGTTTGTCACTTTCAAACTAACAGAAGATTCTAGGGCCTCCGGCAGAGAGAGCAGCTTAAAGTGACCCAGCAGCTAAGAGGATAACAAGGTGATGAGATGAAGATTAAACCATGTTAGGAGGTTTTCATATTGGCCTAAAGCTTGCTAAAATATCCTTTCCTTTTCATTATCATGAAAAACAAGATGTAGAGGCAAGGGAATATTTTTCCTTTTTATTCAGGTTCTCATGCTGTGCCAGTCATCTTAATATCTAAGCACCTATGTTGTAGATTCAAGTTCATATCAATATTAAGAGGAATATAAATGCTCTAACTTCATGACAAGGATGTCCTGACTAAGAATTTCAGGTATATGGTTAAATTCACAATACTGGTTCACACCAGAGTATGGTGGTTTTCACATTTACAGTGCAACCACACAAAATTAAATATGTATTTCAAGGAAACAATTTATAAACAGCATCCTTTTGAGTATCATACAAAGATACTGTTGTTACAAGTGTGGTTATAATGATCAAAGAATAGTGTAGATAAGTCTAGTTCTAGGCAGCCTTTTACTGAGGGTGAAGCTGACTGACCATCTCATTTTCCTTTTCTGTTATAGGCCCATATTCTAATATATCTTTGCATTAAAGTGTACAGGATTTTAAACCTCTTCTTTCCAGAAACAGTACCCTTCACCATACATTGTTTCAAACATATGCTCTCTTTTACCACTCATTTGTGTTTCAGTCACTGGATGAACTACAGAGCTAATCCTAAACTTCTCTTGTATAAGAGTTAAATTAATCAAATGTTTGGGCAGACAGTATTGCAGAGACATTTCGCAGGGTCAAGAGAGGATCTCAGTAATCATTCACCGGAAACTAGTAACTTTCAACATCACACTCACCTGCTCCTATTTGTTCAGATATCACATGCAGCAGTACGTGTAACAATGCCTCTCTAAATCAGGATAGTCGTCGTACATTCTACATTTAAATATCAGTTATCCAAACATTTTTGCTTATGCATAGTGACAGTGGTCCGGTGGAGTGCAGCACTTCACTTGAACTTAAGCACATGCTCAAGTGCATTGCTGAAGAGAGATGGGATTATTCATGAGTTTAAATTTAGGTATGTGCTTAAGTGCATTACTGAACCAAGGACTATAGAACTAGCTGACTGGATTATCTCAGAACTTTTTCCTGCTCCTGAGTCAATATATTTATATATAAATATTCCAAACATACTGACGTCTCAATAAATCATGTACTGTAAACCCATACCTAACAAACAACCACAACTTACATTTATAGAGACATCTTGAAAAAACCCCAAACTGACTTTAAAAGATCTAAGTGCATTTAGAGGGATAACATCCTCTAAAGAAGAGTAACCACTGCCATTCTGCATAGCCACAGTAAATCAGAAGCACCTAGCGCACTACAAAAACAGTAAAGGACCAAGTAGAGGAGGGAAAGCAGAAAATTTATTTTACTGTAACTGGAGGAAGAATTTTAGCCATTCATAATCCTTGTACAAACACAGAGGGCTAAAACAGTGGAGTGATAGGCAAAAGCGGCATTAAATGGCATACCATTATATTAATAGTGAGTTGACCAGTATGTAAGGAGTTAGAACTTCAGTGATAAGTATCTACACTGAGAAGAGCTAACGAAAGTTTTCCTTTAGACCAAGTGGTAGGTGCCTATGGTTTTGGAGCAGGAGGATCTCTGCTACCAGAGTAAAGTACTGAACAACCTGGGTGTGTCACACAGTGAAGTCTAATATGGCTAAGAATGCTATTTCTGAAATCCTTTATTTGGTTCTTGGAGTGCCATCCAATGTTGGAAAATTCATTTATAACGATTAATGATTTGCAGTGATTTGAGGAGTATTATATTCTCTTCCCACTGAGCACTTGGCCAGCGTAACAAACTGAATTTTATTCTGTTTTGGAATGTAGAATAAGTTATTATATACTTCCTGATTCTTAATACTGCTTTGTAGACTATGGAATGTAAACAGTGTTTTAAATATAAAACCATACATTATTCAAGAGAGATATGCAATAATGTTAAACAAAGAAACGCCAATTAAGAGACCTGTTGACACTGCAGTTAAGCTCCACTCCTGATTTATGGTGTCACTAGAACTCCTTGACAGGATTATAGCCTTGCTCATATGCTTATTACTCTGACATTCAATATTCAATAAAATCATGTTAAAAATCAAGATGTATGGAATAGCCAGTCTTATGCTCCACAATTGAGAGACATTTAAAGTTTGTTCACTAGGAGAAGAGCTTCATATTCCTCAAACCACTTCAAGTCAAATAATATTTCTCACACACACACACAAAGCTAAAAGTTTCTCTTCTCATCCCAAAACATCTTTTAAACCCTATCAAATTAAATCACAAAATAGCTTTCAACTGAAATAACTACTATTGTAGAATATTTATGATTTAGGTGAAATGGAACAAAATTTGATTAAAAATGGCAAGTGTGTGCAACTTACCGTAACTTCAAAATTTCATTTATAATTGTGCTGAGAAATGTAATTAAACTCATCTGCATTCAAACATAAATGTTATTTACAAGTGAAAAATTATAATTCTTTTTATGTTTCCTTGATATCGTGGCTCATTAAACAAATTTAAATGGAGTCACTGATGCTTTACAATAAACATTTGCTGTGTGTTTCTAAATCAATGTTAATAACTTCCACTATTTTTATCACAGCAATTTTTCATGTCCATGCCACATTAATGTTTAATGGAAAATAAGAGGAGAGAACAGAAGTTTAATGGAAAATAAGAGGGGAGAACACTTGGAGCCTGTTTAAACTATGCACCTGTGAGGACATCCTATGAAATAAGAGCTCGTTGTTAGCATCCTGGAAATAGACCAGTAAACCTTTATTAGAAAGGTTCACGGATTACACTACAATGGAATTGAAAATAAGCAACTCTGCATTATACATGGCTAACAGTATTTACTTTTGTTTTTTAAATATCCTTTTCAGTGACTTGTTCTCTCAAAAGGCAAATATCCAAGCAAAAAGTCAGTCTCCACTCACAGGAAAAACAACTCTCTCACCAAAGCACTCATTTTATGAGGGCAATGGTATTAAGAACACATAATTAAAATAATCTCTACTAAAGAATAATGAAGTTGAATCACATTTTGTGCATATCAGAACGTAAAAAATATTCACACTCTGATACAATCATCTCCAAACTACTCAATCCATTTTTATTTTCATTGCTGCTGAATTTGTATTGTGTAAATCACACAATGACATTTCTTTTTGACCTTTGGGACCACTAGGGAAAATCATCAATAGCATCATAAAAAGAAATAGTGCACAATAGTCAGTGGAAGGCAGAACAGTTTACCATTTTCTGGCTGTCATCAGTATGATCTAGTCAATTTTCCACATTCCAATATTTGATGTGATATTTACAGCCCTAGCACTTTCTCTTTTTCTAATCCTCATTTGCTACACTTAATACGTAAATAATTGACAACATTTATCCTGAAACTACAACCTATTCTTAGTAATTATGGGGGTTTACTAGATTAAATTAACTACAGAGTAACTTCTTTGCTACACCACTGTGTGCTTTGCAGTTTGAGTCAATTTTATATGGTCAAAGACATATATAGGATTTTAAGCTACAAGACTCATAGCTCAAATCCTACATGTTGCTGAATATTTAGGAAAGCATTCACCTAATGTACTTTTTTATACATAGGTTGCTTGGAGGGTGGGGGGGGGGGATTTGGTTTCTTTTAATCCCAACAATAAAAATACAATTTCTTATCAGGTTATATTGCTGGGCAAATGGCCCATAAAAAATTGGAAATCAAACAACTGACAATACTTCCAACTATATAGAAACTATTAGTTGTGTAAATTGCGAGACAAATGGTTCAGTTTCATGATACTACCTTCTTCCCGCTGAAACACCCAATAAAGGTTCTAAATTTCACAACAAATAAATATTTGATGACTCTCTAAAATTCTGCTACCTTTACCAGTGGAACCTGTAGCTACAGGTAACAGCACAAGCTGCTATGCTATAGTCAACAAAGCTTTAAAATTCCTAAAGAAAATTGAAGTCAAGGCTCAAGTTTCTCCCGGGACACACTCTCTGAAACGCTCGTCTGCCAATATAAAAAGAATCTTGGGCAGTGAAACAAACAGATTCAAATTTTACCAGTGTTAACTCTTGTTTTTAACTGGCAGAGAACAAGCTGGTTTCAAGGTTAACACTTTCAGTCAAGACTATTACCGTGCCAAAGCACAATCAACTAAATTTGTGAATGAGCAGCAGATGGACCAGTACACTCTGATGAGTTCTTCATGGAGATATGGCAAGCACCTCATGTGGGGATCGCTGCTGGGGCTGGCCACTCTACACGATGGACAAGCTTGAACCCTGGGGAGGTATCATACAGGACAGTCAACTATTCTAACTAATACTGTTAAGGAAACATTTCTCAGAAACTAAGACTGAAAGCTGCGACTCTAGCCATGGGCATGAGAAGGAACCGAGGCGCTTGACCAGGCATCCCCCTTACGAGGTATGGGAAGCGGCAAGGGCCACAAGTGCTGTGTTCTCCATCTCCAGTGTACTAGGCACACACATAGCTGAGTACAATACAAAGCTGCATCTACTCGGAAAAGGACACTAGTTTGCTGCTCTGGTGATACAGAATTCCAGACCCTTCCTGCAGGATTCAGTTCAGCTTCCTCAGACTACATACGGCATTGGTTACAATTCATGCAGCCATACAGTCTATTGGAAGAATTGCAAGCGCCAAAGTTCGCAAATCTGCTGGCAGGTATTTAGTTTAAGGGAAGTGGACAGAACTTGGATTTTTAAGAGCTTGTGACTGGGTTGACCTCTTGCTCTCAAACTGCCGAAAGTGGCTACCTTCCACACATCTTAACTTAATACAATTTACAAGCTCCACCAGTACATTCCATGTTCCTCATAATTTTCACAAGACCTAGTATAAATAAACTACCTGGCTTCTTCAAGGTGCAAGGATATATACACAAAAAAACAGTATTAGCAGCCTCATTCCATTTTATTTTTTAATAGGAAATACTGATCCTGAAAAACCCATGAAGTTACTTGTGCCCTCACAAACACTAATGTATCCCATGAACACCCTTTGATCTAGAAAAAGCATTATCCTCAAAGCCACTCCCCTACCTTGGTCTGCATCATGTCCTGAAAGTGAAACCATTTGGACAATGTCGCAGTCCGAGTAGGTGTTAGGGGGTGGGGGATACTGAGAAGTTTAGAAATGAAGTTTTCTTTGGGTATGGGGTGAGGGAAGGAGGACTGACAGATTTTGACTTGGTTCGGAGAGGTAGTATGATTGAAGGGATAGGGCACTGGATTGGGATTCAGGGATCTATTCAGCTCTAACACTGCTGACATACTGTGATGGAGTAGGAATGCTCTTACTGTTTCCTCTGAATAGTGTGGGGGTGCCTCAGTTTCCCCAATGCATTTCTTGAGTGTCTATGTGGAGGGATAAGGGTATGTAGTTGGTGCAAAGCAGAGAGACAGCATTAGCAAGTAGATCTGTCTTGGGGCCTGGCCCCTTCTTCCTCTCAAGGTGTTGACTGGAAGTGTTGAATAACAAAGAGGTCAGCTGAAACTGTTGGAGGGAGGTCAAGTGATCTCTCCTGCCCGGGAAAGACAAAGGAACACAGGGGAGGAGATGGAGAGGGGGTTTCAGTCTGGGTCTCGTTGGGAAGAGGAGAGAGCTACAGGCAAGCTGGCCTAGCCCTCGGGCCCCCAAAATGAACCCAGCAGAGGGGTCGCGTTCGCTCTACCTAAAGGCTCTGTCTTAGATCATCTGTCAGCTAATAAACCTCTGTTTTACTGGCTGGCTGAGAGTCACGTCTGATTGTGGAGTTGGGGTGCAGACCCACGGGCTCTCTGGGGGAAGCACACAGAGGGGCAGAAGGTGCTGAATGCTCAGAGGTCCGACCCAGGAAGGTGGAAGCGGTACCTGTGAAGCTCCTAGCCTTGGAAACAGGCTGTTTATGGATAGGGAGCTTCGCCCCAGAGTCCTGACTGGCTTCGTAGGGAGAAGTGCCAGAGCATCACCCCGGGCACTCCATGAAACATGCCATGTGACCTTAGCGAAGTCATATCTCCTATGTGCCTCTGTTTCCTCTCCCACCCTTTGTGGTTCTTTCATGTTCAGACTATAAACTCTTGGTGGCTTCTGGAACCCAAATTTCAATTGAGATCTCCAGACATTAACACAATGTAAATGTTTATATTACATGCCGGTGCCTCGCAGTTGTATGCATTTGAAAAGAAAACATGCCATTGGATAATCATTAACCATCAAAGCAATGTACTGTATTTTCAACTGATGCCAAGGGCACCTAGAACTCAGAACAGGGACTTTTATAGGGAGTTATTTAATTCTAAGTAAACAGATTATATATAATTTTACAGCTGAGATACTGAGTCACAGAGATTAAATGACTTGCTCAAGGTCACACACGAAGTCTATGGCAGAACAGCAAAATGAACCAGATGTGGTTAAGCTATTCGGCAGCAACTTGACCAAAGATTATGCTTCCTCTCCTAAATGATACCCAAGTCCTTTGAGAACTTTACACAAGGATTATCTATCTATCTACCACTTAAATGTTGCTCCAGAGGTAGCCGCAAAACATGCAGTTTTTAAAAGACGAATAAATTCAATTGAAACTAAGAGACATTTTGGGGAAACATAATGTAAACTAATCAGGCCCTGATTTGACATCTGATCTGAAAAACAGTATCTTATATAATCAAAATGTCCCTAGTATTACTTCAGGATAGACTCCGAAAAAGAGTTCCATCTACATTTCTTTGGAGAGCTTTCCTATATGCACGTACGGACTGGGTTTCACTCGGTTTAGTTTATATGTCTATGACTATAAATGAAGCTAAAACATTGTTCAATGCACAAAAAAATGCAAACATTGAGAGACACCAGTGATGTTTATGAAATACTATTTATAGATCTGTGCTAATATTTGTGATTCTTGGTGCATACAAAAGGGAATGAAATTAATAACACTTGTTTAAATTCATTAGAAAAAAGAACATACGTGGAAAATATATTTTCCATTTGGCACATTACAACATTAAAAAAGACACTCTCAATCGACATCCACTAAAACAAGTCTTGTGACCTCAGCACTGTTTCCCCTAAAAAAAAAATATTATTTTTAGCATGGGCAACAAATAATACGGTATTTCTCAACAGTGGAACTGTATGTAGCTTTTCTTAACAGTGCAGGAGCGATTTGTTGAATGACCACAGAGAGAGGCAAAAGTTAAGTTTCATGAACTCAGGTTAGCAAAGGCCAGATCTAAGAAAGATACCCATTTATGCATCAAGAAATGCCAGTTACTTACAGTGTGTGACTCCGGCCAGAGTTTGATAGAAGGTAGGGGTGTCACTATCATCGGTGAGTGTAACATACACTCCTCCAGATAGCAGCCAACGAGAAAACGTGAAAGCATCTTTGTTCTGCAGTAACCAATTCTTAAATTTTTCATAGTTTACCTTTTCACCCTACAATAAAAGGAAGGAAAACTAAATAAGTCATACTCCTCTTCTCCTGGAGCAACAGTAAAAATGAAATATCAAGCTGTATGAATGAGTGTGTGTGACAACCTCCTCAAAAAAAAAAGTGCTGAAACAATGTCCAAGGAACCATATCAACTCATCCACATTGTCCTGAAATCAACCACTGAGAAATAAAAGCCCTGGGTTTCATTCCAGATCTGCTACTGACTCTGTTGCCTTGGTAAAGTTACTTAAACACATTTCTCTCAGTGAAATAAGGATAATAACTTTCCTACAACTCCCAGGGTGTTTTGTTTTTTTAAAATCAACTTTAATATATTTTTATGGTAGCTCATAAAACCCTGAGTGCCCCAGATAACAGATTCTATAAAAGCACAAAATATTTCCTGTTACATCCATGCAGTGAAAGTGTCTGAAGCTCTTTATTAGTAGAAAACTGACAAATACTAATAAGACATCTGAAGTTTATGGGTGTCACTATAACACATTAGATTTATGCAACACTTATTGACCTTATTGATTCCAAAATATTTTGCAATATATGTATAAATCAATATACAAGTCACACCAAATGAAGACTTCATCCATCACTGAAGTGCACCCACATTAGAGTGAAACATCGCAGCTGGGTAATAAAAAAATATCAAAACAACAAATAGTTTAGGGCACAAAATGAAGAAAAATACTGTCACTGAAACTGCAGGGAAGACTGAGGTAGGCAGAATGTCACTATCCAATCTGGAGTCTGGTTAGGACCCCTACGCTGACACCTCTAATTTGCAAGAGTTCCCTCGAATCCTTAATGACCACTAGCAGGCCAGGTCTTGGGTTCCTTATTCGCAAGAAAGACTAAAATCATACCTAAATGGGTTTCTCTAGAATAATTGCCTGTCTCATAATAGTAAACTAGCTCATTACTAAAAATAGTTTATTACAAGAAATAGTGAGAAAGGAGATTTGGCTGTAAACAGTTTCTGCGGCCTGCTCACAACCGATAATGTTTTAAGCAGGTACGTTTTTGTGTCTGTTATGACTCTTAGTGAGCTTCACAGCACATAAATTTTCAACATGCTGCTGCTTAAATCACATCTGTTCATTACGGACTGCCACTCATACACTCTGTGTCTATCATCAAAATCTCATCTGTCAATCCAGGACCTTCATGGGTATATACTTTATTTTCATATATATTTACAAGCACTGACAAGGGTATCTCCCAAGGAAGACAATGTTTCCAGGCGAGTTTTAGGATATTTCAGACTCAGAGTTTAAAGGACAAATACATCTTCTATTCCAACCTCCTGCACATCACAGGACATTAAATTTCAGTTATACCTGTACTAAAGCGCAATAACTTGTGTTTACAAGCATATCTACAAGAAAGGCATCCAGTTTTGGACCTGAAGACATCGAAAAGATGGCAAAATCACCACTTCCTTTGGTAGTTTGTTCCAATGGTTACTCATCCTCATTGTTAAAAATGGTGACAGGTTTCAGAGTGGTAGTTGTGTTAGTCTGTATCCACAAAAACAACAAGGGGTACTTGTGGCACCTTAGAGACTAACAAATTTATTTGGACATAAGCTTTCATGGGCTAAAGCTCACTTCATCAGATGCATGGAGTGGAAAATACAGTAGGAAGATATATATAACAGTACATGAGAAGATGGGAATTGTCTTACCAATTGGAGGGATGGGTCTAGACAATTCAATTAAAGTGGGATATTATCATCATTTGTACATTTGAAACTACACATCCTTTCTGAGCTCTTATTTCAATGTTTTTCAATCTATGATAAATCATGTACAGTAGTTAGTCTATGGAACTCTACACCAATTTATAGGTCCTTTGCTTTTCAAGAGGTTTTATTATATTCAAACTACAGAATTCACTGACTGACATCTAGAGGGACAAAATAGTCTTTCACTTTTGAACATCAGGTCATCAGTTTTTCCTCACCTCTGCTAGGAGAGGCAGTTGCATAGATTTAACACAGTGGATGATTTCTCCATGCAGCTTATTTTAATGAGTCTGTCATTAAATCCTTGGGCATTATGCTGAAAATGTATCCCTAAAACATCTGAACTTCACCTGCCAAGGTGTATGAACAACATAGTTAAGCATATAGCATTATGGATAGTCTGCTAATACAATGCTTTCTTCAAAAGTAATTAAAATGGTAGTAAGTTTTTTTCCTGAATTTTTAATGGAGCTATAAAACATCATGCCTGTTTGGAAAAAGAGAAGATTCTTCTCAGTCTTCTCCCCAACCCTACTCCCACCAGACACACCACTGCAGATCTGTATTCATTACAAAACCCACACTTTAAGATGCAAACACAGTACTCTTGGAAAGTGAACATACAGTACTAGTTGGTTATACAACATAGCTTTGTAGAAAACAAAACAATGGTCTGCTCAAGTATGTATTTAGAATAAAATATATGAATATGACTTAGCTCAGAATTAAAGATGGCCATTTTTTCCATAATATCACTAGAACAATTCGATAACACTTAATTCAGGAAAACTCTACTAGCTTTCCTAACAGCATTAAAAAAGGAGATAAGATTATTAACATTCACTATAGGACTCTTTCCCAGAGAAGAAATGAAAGACTGTATCCCAACTGCCTTTTATCCAACTGACCTCCAAAACAGAACAGGCTATTCCACTGGATATTTCTTCATTCTTGATATGTAAAAAGAGTATCACTTTTAAGCACTGTCACATGAACGGACATAATATTACAAGTCGAAATTGATTTCACTCTCTTCGAGTCAAAGTTGCAGACACTATTTTGAGCCTGCATCCCAAGCAAGGGTAAAAAATTCATAGGGAAAGTTTGCAGACCAAACGGAATAAATAAAAGCATCTCAAACAAGTTATTGAGAGAGTAGAAAACCTACAAGAAATGGAAGAAGGGATGGATCAGCAAGGAAAGCGCTCTCTTGGAGCTTGAAAATATAGGGAGAAAGTGAGAACTGCCAAATGGCATGCATAGCTGGATATTGCAAAGGAAATTAAAACCAATAGTAAAAGGTTCTTTAGCTATATAAATACATAAGTAACTAACAACCAGAGATAGGACACTACCTGGAGAGGGTTCTGAATACTGAAGACAATTCTTTTCCACACATGTGGTGTGTCTTGCCCACATGCCAGTGTCTTACAAGATCAAGATTAAGTTGCAATAACAGTCTGTGTCACTTCTTGAATTAAAAATTCAAAAACTTATTTATGAAAAAGACTAAATTTTAAATTTTTATTTTTTAAAAGGTGGCTTTTTCAATTGTTTGCTCATTTCTGCAGCTAGCAGCCCAATTTTGGTCTAAAACCAATGTCAGTGATGGTTATCCACTATTATTTTAAATAAAAATCTTATTTTTCTCATAATATTCCAGTGGTCAGCCACCAGCTGAAAATCAATACCCTTCATTCTTTTCAGATCAATCACTTTATTTAGGGCAATGAATGTATTACCTGGACCACTTTCTGACTCAGTGATGCAATAGTCAAATCTTTATACCAAAGTCTTGAATTCTCCAATTAAGCAACATCGTTGTTCTTAGTACTCTATTTCCTTCTCAGAGACTATCTGAAACCATGCTAAAACCACCATTTTTAAACAGAAAAAACCCCCACTGCTAAGTAGAGCTTCCCTCAACTTCTTTGTGAGAAAGATTACACTTGTCCTCAGAAAGAAAATAATCCCTGTACACACCAGAAAAGGAAACCGCCATTAACAACGTCTGTGTTTTAACTATAGTTGATAGCATGGTTTTAACCACAATTATTGATCTTGCAAACACACATGTAAAGTTAAGCATGTAAGTAAGTGCTGGATGATCAGGGCCATTGCATAGTCCATCTGCGCCTTATACACCTGTCTGCACTTATCAATGGCAGTAGCACATGTGGATTTACAGCTTTTAAAGTTTAGAATATATACTGTATTTAAACAGTTATTTTTTTAAAATATACATACATGCATGTACACTGCTACCTCGATAGAACACTGTCCTCGGGAGCCAAAAAATCATACCACAGTATAGGTGAAACCGTGTTATAACAAGAGTGTGCAGACACACCCTCCTCTCTCCCCCCCCCCCCCCCCCGCCCGGAGTGCTCCTTTACTGCCTTATATCAGAATTTGCTTTATATCGGACCGCGTCATATCGAGGTAGCGGTGTATATTGAAAAGAAAATATACTGTCCAATAAAGCAGCAATATGTTCAACTCTTGTAAATTCAAGGCATTAAAAATTGCATGACATACCTCAGAGAAACATCTCTTGAGCGAATCTGGGATTTTTCCATCAACAATATGAAGCATCCGTTCCATCTCTTCACGAACAACATAACTCCCAGATTCATTGGAAAAGAGACTGAAAATGTCTAGGTGAGGAGAGATTAAAACAAATGTAATACAAAAGTTGTGCTGATTTTTTAAGATAAGCTTTCAAAAATTCTGTTCAAACCCGCCTCAGAGTGCAATAACTGTATGGTAACCAAAGCACAAGAGTCTTATTTAGGCTCATTCCATCAAGCTATGGTATTGCTCAATAAGGGGTTAACAAATATTTCCTTCTGTATACTATTACCTGCTAGCCAGGAAAAGCAAATACTGTAGAGTCAAATTAAGAGGAAGACAAAATTAACAGAACTCATTATGCAGATGTTTTAGATTAATGCATATTTTTTTAAAAAAAACCTGAGACCTTAACTCTTTCTCATGCTTTACAGAATATCCTCAAAAGACTTTCAACAAGGGCCAGACACACTTGGGTGTTTACTATGCAACGTCAGATCATTTCACTTTTGTTAAATGCTGTAAACAAAAATCCTGAATGTAAATCAAGATCTGGATTGTTAAAAAAAAATCTCAGTCTTGATTACTTAACTTGTGCCCCGAGTTGCATACAAAAATTAAGATCTACAGATTAAAAACCTAAACTTAATCTTTGCTTTATAAAAACATGTTCTACATATTCTATGCACCTTCTTACTCTGATTACATGCACTTGTTACTCACATTTTGCTTTCTCTTCATCTCTGCCTCTTGTAAGTAGGACTAGTCCCACTATCAGGTTATTGAAATGTAGCCCTTTGGATGTTCCCCCAAATGAACAGTAAATGACCTAGAAGTAACAAAACAAAAACTGTTAGTTTCATTCTTTAAATTATGGAAGGGAAACTGAAAATGTGAGGATGAAAATATAAAAGCTGCAAATTGTGTTTGGGTCCTCTTTTTTGTTTTAGGCTAGTCAGCTTCTATTCAAGTAGAATCTTTTCTGATCTTTAATAGTCATATAAAAAGTTTGCTGTTGTTTCCTATCTCCTAGTCTCAATACCTATAAAAGGGTCTTTCCAAGATATCTTAAATAGCCCATCAGGGAAATAACATCCTCAAGAGTACATAAGAGAAAGCCATAGGGATAACAGAAAGATTACTGAATACAAACAATTCCTGCCCATCTATCCTCCCTCGTCTTAAACAAAGAGTAAGTTGACTATTTCCTGTGTGTAAAAGGAGAAACAGGAAACAATGCAGTCAATAGTCAAGGCCTGTGAGAAGAGACTGCTGCCTGGATTGGGAGAGGGGTGTAAAACAGGAATTGGAACTTGCTCCATGTTGTCACCTACAGGGAGAGAAAGCACATGACTGTCCTGCCAAAAGAATTCAGGCACACCCACATTTAGGGCACACTCTTTGGCCAATGTGCTCCATAGGAGCCAAAGGCCTCCACAATAGAAAAGAAGAAGCAGGAGGACCTCAGTACACAGCGGTCTGAATGGGTAATCGGGCTGGGTCAGGGAAAGGTCCAAGTCTAGTGGCTGTTTGCTCTACCAACACAATCAGAAATACACTAAAAGAGCCCTCTGTCAAGGACAGGACAGGTTTTATTCTTAGTGGCTGGGGTGATTGTATTACTGATCACAAAAAAATGGCTGTTTGAAAGCTCAGAAATTTGAAATAGTAGCAGCAATCCCAACAGAAATAGATCAGTGGACAGAATGCAGGCAAGAAAATTCATGGTACAAACAAAATGCAGTTTATTTCAAGGTTCAATGGTTTATCACATGGCTGCAAAAAAAATCAGGGAGTTTATTCCATGGATATCCTTCTAACATATATAGTACATACCAGTACACAAGCATTTAGTTTAGCTATACCACTCACTTGAAAAACTATTCAGTAATTGATTTTGTAGAAATGTTTGTGGAAGTCACTGGAATTGAAGATTTCATTTGAAGGGAGCTATGCCAATTCGATACAGAAGTGGCTTACATTTAAGTTTCATAAGGAGCCTCTATTTACCAGTAAAGTGCTTAGTAGCAGGGCTGAAGCAGTTGCCTTTTATACAATAGACCAATTTATGCATTGCTCTTTTCAGCATATTTAAATACTGGTTGAATATTTATAGATGTTATATTTATGCAGGAAGTCACTTTAGGACAAGCAACAACTAATTTTAGTAACAAAGAATCACTAACTGGTTTATTCCAGCATGTCACTTACTTCACCTCTCCTCTAACTTTACAAAAGAAAAGGAAAAGGAAACCAGAAGATTTAAGCATGAAGTGTTTTCTATAAAATACACTTCTAGTTGTACTGTTTTTAAAGAACACCTCCCGATTTAGAATGCTCACCAGCAACATTATCTACGAGCACCAGTACCTTACCACTAATAGGAACAGAAATCTATGTTATAAATTTAGACGTGAAAACAGTTAAGAGTTTAATATACTCTCTCAAAGAGAAATTGCTTTAAAATCTACATTTCTTCTCATTTGGTTTTCTTACAGATACTGCACTGTGCACCTAACCACAGACTCCAATGTCTGGCTGATGGGGAAATATTACTGTCACAGACAACAGAACAAATGACGTTGCGCTGATCACGGTATGGGTGGCAGACTACATTCAGCAGCATCTGCCTTAAGTTTTCCTTTACTCTGCAAAAGTCAGTTATTTCAAAAAGAGATCCGTATTTGACAGCGTGAAAGCAATCAACATTATAGTTTAGCAGGTGTTACCTTCTATTAATATTTTACTAACCTTAAATAGCACATTTTTAGCTCATCAGCAAAACATATTCTAAGTAAACAACTTCAAAAACTGAATTAAATGCAAATGTTACTTCAAATGTGCACAAACAGCTATGACTGACTTCAGTGGAAGCCACAAATGCATTCCTTAAATCAGAATTTTCCATAATAGCATCAGCATATATCAGAAATCAATGGGGCTAAAATATTAATGTAGAAATATCCTGTGTTTTGTACAGTACTATTAACACAACAGTGTGAATTGTTCCTCTGTAAAATGGACAATCTGTTATGCACCTCAGGCCTGTGAAGCTCAAAGAAGAGGTACCGTATTTTTCGCCCTATAAGACGCACTTTTTCTTCCCCAAAATGGGGGGGGGAAGTTGGTGCGTCTTATAGGGCGAATGTGCGCCCCGGTTCCCCCCTCCCCGCCGCGGGCGGGCTGCCGGGAGCGTCCCGGTTCCCCCCTCCCCGCCGCGGGCGGGCTGCCGAGGTTCCCCCCTCCCCGCCGCGGGCGGGCTGCCGGGAGCGTCCCGGTCCCCCCCTCCCCGCCGCGGGCGGGCTGCCGGGAGCGTCCCGGTTCCCCCCTCCCCGCCGCGGGCGGGCTGCCGGGAGCGTCCCGGTTCCCCCCTCCCCGCCGCGGGCGGGCTGCCGGGAGCGTCCCGGTTCCCCCCTCCCCGCCGCGGGCGGGCTGCCGAGGTCCCCCCCTCCCCGCCGCGGGCGGGCTGCCGGGAGCGTCCCGGTCCCCCCCTCCCCGCCGCGGGCGGGCTGCCGGGAGCGTCCCGGTTCCCCCCTCCCCGCCGCGGGCGGGCTGCCGGGAGCGTCCCGGTTCCCCCCTCCCCGCCGCGGGCGGGCTGCCAGGAGCCCGCCCGCGCGGCGGGGACGGGAGAGCGAGGCGCTTTTTTTTTTTTTGGTCCGGCTTTTTTATTGTAAAACGAGGGGGCGTTTTATAGGCCGGAGCGTCCTATAGGGCAAAAAATACGGTATAAGTAACCCTATAAAAATAATTCTGGCTCAAACCTGTATCACAGACAGGTTGACAACAGCATAAGATTTAGGAGCAAGAAGAGCATTTGTTTGATGCCAGGATGGAGGTCCTCAGTAAATAAAACTGAAGAAAATCGGGGGGGGGGGGGGTGTTAAGGGCATTCCCCTGCTGTCAGTGACTGATGTCGATTTATGCCCTCTAACTCTTGTGGGGAGATATTATAATATCATTAAGGAAAGGAAACTGCTGTTCCACCTCATGAAATGGCAGCTAGATTAGTCATGAGCTGCTTACATAGTCATTGACAAAATTTCTGTCCTGTTTATATCACTAGTGAGATGTTTTGAAAGATAATTTGACTGCATTTTATCTGAAATAGTTGCACTATAATTAGTAACTGCTATAACAGCCCTTTAAAGTCTTGTCTACAGTCAATTTGTAGGAAGTCTCCCACTGCTGCCCTTCCACCAGTGATAGCAAGACAATAGTAGCCTAGATAGGGGACAAGTGTTCATTTATGTTTAGATCACCATGCTTTCTAGACTTACTTGAAACAGGATTAGGTAACATGGTGGTAAAAGTGCTAGTATCTTGCCTCGATCAGTACTATCATAACTACCACCAGCAGTGGATCTGTACCAGATAGATGTCCAACAGAACCTAGACACATTGTGTTAGATGAGTTTTATGCCACTCTTCATCATCAACCTATTCTTTTTAATGCTCTCCACTGAAGCAGTTTAAGACGCCCATAGGTATTTGAATTCAAATGATATTATAGTACTGATGAAGCACATTCTAAGGAAACCATTATGTAGAACCTGCAATTTCATTCCCCTGCTTGTTGCATAATGCTACAAAAATACATTATCATCCTCTTCTATCTATTAATTCAGTTTAACTCATTTCCAAATGCTTCAGGGGGTACATTACAAAAGCTAAATTTGTGCTTGTTTGGACAAACTGATTGTAGATACTCCATGCACGCTGTCAGAGTTTTGAATTCCACATTTCCTACTCTGATTCCATAAGAGGTCTTCAATGTTATATGAATATGTAGGTCATTTACCTTTTCCAGTGATAGGAAATAAGTCCGAGTATTTAAAAATATGTGGTTACCTTATCTGACCAGGTGATAGCTATCCTTGCTTTCAAAGTATGAATATGATTACTTTCAAATGAAAAAACACAAAAACATTCTGGGTGCACCAGGAGCTCTAAAAACCCTAAACATAACAATCACAACTGAATGTTACAGGAACGTCACTGTGCCAAGTTAATAGCAGGGGGATTTGTTTGTTTGTTTTTTTTATTTAAATACAAGGTAAGTAACTCTTTTGGATGGGAACCTAAATGTAACCGTCAACCAGCAAGTACATGGGGAAAGTTCCAAGTTAAACAAATTAGATACATATATATTAATGCTTCTCTCAATTAAATCTCATTGAATTTATTTTGCTAAGACACTTTTCTAAACTGAAGAAAATCTATGGAGGGCAAGTTTAAGAAAGTCCAAACAATCCTTAAGCATGTAGATCATATAAGGCTTTTTTATTCCCAAAACCCTGGAGGTAAATGCTGTCCATCTTAGACAAAACATGTTCTTTGCAATTTGAAATTCCATTATACTTTTCAGACCTGCTTCCAAACAGAATTAGAAGCAGTATTCCAGGCAGAATCCTGTCGGCTAGAATGTAAAAGAGAAGGTTCTTAGATGAGAGAGAAACAAAAAATAAAATAAAAATCACATTTTCCCTTTCATTATGTGTGGTAAAAGTCTTCCTTCTCCCCTCTGTGTCCTACACAGGGGAAGATGAATGGCAGCTGATACACACCTAACTAGGACAGATACTAAACAATAACCATGTGTAACAGGGCTGACCATAGTAACCTAAACCAACGTCATATTAAGTGGTTCTGCTGTCTCATTTAGGCACGTGCCTGGTCGCTTCATCCAGAAATAAGAGATGTTGGAGCGACTCTCTCAAAGAGATCCAAGATGTGGACTGAGCAGTCCTGAGGAAGGAAACTCATGTGCAAACCAGCCTCAGGAGATGGTTAATTTCTTTGTGATGAAAGACAAAACCTCAGGAGAGGAATGTAGTTTTGACAGCACAGACTTAGGGACTTTTTCAGAACTCGCTGGAATTTACAGACGTCCTCTTTCGGTTTCCTTCTCTGCTCTCTTCCCTCTTCTTAACTCCACTCTTTTCTTCATTAAAACTTTTTTTTAAAAAACTGTTTAACAGTGAGGTAATATGAGTGGACAAAATGGGAACAGCATACTGTTTCATCTTTCTAAGACAAACTCAGCGCACCATCTGAACAGACGCTGACTGAGTTAATTACTGAAATTATAACATTGTGAAGATCTACTAGAAGATATTTTTGAAAGCACTGAAACAAAAACTGCAATGATGTGTGTGTGTGTGTGTGTACTGTATCTGGAATCCTCTGGGGGGACCTTCACAGTAAACAAGTATAACAGAACATTTGCCCTACTGTCCATTATCTTGTAAATGACAGTCTCCAAAAGTCTGATATTGTATAATGAGTTTCATGTAACTTATTTTCTACCACAGTCGCAAAAGAATGCTATGCTATGCAGAAGACCAAGATTCTCAAGCTATGCTCTATTACATTTTGTGATAGGCCCATTGTCCTGCTTTCCAGGATTATGCAGGCAACAAGTATGATCCATGGGCAACAAACTGGCCACACCATTTTTCATTCCTTTTGTGAAACAAAAATAGGACCAGTTTAAAGAACACAGACCGCGTACTCTGCCACAGAAGGGGAAAAGATTTGAGAGGAAGAGAGGAACAGCACCAAAGTGAGGAAAAAAAGATAAAAGCAAAAAGTAATGAACAATGTCAGTATGCAACAAAAATTAAAAAAACAAAATAGAGGCAGAAAAGAAGGGTTCAGACAAAGCTTTCTATTGCCCACTGGGATGGCAGGGAATTAAGTATCAAGGGTAGAAAGCATGAACTTGGGCTGAGAAATACCTTCATGACAGATAAGACTGAATTATGGGTTGTTTTTATTTTAAGCTGAACACAAAAATTCTGCAGTTGCGAGGTACTGGTGACAGAAACAAGTAGAATTTCCCAGAGTAGTACAGTATTCTATACAAAAGCCCGACTGTTACAGAACATTAGCTGCCCCAGGCCGAAGGAAAATTGGATGAGCCAACTTCAATGCCTCCACTTCTCATTCATCTTTGAAAGGTTACAAGACACTATTTAAAATTGTAGGAAGAAAGATGTGGGCTATGAAATAACTTATAAAACACTGGAAATTTTCAGACTACCCTGACAAGACTGAAAGGATATCAAACCACATGAACAAGCTTACAGTTCACAAAAATCATTCCCCTGCCACCACAATCGTCAAGAAATGTGCAGATATTTTCGCTGTGTTTTCCGAATATTAGTCCTACCAAATAGTAAAAAACGCCATATGCACCATCCTGTCACATATTCCATCCTTGTTCTTTTGAAATGTCTAAACGAGAATATGATCTTGTAACTAAAATACAGGACAGGGAACCAGGAAACCTGAAGTTTTCCCAATGAGGCCAAACAGCTGCTGGGTGACTTTGGGGAACACTTTATCTTGGTTTTCTTATTTGTAAAATGGGGATTCTTCCCTACCTCATAAATGTGTTGAGACTTAATTCATGAATGTATTTATGTACAGTGCTCTGAGATTCTCAGACAGAAGACACAATAAACACAGAAAATTTTTACTTCTAAAGAAAAAGCAAGGCTAATCCATGTGGCTGAGTCATTTCTTTACTGATAGTAACTCCGTCTGTTGAGGAAGGGATTGGATCAAAAGAATTGGCGCTTTTTTTGCCTCACTATATTGGACTGCACTGTAATGGTAGTAAGTAAAGCTCCTCTCTTTCTCTCCTCTGGATTTCAGAGGACTGGATATAATAAAAGAAAAAGGAAGAAAAAATATATCATAGTTCAATGGAAAGAAGCGATAACCATGATAGGGGAACTACATTCAGGAATGGGACCAAGGAGTGACTGAAATTAAAAAGGGCTGGAAAGCACCAGCAGCGCCCTTAATTTCTCATCAGATCCAAGCATTGCAAAAGGGGGCAAAGAACAGGAAGGGGATAGACATGTTTCTGCAAGCCCAAGGGATGAGTATTACCACAATGCTCCTGCTGAAGAGATCGGTAGGCAGGTGGAAGTGTGCACGCTGTGAAGGAGATTTTTCAAAGGGAGTCTGAACACTTCTGGTGATGTTGCTCTTGGGGACTACAAATCTCACTTGCTAAGAAAAGCCCCTTGGCAGTGGACCAGAAAAACATTACTGGATTTTTATTTTTAAGATTAGTCAGTTAAAAATTCAAGTTGACAGCATCCCTTTAAACCACACATGAACTATGGTTCATAAGTGTGAATGATTCTAGAGGTACCTGCTATTATTCAATCCTATGGTTACTCTTTTTTTCACTTTACTCTAGATCTTTTGTTGCCTGACTACAAAGAGTAATTCAACTAGATGTTTAAGAGATGAAAAAGGCATTTTGCAAGGACAGCAAATTTACAGTTTTTTATTCAGTGTGCCACACCCTTTTCCAAACCCATTACAGAATATATATTGCAGCAGCAGGCCAGTGTATTTGGGGATATATCATTAAGGAGGAAGGCCAAGAGGAAGGGATTGTCATTCGTTGATGATGCTTTTTCTGGAAACAGAATCTACACAACCAGCTGCTACAAGCTGGGGCTATTATTATGTTGACAGCGTATGTAGAAATACAACTATTTTGTAAATGTAAAAATTATTGCAAGAAACAGACTGTCAGACTGAGTCTATTGCTGTAACAGCGAGAATGGATTAAGAGAAATACTGTCTGAATCCCAATGTGAAGAAATAATAAGAAGATAGACAGCCTTTTGGTATACTGTGGGAGTACCTTGAATCATAAGCAACATAGATCTAGTCTATGCAGAGATTAATAAATTACAGATTTAGTCTCCACCAATCTTGCGATTCACAATGTATGAATAGATTATTGTTCCCACAGACCCTCCAGGGACCTGAATGGAACTCCATATGGGCAAACTACAATGCCTGCATGTTGTACAATGCAGGACTAGGGGTTCAAGTAAGCTTTTTAAAAATTATTTACATATATTTTTTAAATTAGGTAAAAAATTACACTTTTGAGCTATGTATCAGATTAACTTTAGCAACATCTAAATGCTCTTACATATTTATTATAAATTTGGAACATAAAGATACTTTCTCCAAACAGCACCTGAACATGCAGATTAAATTTAAAAGGCTAAATATGTAACACAGTTTAAATATGTTACGCCAATGCAGCACTCATTTAAAATTAGAGAAGGGTTTGAAAGAATAATGTACTGTAGAACTCTTGCATTCTTTGGGATTATGGGGAGGAGGGATCACTTCTATGTGAGTTTAAAAAAAAAACAAAAACACTCTTCTGCTATATAATCTTTTCCTAAACTTATTTTTCTTATTACCAAGTTTTTTCAGGAATGATGGAAAATTCCATAAATGAGGTGTATGTGCAACAATAAATAAAAGGGTGAGAAAATACATCATTCATATGATAAGAATGATGATTTTATCACCAGCCATTTTCTCAAGTGAATAAATGTATATGAAGGCATAATTTGTGTAGTTTGAAAAATAATTGAACTTTAGGCCTAAGAAACAATTAGCTTGATAAGTGCTACATTCAAAACATTCCTGAATACTTTTAAAACCTTGACATTTAAAAAAGTTAATATTTTTAAGGCATCTGAACTGTTCTAAACTCAGCCCATATTGTTGTATATTCTAAGAGAACTTCCTCCTTTCATGTGCCACAACCTTTACTTTGCCCTAAAGCCAGGAAAAGTGGTAAGGCAGTTCAGAGAGGAAACCGAGGTCTTGGAAACCTATCAAACTGTACTCACAAATCCTAAATAAAACTAATCCATTATTGGATAATATTTTACTTTAATTATTTTGATTCTAATGAATGGCACAGTAATTGGCAAAATAATGTAATTTTTATGTAGGTTGTACTAAAATTTACTTAAAGACGCATCTTTATTTGTACACGAGTTCCATTATGACCTCTCAGCCTCCTTTGTCCAAAGTCATTACTTTTACTGCATCACGGAAAGTAATCAACATTTGTGACTAGAATTTGTGATTGATTGGGTCATGAAGTTTCAATTTATAAACAAAAATCTTTCAATAGCTATTTTTTCAGTCAACACACTAAAAATTCATTCTTTATTCACAAAAATCAGTATTTGCTCACACAGAGAGTTGCCATCTCTCTAGGTCATTTGTTCACACAACTATAGCCCTAATTAACAAAGGAGTTATTTTCCTTCTATTATACCATATTCGCATAAAAATAGTCATGTCATCTAAAAGTGATAATCTGCAGTTATCTGCATGAATCTAACCACATTTCCTGCAACAAGAATTTTAAATATCTGGCTAATAAGAGGATAATGTGCTATTCCTCTGAATTCTGTCTATGTTTTTTGATACTTGCCTAAGATATTATTATGACATATATATCCAGTACCAGCAATAAAAAGTTCACTGTGCTACACTTCTCACACACCTTCATACGTTTTGTATATTCGGCTTCAAAACCCTAAGGCCGTGTTTAAAAAAAATAAGGCATTAATTGTGCAGTTAGATCCATCAGTAACTGCTTCTCCTGCAATAAAATCTGTTGGCCTATTTTGCTAAGGATAAATAGGCTGCTCCTAGCTCTCATCTTTATCTAATAATATATTGTAAGCATCTTTCTCAAGAGAAATCAATAGTTCACAAATCAAAAATGGCCAACAGGCAAAAACAGTTTTTAATCATTTGATATCAGCTTCTTGGCAACCACTTCTTGGACATGCAATGAAGTATTTTCATCTCATACTACTTTAGTAACTGTGGAGTCTCTTCTCCTACTTTGCGCACACAAGCACACACACAACAACTATGTGAAAGAAAGCAGAAGCTCTTTGCGTGGTTTCCCTCTCTCCCAAGACCGTGCAAAGCTTGCATGAAGATGCACTAGGGGCTCCACTAAGCCAAGCATAGCGGGAACCAGAAAGCAGTAGTTCAACATAGCAAGATCCCCTGAAAGGGGAACAAAAAGTCTCAAGCAGAAAGACTGCAGTAGTTAAAGCTATCCATAAACTTTATTCCCACACAATCTCTTGGGGCTTGTTTACAACATGAAATTGTATGTTTTGACTTGATTATTTGTAATCAAGTAAACTGGCAATGCTGACCAGTTAGCATACACCTGTTGGTGCAATCACGGCTCACTGATATTATTCTAAACAGTATTCTGATCTATGTTGAGGAGTAAAAAATGGTCATCAGCATGGCAGCTAACTCAATTTTCATAATCGTGTTCACATTCAATAACATTATATGAATGGTTAAAGATTAGAGATCTCAGAACAGAGCTTTGAGTAACTAATAGTTTTGCTTGTGATCCCCTCTTCCCAAGGCATCCAAGACGAGGGATATCATCTTTAAAATATGGGTTTAACCAGGCCCTGGTTTTGTTTGAATAATCTAACCAAGGAATTCAGTTCACAGAGATGCGTCGCAAGTGTATTACCTCAAGTATATTGCCTAAATGACAATTAGGCAGCATATTTGGACATTTTAATGCTACTTAGTTTTGAGGTGCTACAGTCTCAGCATTTGTGATGTCAGATTAGCCAACATAATCCCGGTTCTTGCATTCATTTTAGTTCACTGACTGAAACGTGAGAATTGCTGTCAGGTGGCGGGCAAGTTAAAATAAGATGACCATGACGTAGTCTCTGCCAGTGAGCAAAGATTTAAAAAAAACAGAAGACAACCAGCAGCCTTTATTTGAAAACAAAATCCACTGCCATCTGTGATCACATCTCATCACTAGAACACCACAAATGTTTAATCTCTACCATTGCACTGTAAAGGGAGATGAGAGGACTGGTCTGACAGTGAAATTTAGGATTATTATTCCAACCCAATAACTCATAGGAAAAAAAGATACATTTTTGTTCCCATACAATCACTTTATAGGCTATTAATAGCCAAAGCATCCTGACCATATACTTGGGCGTAAGAGTAGAGAGGTATTTCAAATGAAGATTAAGTTATTCAAAAACTTTTTTAAAAAATGTAATGTGAGCTAGCATGTACGTAGCCATATCCTCTTAAACATTTAACAATTTACATAAGAAATATCCAACTATATCATAACATTGAATAAAATAGTCCAGGCTTTCATCATCTGTTTCAGCAGTGGGAAAGAAAAGACAAAAAAAAAAAAAAAAAAAGATTTATCACGGGAAAAAGAAACCCCATATTCATGGAATAAACAGTTATATTGGAGTAAATCTTGAGACTGATGCAAAAGAAAAACCTGTCATGTTTATAGGGTTAATAAACCTTTGGTATAAAATATTTCCCATATATGTATATATGTATGACGACTCAGACAGACAAAAGCATGTTGGTGGAGAAGGAGAGCTAATAACTGATGACATCAAAAAGGCTGGGTTGTTTAATGACCATTTTGCTTCAGACTTCACAGAAAATGTTAATGCTTACCAGGTAATAAACACAATATTAACAACAAGGGGGAAGGAATACAAGCCAAAATAAAGAAAGAACAGGTTAAAGAACATTTAGGTAAATTCAATGAATTTACATTAGCAGCATTCAGTATTTAATTGATTTCTCTCTCAAATCACTCCAACACATAAAAATAAAATATTTTCTGAATATGCATATTAATGCACAACATGGCAGTGTGGTGGGGTTTTTTGTTTGTTTATTTTTTTTACACACACAATATTTTAATATATGGAGCACATTTTATTTCTTGCTATTTTCCTGTATTATGTACGAGTCTTTACAAATACAGTTACGTAATCTTATTTGATTTACAATGTTTTAAAGACACTTAAACTGTCAGTAGAATTCTGTAGTAACCAGAAGTATGGGTACCTTTAAAGGTACCATACTTCTGGTTACTACAGAATTCTACTGACAGTTTAAGTGTCTTTAAAACATTGTAAATCAAATAAGATTACGTAACTGTATTTGTCCAGAGAACTCTGCAGAGTCAAGGTCCCGCCTCAAATTAACATCAGTCTAGGATTTTGACTCTTTCTAAAATAAGGAGGTATGCCTCTCCATTCCATTTCCCCAAGCCAATCTCAGGCTGCCAACTGTGGGTGGAGAAGTACCTCACTGTCACTTGATCGCTATTGCTCGATCTTGATTAAGCAACAACACTGATAGTATCTGACCAGAATTCTGACTAATTGTTCCTTGCCAGAAAAAGTGAGATGTAAAGCTGTATTAAAAATGGCATGCTTATCACCATTAGGATATGCATATGCACACATATATACATCCTCTAAGGAAAACAGTAAATATAAATAGATATAATTACCTCTGCAACTTTTGGAGGCACTCCATCACCAAGCACTTCCCTAATGAAGCATTGCTGGCTCATGTAACATGAGAGTCCACAAGTTCTCTTGAAAGCATCTCTCAGACGCTTTAGTTCCACATCTGTAACTGTATTAAGAAAAAGAAATAATAACCAGGGAAGGTGAGCAGGAAGATTTAGCAGCCTTAACTTCACTATCAAGAAGTCTTTTCACAGAGGAAAAAAAAACTTCTAACACATATCCTCTTGTCTTGCAATTTAAAAAACTACATAAATTAAATGCACAATTTCTTTAATCTATTGGTTCTTGTTAGACATCTAGAAAAATATTCCAGAAAAGGACTGAAAAGTCATGTAGAACAAAAAAATTAACATCAATTGAATATTCTCTGAATATAATAGTATATTGTAATTCAATATTCTCTGAATACAATAGTACATTGTAATACTTGTTACAAAAATAAACACTGTGATGATTATACATTATCACGCTACAGAAAAATAAGCTTGCATTATATGTAAATCTAGACTGAGTATAAGCCAAACGCATGATGGTTCCCAACATGTAAGAGTTGAACTGGCCAAGTTGCTTCATGTAAGCAGTTTTCATTTACCAAACAGGTCTGCTTTTGTGCTATATAAAAAAAGTTTCTGCAAATTATCACCTACCCGCTCATATTATAATACAAAAAGCATTAATAGAAAGCAGATCCAACTATAGTATGGTTATGTTTTGACAGCAGTGGAAAAATCTCATCTCCATTTTTTAAGTTTATCCTCGCAGCTACAAGTAACAGCTACAAGCTGATTTCACTACAGAAGCATGTTTGCACCTACCTACAACATATGATATACGGCTAAACCACCCTGAACACGCCCAATCCCGTCTGATCTCGGAAGCTAAGCAGGGTCGGGCCTGGCTAATACTTGGATGGGGGGAGACCTCCTGGGAATACCAGGTGCTGTAGGCTTAACATCGGTGTGGGGCTAACAACTCCACCCCGTAAGGGAACCAATTGCTACTGAAACACCAACACCAGTCGGTTGCCCATACCCCGGCTGGGGGGTGATGGGCAAAGAGAGAGAGAGACAACATATGATAAAAGGATTGATGGGGCCCCCCTTTTACACACACACACACACACACACACAGGCTCTCTCTTACCTGAAGAACTTGTCTTGGATTTTAATATTTTACTCTTCCAGCATCTTTCTAATGAAGTTCTTCAACGTCCTATTCAGCAAGGCACTGAAGCTTGTGCTTAACTCATGTGCTCCAGTGCCTCGTTTGAATGGGAGCCAAAGTCTTCTGACAAAATGAAGTCTCAACACCCTGTGAGATTCCATTCTATAGCCACTTTATAAAGATGTTGTTAGGCACAGACAACATGCCTTGGTCAAAACCCAAAGGGGGTCAATATGCAGTGTAGCTGTTGCCTTGTCAGTCCCAGGATATGGGAGAGACAAGGCAAGTGAAATAATACCTTTTACTGGACCAACCTCTGTTGGTGAAAGCCTCTCTCTCTCCCCCCAACAGCAGTTTATCCAATAAAAGATCTCTCACCCACTTGTGTCTCTAAAATGGATCAATGACAGAACTGGGAACAGAGCCATAGAGTTTTGATTCCTGTTGCCTGCCTATTGCAACACCACTCTCTCCCTTAAAACAATCTAAGCAGCATTACCCCCACCTCAATCCTGCATTTAAGTAGTGTGTTAACCGACTTTTCCTGCTAACTTAAAGTAAAAATACTAATGGAATTTAGAAAATTACTTCCATTCTATTTTTTTTTAACTGCATCTCAGCCTTTTGCTTCTGAATCCCCTCATTTTCTATCTTCCCAATGTGTGTCCTTTTCTCTGCAGTATGCCAGTAGAAGCAACAAAAACTCCTTCCTGGGACTGCAGTTGCATGCCTACAAATGAGAACCCCAGCCACTTAGGAAAAGAATAGAATCCTGCAATTCTAGTCAGTTTCCAAATGCTAATACTGGTCCTTCTGGTAACTGTAAAAGCACTACAGAACAGAAGCACAAGCACACACCCGATGAATTATATTTAAGATTTTTCTGCTTGGTTAAGTGAAAAAATGAAGCATACCATGCCCAATTCAAATCTCCAATTACTGTTGTAACAGAAAATTTCATTTACCTGATAAATGTGAATTGTCTGAATCTAATATGCTAGACTCTAAAGCGACTTTTTACACATCCAAGTACTTTCCTAGTCATAAATGTATTGGCTGTTCCTTTACAAGATTTACCTATTTTAATAATTAAAACAAATCATAATCTGGCAACCTTAACTACAGCCAGCATTAGCACTGCTGCTATAAATTATATAGCACCTTTAAGGGGCTTCAGAGAAAGAGTTGGCCTTCTCCCTCCTTCCACCAATGCCTGATCCTCCTGTTTCCGTCTCGGGTATCTTCCCCCTTTACCAGCCTGACACCCATGTCCCCTACATCACACCTCTCCAAATCTGAATTAGTGCCATTGTGATCGGGTGCCTGGGATTACAGTGCCACTTGAGTTTGGCCCAGCCAGCCTCATCACACCTCCAATTTCAGCTTTCATCACAGAGTGCTCTACAAATAATGTCTATATAGGAATCACTACACACACCATTGAACTGCAGCCTTCTCTGTGTTTAATATCACCTCTAATGTCTAACAGCACATAACATTTCCTGTGCTAAACTTGTGTAGTGAAGAACACTGAACTAAACCAATGGTGGAGCAATTTAAGAAGCTGAATATAATTGTGCAAGTTTGAACTGGACTAGGAAACCAAGAATAAAAAACTCTCTACTTGTAAGCAGTGGATACTGCAGCTCGGAGCGTCAACCCATTCAAGTTCTTCTCTTTCTTAGGCTCTTGCTAAAAGATGCACTTTCCAATCCCTTCTGCTCTGTCGATTCCAAAGATGTTCATTAGAAAAAATTCATCTCCATACATACTCAGGAATCATCATGTCGGGGCTATATATTTTTTTATTACTTTACAAATATAATCTTGGGCATACATCATACTTGTTCTAATCTACTCAATCACATTTAAGTATCAGTGCCCTCCTATATTTATATCTGATCTACTTATTCTGTAAAACTGGCTAACTCAAGTAATGAATTTTTCTTTGCTAATAACTGGTTTTGCTTTCACTACTACATAAAATATATTGTAATCACTCAATACTAATATATCAAGTGTTTAATTTGGTTATTCTGACCAAATAACTGGCTACAGCCAGTGCTAGATGTGTAATATTCCTCAAGAGACTATTGCTGCGGTTCAGAAAGCAATCATTTACTACATCCATCATCTGTCTACATCTCAGTGCATGTCGAAAGGGCTTAATACCAGGAAGGTTCAAGTTACCCAGAGTCATGATCTAGTCATCTTCAAAAGTCTTATGAATGCTAACTTGTGAAATATTGTGTTTTGTACTACTGCTATGCCACAAACCACAACAATTATGATGAATCCATTGATATAGCTTCTAAATTAATATTTTCACAGTAACCCCAAGAAAATAATTGGACAACTTCCTTCTCCCCTGAACATTTACTTTGGTGTCGAAACAAAAAGCTGTCTATATATGAAGTATTTTATAACTGTTTATGACTTTACTGACTCTAAGAGGAAAGAAACAAGAGCTTTCCACCTGCTTACAGATACTCTAAAATATATACACATCTGTTTAGTTTTAAAAAAAATGTTTCCAGGGAGGAGACTCCCAACATCCTCTTTATACTTTTTTATACAAGTGAAGGCAAAATAATGCTTATGTATTTTACAGGTAAAGCCACCACTAGTGGCTTCTTGGAGGCCCACATAAAATGAAAGGCCAAACCACCGTCTCTCTTTTTAAAGAACAAAAGGGTATTATTTACACTACCTCTCCCCTGTTCCCCTACCTCCTTTCGCCACCAGAAGGAAAGCAACTCCAGACCCATCCACCTTCTCTGGCTACTGAAGGTCAGCGCCCTAGTACTTTAAGAGGCAAGAGCTCTGACATCATTAGAAAGCCTGTACTAGTTCAGCCCAAGTAGTTAAAATTAATTTCTTCACAACTGGTTATTTAAGCTCCTGAAATCATTATAATTTCTGCTGCACCCAATACATCTCAAAACCTATTTTATTTTGGTCTTCCAGGAACATTGTGTTTTGCTGCATTTTAAGTGTCATTTTTACTCCAGGAATACACAGTGTTTCTATAATTAAACATGGAAAAAATAGCTTACGCCAACCCACAGTTAGACATTTGAATTAAACTAGCACAAACAAGTAAAAACAAAAAGTGATGGATGACATTACCATCTCCTTGTTTCATCCAGTTATGCCTAAGCCCTGGATGCGTGTGTCAATATTTTAATCACTGAAAGAGGTACTTAAGGTTGCTGCCCCCACAGTTTCAGCTAACTTCTATTTTTTATGTCCGGTATAAGTGTCTACAGAGTCTATTTAATTTTTACTATACTTAATTTCAAACACTTTTATACTTTTTATTCCTTTAAACATACATTTCCTGAAGTCATTGATAAACGAATGCTGATAAACCTTTATTCGCTATTAATTTGGTGAAGATTTCAATAGTGACCTAGAGATGAAAGGTTCTAGATACCATTAAGCCTGCGCCACCCTGTTCCAAAACTTGATGTCCAATGTACAAAGGCAATAAAGTGACGCTAGTTTCACTAACAACTCATTGGTTAAAAAGCTATATGCTTGATATCCACTTCAAACAAATGACACCTTAACACCTGCCCTAGATTCTGATCTTGTTTTCTAAGAGAATTCCCCTGCCTCTGCCTATTCAATAAGCATTTTTCCATCTCACGAAACTATTACTAATTTTAGCATTGTGATAAAATGATCATGCCTGACAGCACAAAATTAAGTTACATCTTGTCCATCATACATCTTATAGTCACTTTAAAATGTGTCTGGTTTTCCTACACAGTAGAATTAAACGTAAACGAGGTGGTGATAAATAACTGCAGCATGACTTAGACAAAACAACAATTTTATACAAATTTTACTAACAAATTAGAAAAGTTTTGACCCTGGGATACTTTTATTGTGCATATTCAGAATAATAATGTTTGAACTTCTCAAAACTGAAGTTGTTGCAGATTTATTTAAATGTGAAACTTCCGATTACTCCTTATTATGTGAATTTGAACTGCAGCTTCACAAGGATGCTGCTTTAACAAGCAGATAACATTGTATCACAATTCCAGGCACTGAAAATTTAAATGACTAATACAATATGAAAGTTCTCAGCACAGATTCCAGTCTGAGATTCCAGTCTGAGATTCCAGTCTGAGATTCCAGTCTGAGATTCCAGTCTGAGATTCCAGTCTGAGATTCCAGTTACTTTGTCATTTAAATAAGTAAAAAGAAAAGAAAAAAAAAACTGTTCCTAAGGAATAGCCGATTACAAGCCCTTATATGAGATGCTCGTATATTGGTCAGCCAGGGGTTCATGTTATCCTTACATAAAGTGAGGACATTCTATACCTCAGGCTTCTCTCCTTCCTTAGCTTCACCGCCTCAGGCTTTTTACTCTAAGAGAGCTCCATTTGAAAAAGTTATGGCCTTTTCCAAGGTTGGCATCAGTGGTAACTATATTTGTGCAGGGAAGCATTCATTATGTAATGCTGTATTATTTGACAGCACTATATTGTCTGCCAGATGGAAGCCAGAACAATCCATCTCAATAGCAAGTAGAACCTGCACATGATGGCAGCCCAGACTTAAAGTAGGGGTAGGAAATAGACCTCAATATTGATTCAAACCGCGGCCACAGGGAACCGAGGGGCAGCACGCATGCAGACGCTCCAGGTAAACAAAATGACAATGTATTAGATATTCAATTCAATAATTCCACAGAGTTTAAAATAATCAAATTTTGGTGTAGACCCATTTATAAGCCGACCCTCGCTCTTTGATGCTTCACTTTTTTTACAAAAAATATCAGTCTTATGAACAGTAATTTAAATCTAAAGCAACTTGTACAGAATTTATTATTCTAAAAGGTTTTAAATTTGTAAATACTTACATTTATAATTTTTAAGTATTTCCAAGTGTAATTATATTGTAAAATAAATGAGAAAATCCTACTGATCTCCCAGATTTCTTACTATGGAGTCTAGGTATTGTTTGTTTGTTTCTTTAAAAGGGAAAGGCTATCAATCACCAATACGTGTAAGACAACTGAAATGAATCCCAATATTCTGCACCTCAGATGCACAGCAGTGTCCTTTTTAAAGGGATCAAGGTCCACCTTTCTTGCTGCTAACCACAAATGTCAAACAACTAAAGAAACTTAATTGCAGTAACATCAGTGAAAAATTGAACTCTCAGTTTTCTCCCAAAAACTGATCCTAGTAACCTGGTATCCTGATTTTAAGATGTTCCAGACTATATGTGATGACACCAAGTCACTTAATTTGAGCATCTCTGGCAAACTATGGTATCTGTATATTGATTATTGGAAAAATATCAATGAGTAGAGGCTCCGTTTTCCTTTTCAAACGGAAACAAAAACATGCTTAGTAATTTTATCCCAGAGATCTTTCTACGGTTTGAAAAAAATATTTTTTATTGGCTTCTACACATCATTTGGCTTAGAAAAGCGAGGGTGTTGGTAGAAGACAACTGGTTTCCTAGATAAACTGGATGAATCCAGCTCTTCTCTTAGAAATCTAACTTACACTTACTATCACTCTGCTTGTAGACTCTGGAAGCAGAGAGGAATGTGTTGCTGAGACACACTAAATTATACATACAATTTCAAACCCACACGAACATTCAAACTCTAGTCAATCAAAGTCTGGCAGATATCCCAACCTGTACGATTTCAGCAGTTTTTGCCAAACACTGAACTGTAGCAGCAGACATACAGAGCCCTTAATTTGCTATAAAAATATTGTCCGTATACTAACAAACAAGAAAAACAATCTACAAAGCAATGTCAGGAGAAGTGATGTCTGCTAAGAATGCTGAGGTCAAACAAAAATTTTAACACACCACGGTTCTGTGGTTGATGCCAATAATCATTTTACACTTAAGTGAGAAATATCACTACAACAGCTTGTACTTCCTCTTTTTCAGCATCTGGCTACTCTCCAACACTCTTGCAAAAAAGGTTATATTTTGCAGATATAAGGCATCTCTAATGGACAGAGAGCATCAGATAGTAAGACCAAGTGCTGCTATTAAAAATGCAAAAAAAAAGTCATGCTTGGTCAACAAGCATCACAGCAGAGAAAGATCAGGTTCAGAGAAATTTTGTGCAGAGGTTAGACCAGTGGATAGTTAAGATTAATTGGTTCTTTTACTGTAATACACAGAAACACCAGTGCATACTGTGTCTATGCACAGATGCTATGGTGGTGAGCACCATAGAAGTGACTGCAAATATTAACTCTAATCCTATTAGTAAACAAAAACAATGCAAACAAGCCAACCAAAAAGCACGTTTTTTCCTCCCTCATCCCTGCTCAAAAATCCTCAGAAACTTTTTTTTAATGCTGTAATCATATTACATCATATAACCAGTTACAGCTCAGAGGTGGGGTTAGATAGAGCCAGCGTTCATTAATACAGAATCATACTTCATTAATGTTGGCAGAAGGATGGATGGATCTTTACATACCAAAGAACTCTGAAGAGACTCCAAACACAACTTATCTGGCTACATGAAAGGAAGTCTGTCCTCCTTTTTACATTAGATCATTTCAAAAAACTAAACTCAAAGTAGAGTCTAACATATGTACAGTACTGAAACAAATAGGAAAAAACAGAGGAGATGAGAATTTAGTATATGTTAGGGAGAGGAACACTCCTAGGATATAGGATTAAAGCATTTTACAGTACTTTTCACATGACTTGTACTTCTTACTAAATTAAGGTAATACACAAATTCACAAGACACCATACAGGGCCATCTCTGTTCAGTTCCCACCGAAATTCCTCTGTAAAGAGTACTAACTACCTATGCATTGCCATGGAAAATTTACCCCCTAAGTACTGAAAATAAAAACTACCTAGTATCAGCAGTATGTGACTGTGCAGTGCATGTCACCTGTGGTTTGATAAACATGCAAATCCTGGATTTTAACGCTAGGGGCTTCCCTGTCCCTATTAAGCTGAGCTAAATGCTCACCTTCAACAAAGAGTAAAATTTTCCTTCTCTAAGATGTCCCTCAGTTTGAGCTCTGGTTTTACTAATTCTCTTAATGTTCTGATTTTTTTTAAGTGACTTAGTTTTACAGGTTCAATATCAAATTTATAGAACATACAATTAATCTCTAACTAAAGAATAATCCTCCCTGTAATCACTTGCTCAGTATTGCCCCCAGGAATCTTATTTTATTACTTTTTTCATTACTCAGAATTGTGACTCCACAGCTGTTATGAAGTTGTCAGGAACCAAACCAATTTCTGAGAGGTTTCAAAGAGGCAAAATGTAGAAGTTAATGTAAAATATTTTGGGGAATAATCCCACTCTGCAAAAGGCAATTGAGACAACTGGATCAACAGATTATAACCTCTGTAATATATTGTGAAAAAACTGAGCTACCCCATCGACATTTAGGAATCCTCATGATCAGTCTATCAACAATGACATCAT